>JAYESD010000008.1:12047490-12647490 GCA_036927565.1 Tuctoria greenei
ACACGTCCATTGACGACGACTTCGACGTCTCCGACAATGAGCGCCGGAAGACCATGAACGCCATCTTTGGTGGTTCGTGGGACATCACCTCCCGATGTGTCCTCAAGACCATGCGGCGGGACATGGCTTCAGTAGCTCCTACATCCAGGGCGGAGCCTCATCGAAAGTGGATGGACACCACCATCACTTTTGATGCTTCAGACTGCCCTCGGAACATGATCGGAGCTGGTCAACTACCATTGATGGTATCTCTGACCATCAATAACATTCAAATCCACCATGTAATGGTGGACGGAGGTTCGGGGCTGAACCTCATAAGCTTCAAAGCTTTTGTCAAGCTTCAGCTCCGACCTTTGGACCTTCGCCCCTCCCGACCTTTCTCCGGAGTAGGTCCGGGGGTCATAACACCACTCGGTGCCATTACTCTCCCCGTGAGATTCGGGACTCGGGAGAATTATCGCACTGAGAAGTTGATCTTTGACGTCGCTTAGACCAACTCGCCTTTCAATGCCATTCTGGGCAGGGCCGCCTTGTACGAATTCATGGCTACTGCTCATTATGGCTACCTGGTGTTGAAGATGCCAACACCAGCTGGTGTTCTCCGGATCCGCGGAGACTGTACTTTCGGAGTGACTGCTCTGGAAGTACTTCATGCGCTTGCTACAGCGCAGGAGGAAGAGTCCAGGCAGAAACAAGCTCCAAAACCCCCGAGCATTCGTCAACGAGGCTCAACCTCCGCACCTCGCGTGCAACCAAGCGGCGACACCGACATCCCCATCAAAGTCGTCCAAATCGGTTCTGATGCCGCTCAGACCACCCGTATATCGGGAGGTCTGAATGACAAATAGGAACTCGTGCTTATCACTTTCCTCCGGGCTAATGTTGACGTGTTTGCCTGGCAACCGTCGCAAATGCCTGGGTCCCTAGGGAAGTGATCGAGCATAATCTAAAGATCTGTCCTGACGCTCGGCCCGTACATCAGAAGCCTCGAAAGCAATCCGTAGAGCAACAAAACTTCATACGACAAGAAGTGAAGAAGTTGCTCGAAGCTGGATTCATCCGAGAAGTCTTTCATCCAAAATGGCTGGCAAACCCAGTCATTGTACCCCAGGCCGGCGGGAAGCTTCGGATGTGTATCGGCTACACAACACTGAATAAGGCATGTCCAAAAGATCCATTCCCACTACCTAGAATAGATCAGATAGTGGATTCCACCTCCGGGTGTGAATTACTGTGTTTCCTGGACGCATATTCTGGGTACCATGAAATCAGAATGTCTAGGGAAGATGAAGAACATACTTCTTTTATCACAGTAGATGGATTGTACTACTATAGTGTCATGCCATTTGGTCTCAAGAATGCAGCTTCAACATTTGTATGAGCTATGTACAAAACCTTTGGAGAGCTCATCAAAGACGTAGTGGAAGTGTATGTTGATGACATCGTCGTCAAGATCAAGGACAATGAGTCACTCCTCGACACCTTGCAAGCTGTCTTCGACAAGCTGCGGGTCACCCGCACGAAGCTGAACCCAAACAAGTGCGTCTTCGGGGTTAGCTCCAGAAAGCTTCTTGGTTTCCTGGTAAACCACCGAGGCATAGAGGAAAATCCGGGGAAGATTAAAGCCATTGAGAAGATGTGGCCACCAACCCGCATCAAGGACGTCCAGAAACTGAGTGGATGTCTAGCCGCCCTCAACCGATTCATCTCAAGACTGGCAGAACGGGCGCTACCCTTCTTCAAGCCATTGAGGAAGTCTAGACCATTTCAATGGTTTGAAGAAGCAGAAAAGGCGTTCTAGGAGCTAAAGCAACTCCTCACCACTCTACCAACCTTGGTAGCTCCGAACCCTGGTGAGCCCTTACTGCTTTATATTTCAGCAACCGACGAGGTTGTCAGCATGGACCTGGTTGCGGAGAGACCAGAACCATCTCAAGCTCAGGAATCCAAACCCCTCTGGGAGGGTCCAGAGGTTCCTGAAGGTGAGTCTGGGTCCCAACCCCCAAACTTGGATCTACAGGGAGTTATTACAGAAGATCTGGACCCCTCCAAGAGGGTCCAGGTCGCTCTGTTAGAAGCTTCAGGTTCCTCCAGCAAGGACCCGGAGGTCCCCGAAGCAGGTCCGGACCCCTCTGGGAGGGTCCGGGTCGATGTGGAGGAAGCTCCGGGCCCCTCCGGGTGGGTCCGGACAGTCCAATGCCCAGTGTACTTCATCAGCGAAGTACTACATGATGCCAAGACTCGATACCTAGAGGTGCACAAGCTGCTTTACGCAGTTCTAATCGCCTCCAGGAAGCTTTGCCATTACTTCCAAGCTCACAAGATCTCAATGGTGACTTCTTATCCACAACATGTGATCTTGCATAATCCCAACTCAACTGGGAATATTGCAAAGTGGGCAGCGGAATTGGCCGAATTCGATCTTGAATTCATTCCAAGACAAGCTATCAAGAGTCAAGCACTGGCGGCTTTGTGGCGGAGTGGACCCCCTCTCCATCAAACCCTGGGGGCCCTGGTGAGCAGAAGCCGAAACTCAAGGCTCCAGTCTTCACCGAGCCTCACTAGACCCTCTACTTCGACAGCTCCATGCAAAAGCAGGGGGCCGGAGCCGGAGTCCTTCTCCTCGCTCCAACCGGGGAGAAGGTAAAATACATGGTCCACCTTGACTTCAAGGCGACCAACAACATGGCGGAGTATGAAACACTCATTTATGGACTAAAGGTGGCACTATCATACGATGTCAAGCAACTGTTGGTCAAGGGAGATTCACAGCTCATCATTAAACAGGTGAAGGGTGAATGCTCCTGTAACAATCCTCAACTAGCTGCTTATCTCCTTGAAGTCCAGAGGCTTCAGAAGGACTTCGAAGTCCTGGATCTCCACCATGTCCAGCGTGTCCATAATGCTGAAGTTGACGAACTCTCGACGAAAGCGTCAACCGGAGCTTCGGCTCCTGACGGAACCTTCGTTCGGAGGTTGTCAAAACCCACATCTCAGCCGGTCGAACTGAGTGAAGGGGGTGAGACCAGCATCCCGAAGCTGGCGGTCCCGATGGCCCTGTTACCATGGCAGCCATCAAGGGTCATAGGTGCTGCCGGAAGCTTCGAGCAACCCAGCACGCAAGACTCAAATGCTCAAGCAAGCTCCGATGCATGGATCTCGGAGATCCAGAGCTACTTGAAAGACAATATCCTTCCTGACGATGATGTATCTGCTGATCGGATAGTCAAATTGGCTAAAAGATACACGCTGGTAGAAGGGGACATCTACCAGCGCGGTGCCAACGACATCCTAATGCGGTGCATCACAAGGGAAGAAGGTTGCGAGCTCCTCGCAGAAATCCATGGAGGCGAGTGTGGGAACCACGCGTCTTCCCGCACGCTGGTCGGTAAAGCCTTCCAGCACGACTTCTACTGGCCTACAACGCTCCAGGATGCAACTGAGCTGGTGAAGAAATGCGAAGCATGCCAGTTCCATGCAAAGCAAATTCACACACCAGCTCAGCCTCTACAAATGATACCTCCTACATGGCCTTTCGCTGTGTGGGGGATGGACATCTTGGGACCTTTCCCAAGAGCCGTCAGAGGTTACAAGTTCTTGTATGTTGCCATTGACAAGTTCACCAAATGGCCAGAAGCATCTCCAGTTGTGACAATAAACAAGCAATCGACTATCAACTTCTTGCAGTCCACCGTATGCAGATTTGGAGTCCCGAACAAAATCATAACAGATAATGGGACCCAATTCACAAGTTCTCCTTTACAAGGATACTGCGAAGACCTCGGGATCCAAGTCAACTACGCCTCCGTAGCTCACCCGGCAAGCAATGGCCAAGCTGAGAGAGCAAATGCAGAAATCCTGAAAGGACTCAAGACACACACATATGAGCGCCTAAAAAAACATGGAGCCAACTGGATCGAAGAGCTTCCGCCCACTTTATGGGCCAACAGGACAACTCCAAATCGGTCAACTGGAGAGACACCCTTCTTCCTAGTGTACGGAGCTGAAGCAGTCCTTCCTCCGGAAATCTCCTTGGGGTCGCTCCGGGTCCGGACCTCCGACGAAGCCACGCGAGACCAGCTCCGGCATGAAGACCTTGACCTCCTTGAAGAGGGAAGGTGCCGAGCAGCTGTTCGGAATGCCCAATACCGCCAAACTCTTCGGCGCTATCACCGACGGCATGTTCACAGCCGACAGCTCGAGGAAGGCGATCTGGTGCTACGGAGAATACAATCCAGAGAAGGGTTAAACAAACTCTCCCCCAGCTGGAGGAACCCTTCCGAGTGATCAAAGTATCCCGTCCCGGATGCGTTCACTTGGCAACCGAGGATGGGACACCTCTCCCAAATCCTTGGAACATTGAGCACCTCCGTAAGTTCTACGCTTAATATCACGGAGGTGAGTTTGTAATTACATGTGATGTATGTTATAGAGTCATTGTACAGATTCGGGTAGCTCCTCCGAGAGGGCAGCCGGACCTACCATGTTAGGTCCGCAACGTCCATGCAACACTTGTCACAGTCTTAGAACTAAAAGTGTAGGTAGCTACCTTGGGTCAAACGAGAAACAAAAGACACTTAGTCTGGTTCCGTACCCTAAGAGTGTACTTGTTTCCCCTGTACCCCGGACCTATAATGAAAGACATCATTGTGTGAAAACAGACTCCACGTGCATTTACTTTGTACATGCTCAATATTTTTTATTTTTCTCTTTCTTATCTATAACAAAGTTGTGCAGTTCTTAAGAAACTTTAGCTCGACCAGTTCATGTACAATTCGAGTGGCATTGTCTATCCTTCCGGGTTCAAACATTGTTGATGGTCTACTCGTCTGAATGCCGCCAAACCAATCTTGGGTCGGAGTGTGCTATTGACTTAGCCTGGTCATGCATCCTAAGTACGCCACTCTACCTACACCCCGGCAAGCCGAAGTAAGGTGAGTCCAGAAATGATCGGACCCGAAGGAAACAAGACGACGCTCTTGATTGTATTAGGAATTGTCTTCGATCTAAAGTTTTCTTGGTAATAGTAAGCCGCAATGAAGTTATAGACAGGAAACAAAATTTACTATTTTTCTTTACTTCAGTGTGCAGGAAAAATAAATATTTCATGGCGATGGTGAATGAAGACGGAGCTACCAAAGCTCTGACATCCCCCAGGCGGCTCGTGGTCGATGTTCAAACATTGACATCAAGCATCGCTGGAGCTACTCGGCTCTGGTAAAGTTAGGGGGCATGCTATCAACGTGAAGATGGTGGAAAGACTCTAAAGAGAAGCCTACCGTTAACACACCATGTGTTGACAGAGGTCAGTGTCGGAGCTACCAAGCTCCGACACCCCAGAGGGATAACCGTCGATGCTTTACTCATTGATGGAGACTACTGTCGGAGCTAGTAAGCTCCGACAATGGTCAATGCCAGAGCCACTAAGCTCCGACAACCTCAGGGGGCCTACACTATCGAAGACTTCAGACCTACATTCTATAAGTTCGAAGCACGCAAGTCTTCAACAACTGTTACATCCTCTTGGTACATGTTCACAATCAAATTGTGTACATCTACCAGGGGGCCAAGTGAGACAAAGGTGTTGAAGACAAAAAATGAAATTTGAATTCACAAAAATTTGGATTTCATTCATCTGGAGACAAGAGATTACAAAATTGGAGAAGAAAAGGAGAGAATACAAGTGGGAGCTGAGATGGTCCTAGACCCTATGGAAGAACTGGGCGACCTTCTGGGCCACCTCCAACATGTTGGCTCGGGCGGCTTCACCCTCTCCTTCGATGGGGCCTTCAAGCACCGGGTCCAGAGGGAATTGAGGGTCCCGGCTGGTGTAGCACGTCAGCACAAACTCTGCGACGTTCTTTGTGAGGGACTGACCCTCTGTTTCCAATTGGTCCGCGATGACATCGCCCATCTTGGTGAGCTTGTTGCCTACCGAATCCAGCGCCTCCAAAGCCTGGTCCAGCTCCGGCTCCGGATCATCCGGACGCACGGGACTGAAGCCCATTGGCGTCAGCGCGTCGTTGGCCTTGCCCAGGAAGTCTCAGACTTGTTGGGACTCCACAACCCTTGCGCTACGCATCTCCGCCAAGGATCTTTTGGCCACCGCAAGCTCCGAGCTCTCCCGAGCAAGACGCTCCACCTCTTTGGCATTCTGCTGAATCTTTTCAGCAACTTGCCTTTCGAGTTTGCTGAGCTCTTCCTCCCGGAGGTGGATCTCATTCCGGCGGTTGACCAGATCTTTCTCCTGGCCCCGCACTTTTTCTACCTGGCGGCGATGGCATTCTCCTGCTTGTAGAGATCTTTCCCTCGCTCCCAGGCCTTCTTCTCCTCCTCCTCGCAATGCTCCTCCAATTTCTTGGTGCGTTCTTTGAGGCTCTTGTCAGCCAGAGCTGTCTTTTGGACAAGCTCTTCCTCCCTCTTCACGAGGTCGTCCCGCAGCTCCAGGAATTTCTGCTCTTCATCTTCGAGTCATCTCTCCCGCGCTTCAAGAGCCTCCCAGCGCTTGACGAGACTATCGTGGATGGCGGTGAGCCTTTCCTGGCGATCATCCGCTGTGCTATTTGCAGCCTTGGCCTGCTCATAGATGGCCCGAGACTAGTTGTCGAGGGTCCGCATCATGCTTTCCCTCTCATCCAACAACTTACCCCAGTACTCCAAGCGGACCTTCTCCCTTTGCACCCACTCCTTGTCGTCAGCCAGCCTCGACTGTGCCAGCTTGGTCTCGAAATGGAGTCGGTTGCGCCACCTCCTAAGGGTTTGGTGCTCCTCCTCGAGGGCCCTACTGTCGTGGTAGAAGGGCAGCTGAACCTGGCGAAGACTGGAGCAGGCGTTGTCGATAGACAACGATAGGGGGATCGGGTCCGGACCTGCCGGGGTCCTCTCCTCTGGCACCAGCAGATCTTCTGCAACAAAAATTGGGTCCCACTCTACAAGAGCGGTCCCCTGAGCTTCCACGGCACTAGGGCAATCCTCCGGGATAGCCTCGGCCGCCGCTGAGGAAGTACTTGCAGCCGAAGTCCCAACCTCCGGAATTGACTCTGAAGGCCCAGCCGCCAGGTCATCAACAACTGGCCCCTCCGGCGGGGGGGGGGGGGGGGGGGGGGGGCAGCAACTTCATCTTGGCACTCTGGCTCAGCAGCGGGCACCTTCGGGATCACCGCTTCCGGAGCGGGTGTTGAAGGTTCAGTCGGAGCAGAAGCTACTTCTGGCTCTGGCGCAGGCGCCTCCTCCGCCTCTGGCTCAGGTGCTAGCGCTTCGACCATCATAGGCTCGGGCGCTGGCGCTTCGACCACCAAAGGCTGAGGCACCGACACCTCCGCAGCAACTGGCTCGGACGCCGGAACCTCTTCAACGGCCGGCTCCACAGTCAGAACTTTTGCAGCGACCGGCTCTACCGCTGGAGCTTCCTCGACAACCGGCTCAAGTGTCGGAGCTTCATCAACACCCGGCTCTACCGCCGGGACCTCATCAACCACCGGCTTGACTGTCGGGGCTTCAAAAACATCCGGCTCTAGGGCTGGAATCGCAGCTACCTCCAGCTCTGCGGCTGGAGCGTCCAACATCTCAGCATCCAAGCCCGGAGCTTCAACCTCCGGGGCTGGCGCCGCTGGTACATCTTCATCCCCGTGGTCCGGCGCTACCACAGGAGCTTCAGGGGATGAGTTGAGGTCCAAAACCACGACAGCCAGCGTCGGGGCTGCCGCAGCCTCAACCACCTCTTGGGGCTGCGCTGGAATCGAAGCCGGGGCTTCAGGTGCACAACCTCAACCGCTGCTGCAGGGACCGGAGCTTCAACCCTTTTCTTAGGCACGCTGTGGATGAAGGATGAATAAACTCAAAATGTAGTTATAACAATAAAACAACTGATTGAAGTAAAAAATCAACAATTACCTCGGAAGGCTTCCGCACCAGTTAGCACGAGACCTCTTCTCCGGACGCTCCGGACTGGCCCCAGCCGCCACTGGCGTGGTAGTCCCGAAGGTTCCCCCAGAGCTTGCTGCTGCTATCGGTGTTGCCCTGGTCGAGGCCCCACTCGACCGGGAAGGACCTCCGGACCCAAAGCCCTCAGCTGGCCCTGGTACTAGAGTCACTTGGTCGGAGATAGCACCCCAGGAAGATGTCGCTGCTGAAGTAGATGCCGCCGTTGTAAACCTCCCCCTCCGGGGAAAAGGAGCCGCCACGGAAGAAGCAGGTTTGACGGACCTTCTGTCAGCATGCTTCCTCTTACGGCTCGAGGGCTCGGCCAACTCCTTGCCCTTGCCTGCGACTTCGGTTCTTGGCTTCGGAGCAAGAAAGGAGCCGCCTTCAGGATCTTCAGACATCGCCAACCCGGTGATCGATCGCCTCTCAACGACACCGAGGTCATCAAGCACCAGCATCATTCACCGGAGCTCCCTGCTAAACTCTGCCTCCATGTTCACAGGGAGGAAGGCTGTCGGCGGAGCCAAGTCGTCGCTCTCGACGTCGATGCCGTGCTGGAACTTCTTGAGGTGGAACTCCAAAGTTGCACCCTCCATGTTGGACTTCAAATCGGTCTCGATCCGGTCGTCGTACAGCATACTATTGAGGGCCCAAGCAAGCTTCTCCCTACTCTTCAGCGGAGCCCACCTGTTAGTCAGGAAGTTGCAAAACACCGCCTGAGGAGTCACCCCTCCTTCTACGCACAGGCGGATCCTGGACATAGCAGGGTTGAAGGCGTCCGACAACACTGGAGCTTCACTCCAAACTGCAGTGTCGATGTTGGGGAGGCCTTCCGGCAGCTCTAGCTTCTCGTGCTCCTCCACCCTGATGACAATCCAATCCTTCTTCCAGTCATCCCACTTCCTAGATAGGAACGACCGCAAGTACTTGTACGGGCAATTCTTGCGCTTCACAAAATAGTAGAAGCCAAGGTACTCGTCACTCCTGCCCGTGGTTTGGACAGTGAAGAAGGTGCAGAAGAGCTCAATGCAGGGGGGAATGCCCACCCACATCTCGCGGATGTGGACAAAGATTGACACCAGGAGAATGGAGTGGGGGCCAATGTGGTACAGCTGCAGACCATAGAAGTCTAGCAGCATCAAGAAGAAAGAGGAGAAAGGTGGGATCAGCCCCACCATGGCGTACGCAGAGAAGTACACCATGTCGCCGGTGTGTTCCTTCTCAAACGGGAGCTTGCCGGCGCAGACCAAGTGGTTGAAGAAGTCAAGGGACCATCCCATGAGGGCCCGGACCTTCTTTAAATCATCATCAGTCTTCAGTCGGCTCTGGCGGAGACTCAACTCTATCACAGCACAGCGAGGCAAGAGAGAAAAGGCAAGCGAAATTTTGGAAGGTTTGAACGCAAGTTCGAATGAAAGGCGTAAAGAACCCCAAACGGTGCGTGCTTTCCTTCTTAAGTAAGCCCCCGCAACGCTTGGATGGAAATCGCAGTGGAATCGATGTTACCAGTCAAAAACTTCACCCCGCCAGTGACAAGGGGGCCCGGGGCCACCCCGATGATCAAGTCGAGGATCTTACCCCAGGCGAACGGTTGTCATCATGAAAGGTGGGGAACCTGAAGGCGGCGGCCTGACAGGGCGCGCGGAACCGATACAATTTTCGTATCGGGGACCGGCGACCTTCAATTGTGTGAGATCTGCACGATGAGATCTCACTTGCCGCCTCCTGGATATGCCATGCAGCGGAGGTTTAACTGCGAACTATCGCCAACGGCACGTCCGAAGACCCTTGAAGACACGGCTCAAAAACCGAAGAATGGACCCACCTCTGGCGGAATGACTTCATCCAAAAGGCCTCTCACGGAGGTGGGACCAGGGGGCCACTGTCAGTATCCTCCGTATCGGATACCCCTTGAGATTGCAAAGATCACAAGGAAACTCCATCTACCAGATTTGAAGACCTCTGAAGGCCCACATGTCAGGCGTAACCGAACCTACTTCCCCGACTTGGTTAGTCCCGGGGCCACCACGTGTATCATAAGACCGAAGCTATCACCCACACATGGGAAGCTCCGGTCGGAATACCAGTATGGCACCCCCAGACCTAACCCCAGACAGAGGGAAGCTCCGGTACTGACACGTGTCCAGCAACACCGGACCTACTTGTCCACGACGGTAAGCTCCAGAGCTGCCACGTGGCGACCACCGGACCTTCAACTTCAACAATCAGGCTGGTGGACCCCCTAACAGCTCCGGACCTTCAAGGAGCAATCAAAGACTTCAAGACCCGATTAAGTGTCATTAATACCATATTAATGACACACGATCGGATGGCCTTTAATACTCGTAACAACACTGTTAAGACCTGTTACTAGGTTATTAAGGGTAATTAACCTCATTAATTGTGTATCAAGCATGTGTAACCGCTGGAGCCACTTGCCGGGCCAGGCTAATGGTGTAACGACCAGTCCTTGTACTATAAAAGGATTGGTCGACGATACACAAGGGACGGTGCCATACCACTACTGAACTCCCTGAGCTAGACGAGCTTCTTCTTCTGGAGCTTCTTCTAGACTCACACGCTTAATACAACACCAACACACCCCGTGGAGTAGGGTATTACGCTCAGGCAACCTGAACCACATAAATCTCTGTGTTCACTTGTCTTCACCTTCTTGAATCTCTGCGTGCCCATTACCGAACTACAACTCCTCGATCTACCCAAGCTAGTGTCGGGAGATCTGCCGGATCCAAACACCGACAAAATGACTTCATCCAAAAGGTATATCCCAGAGGTGGGCCCAGGGGGCCACTGTCGGTACCCTGCGTACCGGATACCCCTTTGGATTGCAAAGATCACAAGGAAACTCCAACTACCAGATTTAAAGACATCCAAAGGCCCCACATGTCAGACATAACCGGATCTGCTTCCCCGACATGGTTAGTCCCAGGGCCGCCACGTGTATCATAAGACCGGAGCTACCGCCCACACATGGGAAAGCTTCGGACTGGATACCAGTAGGCACCCCCGGAACTAACACCAGACAGAGGGAAGCTCCGGTACTGACATGTGTCCAACAGCACCGGACCTACCCGTCCGCGACGGTAAGCTCCGGAGTTGCCACGTGTCCAATCGTCAGACCTTCAACCTCAACGATCAAATTGGTGGACCCCCAACGGCTCCGGACCTTCAAGGAGTAATCAAAGACTTCAAGACCCGATTAAGAGTCATTAATACCATATTAATAACACACGATCAGATGGCCCTTAATACCGGTAACGGCACTGTCAAGGCCCGTTACCATGCTATTAAGGGTAATTAACCTCATTAATTGTGTATCAAGCATATGTAACCGTCGGGGCCACATGTTGGGCCAGGCTAACGGTGTAACGACCAGTCCTTGTACTACAAAAGGACTGGTCGACGATACACAAGGGACCTCTCCAGACGGCTTCTGGACTCCCTGACCTAGACGAGCTTCTTCTTCTGGAGCTTCTTCTAGACTCACACGCTCAATACAACACCAACACACCTCGTGGAGTAGGGTATTACGCTCAGGCGGCCCGAGCCACGTAAATCTATGTGTCTACTTGTCATTCACCTTCTTGAATCTCTGCGCGCCCATTACCAAACTACAACTCTACGATCTACCAACAGTAGTATCGGGAGATCTGCCAGATTCAAACACCGACAACCGTTTTCATCCTTTTCCTTTTTGAAGGTTTGTGTTTCCACTTGAGTCCACACCTGTGCTTAAGATTACTGAGCTCATTAGTTACTTAATTGTCGTCATCAATCATCTAAAACCCACGGGGATCCTAGATGCACTTTCAAGGCCTCATTGTAAGATGAGTAAGAATTAATGTCATTTAGATAAAGTTTTAGTAATATTCAGTTTTACGAGATGTGTAGCAAAATCCACAATCAATTGTTAACACTCGTATTTTGGAGTTTTATTGTGGAAAAGTTCCAATCGAGCGGTCACTACATCATGAGTGATGTATACTGAATATTTTTTAAGCACGAGGCCGTCGAGCAGACACTATAATTATTTTATCCGGTTTAAGAGTGGTCGACAACATCGAACCACTTAAGTCATTATATTCCAATTGAAATAAGTCAAGTTTGTTGCCAAACACATTGATATTAAGTTGCAAATGATAAAATTCAGGATCATAATATTGTTTTGAGCAAATCAGTGAAAAACGATTACTTGCGGAGCCGTTTACAAAAGGTCTTCCACCCAGGTGTTCAGTGAACACAAAGTTAACATGAGTTTAAGGAGGAATCTATGATCAACTGGATACTAAGAGACCATTAAGAGTAAGGTTACTTCTAAATGTAAGATATATTGTGGTCGTTCGAGTCAGATAGCACGTAACTGACTATTCTTGATGCGACGTGCCCTATATGTCAAACATGAAGAAACTAACACTAAGTTAGAATTAAGTAAGTATAAGTTTTGAGATTAAGTATTAGATTAGTCTTGGTCTGCGGAGATCAAGGAGATTGTTAGATTGATCTCCACAGGAAGCGGTCTTTGGACCGTTTCCACTCGTTATTAGAACGTCCTGATCGGGGACGTGGGCCACGTTTGTGGCTGTGGCCTCCCTCTCACACTGTGTTGTATAAAAGGAGGAGGATTAAGGGGTTAATCTCCGGGCTAAGTTAATCCTAACTACCTAACACTTTAGAATCCGATCTGTGAGGACACGAGAGTTAGGGGAAGGCCCCCATCGCCTCCACCACCAACAACCACAGAGCCACCACCGCTCCAGTACCGCCACCATCTCTTCCCGTTGCCGAACCACTCAACAACGAAGGTATGTCTAACAAGGTGCGTTTGATTCCACATACTTGTATCTTTGTTCTACTTCTCATTGCAAATTAGAACTATAAATCCATATTATTCATCATATATTTTAGTATGATTCCCGGTAGATCTAGTCATCCTATGAACAGCCTAACACGCTCGTGGTCACGTACTCAGGTTAAAAGTGCGCGCCAGCCGCCAGGTGAGGTGGGTCCGGTCGGGTACAATCCACCGAGAGCTCCTTGGTGAGATCCCGCACAAGCCATCCCGCATTCCCACCTCCACGTCCACCTCGTCGTTCACGCGGCTAGCATTCCGGTAACCCAACACATCCCCTTCCCGCCGCGAGAAACCTCTCCCGCGCCGTTGCTGCTGCCACCGTCGCCGGCGAAGATGATGTCCGGCGGTGGGTACTCCGCCCTGGACGACCCCAAGGCCTCCGGATCCGTCCCGGTAAGCAGGCACCCTCCCACCTCGAGCCCCCGCACCCGTCCCCTCTCGCACGGCCTCTGCCTCATTCTTCTCCTGTCCTCGCATCGCAGGCGGCGGCGGGACCAGATCCGCCAGCCATCAGGTTCACCGACTCCAACCTGCAGACTTTCCCGCCATCCGAGGCCAGGGGCAAGATCTCCGGTGCCTACCGCCCGCCAACCGACGCCGACGGTCAGATCTCGCGACCCCCGCTCTGCGTCCCTTCCGTTTTCTCTTCGCACCTGGCTGGCTAACTTGCTCGCGTTCGCCTTTTTTTTTTCTCTCTCTCGCAGTCACCTTCTCGTCCAAGGTCGGAGGAGGAGGCAGCGGCGGCGGCAGCGCTGGGGCTGACGACGCCGGGCAGAGCGGGTGGTTCCGGATTTTCTCCGTCGCGGCCTACAAGCCCTACTTCGACGTCGACACCTCCGACGTCGTCGAGAGGATCTGGGAGTCCGTTTTCCCCTTCCGCGGCACCTTCACCGAGAAGACCTCCGAGAACCCAGACCTGTATGCTTCAAACGCCTCGACTCTTTTAGTTAACATAGTTTAGCTTCAAATTGCTACTTGGTAGCCAATGTGACAGATCATTCATGTTAAAATGGTCGGTTTGCTTGACTAGATTATTTCTGTGCTGAATGTCTACGGAATGTGGGTGTGCTAGGTTTGTCCTGGCGCTTAGAGGGTGTTGGCAGCGAAGTTGTATGAATGGGGTTTGTAGCTTCACGCATTGGTAGCTGGCTACTCTCCCATATTCCTTTGGCCACCATGGAATTTCTCGACGTTCATTTTTCAGTTGACATCCCAAATGAAACATTTCATGGCACAATTTAGTTGGGTTCTAGGATACCCTTTTCCTAATTCTGGGCTACTAAAACCCGTCTTTTTTATAATAATGAAACACACCATAGCTATGCCTTTGGAGATTCATGTTTTGTACTTTGTTATTTTAAAGAAACATCATGGTTTTCATTTCAGCAGTTCTGTTGGTCACCAGTATTGTTCTAGTTAAAATCACCATACCCTGGTAACATAGTTCGTTTTTGCTGATGTTATGAGATAGTCTAATTGTAGTAGCTCTGATCATTAGCATATTCAATTGTTCGCTATGTTGTATATGGTTTCCTACATGGATGCATTGGGTCTACATGAAGTATGCTTGAATATATCATGAGAAGTCTCATTGACTGCTTTGTTGTGACAAAACCAACATAGACCTTTATATACACAAAAAGTTAGGACCTTATGTACATTGAATATTACCCAAAGTGGGACAGACCCTTCCCTGAACCTTGTGCAAGTGGGAGCTACGTGCACCAGGCTACCCTTCTTATGTACATTGAGTATTAGGTAACTTGGTGATTATTTATGTTTAGTTTGGTGAATGTTAACTACGTGGGCGGTTTACTTGTACCATTCAATATTGATTAACCCCTTTTGCTTTGTTAGTGATTATGTTCTCTTTCATTTTCTTTTGTGTTTGATAGTTATGGCCCATTCTGGACATGCACTACCCTGATTTTCGTTGCTGCATCTATTGCCACATTCGTCACCTACCTGTCGCACAAATGGCACAAGAAGGAGTGGAACTATGATATTAACTTGGTTACCTGGTCTGCTGGCTTATTCTATGGCTATGTGACTTTTGTTCCCCTTCTCTTATATGTTATTCTGAAGTACTTCTCAGCGCCTGCTGGACTGGTGCAACTGTGGTGCCTGTATGGATATTCTTTGTTCATCTTCATCCCAGCATCGGTAAGGAACTTAGCTACAATGCATATAATGTTAGCTGTTGCAAGTCCATTTGTTTATATTGGTGCTGTGATAGTCTATGGTCAATCAGTTTGATATTGAGCTCCCTTTTTCAGAAGGAGATATAAGTGCTCAAGTCCTTTGATGAAATGAATTATTTTTTAAGGATTAGGCTAACTCGGATTGCTAGTTTGAATCATTTTTATGCACTGTATTGTCTGCAACTTACCATTTTAACCGCTATTTATATATTTTATATATTTTTAAATAAAATAAAAAGGTGGATGAATCTAGGGATACCAGTTTGATATGATTACAAGTACTTCTCTATGTAGTGTGTGTGTGTGTGTATATATATATATATATATATATATATATATATATATATATATATATATATATATATACACACACACACACACACACAACAACAACAACAACAACAACAACCAAGCCTTTGTCCCAAACAACTTGGGGTCGGCTAGAAATGAAACCCAACAATTTTGAAGAAAAGTAATAGAAAATAAGATGAAAGTAAAAAAAAAAACGGGTTAATAAGAAAGAAGATAAGAGTAACAAATTCTGAATAAACTAAGATTCTGGCACATGAATTGCTAATTTCCATGCAGTCCTATCATGAGCCAAATCTCTAGGTATGTCCCACTCCTTTAAATCTCGTTTCACTGCCTCCTGCCATGTCAACCTTGATCGACCTCTACCCCTCTTAAAATTTTCTCCACTCTTTATAATCCCACTGTTAACCGGTGCTTCTGGGGGTCTCCGCTGGATATGCCCAAACCACCGTAGGCGATGTTGGACTAGCTTCTCCTCAATCGGTGCCACCCCTACCCTATCACGTATTACTTCGTTCCTAATTTTGTCTCTTCTTGTGTGACCGCACATCCACCGTAGCATGCGCATCTCCGCAACACTCATTTGTTGGACATGTTGCCTTTTAGTTGGCCAACATTCTGCTCCATACAACATCGCAGGTCTGATCACCGTCCTATAGAATTTTCCTTTCAATTTTTGTGGGACTTTCTTATCACATAAGATTCCAGATGCTTGTCGCCACTTCATCCACTCGATCTTGATTCTGTGGCAAATATCTTCGTCAATATCACCATTGCTTTGTAACGTTGATCCTAAATATCGAAATGTGTCACTCCTAGGTACTACTTGTCCTTGTAAACTAACATTACCATCCTCGCACCCGACATCACTAAAGTCGCATCTCATATACTCGGTCTTGGTTCTACTAAGTCTAAACCTCTTAGACTCTAAGGTCTGCCTCCATAGCTCCAATTTTCTATCAACACCATCTCTAGTTTCATCTACCAACACTACATCATCAGCAAAGAGTATACACTAAGGGATATCCCCTTGTATATCCTTCGACACCTCATCCATCACTAAGGAAAAGATGTAAGGACTTAAGGCTGATCCTTGGTGTAACCCTATTGTGATAGGAAAAGTGTCGGTCTCACTATCTCTTACGCGCACACTTGTCACCACATTATCATACATATCCTTGATAAGGTTAATGTACTTTGTTGGGACTTTGTATTTCTCTAGTGCCCACCATATGACCGGTCTTGGTACCTTATCGTATGCCTTCTCCAAGTCAATGAACACTAAATGTAGATCCTTCTTTTGCTCCCTATACCTCTCCATAAGCTGACGGAGTAAGAAAATCGCCTCCATAGTGGACCTCCCAGGCATAAAACCAAACTGGTTTTTAGTGACATTGGTCACTTTCCTCAAGCGGTGTTCAATCACTCTCTCCCAGAGCTTCATAGTATGACTCATGAGCTTAATTCCTCGGTAATTAGTACAACTTTGAACATCTCCTTTATTTATATATATGTTTTACTGGTATGGATTCTTGTGAGACTTTGTCACAGAGATTGTTTTTACTTGCATTACCATATTTATTGTTTTCATATTCTGTTAGCGAAATGCTGATCCAAATTATCTTGGTTGATTTCTGTGGCATGCTCCTATGCTAGAATATGAATACGACTAAAGGTAGTTTCCTGATCTAAGCCTAACCTCTCTACGTTTAATGTGGCAGCTTCTTTCTATTGTGCCAATAGAAATATTCAGATGGGTGATTGCTGGTGTCGCTGGATTTATGTCTGCTACCTTCGTTGCAATGAATCTCAGAGCTCACATTGTAAATGCTGGGGAGCGATGGGTCCTGATTGTTGCAGGGATATTCTTGTTGCAGTTGGGACTGGCCGTTTTGCTGAAACTCTATTTGTTCACGATAACTGTATAGGACATATGCGTCTGTGCGTATTAGTCAGGAATGAGTACAAACAGTTTTCGAGGTTGAATTGGTCCCTTATTCATTGATGTAATTTTGCAAGGATACATCCACCAAACGCGTGGCTTCTACATCACACTTCAGTAGCAAAAGATGTACTGTGACTGTTATGAGGTTGAGTCATAGCCTATGTCGCGTTCCATCAGTTCGTGAATACATCACAACATTTTGCCTTCACCAGAGGGTAATCGATGACACTGGGAATAACCTGTCACGTACGACGCCGTGGGACAGGAGTGAGTGCGTGATGTGCGACAGGGTGGCATTGTAAGAGTGTCACACGGAGTTGCACGGGATATGTTGGCGCGAGCTGCAACCTGCTGCGGTGGGTTTAAAATGATTGGGTCGTGAACGTTGGATGGACCCACGAAGAAACAGAACAACCAATTGGCAACGGTTTTAAAATGATTGGGCCGTGAGCGCTGGATGGATCCACGAAGAAACAGAACAACCAATTCAGTTATTCCCTGTCACCAATTCAGTTATTCCCTGTCTCGTATCTTTTCTTCTCCCCACGCAAACGTTTGGTGCTCTCCGATGGTTGCTGTATCATCTCACGCCAGCGTGATAGCTGTGTCTGGCCAAGGGGCTTTACAGCTGGTATCAGAGCTCGGCGATCTTGAAGGGGGGATGGCGGTGCGATCGCAGTAAATAAACCTTTGATCTTGAGTTGTAAAATTCTGACAGCGGGTTGGAGGCAAAGTGTGTGTCATCGAGCGTTCTCATGTAAATCCCTGCCTCGTTGACTCAATTTGGGGTATCATAACTGTGCAACCTTCAACATAAACCCGGTTCGTGTTGGAGGCGATGGCGGCGGCGGGTCATCACGACGATGAACGTTGGGAGAAGATGTTCGACAAGCTGGAGGTCATCACCAAACGTACGGATTGTTCTGATGAGATCCATCGGCAAATGATGGAGTAGCAGCAAGCAGCGAAGGAGAGAGACCTGCTTTTTCGTCAAGTGGAGGAAACACACAAGATGGTGGTGACACTCACTCTGGAGCGCATGGCGGAGGAGCTCGAGTAGTCTTCTGAGGATCAATCCCCGGATGTGGAGCGAAGGAGACATGATGCGATGTTTGATCGGGGGTGTGATCACGTGTTAGGTGGTCGAGATCCAGGGGGACCAGACATGCAACCAAGAGTTGTTCCGGTACCATTACAGAGGCCACAAAGGGAGGTGGGAGGTGACAGATCGATGATGAAGTTATCCTTCCCAAAGTTGGACCAACACCTCAAGCTGGTTAGATAAGTGTGTTGATTACTTCAGTATTTTCAATGTTCCGAAGGGACTGTGGGTGCGTGCAACCTCAATTCATATGGAAGGTACCGCGGCAAAGTGGTTTCAAATTTATTGTCTAACTGAAGGTTTGGAACGTGGGCTCAGTTCGTGGCTGCAGTGAAGGAAAAAATCGGTGCCTATGACTACGAAAAGGCGATGTACGATTTCTTACACCTTTTCGCTAGCAAGGGGGCCTTGAAAGAGTATATTGCTGACTTTGACGATATGTGTTATGCGGTGGCTGTTCACAATCCTGATATGAATGAGGTGTTTTTTGTGACATAGTTTATCTGTGGTCTAAAGTCAGAGTTGTAAGGTCCCGTGTTGGCACATGTATCGTCTACTGTCAATCATACTATGCTACTAGCACGATTGCAATGTGACATCCAAGAGTGTAATCGTCCTAAACACTTCAAATATCAAGGGCTATTACAGAGAGTCGGTTACGAAGGGCAGAAGGGAAACTTATGCCTCCTTTGGCAGAACTTCACGGAGTTGATTCCCGAGGAGAATCAGGGAAGTTGTACCAAACACTGTTTTCATAAGAAATGATTCTTGCCTAATTATGAGAAGTGATTCTCTGAAATGAACTAAGGGGCTGAGAGCTGAAAAAGTAGCTTCTCCTGATTCTGTGAAGCGATTCTCTGTCCTGATTCTGAGAGTTTATTTTAGAGAAGCATAGAGATTCATTTTCAGTCACAGAATCACTTTATCAGAGAATCAAAAGTGAATCCAGAGAATCAGCTCCGTGAAGCTGTGCTAAAGGGAGCCTTAGTGTTGGGTTTTCAGAGCTGTTAAAGGAGCGACTGTTGAGGGACTACTGTGTTATGTATCTGGTGAGAAATATGAACTAGGTCATTTATCTAAATGACCCAAGCACGTACAAGTCTAGTTGAACACATTGTCGATGGAGGATTTGGAGATGGTACTGACAGATGAAGTATTATGACAGTTGGAGGAAGAGGATAAGGAGAAGGTTGACGGCTTCCATATTTATGTTCAATGCTCTAGTTGGTACTGAGGGCAAGGAATGCTTAAAACTTCGGGCTCTAGTCAAGAACAAAATATTTCTACTCTTAGTAGACTCTGGTAGCTCCACAATTTTTATCAATTCGATGTTTGTGCGTAGAGCAGGACTGAAGGCAGGAAATGTCTCCCCTGTTTCAGTAAAGGTCGCCAATGGTGAGGTGCTGGTGAGTGACCAGATAGTATATGGAGTACAATGGTGGTGTAATGGGACTACGTTCACTACTTACATGAGAGTTCTACCACTTGGTGCTTACGATGTCATTCTTGGTTTTGACTGGTTACAAGCTAATGGTCCTATGATGTGCCATTTGGCAGACAAGAAATTAGAGTTTTCAGTGGAGGGAAGAACAGTGGTGCTAGGAGGAGTTAAACCAGTGAAGAAACACACCTTATATGAGTTGTCGGCTAAGCAATTGGGAAACTGGATATTATGCAATGAAGTCTGGTACTTAGCAGTGGTGGAAACTTGTCAGTCAGAAGCCATACCACTGCGTGAACCTGAGAACAGAGAGCCTTTAGCTGCCTTACTGCAAGAGTTCAGTGGCCTGTTTGAGGAGCTACATACACTGCCACCACCCCGGCAGTATAGGTGGCCAACGGGCCGTGCTGGGCCGACCCGCGGGCCAGGGGTCCAGGCTTGGGCACGACCCGAATCTATTTTAAACGTGCCGGGTCGTGTCGGGCCATAACCGGACCGTGCTGGGACGGATCGGTCCGTGGCTCGTTTTAGTTAAAAATACAATAAAAATATCAGAAAATCACCATTTAGGTCTAAACGGGTCGTGCCAGCCCGACGAACAAACCGTGTCGGGCCTAATCGGGCCGTGCCGGCAAGCCCGATGGGCCGGAGATCAAGATCCGGGCACGGTCCGTGTCGTGCTTCGGGCCGGTCCGGGTCGTGCTCGTGCCAGACCATTTTGATCGTGCTTCGGGCTGACCCGTTTGGCCCGGCCCATTTGGCCACCTCTACCCGACAGTTTGATCACACTATAGGTCCTGTTTGGCACAGGTGTAACTTGTTACAAAAGCAGCTTGTATGAAAAGCTGGTGGAAAAGAACTTCTGCTTATGTCCTGCTTTTAGTTCATTCTGAGAAGCAGCTGAACTAATAAGCTGTTACAGAAGTTTCCTGTTTGGCACAACTTCATCTTATTTTTATGAAGAAGCTGCAGCAGAAGTTGTACCAAACAGGACCATAATCTTGATCTCTAGAGCAATTGAAATTAATGCAAAACTATATAGATACTCTCCTTTGCACAAAAAAAAGATTGAAAGACATGTTCACAAGCTGTTAGCTGCTGGTTTATTAGAGCACAGTGTCTCTGCTTTTGCTTCACCCGTGCTTTTGGTGAAAAAAGAATGGTACCTGGAGTTTTTGCTTAGATTACACTTGATTATAAAGAATAGATTTCCAATGACAGTGATTGATGAGATATTGGAGGAGTTGTATGGGGCAGAATTCTTTTCAAGTCTAGATTTGAGATTAGGATACCATCAAATAAGAATGCAGTCAGGAGAAGAATTTAAGACATCATTCAAAACACATAGTGGACACTATCAATTTAAAGTTATGCTATTTGAGCTAACAAATGCCTATGTCACCTTTCAGTGTGCCATAAATTCCATTTTATCTTCTTATCTTAGAAAATCTGTCTGGGTATTTATTGATGATATTCTCATATACAACAAATTCTTCTCTCAGCATATGGAGCACCTCAGGATGGTGTTGCCAACTCTGAAGCAACACCAATTCTTTCTAAAAATGTCCAAGTGTACATTTGCAATGTCAGAGTTAATCTACTTAGGCCACATTATTTCCAAGAAAGCAGTATCTACGGACCCTACAAAAATACAACCTATGCAAGATTGGCCAACACATCATTCTCTAACTGATATCATAGCCTTTTTAGGTCTCAGGATATTATCAAAGATTTGTCAAGGGCTATGGTTGTCTGGCAAAGCCTCTGACTAACCTGCTGAAGAAGAGACAGTTCATGTGGTCTAATGAGGGTGAGAAATCCTTCTGTCTTTTGAAGCAGGCTATGATGTCAACACCGGTGTTAGCACTTCCTACTTTTCCTAAACAATTTATGGTTGAATCGGATGCAAGTGATCAAGGGTTGGGCTTGTGTTAATGCAAGAAGGCAGACCCCTAGCTTATTTGGGTAAGGCCCCGACCGACAACAACCGGGGTTTGTCCATATATGATAAAGAGTTTTTGATCCTCATTATGGTAGTGCAAAAATGGCACACTTATCTACAACGCAGTGAATTGGTCATCACTACAGATCACTAAAGCCTCACTGTCTTGGATGATCAACACTTGCATACAAATTTGTAAAAGAAGGCAGCGTCAAAACTGATGGGGCTCACTTTCAGAGTAGTATACCGAAGAGGCAAAGAAAATGTAGTTGCATATGCCCTTTCGCGAATCAATCACAGTGCTTGTTTGATGTATGTGACTGAAGTTAAACCTCTATGGATCCAAGAGATCCTCAATTCTTATGTGCTCGATGATATGGCTCAGACTATACTGAAAAAACTGGCTCTGCATAGCCTTGAGGAGGAGGGGTTTTCATTGCACCAGAGAATTATCAAAAAAGGCGATCAGGTATGGATCGACGACAACTCAACCCTGAAAACTAAGCTGATTTCAACCTTCCATGATACAACTCTAGGAGGACATTCAAGCACACAAGCAACATACCAAAGGGCGAAAAACCATTTTTTGGCATGGTATGAAGCAAGATATTATTGAATATGTGAAGTAGTGCAATATCTGTCAAATCCTACAGGGCTCCTACAACCATTACTAGTGCCTGGGATGTGGCAAGAGGTAACAATGGATTTCATAGAAGGTTTACCGAAGTCTGATGATTACAAATACGATCTTGGTGGTGGTTGATCATCTGTCCAAATATGCTCACTTTATTCCACTGAAGCACCCTTTCTTGACAGCACAAGTGGCTCAGGTGATGTTTGATCAAGTTATTAAACTGCATGGCTTACCCCGTACAATGCTGTCTGACCGTGGTCGTATTTTTACTAGATATTTCTGGAAAGAGCTTTTTAACTTGTTGGATGCCAAGTTATTGTTGTCAACATCTATCACCCAGAAACCGCTGGGCAAAGTGAGCGTGTTAATCAATGCTTGGAGATGTATTTGTTCTTTTTCATTCATGCAACACCTCACAAATCGAAATATTGGCTATCTCTCGTGGAATTCTGGTATAATACCTCTCATAACTCATCTCTCGGTTGTACACCATCAATGCTCTTTATGGATATGATGCTAATACTTCACAAGTGCCAAGTAACCCTGCAAGTGATATTGTTGATGTCCAAGAACTATTATCTAAACATGCTGCTCACAGTGCTCTATTGAGAGATCATTTGGCAGTGGCTCAAAATCTGATGAAATAGAGGGCTGAAAAGAAACATGCTAAATGTGAATTTCAAGTTGGAGAGTTGGTGTTCTTGCGCTTACAACCTTATGCTCAATCGTCAGTGGTAAGCCGACCTCATTCCAAACTTGTTTTTAAATTTTTGGGCCTTACAAAGTTTTGCAGCGCATTGGGAATGTAGCTTATCTTCTGGAACTCCCAGAAGGTGCTTCGTTTCATCCTGCTTTCCATGTTTCGCAACTGAAGCCTTTCATTTTGAAGCATGCCCTGATGTTCTCTGACCTGCCTCCAATGATTGACTTTGTCAAAACTCCATTGAAGCCAGTGAAGATTGTGGATCACCGGTTGCTGAAGAAAGGGATTCAAGCCATTCAATAGGTGAAGGTCCAATGAAACAACTTCTTGGAGGATGAAGCAACTTGGGAGGATTGGAATGTGTTGTTCAAGAGGTACCCGGAGGTGGCGGCTTGGGGAGAAGCACACTCTGGCGAGGGGGGAGGTGTCACATACGATGTCGTGGCACAAGAGTGAGTGTGTGGTATGTGCCAGGGTGGCGTTGTAAGGGTGTCTCACTGAGTTGCACGGGAGACGGTCACTCAACTTGAGCGGTTCAAGTCGCACTGAGTTACTCTTGGGAATACTTTTTAAGGGTGTCACTTGGATGGATGGGTGGATGGCGGTCGCTCAACTCCGGACAAATCCGTGAAAGTCCAGATTTCTATGAACTTACTCAAAGAACACTTTTCCGCTTCTACTCAGAAAAAGTTCGTAGGGCTGAACTAGTCTTTTCCCTATGTCCATACTCAGAGAGCACTTTTTCGGGAGTCCACCGGATTTCTCCGAGGGTTCCGACTAGTTTGAACCTACTTCGAATAAGTTGGAAGACACTCAGAGAGCACAATTCTGATCTAACCCTGGATAGTCTGAAAGGCCCATACTAGTCTAGCCTATAAGCCCGAACAAGCTCGGATCGGTCCTTAAACTGACCCATCAAGTCCCAACTTGACTAATTTTCGAGATGATTTGATTGAGCTCTTTACGATTATAATGCAAATTTGTTGCCTTGTGTCAATCTTAATAGTACGGTGTTTCCTATGCTCAATAAAATATAAAACTCTAAATCTAGTAAGGGAACGACTAGAATGCAATTAGCTCTCAGGTGCAACCGTGCAAAAGTCACTTGTGGGTCAGACGGTCTTCATTCTACGATTACTCTATTTTTGCACTTAAACTCCTCACCAGGTAATAGAGTTCTTATTGTCTAGTGAGAGGGTTTAAGTATAAAAGTACTGTCAGGACCCGCCTTCCGAGGGTCCACTTGTGCATCCATACCAATCCCTGGATCAGTAGTTGGTACGCATAACAGAATAGATCGAGATCCATACAACGATTATTTATTTATTATCAATATAAGTCTTACAAACATGATCTAGATTACAATAGTTGTGGTCGGAGATGACCACCAAAATAGATAACATCCTCAAAATCAGCGGAGTAGAACGGCGCCATGCCCAACAGGCAGACTTGGGAAGTAAGACTAGACCCTATCATCATCCTCACACGCTTCAACTTCTCTGTATTCTGATAAAACCACATATAAAGCAAGAGTGAGTACATAAGGTACTCCGCAAGCCCTAACAATACTCAAGGGAAGGTGTTTCATGCATTGGGGCTTGTAGCAAGGAGAGGCCATACGGCTTAGTTTTGCCGAAAAGCATTTTATACAAGGTTCTCTTTGAAAAGAGTTTTGCAATAAGAGGGAGAATTAGTTGAATCAGTATTATTATAGTTGGCGGGCCCTGGGGGAGTTTCAAACCATCCCGCCAGTTCTCTCACTTTTAGATGAGTCTTCGGACCCAAGGCCCTGACGACTCTGGCACGCATGCCAACTCTTTCCCAAAACACGGTGACCTCGGCCACCCACACACGCACTTCAAGGAGATGCACTAATGCTAATCAATAGGAGCCCAAAGCATAGTGTGCCAAGACTGTGACAACAACCATCCGAATAGATTAAGACTTTGCAGAGTTTGTACACTTTACCCACAAGCCATGCACACCTAGCCAGGGTATGACATGACGCTCATTCCATCTTCCCCATGTAACTCCACAATCACACCTCGGCCCGACCCAGGGGCTATTCGGGCAATTCCTACCAGCCAGACACCAGATGACCCTTGGTCTCTGTGCCATTTCTTGGTCCACCGTGTCCTCCATGGCTCTCCAGGTTTTGTCTTGTGGCAGTTACCAGAAAGGTAGGGCGAGTCGTGCCCATACAAGTTTTGTGGTTATACGAAATAACTATGTTGAGGTCAAATGAACCGGTCCTTATATCGGTGAGGCGGCTCCATCCGTCCTTGGCAAAATGACTAGTTTGGAACACACAGCATCAAACTAAACTGAAGTACTCAGCACAAGGCTAGTCCGGAAAACATGGTCATTGGACTACTACCGAAGCACTCAGCGCCAATCAGTGGTTACACCAAATACACAACCGCAGCTGGTATACCTCTTAGGGAGCTGTCGGTATCCCATCACCATACCCGCCTCGACCACCCATCCCCTTCACACACACACGGTTCATTAATCACCCACCTATATCCTAACTCACACCACCAAACACTTTTTAACACATTTCACAATCATGTATAGAGTGTGTATAGTTCGCGATGCGAACATCGCAGGTGTTCCTAAGCATAATACTAACAAGGAGGTGCACACATCGCTGCTATAGCGCAGTAATGAAGCTGTTAGGTTGTCAAGGGGTTGTGTTTTTAAGGTCAAGGAGGGGATTGTGATAGTCACTGCTATCACCGTAACTAATGCAGTGTCTTGTTTCAAGCCGTTGATAGCGACTAAATATTGGGTTACTTTTTATCGTTTGCTAGTAGCTAACACCGATATTCAGATATCAACGTAGCTCATGCTACCACATCAAGTGGTTCATAGCATAACAACATTTTAAAATAGACATACAGTCATGCAATGAAAACAGGTCATAGGTGCGATTACAAAACATAGGTGAAATAAGATCAAGGAGTTAAAGCTTGCCTTTATGATGTTTATCAGGGTCTTTGTCCAGTTCTTCACGATCCGAGTCTTGCATATCTCATTCGTGAATTCTCCGATTACTAAGTACGTAGCTATGCGAAGAAAATACGATTCGTCGATAAAGATCCAAGAAATCCAAATAAAACTCTAATAAGTACAAACAATCATTCATTATATTGGTTTTAAGATCATAAGAAGGCTTATTGGAGAATACGTCATTCTACTGGAGGCTTATTCGAAAACATTACCATTTTGTTGGTCATCTAAATGGTCGTTGAAAGACTACGATGGTTTTATCATTCTTCTTAGTTTAACTGCTTAATTCTCAGTTTTCTCACGCTATAGGTTTCTAATAATAGCTTTATATGGTTATGTTGACATGTCTTCCAAGCTTGGGGTTTAACAAGGTTTTCGTCTGGCTTCTAATCATTTACATGGTTTATGGAGATTAATGCAAACTCACTATTTTATATTATAAATTGCTTATATTATGAGTTAACCACAACTTATATGGGCTTCTTATAGTATACTTACTAAAGTTCTTCTAATGTAAGTCTCACTTATTTTGGAGACTAATCCAGAGTCCTAACATTTCCTAGTACATCGTACATTGTTGCTATGAGCTAGTGAATGTCTTATTGTTCTGTAGACGTCTCTAAACCTTTAGTGTTAGTAACGTGTTCTAAAAGCCTTAGGTCTATTCTTGAGCTTTTCTAACATGCGCTCGACCTTCCAGTGAACTACTAACGACAATTTTATTCTATGTGCATGAGTTTCTTTGACCTAGTAGCTCCCTAACGCATACACTAGTTATTTCAGAGCCTAACTTAGGTTCTAACATCTTCTAGTTAATTGGGAACTTTATTATCATCTATTGAATGTCTCATTAGTTTATAAGATTACCCCTAGATGCAACTTATTATCATTACGGTCTGCAATGTTAAAATATTCTAGGATTTCTACTAAATATTGCTATTGCGATTTACTTTATACAGAGTTTGGGGTGTATTCCTATTAATTCATAGCCATTTAAATAATTTTCCTATGAATACCATAATTAATTTCTATCCTTCCTTAGTCTATTTTATCCATAAATGACTATCACTATATTTTAGATGTCAAATACTATTTCTAGACATTTTTGGATAAATATTGGTGGACCTATTATTTTATTTAGTGGTTACATGTCATTTTCTCAAACTCGTGACTATTTAACAATTTTTTGAGATTTCTATAATTATTTTGCCATTCCATAATTTATTTAGGTTACTAATCACGTCTGATATAATTTGTATGGAATTTTCTGGAATTCTTTTACATTTGGAAATGTTGTTTAAATGATTCTGTGTACATTAGCCTAGTGTACCCAGCACTTTAGGCGCAAGAATAGAGGCTGCAAGGTGGGCCTGGTTCGAGTGTGTGCACAAGTGGGGTAGCCATAGCAAATAGATGTACAGGCGAGTCTGACTGGTGGGCTCCACGTGGCAGTGGGGATGGGCGACAACTCAGTTGACTTTGGGCCTAGCCCATGGCTCAGGTGTCATTGGTCTAGGTGGACCGAGCCCACGTAGCACCTTGGTGCGGGACAGGGCTAGCGTGGCGCCCTTGTGCCAGCGTGGCGGCCAAGTGGTGGCCACGTCGGCTAGCGCGGCTGAGGTGGCGTCTAGGTGGCGGCCACTTGTGCGCCATGTGGCGCCACCTAGGCGCTGCACTGAGGAAACATGGGAGCGACAGAAAGCGTTGGCCAGAGGCAACAGCGGCGGTGGGTGGCCAGGGAATTCGCTGGCGGTGGGCCGGAGCTAGACCTCCATCTACGGCATGTGCGCGGCGTGTTCAAGCGCTCTACGCACTCAGTTGGGTCGGCGGCGTGCCCTCAGCGGCTGGCGGTGAGCCGCATCGCCATGATTGGCAACAAAACGAGGAGCACCGTGTGTATGTGATTTCTCTTGGTAAATTCGTTCTAAGCATGAGTATGGAGGTGTGGGGAAACTGTTTGACGTGTCGGCCGGGCCGTGGCGTGGACGACGGCTACCGACGGCGAGCAGAGGCGGCCGCGCGCGGTGGCGCACCGTCGATCCACTAGTGCACGCAGTAATCCTGCGAACTCGTTTTCCCGGGGCGTGTTCCAGAGCGTGTGTAAGCTACTGGTGAGCTCGATTGGGCCGGAGCGGTGTACGTGACGGCCGGCGACGGCGCGAGACAGCAGGGGACGGTGGCGCTCGGGGAAACTCGCGTGTGTTGGCTATAGCTACGGGATAACTGGCGAAGGGTGTGTTCTAGCGCGTGTGGAAGATGTTGGGGCGGTCGCACTGGTCGGTACGATGCCCACGGCGGCTGGCGACGAGGAAGGGCGGCGGTCTTGGCGGCGACGCGTCGGGAACACGCTTCTAGTGGTCCTATCCTCCATATAAATGCACCTACACGTGCTACGAGCTAACACAAGCACGCCAGACAAGGTTGCTCAAGTAGAGGAAGCTCCTAGCTCGCCGGTGACAATGGCGCGCGGCGGCGCCGACGAGAGGTTGTCGGGGTGTACTCCATAGTGTTCTATGTGGCTAATAATCCAGTGTTAATGTTCTACACGATAAGTAAACAATGGTAGGGTTTAATTTGAGTACCTCGCGTCTGATGCGTCGAAACGGCCGGGTTTGCCAGCGACAAGGAAGAAAAGGGGAGCTCCAAATTGCTGCTCGGGGGTGGCAGTGCGAGCTTGGTGGGGTGCGTTGGGAGCGAGAGAAGGGGCGTGCAAACTCGAGGAGAAGGAGTGGTGCCGTTTTATAGGCCGACGAGGCGGTTCAGCGAGGTGGCAGCCGACTCTGTTATTGGCGCGAGCAGAGGCAGTGCACGGAGGTTCCTTGGTGCGTGCGCCATGCTTTCTAGCTGGCGAGGAGCAAACAAGCGCGCGGAGTTATGTAGGAGCCATCATGGCGATAGGCGATGCGACGGGAGGATGGAGACGCGACGGCGGCCGACGGGCGCTGCTTTCGGTGCGAGTTGAGGCGGTGCACATGGCGCTCGTTTTGTCGCTGAAGCAATGAGGCGGTCCTGCCTTGGCGCAGCGCGGCGCAGAGCTGAGCGACGAGCGGTGTCCCGTCACGGGTTTTCCGATAGCCAGTCGGGCTCGCGAGGGAAAGGGAGGAAGAAGAAAGGCGCTGGCCGCCTGGGCTGGGCCGTACCGGGGAGAGGGAGTAGAGTGGGCCGGGCTGCACTTCAGAGAGGAATTGACTTTTCCTTTTTGGTTTTCTAGTTTAAATTGATTATGAATTTGAATTCAGTTTGGGTAATTTAAATTCTAGTTTTTGTTGGATATATTCTAATCTAATTTGTTTATTAAAATATTTATTCGGCATACATATATACTTACATGTGTTATTTAATTTCTACCTGTCATTTTATAATATATTCTAGTTAGGTTTGCGCTTAACCGGATCTTTTTATTTGAATTTGGTTTAAACTCAACCTGTCTCCTCATCTCTTGAATTAGGTTTTCCTAGCTCTATTTATTTGGTCACTTTTATTTTAATCCCTATACCTTAAGTTTTGTAACATGAGTTGAATTCATGTTTTATTAGTTTCCGTTTTAGATTTTGAGTCAACATAAAATGCTACGATACTTTTTCAATAGACTGTTCCTCTTTTCGGCCCTAATTTTATTTAGTGGTGAGCTCACCTTAACATGTGTATGTGTTCTTATTTGTACACTTGTTCGCCCTGATTTTCTATTTGACATTAATGCTGGCTCACGACTTGTTCAAAAATTTTAGTTCGGAGTGATTTTTAACTTTAGTGAAAATTCGGGCTGTGACAGATCTAGCCCACTTAAATAGAATCTCGTCCTCGAGATTTGATGGTTGTCTTAGGTAGGTAGAGAATTATTTTCTAAAGTTATCTCTATTGACTTGAGATGGTCGTACCCTTGATCTTGACATCATTGTACTGCAGTTCTCTTGGTCACCGTGCCACAAGGTGGAGTATTGGTACGGCTAATTCTCGATATGCAGCGCATCATACTCTTGGCACATTGCATCAAGCAGTACTTACCCTTCGGGATTTTATACGCGTCTTGCGTGTGATTTCACACCTTGAGGGATGTGTATCTAGCATCCTTGTCTGGTACTCTCGATATTAGGTGGTGACTCCTATTGTCTAAACTGGACTGACTGGTCGTAGAGGCAACATGCCTTAGTTCCAAAAATTCGTTTGTACCCCACACAGGTGTCTCCGTAGGGTACACACAATCACTACCATGGTGGGTGAATTCTTATGGTGGTTGTTTGGTTATTGCTACTGTTGACTACCCCTTATTTCGATTTCTGCCTCTTAGGGTCCCTACTACGGGTGGAGCCATAAAATGTCGTTCTTTCATCTCTAACCATATTAGTGTTGCTCGATATTCTGTATCGTACAGGGTCTCGAAAGGTGACATATTTATACTTTGTGGGGTCAACTACCATGACTTTGGCTTTTAGGGTTCGTCCATGAAGGGTTTGCTGCTTGCTCCTCTACTGCTATCTTGCCCATACGACTCAAGAAGCAGACTGATACGTTGGTTAATATGAAGGGTGTCACTGTGGAAACTCAGATTTTCCACATAGGGTCACGAGCACCAGCTTCCTGATGTGAGCATATACGATCTTGATTTGGTATTAACTTGATTCCAAATCACAGGTGTACCTAACTCTCTTAACTGGTTAAGCAAGTCATTGACTCGGGGCGACGAGTGTTTCTGCTACTTCATGCGACGTTCGGTAGACGATGCTCATCCTGAGCTTGTTTTCTTCCTACTTGACCACAACTCTGGGATTCCCTAAGGTGATGAACTTAGTCAGAAAATCCTTTCTTGTAGCTCACGTGTATGTCTTTTGTGTTTGATCAATCAGTATGTGTCATCTGATAGGATCTCTTTGCCCTCAGTGTTGCTTTGGGTGTTGACGTGGTTGGAAACTTCACCCCTATGTATGGGTTCATTCCTTGTAATCCTTCCAGATCTATATCTGAACATATATACATTTCCAACACTTGTTCCATGAGTGTAGCTTCCGACTAGGTGTCATGAATTCCATGTGGGCTCTTGCGCCTGCCATCTTATCTTTATCTCAACATGATTTACTGTAGTGACTTGCAGTTGGCACTGGTTGTAAATCCTTGTCGGTGTGCCAACCAATCAATGACGGTGTGATCCACACTGTTTGTCTAATGAGCTTTTATGTATGTTAAGATCCTACCCCACTTAAATATGATTTTAACTTCTATATGCCCTTTTTTTATTAGTGTGGGTTTATTATTATTATTATTGATGTATTTATATTTTATTATATGTAGTATTGTTTTGTTTTGTTTGGTTTATTTATGTCTTTAATTATTTATTTATTGACTTTGAGGATTAACTGAAGTACTTGTATCGAGACGGTATTTCTGCATGAGCAGTGTGCTCATGGTGGGCTCAAACATGGATAGGCTCCTGAATGGGTATTGCGATGATCTAGTAGGAAAAGAGGAGTGAAAGATTTTGTTTTGGTCGTTATTATTATCCTCATGCATACACGTTCGTTTGCATATGTATTTTTTTATTTTGTATTCTTATTGGTGCATTATACTTGGTATACATTTAAGCATATGTGCGTAGGTATATAACTATACGTAACCCATGTGTATTTATTTTATTAAACATTCAATTTATCTTTTTTCATTCTTTTATTGATTTTTGTTTGTATTAGAGCACACAATTTCACTCAATCAAATAACCAAATAAAAACCAGCGAATCACACCAAACATAACTAGATTACAAACTTATATATTATACTATTAATCGTTCTATTCGTGGATTACTCTAGGTCACTATAGGTAAGCCATTCTACTCATGGACACTATGATCATTCTAGGATTTTATTGATGTGACTGAGGAACGTAGGGTTGCACGTGGTTGCTCTTTCACCGATCTTGACGTCACTCTTGATATGTGTCGACCACATCTTCGAGTAACCTTTGTAGAGTAACTGCTTTCTTTATCTTCATGCACCCTCTGGTTTGATTAGAAGGTTGTTTGGGTGATCGAATCTTCAAAGGCTCTGGTGCGAATGATGCATGGTTCCAACATTGCGTATCGCGTTGGCGTCCATTTCACTCTCGAAAGTGTGTTGGGTTGAGGTCGGTGACACTATCTAATGAAATAAAATAAGTTTTCAACATAGAAAGAGGTAAGTGCGGAAGGAGTATAGAGGAGAGAGAGAATTTTTCATAAATAGTTTTATACTTTTCAAAATATAGGGTTAGGGTATAGGATGACTCTAAGGTTTCGTCCTACGGCCAAGTATGGCTCTGATACCACTCTGCCAGGACCCGCCTTCCGAGGGTCTACTTGTGCATCCCGTACCAATTCCTGGATCAGTACTTGGTACACACAACAGAATAGATCGAGATCCATACAACGATTATTTATTTATTATCAATATAAGTCTTACAAACTTGATCTATATTACAATGGTTGTGGTCGGTGATCACCACCAAAATAGACAACATCCTCAAAATCAGCGGAGCAGAACGGCACCATGCCCAACAGGCAGACTTGGGAAGTAGGACTAGATCCTATCGTCATCCTCACACGCTTTAGCTTCTCTGTCTTCTCATAAAACCACATATAAAGCAAGAGTGAGTACATAAGGTACTCTGCAAGCCCTAACAATACTCAAGGGAAGGTGTTTCATGCATTGGGGCTTGTAGCAAGGAGAGGCCATACGGCTTAGTTTTGCCGAAAAGCATTTTATGCAAAGTTCTCTTTGAAAAGAGTTTTGCAATAAGAGGGAGAATTAGTTGAATCAATATTATTATAGTTGGCGGGCCCTGGGGGAGTTTCAGACCATCCCGCCAGTTCCCTCACTTTTAGATGAGTCTTCGGACCCAAGGCCCTGACGACTCCGGCACGCATGCCAACTCTTTCCCAAAACACGGTGGCCTCGTCCACCCACACACGCACTTCAAGGAGATGCACTAATGCTAATCAATAGGAGCCCAAAGCATAGTGTGCCAAGACTGTGACAATAGCCATCCGGATAGATTAAGACTTTGCAGAGTTTGTACACTTTACCCACAAGCCATGCACACCTAGCCAAGGCATGACATGACGCTCATCCCATCTTCCCCGCGTAACTCCATAATCACACCTCGGCCCGACCTAGGGGCTATTCAGGCAATTCCTACCCAGCCAGACACCAGATGCCCCTCGGTCTCTATGCCATTTCCTGGTCCACCATGTCCTCCATGGCTCTCCAGGTTTTCTCTTGTGGCAGTTACCAGAAAGGTAGGGCTAGTCCTACCCATACAGGTTCTGTGGTTGTACGAAATCACTATGTTGAGGTCAAATGAATCAGTCCTTATATTGGTGAGGCGGCTCCATCCGTCCTTGGCAAAAGGACTAGTTCAGAACACACAACATCGAACTAAACTGAAGTACTCAACACAAGGCTAGTCCGGAAAACATGGTCATCAGACTACTACTGAAGCACTCAACACCGATCGGTGGTTACCCCGAATACACAGCCACAACTGGTATACCTCTGAGGGAGCCCTCGGCATCCCATCAACATACCCGTCTCGACCACCCATCCCCTTCACACACACACAGTTCATTAATCACCCACCCATATCCTAACTCACACCACCAAACACTTTTTAACACATTTCACAATCATGTATAAAGTGTGTAGTGGTTCGCGATGTGAAAATCGCAGGTGTTCCTAAGCATAGTACTAACAAGGAGGTGCTCACATCGGTGCTATAGCACAGTAATGAAGCTGTTAGGTTGTCAAGGGGTTGTGTTGTCAAGGTCAATGAGGGGATTATGATAGTCACTACTATCATCGTAACAGATGCAATGTCTTGTTTCAAGCCGTTGATAGCGAGTAACTAATGGGTTACTATTTATCGTTGGCTAGTAGCTAACACCGATATTCAGTTATCAACATAGCTCATGCTACCACATCAAATGGTTCATAGCATAACAACATTTTAAAATTGACATACAGTCATGCAATGAAAACAATCCATAGGTGCGATTGCAAAACATAGGTGAAATATAATCAAGGAGTTAGAGCTTGCCTTTATGAGTTTATCAGGATCTTTGTCCAGTTCTTCACGATCTGAGTCTTGCATATCTCCTTCGTGAATTCTCCGATTACTAAGTACGTAGCTATGCGAAGAAAATATGATTCGTCGATAAAGATCCAAGAAATCCAAATAAAACTCCAATAAGTACAAACAATCATTCATTAACATGGTTCTAAGATCCTAAGAAGGCTTATTAGAGAATACATTATTCTACTGGAGGCTTATTCGAAAAGATTACCATTTTGTTGGTCATCTAAATGGTCGTTGGAAGACTATGATGGTTTTATTGTTCTTCTTAGTTTAACTGCTTAATTCTCGGTTTTCTCACGCTATAGGTTTCTAGTAATAGCTTTATATGGTTATGTTGACATGTCTTCCAAGCTTGGGGTTTAACAAGGTTTTCGCCAGGCTTCTAATCATTTACATGGTTTATGGAGATTAATGCAAACTCACTATTTTATATTATAAATTGCTTATATTACGAGTTAACCACAACTTCTATGGGTTTCTTATAGTATACTTACTAAAGTTCTTCTAATGTAAGTCTCACTTATTTTGGAGACCAATCTCGGGTCCTAACATTTCCTAGTACATCATACATTTTTGCTATAAGCTAGTGAATGTATTATTGTTCTATAGACGTCTCTAAACCTTTAGTGTTAGTAACGTGTTCTAAAAGCCTTAGGTCTATTCTTTAGCTTTTCTAACATGCGCTCGACCTTCCAGTGAACTACTAACGACAAGTTTATTCTATGTGCATGAGTTTCTTTGACCTAGTAGCTCCCTAACGCATACACTAGTTATTTTAGAGCCTAACTTAGGTTCTAACATCTTCTAGTTAATTGGGCACTTTATTATCATCTATTGAATGTCTCATTGGTTTATAAGATTACCCCTAGATGCAACTTATTATCATTACGGCCTGCAATGTTAAAATATTCTAGGATTTCTACTAAATATTGCTATTACGATTTACTTTATACAAAGTTTGGGGTCTATTCCTATTAATTCATAGTCATTTAAATATTTTTCCTATGAATACCATAATTAATTTCTATCCTTCCTTAGTCTATATTATCCATAAATGACTATCACTATATTTTAGATGTCAAATACTATTTCTAGACATTTTTGGATAAATATTGGTGGACCTATTATTTTATTTAGTGGTTACATGTCATTTTCTCAAACTCGTGACCATTTAACAATTTTTGAGATTTCTATAATTATTTTGCCATTCCATAATTTATTTAGGCTACTAATCACGTCTGATATATTATAAGGGTTTATTACCATTTGTATGGAATTTTCTGGAATTATTTTACATTTGGAAATGTTGTTTAAATGATTTTGTGTACATTAGCCTAGTGTACCCAACACTTTAGGCGCGAGAACAGAGGCTGCAAGGTGGGCCTGGTCCGAGTGTGTGCACAAGTGGGGAGGCCGTAGCAAATAGATGTACAGGCGAGTCTGACTGGTGGGCTCCACGTGACAGTGGGGATGGGCGACAACTTAGTGGACTTTGGGCCTAGCCCATGGCTCAGGTGTCATTGGTCTAGGTGGACCGAGCCCACGTAGCACCATGGTGCGGGACAGGGCTAGCGTGGCGCCCTTGTGCCCGTGTGGCGGCCAAGTGGTGGCCACGTCGGCTAGTGCGGCTGAGGTGGCGTCTAGGTGGCGGCCACCTGTGCGCCATGTGGCGCCACCTAGGCGCTGCATTGAGGAAACAGGGGAGCGACGAAAAGCGTCGGCCAGAGGCGACAGCGGCGGCGGGTGGCCAGGGAATTTGCCGGCGGTGGGCCAGAGCTAGACCTCCATCTACGGCATGTGCGCGGTGGCGTGTTCAAGCGCTCTGCGCACTCGGTTGGGTCGACGACGTGCCCTCAGCGGCGAGCCGCAGCGCCATGATTGACGGCAAAACGAGGAGCATCGTGTGTATGTGATTTCTCTTGGTGAATTCGTGCTAAGCATGAGTATGGAGGTGTGGGGGAACTGTTTGACGTGTCGGCCGGGTCGTGGCGTGGACGACGGCTGCCGACGGCTAGCAGAAGCGGCCGCACGCGGCGGTGCACCGTCGATCCACTCGTGCACGCAGTAATCCGATTAACTTGTTTGCCCGGGGCATGTTCCAGAGCGTGTGTAAGCTACTGGTGAGCTCGGTTGGGCTGGAGTGGCGCCCGTGATGGCCGGCGATGGCGCGAGACAGCAGGGGACAACGACGCTCGGGGAAACTCGCGTGTGTTGTCTATAGCTACGGGATAACTGGCCAAGGGTGTGTTCTAGCGTGTGTGGAAGGTGTTGGGGTGGTCGCACTAGCCGGGACGACGCCCATGGCGCCCGGCGACGAGGAAGGGCGGCAGTCTTGGCGGCGACGCATCGGGAACACGCTTCTGGTGGTCCTCTCCTGCATATAAATGCACCTACACGTGCTACGAGCTAACACAAGCACGTTAGACAAGGTTGCTCGAGTAGAGGGAGCTCCTAGCTCGCCGACGACAATGGCACGCGGTGGCGCCGGCGAGAGGTCGTCGGGTTCTACTCCATAGTGTTCTATGTGGCTAATAAGCCAGTGTTCTACATGTGCTACACAATAAGTAAACAATGGTAGGGTTTAATTTGAGTACCTCGCGGCTGATGAGTCAGAACGATCGGGGTTGCCGACGACAAGGAAGAAAAGGGGAGCTCCAACTTGTCGCTCGGGGGTGGCAGTGTGAGCTTGGTGGGGTGCGTTGGAAGCGAGAGAAGGGGCGTGCAAAATCGGGGAGAAGGAGTGGTGCCATTTTATAGGCCGGCGAAGCGGTTTGGCGAGGTGGCAGCCGACTCTGTTATTGGCGCGGGTAGAGGCGGTGCGCGGAGGTTCCTTGGCGCGTGCTCCACACTTTCTAGCTGGCGAGGAGCAAAAACACGTGCGAGTTGAGGCGGTGCGCATGGCGCTCGTTTCGTCGCTGAAGCAATGATGCTCGGGTGGAGGCGGTCCTGCCTTGGCGGAGCGCGGCGCAGAGCTGAGCGACGGGCGATGTCGTGTCGCGGGTTTTCCAGTAGCCGGTCGGGCTCGCAAGGGAAAGGGAGGAAGAAGAAAGGCGATGGCCGCCTGGGCTGGGCCGTACCGGGGAGAGGGAGTAGAGTGGGCCGGGCTGCACTTCAGAGAGGAATTGACTTTTCCTTTTTGGTTTTCTAGTTTAAATTGATTTTGAATTTGAATTCAGTTTGGGTAATTTAAATTCCAGTTTTTGTTGGATATATTCTAATCTGATTTGTTTATTAAAATATTTATTCGACATACATATATACTTACATGTGTTATTTAATTACTACCTCTCGTTTTGTAATATATTCTGGTTAGGTTTTTGCTTAACCGAATCTTTCTATTTGAATTTGGTTTAAACTCAACCTGTCTCCTCATCTCTTGAATTAGGTTTTCCTAGCTCTATTTATTTGGTCACTTTTATTTTAATCCCTATACCTTAAGTTTTGTAATTTGAGTTGAGTTCATGTTTTATTAGTTTCCGTTCTAGATTTTGAGTCAACATAAAATGCTACGATACTTTTTCAATAGACTGTTCCTCTTTTCAGCCCTAGTTTTATTTAGTGGTGAGCTCAGCTTAACATGTGTATGTGTTCTTATTTGTATACTTGTTCGCCCTGATTTTCTATTGACATTAATGTTGACTCACGACTTGTTCAAAAATTTTAGTTCGGAGTGATTTTTAACTTTAGTGAAAATTCGGGCTGTGACAAGTACGATGACTGTGAGATGAAGATAGTATGGCTCACAAGTGATTTTTTCACGATTGCACTGAAGAGCTAATTGCATTCTAGTCTTTCCCATTTAATAATACATCTCCAATGTTGTTCTTTTTTTGTTTTCTTTTTGAGAGACTTCACAATCTTTTCTTTTCATTAGCACTTTAATTACTTGTCATCAATCAATCAAAACCTACAAGGGAGGCTTATATGCACTTTCAATATCCTTATTTTTTGGTGATTGATGACAATCATAAATTTGTAAACAGGAGATGTAATAATTGATAAACAATTTGTATATGAAGGAAATCTCCCTAAATATGTGCATATATGAATAGGCATGAACATCAAACACACTAATACATAAAACACACTAATACATAAATCTAGGAGTTCTTCATATCCCCATTGCTTATTGTGGGGTGACTATATGAATATGTGTGACAAGTGAATGAGATACGATGCAAATTATAAGAATAACTTATCACAAGTACAAAATGACATGAACAACCTAAGCCTCATACAGGTAGAGATAAATAACATAAGAATTGTACAGATATAAATATCAATATAGAGCATAATAGCATAACAGTACAATCACATCCATAAAGACATAGTCTTGATCCATAATCATGTCCAGAATTGTCAATATTCCTTACGAATACATATAAAATCCACAAGTGTACGGAGCTACCGCTGTAGCACTTTCACTTAAAGAGTATTCCTTATGGTATCAAATCCAAGGAACGTATGAGTGATCCTCTAACTAGTTCACCCATGAAAACAAAGTTTTTTGGTAGGTGAGGAATAAAGAGGAATTTCTAAGGATTGATCCTAATACAAAGCAGTCTACGACAGTTGCTTGCTTCGTGCATAGGCAAACCTCTGATATTACCAAAGAGACTCCTGCTACGAGCCTATGGCATAGTCAACAGATATGAGTCACGCTCTAATAAAGTCCGTCTCTCGTTTGTTAGAGAAGAGGGCGCGTCTTGGATACTTACTTAACTGAGATGGGCCGTATAGTAACGCGTCTCCTTGTACGTTCAACTGAGCCATGTCAGATCCTCGCTGAAGCGGACTCATCTCGTTTAACCATATCAGAGACGATCGCCTTTGAGCTCGTGGCCTATCCTTGTCTCCTATTTGAGTTTCTTACGTAGTGATGCCAAGTCAGATCCCCCTAACTGGATAACGAACAAATCAATAATGAAATCTTTGCCCCCAATCTTCATGTGAATATTGCTACAAATGCCAATGTATGGTACTTGCTCGATGTTCGCCACACCCATGTTGAGACCATGTGGTAGTTGAATGCATAAGCCAAGGGTGCACACTACTGCATCCTCGATGAACGAATGTGTAGAACTTAAGTCCACTAATGATTGTAGGTTTTATGCAGCAACATTAGCCATCAGAGACATGGTGTTGCTGGATGTTACGCCTGTTAGATCGTGCATGGATATCTCTGACTCTGTTAGTATATGTTCATCATGAAAGTTTGTAGAGTCATCAAGTTTCAAGAGATCAAATCTTGAGATGTTATTGCGAGAATTTCTCTAAACTATTGAAACAGTCCTTGCCAATATTGTTCAACCATCTTAGCAGGAGATAATTGTGTAAAATGGTTGCCTTCAGGTGCTTGTCTTATTAGTTGTTGGTTGTATACTGACCGGGCAGTAGGTGGCTTGACTGTTATTGCCACCAACATTCAAGTCAAGGTGATGCTCAAACGCTCTTGCCAATGTCATTGCATCATCTAAAGTCTCTGTGCTATGAAGCTCAACATCCGTGCATAGAGGATTGCACAATCCAACATTGAAGATATTTATTTGCACTTTGAGGCCCCGTTGCAACGAACCAATAAGGCCAAGAAGTTGTGTTTGATAGTCTGATACAGTTCCTACATGTTGCAAGTGGATGAGCTCGCCTAGTGGATTGTTGCGAAGGGGTGATCCAAAATGGTTGTTCAACAATTGGACGAATTGATCTCGCGTTGGCACACCTCTTTGTTTCTCATAGCGGTAGTACATCGTTGGGCATCACCGGTTATGTAGGAGACAAGCTACACTTTGCCATCATCCGGTGTTTGTTGTGCACGGAAAAACTGCTAACATCTGTTCAACCCCTGAAACGGATCCTCTAGTATACCATTTTATTGAACTTTACTAGATTTTTGTCCTGTTTGGCACAACTGTAACTTATTACAAAAGCAACTTGTTTGAAAAGCTGATGGAAAATAGCTTCTGCTTATATCCTCCTTTTAGTTCATTCTGAGAAGCAGCTGAACTAATAAGCTGTTACAGAAGCTTTCTGTTTAGCACACCCTCAGTTTCTTTTTATAAAGAAGCTGCAGCAGAAGCTATGCAAAACAAGACATTTGTTTTAGACTTGCTTCCGCTACAAGATGTTAAAGGATAATTTAGCTTGCTTTATTCCTCAATCTGCCTAGCATTATATAGCTGAAGCACCTCTAGTTACAACTCTACTAGGATTAAGACTCATGTTCCAACTTCAATCTTAACTGATTCCAATTCTACTAGGATTAGAACTCCTAATCCGACTCAGAATTCAACTCCGCTTACAACTCTAATTAAGAGTCCTACCAGCCTCATACTTGGCCACTCTTGGCTGGGACTTTCCGGTTGCGTCTGTAGTATTGGAATTTTTCATCCTTCTGAACCACTGACTGGGGGAGGGGGGCAGTAGCAGCCACATCTTCCACATTCTCTTCACCAGTACTGGCTGGGACTTTCTTTTTACGCCTGTAGTATTTCAATTCCTCTACATCCTTCTTAACCACTGACTGCGGGAGGGGGGCAGTAGCAGCCACAACTTCCACATTTGCTTCGCTAGGACTGGATGTGACTTGCTCATCTTTTGGATTAAGCAGAACGTCAACTGCAACAAAAGGAAGATAATCAGACATGCATTTCAATTAATGGCACGCTATTACACTGGATATAGATATATTAACGGCATAAATCAAGTCAAGATCCTAACAAAACCTTTCAGCCCTGCTATTTCATCAGGTAACAGATCAGAAAGTGTGCACTTTTGGACGTCAAAGAACCTATAGAAGGTATAATCCGCCATTGTTTCTTCCTGGTGGGAAGGTTGACGATTTCTCTCATCCTTTGAAGTGCATATAACAGTGCATTTGCCAGCAATAGCTTCCTGATTGGGCAACAAAAAGATGGCTGTTAGAATCTTTTACTTACAAGAGTAAGTCCGAAAATAAAATGATGACAAAACGCAACATTGACAAGTGATCGATGTATAAGAGCACTATAGAGTTCAATCTTGTACGCTTTCTGTTCATGATCACCACTTGATACTCACACTACTCAATTTTTTTTCGAAAGGCCCGACCAGCGTCGGTTTCGATATATCATAGAAGAGGTTTACATATGTTGTTTACAGTCGCCAAGTTGGCGAGTCAGAAGCATGATACTCGTATGCTATCGATGGGTAATACATATTAGACAGGGTTGTTGCGGGGCGGTAGGGGTGCACCGGCTTGCCTCCAGAGTTGAGCCGTGTCCTTTATACTAGCGATTAATTGTGTGATGTCTAGGGATCTATCCTCAAAACTTGTTTGTTGCGCTCGATCCATATTGACCAGCAGAGTAGTATGATCATCTTTTGTCCGCCTTTTGCCGTTGCTTTTGTTCCTTGGGTGAGCACCACTAGTGCCCATTCAGACATCGAGGAAGCAGGGATTGGGTATTGGTGGTCTGATAATCCCGCCCATTGCCTCATCGTCGACCAGACTGGCTGTAGCGTCGGGCACTCCACAAATAGATGATGCGCATGAATGTGGCCTAGAGGGGGTGAATAGGCCTTTTTGAAAATTGTCGGAACCTGCAACACTTAACAACTAATTCAAAACCAGAAATATCAGACTAGTCCGGTAAAGTGCGAACTAGTCTGGTGTGTACAGACTAGGTTGGTTAAGTTTAATCGATTAGAATGATTCTTCAATGTATGCAGCGGAAATATACAATCAAATGAAGGATGTCAAGGTTGTATACCAAGTTATATCACAATTCAATCTTATTTTTAATGATTCAATGTGAAGTAAGCAATTATGATTGAAACCCTAGATTATATTGAAGAATAAGAACGATGAGCACAAAAACGAGACACAAGAATTTATCCCGTGGTTCGGCTCCCACAGAGGCAACCTACATCCACGTTGAGGAGTCCACAAAAGGACTGGGTCTTCTCCAACCCTACCCTCGTCGGATCGCCACGAAGGTCAATCCTCTTCCACTTATCACAAAGGGGTAAATAACCGAATTCAAGGGGCCTTCTCACACGTTGAGAGCTCCCTTGGATTACAACACGAAATACCACCAATAACACACTCAAAAGATTACAATGAAATCACAGGAGTGTGTTAGAGAATCAAACCAAGAGCTCAATGTGGTGTTGATCGTGTTTCTCCAATGAACTAGAGTGAATCCTCAAAGGATTGATCTTTGTTGCACTTAATTTCATGGAGAGATGTGGTTTTTGAGGCTCTTGGGAGGTGTGACGACGCTAGGGTTCGAGAGCTTGTGAAATATGGTCGTACACCTCTATTTATACGGGTTTCTAAAAGTGACCGTTAGGATTCAGAAAGATCGGACTAGTCCGTGGTGGTCACCGGACTAGTCCGGTGTGCTGTGTGTAGCAAACCCTAAGTGTCCCGAAATATCGGACTAGTCCGGCTAGGAACGGACTTGTACGATTTCACTTCTGGAAATCTTCGGACTAGTCCGATAGACATCGGACTTGTCCAGACAGCGAAACCCTAAGTGTATTGGGTGACAAGTCCGTACTTGGAGGACTTGTCCGATTTAGTTCAGAGGGTTTTTCGGACTAGTCCATGCAAATATCGGACTTGTCCGATTTGGACCAGAGAGAATATCGGACTAGTCCAGTTGCGGTCGGACTTGTCCGATTTTGTGTGACTTGTGAACTGTTTTGATGACTAGTCCGCACTGGAGAGGACTAGTCCGATTCTAGTCAGAGAGATATCGGACTTGTCCGATTTTATGCAAAGAGGTTCTCGGACTAGTCCAGTCCTGTGTAACTTTGTGCAATGTGTGTGTTTAATTGTGATTGAGCTCTTGGGGTGTGTTTCTTTAACACAGTCCATACACAAGGATCTACTATTCTTCTTTCTTGAGCTCATTTCCACTTTGCTCCTCATTCTTCCTTCTTTTTGGCACTTTGCTCATTTTTCTATTAAAAGTCTGTGCTCATCTCAACAAAGAGGTTAGGATCCCAATTGATTTTTATAAATCATCCAAAACCTACAAGGGAGTCCTAGATGCACTTTCAATCTCCGCCTTTTTGGTGATTGATGACAACCAATTGAGATTTCACAAAATATGATAAAAATTGAGATTTTCATAAAGTATTCACATATGAGTCCAAAATACATCAAGCAATGATAACATAATCCATATGCACATTCTTTATGGTGGGATGTATAACTAAGTGCACTGAAACATTGAGAATGACATAATTGACATTAATCAACCAATAGAAAGCATATATGTCATTCTAGAGCAATCACAATTTTCAACAAATACTACTCAAAGGATCAAATCATTGCATCACATAACCATAACTAACTTAAGATCATTGTTAAAGCTTTACAAACCATAAAATAGGCAAAAAATAGCATAGAGCTCTCTCCTCGCAACCTACAGCTAAAACTAAGACTCCCCCTCAATCTCTCCCCCTTTGGCATCAAGACAACAAAAAGAAGGAGAGGAGGGTCCTAAGGTCTTCACTCTTCACTGTCGGTCCTCTCATCGTCATCTTCGTCATCTTCATCTTCAGCTTGATGATGTTGAGGAGGAGGAGGAGGTGCGGAGCTACTCGATCCCCCAATGCCAAAGTAGGCAAGCTCGGAGGGGGTCAGGGGCCCGAGCTCGGTGAAGTCAGAATCTGAGTTTTCATAGATTACTGGAGACCCAATTGGCTCAATCTCCAGTTTCTGGCAAACTTGCTTCACATTTGCCTTGATATACTTCATGTCCTCCTTTCTTTTCTTGTTGAGCTTATGGGCCTTCACTTTGGCCTTTTTGCAGGAGGCAAAAATTGCAGTTAGATACTTGAGGATTCCACTGGCTGAACCTTTTTGAGGGGCTACCCTAGTAGTAGGGGCAGCCCTGGCATCTTCTCTTGTTCTTGTTGGTGCCTCGGGACTGGAGGCAGGCGAGGGAGCAGCCTGCACACTCGGCTTTTGAGGCATCTGAGGCCTCAAGGGGAGATGCTCCACATCTTTCACAAACTCAATCCTGGTGACTTTCTCAATCACAAACATTAGGTAAGGAGCATATCCACATGACCTGTTGGGAGAGCAAGATATGTTCACCATGTCATTCCAAATGTATTCTGCCACATCAAACTGGCGGTCCTTGCTTATGACCCTCATCAGAGTCCGGATGTATCCTTGCACACTCCCAGCATCTCCATCCTTGGGAGCAATCGTCTTCCTCAAAACTCTGTTCAGCACCACAAAGAATGGCTTCATGTTTTTGGTGGAGGGAGGATTGAACTTTGAGTTTGGCTCATATAGGAACTTCATCCTATCATTCTCAAGGACACCTATGTTGTGTATGATCAAGCAGTCAGATCTTGAGGTGTCAAGGTGAAGCAGACTAGCAAAATCTTCTTGAGTAATAATGTACTTGGATCCATGAGTCATCCAAGTGACACTCTCCTCATCTTCACTAGAGAAGTGATAGGTTACAAAGAACTGCGCAATCACTTCATCATTCCAGTTATTCCTGAAGGCAAAAAGATCCTTCAGGCCGTGCCTCTCAATGGCTTCCACTACCTCAGTGAAAGGTGAGCAGCCCTTCTTCTCAAAATGTGCCCAGTCAATCCACTGACTGCGCACAACTGGTGTCTTCATTGGAAGATACACTGATTTGTAGAAATCAGCATGGAAGTTGCACCAGAATCTTCCATCAACAGCTTGCTTCGGTCGGCCATACCAATCAATGCTTCTGAATTTTGCCGCCGAATCACTGCCCTTCCCGTTGAACTTCTCTTCAGTGGGGTCACAGACCCCTTCCCTCGGAGCATGTAGTTTCAACAGGCCAACTGGACCCGTAGCAATCCCTTTGCCCTTGCCCTTTGCTTGCCAAGGGCCACTTGATGATGCAGCTGCCTTGGAGACTGACTTCTTTGCCAACACCTTCCTCCGAGCCTGAGGAGGGGAGGAGCTGGCTCGGATGGCGCTTCTTGCCAAGACCCATCGAGGTACGAGATGCCACCTCGTGGTCCATCTTGGCCTCAAAGTCGGAGATATCATTGCCCGAGCTCGACATGACCTGAGAATGAGTGGCATGATTGAGAATGAATGATACAAGGCATAGGTTTGGAAGGATAGCAAGGAATTTCATTGAGGAATTGAGAGGTTAGGTTTTGAGTTCAGATAAATCAGACTTGTGTGGTGTACATGCACGAACTAGTCCAGGGATATCGGACTTGTCCATGCATGGACCGGACTAGTCCTTGTATTCAAACTCAAAAACCTAGGAAACTAGACAAATGGTGATTCCTAATGCACAACAACCTTAGCATAAACATAATACATCAAGAGAGCATGTATATAGCGAGGAATGCTAGGCTATTCGATCAACAATGAAGAAATTTGGAATTTCTAGGGTTTGAGTGAAAATTACCGAAGAATTCGATTGATGCTCGAAGAGAAGAGTGTTGAAGTCCGGACTTGTCCGTGAACTTCAATATTCGAGCAAGGATGCTTGATCTCCACCCAAATGCGGAGCTTTTTGGTGGAGGGGACGCAAAATCGCCTTGAGAGCTCAAGTGGAAGAGAGAGAACGCGTGAGGCAAGAGTGGAGGTGAATGAATTAGGGTTTTGCGGCGGCTAGGGTTATGGACACGAAAAATCGGACAAGTCCAGAGGTAACCGGACTAGTCCGAACTTTTCCACAGGACTATATCGGACTAGTATGTTGTATACCGGACTAGTCCGGCCTAACCGGTACTCTGCGGACTAGTCTGCATGGGCGGACTAGTCCGGGTAACCACGGACTAGTCCGTGGTCACCAGGTATGAATTGCTTAGTCCATTCATATATATTCGAAGGTACATATTTAGAGAATAAGGAGGCAAATCAAATCAAATAATCTTGATGAATATGACCAGTAAGCATACAACAATCAAGCAATGAACATAGTTTACCAAGATCTAGTAATTGACATAGTTTTTCGAAGAAAAATGGGAGAGATGATTTTCACGATCCAATCAACATATTTGAAGAATTCATACAGGTATGCAACATTTCAAGCCACACTCTGAGCATCAAGGATATTTAGTTCATTTCGGAATTCACAAAAGCGCTTTTCATCAAGTGGCTTGGTGAATATGTCGGCCAATTGCTTTTGACTGTTGACATGGGAAATGGCTATGTCTCCTTTCATGGCATGATCTCTCAAAAAGTGATGTCTTATATCTATGTGTTTAGTTTTGGAGTGCTCAACTGGGTTGTGGGCAATTTTGGTGGCACTTTCATTGTCGCAAAGAAGTGGAATATGGTTCATATTGTAACCATAATCCCTTAGAGTTTGTCGCATCCAAAAAAGTTGTGCACAACAACTCCCGGCTGCAACATACTCCACTTTGGCTGTGGATAAGGCAATGGAATTTTGTTTCTTGGAGGACCAAGAAACTAAGGATCTCCCTAGGAATTGACATGTATCGGGGGTGCTTTTTCTATCTACTTTGCACCCGGCATAATCTGCATCGGAGTAACCAATGAGATTGAATTTTGAGCCTTTTGGGTACCAAAGACCAAGGTTGGGTGTATGAACCAAATATCTCAATATCCTTTTTACGGCTGTCAAGTGAAATTCCTTAGGATTGGATTGAAATCTTGCACACAAACATACACTCAACATAATATCTGGCCTAGATGCACATAAATAGAGTAGAGATCCAATCATGGAGCGATATACCTTTTGGTCGACGCTAGGTCCATCTTCATTGAGATCCAAGTGTCCATTCGTTGCCATGGGGGTTTTTATGGGCTTCGCCTTGTCCATGCCAAACTTCTTAAGTATGTCCTGCGTGTATTTGGTTTGGCTTATGAACATCCCTTCCTTTTGTTGCCGCACTTGGAATCCCAAGAAATACTTTAATTCTCCCATCATTGACATTTCAAACCTGTCTGTCATGATTTTACTAAATTTCTCACAAAAGGATTGATTAGTTGACCCAAAGATTATATCGTCAACATAAATTTGACAAATAAAAAAGATCATTGTCAAAATTCTTTGTAAATAGTGTATAATCTACTTTGCTAATCTTAAAGCCATTTTCAATTAAGAAATCTCTAAGAAACTCATACCAAGCTCTAGGAGCTTGTTTGAGGCCGTAAAGAGCCTTACGCAATTTAAATACGTGGTCAGGGAACTCTTCGTCTTCAAACCCGGGAGGTTGCTCCACGTACACCTCTTCCTTGATTGGTCCGTTGAGGAATGCGCTTTCCACATCCATCTGATACAACTTGAAATCATGGTGAGTAGCATATGCAAGTAATATTCTAATAGATTCAAGCCTAGCTACTGGAGCAAAGGTCTCATCGAAATCCAAACCTTCGACTTGTGAATACCCTTTGGCCACAAGTCGTGCCTTGTTCCTTGTCACCACCCCGTGTTCGTCTTGTTTGTTACGGAAGACCCATTTGGTGCCAATGATGTTTGCATTGGGTCTTGCCATAAGTTCCCACACCTTGTTCCGCTTGAAGTTGTTCAATTCTTCTTGCATTGGCACCATCCAGTCCGAATCTTTCAATGCATCCTCAACCCTGCGTGGTTCCAAAAAGGATACAAACGAATAGTGCTCACAAAAGTTTGCTATGCGAGATCTTGTGGTTACTCTCTTTTGGATGTCACCGATGATATTGTCGATTGGGTGATCCCTTTGGACGCATTGGTGTACTCTTGGGTGTGGCACTTGAGGAGTTGTATCTTCATGATCATCTGCTTCTCCCCCTAAGTGATTACCTTCGTTGACTTGTTGATTATCTTCATATTCTTGTGGTTGATCTTCTGCTGAAGCTCCCCCTTGATCGTTGGTCTCCTCTTGTGGTTCATCTTCCTCATGTACGTGTGGAGGTGGCTCTTGTGGTCGAACCTCACCTAGAGCCATTCTTTTCAATGCTTGACAAGGAGCTTCTTCTTTACCTAGTTCACATGGATCAACTTGCTCCTTTTGGGAGCCATTAGTCTCATCGAACACTACGTCGCGTGCTACTTCAACAAGTCCGGAGGTCTTGTTGAAAACACGATAGGCGTAAGTGTTCGAATCATAACCAAGCAAGAAACCTTCATCGGACTTCGAAGCGAACTTTGAAGTCCTAGGCTTCTTGTTCAAGATATAACATGGAGAACCGAAAACTCGAAAGTATGAAATATTTGGTTTGTTACCGGTGAGTAGCTCATAGGATGTTTTCTTGAGTAGTCGATGAAGATAAAGTCGATTTACGGCGTGGCAAGCGGTGTTAATTGCTTCCGCCCAAAATCGATCTGAGGTCTTGTACTTATTGAGCATTGTTCTTGCCATCTCTATGAGTGTTCGGTTCTTTCTTTTGGCAACTCCATTTTGTTGTGGGGAGTATGACGCTGAAAATTCGTGCTTTATGCCTTCTTCATCAAGGTACTCCTCCACTTGTGTGTTCTTGAACTCCGTGCCATTGTCGCTTCGAATATTCTTGATTGTCAATGAGAATTCGTTTTGAGCTCGCTTGAAGAACTTCTTGAGTATTCTTTGTGTTTCTAACTTATCATGCAAAAAGAAAACCCAAGTGAAGCGAGAAAAATCATCAACGACAACTAAACCATATTTATTACCGCCGACGCTTATGTAGGCAATTGGACCAAATAAGTCCATATGTAGTAGCTCGAGTGGTCTCGTTGTAGTCATGACGTTTTTGGCGGGGTGAGGTGCTCCAAGTTGCTTCCCGGCTTGGCACGCGCCACGAGGCCTGTCTTTCTCAAATACAACATCCTTTAAACCTCGGATGTGATCGCCTTTGAGGAGTTTTTGAAGGTTCCTCATACCAACATGCGCTAGCCGTCTATGCCACAGCCAACCCATGTTGGTCTTTGCAATCAAGCATGTGTCAAGTTCAGCTTTATCCTTGTTGAAGTCAACAAGATAAAGCTTTCCGTTTAACATACCCTTGAATGCAACGGAACTATCACTCCTCCTAGAAACGGTCACGCCCTCATTAGTGAACAAGAAATTATAACCTTTGTCGCATAATTGAGATATGGACAGCAGGTTATAATCTAAGGATTCAACATGTAAAACATGAGAAAGTGTGTGTTTAGAGGATATTGCAATTTTACCGGTACCGAGCACCCTTCCTTGACTATTATCTCCAAAGTAGATGCCCTCGTTTGGGTCCTCATTCTCTTCATATTCCACGAACATTCTTCTTTCCCCGGTCATATGGTTTGTGCAGCCACTGTCTAGCACCCATTTGGATCCACCGGAGCAATAGGCCTATAAAAAAATCATGCTTTGGTTTTAGGTACCCAAGCTTGCTTGGGTCCTTGGAGGTTAGTTACAATGCATTTGGGAACCCACACATGAGACTTGGTGTACCCATGGCGTGGCCCAACATAATGAGCATAAACCTTGCCAAAATTATTTCTCATTAGCACATAGGAGGCATCAAAAGTTTTAAACAATAACTGTTGTTGTTTATGTACAGGACTAGTCTGGGGGGCCGGACTTGTCCGGACACCGACCGGGCTAGTCTGGTGTTCATGTGTAGTTACTGTCTTAATCTGTGACTTTCCAATTTGAGAGGACCTTCCTTTTACAAAGGTAATCCTCTACTTGTTACTCTTATGGCTTCTAGCATGTTGCTTTTCACCATAAGAATAACCAATGCCATATTTGACATTTGGAGGTCTTTTGACCAAGTATGCACTACGTGCATATTTGATCTTCTCCTTGTCAAATATGTCACTTTGGGCAGGATGTTTATCCTTTGTAGAGGTTGACTTATCCTTCAAACTGGTGTCACCTTTCTTACATGTGCAAGCATGAGCAAAATCAGTTTTAGTGGGTTGAGAAGGTGAGCTTGAAGAGGAAGAAGGTTCACTTAGCTTGAGTGACTCAACCTGCACTTCAAGTATCTTGTTAACCTTGATCAGGTTAGCAAGTTGGTCCTTGATTATGGCATTTGAGTCAGTTAACTCCAGAAAAGTTTCCTTGCTCGAAGCTAACTCAAGCTCTAGTGATTTGCTTCGTTCCTTTTCAAGTTCTAGAAGCTTGTCAAGTTCGACATATTCCTCCTTTTGGGAGATGATCATGTCCTCTTGACGATGTATTAACCTCTCCTTCTCAACAAGTTGATCAAGCAAAAATTTCATTTTTGTGGCTGTTTTCCTATCTAGTCCAATATGCATGTCCTCATTATCACTATTTAGTTCATCATCGCTAGAATAGGAATGCACGGAGGGGGGTTTAATGGTTACCTTGCATTTACCTTCCTTTGCCATAAGGCAAGTCTGAAAGCATCTAGGCCCCCATGAGGTACGGTTTCGGTGATTAATGACAACCATTGGATTTTACTAATGAATTTGTGAATGCAAGGTCCCCATAATCACTCAATCAAATGAAATCTATATGTCATTGGAGACCCATATACAATCACTTTATGAGATCAAATCAATGATATGAAGACAAGAAGTGAAAGCTCTTATGTCAAAGTCATTCAACCACAATTGATGACACTTAATGCTTGACAATCATCAGAAGTACATTTCCAACAAAAGTCTAAGAGGTCAATCGAGCAAGACACAAAAGAACCACTTAGAAACAACTCAAAGCAAACAAAATCAACTCACCGGATCAACCGATGATTCCTGAGAACAACACATCGGTCAAGTTGGTTCAGCAGAAGAAGAAGACCTCAGAACAAATCACTTACCGAATCATCTGATGTTAAGGGCTCAGCTACATCGGTCCATCAGTACAGTTTGCAATATCCTTGGACCAAGTGTAGCACTGGATCATCCGATGTACAGAAATACACACATCGGTCGATCACTCCAGTAAGCAACAAGTTTGAGCCAATTCTGGAGGAAGAGCCACCGGATCATCCGATGAGAAGACAAGTGCAACATCGGTCTAACAACGGTCATATCTAACACAATGACGTCAGCTAAAGTAAACTTGACCGATGATAACTAAAGGGGAGACATCGGATCACCCGGTGTTCGCAGAAAAGTTCTGTCAGCCTACTTTTCCAACGGCAATTTCGTGAAGGCTGGCTTTAAATACCCCCTAAACATGTCATTTCGATAAGTCTTGATCACCAGACATTCTCAACACATCCACAAGCGTTCAAGACCAAGATCCCTCACTTCTACGTCATTTCGACCACATACACACCAAGAGATAGGCTAGAACTAGCTAGAGAGAGAGCTTGTGTGCCTCTATTCTGGGTGAGTGGAATCTCTAGGATAGTGAGAGCCTCAAGGGAGTGCCCCTTGGTGTTTGTAACTGTAAGAGACTTCCGGAGCTTGCCAAGGCATTTGTGGAAGCCCGGAGGGTCGAAGTTGTACAAGGCTTGAGCTCCACCTTGCCAAGGTTGGCAAACAGAGAAGAATAGTGGAGATCCCTCGTCTCGGTGATTTGGGTGTGGCTAAACCCTTTGGTGGGTGCCACAACGTGGATGTAGGAAGATCTTGACGATCTTGCCGAACCACGGGATAAATCCTCGTGTCTCCTCGGGAGTTTGCATCCTCTTCCTCTCCCTTATATTTATGCATTTTATATTCCACGAAGTCGCTATTTACTTCAATGCATAGATAGTTTGCGTAGGGAATTGGGCTTTTAGGAATTAAGTTTTATTGTTTAGATTTTTGAAAAGAAGCCCAATTCACCCCCCCCCTCTTGCGCATTCGATCCTTACAATTGGTATCAGAGCGAGGTTGATCACAGGATCATTCTAGCTTCACCGCTAGAGTGCTAAAATGGTCAAGGTTGGGGGTTCGGTTCCTATCTTCGAGGGCAAGAACTTTGCCTACTGGAAAGCATGCATGCGCGCTTATCTATAGGCTGTTGCTCCCGAAGTATGGGAAGCTACCCACACGGAGTTTGGAGAACACAACTATGTTGGTGATCAAATTAAATGGGATGCTAAAGCTAGGAATGCAATCTATGAATGTATTAGTCAAGATGTGTTTGCTAGGATTGCTAGCAAAGAAAAAGCTTGTGAAATTTGGGCTTGCTTAATAGAGATTCATGAGGGTTCTTCTCGAGTCAAGGAACTTAAATATCACATGCTTAAAGCAAAATATGATGAATTTAAGATGCTACCTCATGAAAATGTCAATGAGATGTTCTCTCGCTTGAATGTACTTATTGAAGAAATTAATGCTCTTGACATTGCTTCTATTGGCAAGGGACTCATCAACCGCAAGATCCTCATGCTCCTTCCCAAGCCAAAGTACAACATCATCAACTCCATGCTCCAAAAATAGTCTCTTGATCACATTGAAGTTTCAGAGCTCATTGGAGAAATTCACGCTCATGAGATGAGTGTACTTGGGATGATGGAGCAATCATCTTCAAAAACAATTGCTCTAAAGGCCTCCACCAAGAAAACAAGCCTCAAGAAGAAGAAGGTGGTTGAGCCTAGCTCAAGTGAAGAGGAGCAAGCATCAAGTGAAGATGAAGATGATGAGCTTGCATTGATGATGAGGAAGTTCTCACGCTTGAACTCCAAGATTACCAAGAAGGGATACATCTTTGATCCCAAGAAGAAAGCATTTCTACCAAGGAGAGATGATCACAAGACTTGCTACAATTGTGGTGATCAAGGCCACATCTCCTATGATTGTCCAAAACCGGACAAAAGAAGAGAGAACCACAAGAGCAAGCATCGCAAGCTTGAAGAAAGTGATGATGATGAAGAAGAGGCCAAACCCAAACCAAGAGCCTTTAGGAAGAAGAAACATGACAAGGGAAAGAAGGCAAGACTCTTCCCAAAGAAGAGAAATGGCCCACAAAAGGTGTTCATGTGTGAGGCAAATGAATGGGTCACCGACGAAGAAACAAGTGATGAAGAGAGTGAAGCGGAAGAAGAAAGCTTGGTCGGCCTCGCCATTGCCAACAATGATGACTCACCTCTTCATCCACCACCCTTGTGCCTCATGGCAAAAGGTAACACCAAGATATGTGATGACTCTAGTGATTATGAGCTTTCCCCCGATGATTTAACTTCCTTGATAAATGAATATCATGCTATCATTAAGAGGGAAAAGAGTAAGGTTAAAGCTCTTGAAGAAACTCGTGCTAGACTTGAGAGTGCTAACCTCGATTTGCTTGACAAGTATGAAAGCATACTCAAAGAGCATGACATGCTCAAATCTCATGTCAAGCAAATTGAGGAAGAAAAGGCTAAAATCAAGTTAGATAATCATGAGCTTAACTTAGCACACCAAACACTCTTGGAAGAGCACAACAAGTTAGTACAAGAACATCAAACACTTAATCTTGCCCATGACGTGCTTGATCAAGAGTTGAAAAATATAAAGAAGCAAACTCTTAATGATAGGATATCCGTTACTTCTCATGTCACTAATGCCTTGAACAAGTCTTTGCCTTTGAAAGCAAATGCTAGGGAGAAGGACTTGTTGGACAAGAGAGGACTTGGATCCTTCCCGGTGCCTAACAAAGGAAAGGTGCCCTCACCGGAGCTTAGAACAAGCTTCATCAAGGAAGTTGGTTCTTATTGCCAACATTGTGAGGTCACCGGTCACCACACAAGGGAGTGTCCTCTTCCTAACCGACCCTCTCCCAAGTTGCCCATTAATTACAAATCTACTTTCAATGATCGTTATTATCTCTTGAGTAAAGTAGATGGCAAGGTGAAGGCTAGGTTCATTGGCAAGGACATGAAGGGCACGAAGGGGAAGCTCCCCAAGCAACTTTGGGTCCCAAAGACACTTGTATCACACATACAAGGACCTAAGTTGGCTTGGGTGCCTAAAGTTAAAAATTGAATTCATGTGTGTAGTTGAACTACAAAGCCGGAGGAAAGCATTGGGTACTCGATAGCGGGTGCACCCAACATATGACCGGCAATGATGGTATGTTCACCACCATAGAAAACCCCGACAATCATGAACAAGTCACCTTTGGTGATAGCTCTAAGGTAAAGGTAATTGGGTTAGGTAAAATTGCTATTTCAAATGATTTATCCATTTTCAATGTTTTGTATGTCAAGTCACTTAGTTTTAATTTACTTTCCATTGTACAACTATGTGATCTTGGACTAACATGCACATTTAGCAAAAATGATGTTGTTGTGAGTAGTGAAACAAGCCAAGACATAGTCTTCAAAGGATTTCGGCATGGACATCTCTACCTAGTAGACTTCTCCAACAAGAATGCTAGCTTGACCACTTTTCTCTTCACTAAGAAAAGCTTGGGTTGGCTATGGCACCGACGCATAGCACATATAGGGATGAGCAAACTCAAGAAGTCATTCAAGCTTGGGATGGTGACCGGCGTGAAGGATGTCACATTTGAGAAGAACAAGCTTTGTAGCGCTTGTCAAGCCGGGAAGCAAGTTGCTTCACATCACCCAATGAAGACAATGGTGTCAACCTCCAAGCCACTTGAGCTACTCAACATGAACCTCTTCGGACCGTCCACATATCAAAGCCTTGGCGGTAACCTCTATTGTCTTGTTATAGTTGATGACTACTCTCGCTATGCTTGGACTCTATTTCTAGGTGACAAGAGTGAAACTGCGGAAGTGTTCAAGACCTTCGCCAACCGCGCTCAAAGGGAATTTCAACTTCCCATCATCAAGGTCCGGAGTGAAAACGGCACCGAATTCAAGAACTACAACATTGGGGAGTGGTGTGACCGTGAAGGCGTGAAGCATGAGTTTTCGGCCACATACACCCCTCAACAAAACGGTGTCGTTTAAAGGAAGAACAAGACACTCATCACTCTTGCGAGAGCAATGCTTGATGACTACGACACGTTAGAGAAGTTTTGGGCCGAAGCAATCAACACGGCGTGCCATGCCGCAAATAGGGTCTATCTCCATCGACTACTTCAAAAGACCCCGTACGAGCTTCTCATTTGGAGAAAGCTCAACATCTCCTACTTTCGAGTCTTTGGATGCAAGTGCTACATCTACCGCAAGAAAAGGCTCGGTAAGTTTGAAAGAAGATGTGATGTTGGTATATTTCTTGGTTATGCATCAAACTCAAAAGCATATCGAGTATTCAACCAAACCTCCGGTTTAGTTGAGGAAAGTTGTGATGTTGAGTTTGATGAATCTAATGGCTCCCAAGAGGAGAGTTTTGGTCATGATGAAATAGATGATGAGCCTCTACGAGAAGCCATGAAGAACATGACCATTGGAGACATCAAGCCTGAAGTTGAGGAGAGCCATGATCAAGGGGGAGATTCAAGTTCCAACAACAACACCTCCATGGCGCCTCAAGTTGACGAAGAAGAGAAGGATGATCCATTGCCGACTCAAGACTCACAAGCACAACAACATCAAGAAGAAGAAGAAGTCCATGATCAAGTCCAACCACAAGAGGAGCAACACGCATCACCTTCGCCAAGTGCTTCACAACCACTTATGAGGCATGGACACATCTGCAAGGCACATCCGATGGACCAAATCATTGGAAGTCCGTCAAGGGGTGTAAGTACACGTTATCGCCATTTTGCTTCATTTTGTGAGTACTACTCGTTTGTTTCATGTGTAGAACCCACTCATATTGAGGAAGCACTCCAAGACCCAAATTGGGTGATGGCCATGCAATAAGAACTCAACAACTTCATCCGCAATGAAGTTTGGGTGTTGGAGGAGCGACCCAAGGACAAGAACGTCATCGGAACAAAGTGGGTGTACCGCAACAAACAAGACGAGAATGGCGTTGTGGTATGCAACAAGGCAAGACTTGTGGCCAAAGGGTTCTCGCAAGTTGAAGGACTAGACTTTGGGGAGACATTTGCCCTAGTCGCCTGGCTTGAAGCCATCTGTATACTCCTTGCTTTTGCTTCACATCATAATATTAGACTTTATCAAATGGATGTGAAAAGTGCCTTTCTTAATGGTTACATTAACGAGCTTGTTTATGTTGAACAACCTCCAGGGTTTGAAGATCCGAGGAATCCTAATCATGTGTATAGGTTGCACAAGGCGCTCTACGGGCTCAAGCAAGCACCTAGGGCGTGGTATGAACGACTACGAGATTTCTTGATCATGCAAGGATTCAAGATCGGGAGGGTGGACACCACTCTCTTCACCAAAGACATCAACGGAGATTTGTTCGTTTGCCAAATTTATGTTGATGATATTATTTTTGGTTCAACTAACGAAGCTCTTGACCATGAGTTTGGCAAAATGATGTCTAGGGAATTTGAGATGTCAATGATTGGAGAGCTCAACTTCTTCCTTGGATTTCAAATCAAGCAACTTCAAGAGGGGACCTTCGTTTATCAAGAGAAGTACACCAAGGACCTCTTGAAGAAATTTGAGATGGGAGATTGTATCTTAAGAAGCACTCCAATGGCAACTAATTGTCATCTCGACGCGGATAAGGACGGTAAACCTATTGATCAATCTAACTACCGTTCTATGATTGGCTCATTGCTTTATCTTACCACATCTAGGCCTGATATCATGTTTAGTGTATGCTTGTGCGCTCGCTTTCAAGCGGCACCTAAAGAATCGCATAAGAAGGCGGTCTTTAGGATACTTAGGTATCTTAAGCATACCCCTAGTGTGGGCTTGTGGTACCCTAAAGGTGCAAAATTCCATCTTGTGGGATACTCGGATTCGGATTTTGCCGGATGCCGCGTGGATCGCAAGAGTACCTCCGGTGGGTGCCACTTGCTTGGGAGTTCCTTAGTATCTTGGTCTAGCAAGAAGCAAAATTCCGTCGCCTTGTCCACGGCGGAAGCGGAATATATAGTGGCCGGTGCATGTTGTGCCCAAATTCTCTATATGAAACAAACCCTTTTGGACTTTGGTATTAAACTTGGTTGTGTGCCTCTCCTTTGTGACAATGAAAGTGCGGTTAAGAGAGCTAAAAACCCCGTTCAACACTCCCGCACTAAGCACATTGATATTCGCCATCATTTCTTGAGGGATCATGAAGCTAAGGGAGACATCTCATTGCGAGGTGTTAGGTCCGAAGAAAAATTGGCGGATATCTTTACTAAACCACTTGATGAGAAAACTTTTTCTAGGCTAAGAAGTGAGTTAAATGTGCTAGATGCAACAAACATCATGTAAGAATGCACTTCATATAGGTCTTGCCTAACTCTCAAAGGATAGGGGTGAGCAAGGGTTAGCTTGGGATGGAGGTTCTTTTGAGTTGTCCCAAGGTTTGGAGAGTAGCTCTCCCTAAAGAAGCCTTTGAAAGGTTCAAATTTGGCAAGATATATTTATTTTATGCCTTGCATGATGCCTGCCATATAGACTTGTAATTTCTTGCACTATAAAATTGCTTGGCATTGCATACGGTAGATTGTCACAAAGGGGAACCCACCTCATGAGAAAGAGACTTGTTTGAAATGCAATATCTCAACTCATATGTGGTGGAAAGAACAAAATTTTAGGTGCATTAATGCCTAGAGGAACATGCTCTAAAGAGATAGAAGTCTTCATACTCTACCTCACAAAGCATGGGCCTTACATTTTATTTGGATGATTTCCTCCTATTTTTCTCGGTTTTCCATTTGCTTTAAGGCCTAGTCAAGTTATTGGCATATTAGTATCTTTGAGGGGTAAGGAGTTGCCCAAAAAGTCCTAAGACATGTGTTTCTCATTGATTGTTAGTTTGGTCAAAGGACATATATGGGATGTTGCTGTTTAGTAGTCATCGGATTATCTGATGCTTAGGTCAGACCATCATCGGATTACTTGGTGTTCAAAAGCCAAGAGTCAGACCAGTCAGTACCTCAAATCATCCGACGAGTTCATTCTGAAAAACATCGGTCCATCAATGTGCACAATTCTGGAACTTCGATGAATTCGACCAATGCTATCTCTTTGCACGTCGGTCCATCCGATGTCAACGGCACCTTTGTGAATACCTTTACTGTGCCATTCGACCGATGCTTCTATCGTTTCTACATCGGTCCATCCGGTGTTGAAGTATCGTCTAGGGTTTGGGACCCACTATTTAAACGGCGCTTCGCCTCCGTCGTTTCTCTCTCCCCGATCCCGACTCATCCGCCGCCGATTCTCTTGCCCGAGTGCCGCCACCGCCGACTCCGATCGCCACCGCAGCACTTCGGCCGCTGCCGCCGCCTCCGGTCGCCGCACCACCGCCACTCGCCTCCACCACAGCCGCCGCCGCCGCTCCACCCAAGCGCCGCCGCCGCTCTCCACCGCAGTCGCCCGTGCACCACCGCCGACGCCGCTAGCAGCCACATCACCACCCTCTCCACCATCGCCGTGGTGCCTCCCCCAAACGGTCGTGTCTCTTCGCCGTTAGGGTTTCCGGCCGCGTCGATCGTCGTGTTCTGCGTGCTTGACATCGTCGCACCTCATCGCAATGGCTCGCGACAAGAAGAACAAGGGCAAGGCCGTTGCGGAGCCGGCCGCAAAGAAGCAGAAGCTCTTGAAGGAGGAGAAGAAGGCGTTGATGGCCGCTCGCGCCGCCGAGGAGCGAGAGCGTAGCCGAGGAGGATCACTGAGGATCCGCGAGGCTCGTCCGAGGCAGCCTCCCGTGATCGATGAGTCGGAGGCCGAAGAAGAGCCAGAAGTGCCACTCGTCCGCCGGCGCTCAGCCCGGACCCGTGGGGGGCTTCCCCCGGCAGCACCACGTCCGAGACCGACATCTGCCGATCATCGTGAGGACAGGGAGGCCCAGAGAGCCATCTACGAGATGGACACCACCGTCCGTGTCGGTGAAGGTGTCCGATTGACTGATTACTGGAAGATGAAGGCCAAGAGGCTCCGAAGACTCAGATGGAGTATCTTGCTTGAGGAGTGGTACTCGCAGCCTAGAGAGGATCTTGTGGACAGTCGTTTCTGGACCGTGACACAGGCATCACTCTACGAGACCTTCAGATGCCGCGGCCACAAGCTATTCCAGCACAACTTTCTGGATTGGCATCAGCTTGCCCTGGCAGCAGAGACAGAGATTCGCCCCTACTTTGAGAGGTACAGAGGGCTGGTGCAGCTGATGTACTATGAGAGGAGTGCTTATGTGTAGGATTGGGTACGCGTGTTCTACGCTACTCTCTACGTCTCTGAGGGCCGCAGGTCGATTGACTTCATGTTCATGGGCCAGCACTATCACTTGACGAGGCAGACACTGGCACAACTGCTAGGAGTGGACCTGCACGACACTTGCGTGCATAAGAGGGTATACAGACAGGTAGACCCGCCGAGGAGGCCTCTAACTAGAGGAGTGGCACCACCACTGGTGGAGATCCGCTCTTTGTTTGGCCCGACTTTCTCTCCAAACCAGTCGAGGGTACCGACACTGCTGACTCCAGCTGCGCGCACAGTGCACCTTGCCTTGCGCCGCACACTCCTGCTGAGGTCCGGGTATCTAGAGGGGTTCACCAGCCTGCAGCAGACCCTCCTATTCTACATCATGAACGGGATGGAGTTCGATATAGTGGACATCCTCATATGCGAGATGGAGGACGTGATCACAGATGGAGTGGGCATGATGAGGCAGCTTGTGTATGGACACTGGATCAGCTACCTGCTCTCCATGATGGTCCGTGAGGAGTCCGCCGTGCATGAACATCTCACTGACGAGAGTGTCACACGGTTCGGTCACTACCGTGCCCCAGCTCCTGGATACCGCCGCCTTGGCTATCCAGTCGAGCGTCAGGTCACGGCTCGTCTATCTGAGGAGGACTGGTCGGATCTGGAGAAGGAGGATGAGAGGCTGGCTGAGGCAGAGGCACAGGGTGAGGACCTGCAGCATATATGGTCCGAGAGCGACACTGATGACAGTGTTGAGGAGTACTTCCCACCTCCTCCCTCACCCAGGCAGCATGACGCGGAGGCTGGAGGCTCTACAGTGCCACCCCCCACTCCACCTCCCGTCTCAGAGGCACAGGTTTCTTAGCAGTCCGAGCTCACATCCCTCCTACAGCAGATGGTTGAGCAGCAGCGCTTGGACCGGCTTGCAGCTGAGCAGGCCCGAGCGGAGCAGGCCGCACGCCTTCTGGAGCTCCAGCAGCAGTAGCAGGATATGCAGCGCCAGATCGCCCGTGAGAGGCGTGAGGACACTGACCGGCTCACTGGGCTCATAGACCAGATGCACCAGCACTCCCTCGACCACCAGCAGCAGACGCAGCAAGCGATGATGGGCATCCTGGGATTGATCACCAACCCCTACACCCAGTCCGGGATTGCCCTCCCGTCGCAGCTGCCAGGAGTTGCTCCACCTCCACCCGTCCTTGCTCCAGCTGCTGTTCCGGTGCCGACTACGCCGATCCCTTCGATCAGCATGTCTTCACTGCTGGCTCCCGGCGCGCCGATTCACTCTCCACTGCCGGACATGACACTGTTCCAGCAGACGCCGGCATCCGTCGTCAGTGCCCCTGTTCCAGCAGCTCCTACCCAGCAGGCACCAACGACGGCTCCTACGGCTCCGACAGCTCCTTCCACTTCTACTCCAGGCAGCAGCTCCGACGACAGCAACGGTGACCAGTTCGTCATCGCGCCTAGTACTCAGGGTCCTTAGGCACTCAGATCCCTTTTTGGTGTCTTGATGCCAAAGGGGGAGAAGAGTTAGAGGAGTCAGGGGGGGGATAGCTTAGTCTCAGGGGGAGTGTCCTAGCCTTAGGGGGAGTTTACCTATATCATCTTTGTAATTCGATATTATCATTTTTTTGTAATTCGATACTTTTGCTACTCATTTGGTGTTTATTGAGTACTCTTAAGTTGTTAATCGATTGAGCTTATTTGGTTCCTATCTTATGATCACTTATTCACTTGAGTTATTCTTTGATTGAGCTTTCAAGTTTTAAGTGGAATAATCTTGTATTCATTGCATATCCTCTTAAGCTTCGTACTATCAAATTCATTACTATTGTGCTTTAGTTGTTGTGTTGTCATCAATCACCAAAAAAGGGGAGATTGAAAGCATCTAGGCCCCCATGAGGTACAATTTTGGTGATTAATGACAACCATTGGATTTTACTAAAGAATTTGTGAATGCAAGGTCCCCATAATCACTCAATCAAATGAAATCTATATGTCATTGGAGACCCATATACAATCACTTTATAAGATCAAATCAATGATATGAAGACAAGAAGTGAAAGCTCTTATGTCAAAGTCATTCAACCACAATTGATGACACTTAATGCTTGACAACCATTAGAAGTACATTTCCAACAAAAGTCTAAGAGGTCAATCGAGCAAGACACAAAAGAACCACTTAGAAACAACTCGAAGCAAACAAAATCAACTCACCGGATCAACCGATGATTCTTGAGAACAACACATCGGTCGTGTTGGTTCAGCAGAAGAAGAAGACCTCAGAACAAATCACTCACCGGATCATCCGATGTTAAGGGCTCATCTACATCGGTCCATCAGTACAGTTTGCAATATCCTTGGACCAAGTGTAGCACTGGATCATCCGATGTACAGAAATACACACATCGGTCAATCACTCCAGTAAGCAACAAGTTTGAGTCAATTCTGGAGGAAGAGCCACCGGATCATCTGATGAGAAGACAAGTGCAACATCGGTCTAACAACGGTCATATCTGACACAATGACGTCAGCTAAAATAAACTTGACCGATGATAACTAAAGGGGAGACATCGGATCATCCGATGTCCGCAGAAAAGTTCTGTCAGCCTGCTTTTCCAACGGCTATTTCGTGAAGGCTGGCTTTAAATACCCCCTAAACCTGTCATTTCGATAAGTCTTGATCACCAGACATTCTCAACACATCCACAAGCGTTCAAGACCAAGAGCCATCACTTCTACATCATTTTGACCACATACACACCAAGAGATAGGCTAGAACTAGCTAGAGAGAGAGAGAGAGCTTGTGTGCCTTCATTCTGGGTGAGTGGAATCTCTAGGATAGTGAGAGCCTCAAGGGAGTGCCCCTTGGTGTTTGTAACTGTAAGAGACTTCAGGAGCTTTCCAAGGCGTTTGTGGAAGCCCGGAGGGTTGAAGTTGTACAAGGCTTGAGCTCCACCTTGCCAAGGTTGGCAAACGGAGAAGAATAGTGGAGATCCCTCGTCTCGGTGACTTGGTTGTGGCTAAACCCTTTGGTGGTTGCCACAACATGGATGTAGGAAGATATTGACGATCTTGCCGAACCACGGGATAAATCCTCGTGTCTCCTGCATCCTCTTCCTCTCCCTTATATTTATGCATTTTATATTCCACGAAGTCGCTATTTACTTCAATGCATAGATAGTTTGCGTAGGGAATTGGGCTTTTAGGAATTAAGTTTAATTGTTTATATTTTTGAAAAGAAGCCCAATTCACCCCTTCCCTCTTGGGTATTCGATCCTTACAAAGTGCCATCTCCCTTCCATGCGCCAAGTGTAGGGAAGAGGGTAGACTTCTTGGGTGTCTTCTCGATGGCTATGCTAGCCATCTCTTCTTCTTCGGATGATGAGGACTCATCATTTGAGTCCCACTCTTTCCCAATGTGCACTTGTTTGGCTTGTTTCTTCTTCTTGAAGAATTTCTTGGGTTGAGGCTTGGCTTCTTTGGTCTTCTTTTTGTTCTCCTCATATGGGCAATCAACTATAAAGTGGTTATACTCACCACAATTATAGCATGCCCGCATCAACTTTGGCTTTGTTCTTTCCTTGTACTTTCCTTCGCTTGACTTTATACCTTGTCTCTTTTTCATTATTCTCTTGAATTTCTTCATGAACAATATCATGTCTTCTTCATCTAATTCACTACTCTTGTCTTCACTATCTTCCTCTAGTTGTGCTTCTCTAGCTTCTTTGGATAGGGGCTTAAGGGTGGACTTCAAAGCAACCCCTTTCTTCTTTGTCGAGGTGAGGTCGGCAATCTCCTTGACATGTTTTGCTTGTTTTTCCATCATCTCGAAGTTAATGATCTTTCCAAGCAGTTCATCCGGAGTCATCCTTTTGGATCCGGGGCTTTCTCTAATCATAGAGCATAGTGTGAAGTTGCGAGGCATAAAAGCTCTAAGGATGAGCTTTACCACCTCGTGGTCATTCCACTTCTTACTTCCGTATGATCTGACCTTGTTGACGAGTGTCTTTAATCGATTGTACATGTCTTGAGGTGACTCATCTTCTTCAATTGCAAATCTTCCTAACTCGCCTTCAATCATTTCAATTTTTGCTTCATGCACATGTCGGTCACCTTCATGTGCAGTTTGTATTGTGTCCCATATCTTCTTAGCAATTTCGAGTCCATCCACCTTGGTGAACTCGTCCCGACTGAGTGAAGAGGTAATTACGGTCACGACTTGAGCATTTCGGTGAATTGCCTGCTCTTGGCTGGGGGTGAGCTCTTCGTCGTCGTCCGGGATATCTATCCCTGTGCACACAATATGCCATAAACTTGGATTGAGGGAAATTAGATGCATTTTCATATTTTTCCTCAACATTGAGTAATCACTTCCATCGAAGTATGAGGCTTTTCCAAGTGGGATAGATAAATAATGATTATTATTGGAATTGAGACGATCATAGTTAAAAAGATATCGGGAGTAGTCGGTGTGACTAATCCCCTTCTTCTTCTCTTCAACTTTTACTTTCCCTTTGGAAAGTGTCTTCTTTCTTAGGACCGCCTTTAGCTCCAGTGTCTCCTCATCGTCGTCCTCGAAGTCTTGAATGGCTTCGAGGAGCTTCTCCACCTTGAGGTTCTTTTCATCATCAACCTTCTCTTGGTTGTTGCTCTTGTGGGTGTCCTTCATGTCCGACATGATCTTCTTCGAGCGATTAATCTCTTTCTTGAACAACCTACTCTGATACCAATTGAATGTGGCCTAGAGGGGGGTGAATAGGCCTTTTTGAAAATTGTTAGAACCTGCAACACTTAACAACCAGTTCAAAACCAGAGATATCGGACGAGTCCGGTAAAGTGCGGACTGGTCCAGTGTGTACGGACTAAGTTGGTTAAGTTTAATCGATTAGAATGATTTTTCAATGTATGCAGTGGAAATATACAATCAAATGAAGGATTTCAAGGTTGTATACCAAGTTATATCACAATTCAATCTTATTTTTAATGATTCAACGTGAAGTAAGCGATTATGATTGAAACCCTAGATTATATTGAAGAATAAGAACGATGAGCACAAAAACGAGACACAAGAATTTATCCCGTGGTTTGGCTCCCACAGAAGCAACCTACATCCACGTTGAGGAGTCCACAAAAGGATCGGGTCTTCTCCAACCCTACCCTCATCGTATCGCCACGAAGGCCAATCCTCTTCTACTTATCACAAAGGGGTGAATAACCGAATTCAAGGGGCCTTCTCACACATTGAGAGCTCCCTTGGATTACAACACGAAATACCACCAAGAACACACTCAAGATTACAATAAAATCACGGGAGTGTGTTAGAGAATCAAACCAAGAGCTCAATGTGGTGTTGATCGTGTCTCTCCAATGAACTAGAGTGAATCCTCAAAGGATTGATCTTTGTTGCACTTAATTTCATGGAGAGATGTGGTTTTTTAGGCTCTTGGGAGGTGTGACAGCGCTAGGGTTTGAGAGCTTGTGAAATATGGTCGTGCACCTCTATTTATATGGGTTTGTAAAAGTGACTGTTAGGGTTCAGAAAGATCGGACTAGTCTGTTGTAGTCACCAGACTAGTCCGGTGTGCTGTGTGTAGCAAACCCTAAGTGTCCCAAAATATCGGACTAGTCCGGCTAGGAACAGACTTGTCCGATTTCGCTTCTGGAAATCTTCGGACTAGTCTGATAGTGAAAGCATCTAGGCCCCCATGAGGTATGGTTTCGGTGATTAATGACAACCGTTGGATATTACTAATGAGTTTGTGGATGCAAGGTCTCTCATATCACTCATCACACTTAACGAACTCTATATGTATATCATCTACTGCTCATTGGTTACAATTGGAGACCCCTAAACAAACTATTTCACGGGGTCAATCAATTTTTGTGAAGATTAAAATAAAAGGCACATATGTCAAAATTATACCATCGAAATAGACAGCACTCAAGACTTGGTCATCATCAGAAGAACATTTCAAACCAATGTATAAGAGGTCACTCGAACAAATTCCAAAAGAATCACTTAGAACAACTCAAAGCAGACAAAATCAACTCACCGGATCAACCGATGTATCCAGAAAACACTACATCGGTCGAGTTGGCTCTGAACAGAAGAAGACCTCAGACTTAAGTATACGCCGGATCATCCGATGATGAAGCAAGTGTTACATCGGTCTATCACTCCAGTAAGCAATTTCCCTGGACCAAGTGTAACACCGGACCATCCGATGTACAATTATAACACATCGGTCAATCACTCCAGTAAGCATTATTTCTGGACCAATTCTGGATGAAGTGTCACCGGATCATCCGATGATGAGGAAAGTGTTATGTCAGTCGAACAACGGTCATATCCGACACAGTGACATCAGCTAATTTGGATTCGACCGATGACAACTGAAGGGAGAACATCGGATCATCCGGTGTTCGCAGAACAGTGATGTCAACCTAGTTTTCCAACGGCTATTTCGTGGAAGCTGGCTATTTATACCCCTTCAACTAGTCATTTCGATAAGTCTTGATACCCAGAGCTACTCTACACATTACCAAGTATTCAAGACATTGAGCTACCACTTCCATATCATTTACACCACTTGTACACCAAGAGATAGGCTAGAACTTGCTAGAGATAATGCTTGTGTGCTTCCATTCTTGGTGATTGGAGTCTCTAGCATAGTGAGAGCTGTAAGGGAGTGTCTCTTGGTGATTGCATTCACCGTGTAACAGTCGGTGATTGGAGAGAGACTTCCACAGCTTGCCAAGACGGTTGTGGAAGTCCGGAGGATCAAACATGTACAAGGCTTGAGCTCAACCTTGCCGGGGTTCGCGAACGGAGACTTTTAGTGAAGATCCCTGGTATCGGTAACTTGGGAGTGGCTATACCCTTTGGTGGGTGCCACAACGTGGATGTAGGAAGGTCTTGATGATCTTGCCGAACCATGGGATAAATCTTCGTGTCTTCGTGTCTCCTCGGGAGTTTACACACTCTAAAGGCTTCCATTAAGAAAACAAATCTCAAGAAAAATAAAGTGGTCGAGCCTAGCTCAAGTGAAGAAGAGCAAGCATCAAGTGAAGATGACGATGATGAGCTTGCATTGATGATGAGAAAGTTCTCTCACTTGAACTCCAAGATTGTCAAGAAGGGATACACCTTTGATCCCAAAAAGAAAGCATTTCTACCAAGAAGAGATGACAACAAGACTTGCTATAATTGTGGTGATCAAGGCCACATCTCCTATGATTGTCCAAAAATAGACAAAAAAAAAAAGAGAGAACCACAAGGGTAAGCATCGCAAGCTTGAGGATAGTGAGGATGATGAAGAGGACAAGACCAAACCAAGATTATTTGGGAAGAAGAAGCATGAAAAAGGAAAAAAGGGAAAACTCTTTCCAAAGAAGATAAAAGGTCCACAAAAGGTGTTCATGTGTGAGGCAAATGAATGGATCACCGATGAAGAATCTAGTGATGAAGAGAGTGAAGTTGAAGAAGAAAGCTTGGCCGGCCTTGCCATTGCCAACAATGATGATTCATCTCTTCGTCCACCTCCCATGTGCCTCATGGCAAAAGGTAACACCAAGGTATGTGATGACTCTAGCGATGATGAGCTTTCCCCCGGTGACTTAGCTTCATTGATAAATGAATACCACACTATCATTAAAAGGGAAAATAGTAAGGTCAAGGCTCTTGAAGAAGCTCGTGCTAAGCTTGAGAGTGCTAACCTCGATTTGCTTGACAAGTATGAAAGCATACTTAAGGAGCATGACACGCTCAAATCTCATGTCAAGCAAGTTGAGGAGGATAAGGCTCAAATCAAGCTAGATCATCATGAGCTTGACGTAGCACACCAAGCACTCTTGGGAAAGCACAATGAATTAATCCAAGAGCATCAAGTACTTAACCTTGCTTATGAAGTTCTTGATCAAGAATTGAAAACTATAAAGAAAGAAACCCTTAATGATAAGGTATCTATTATTTCTCATGCACTAATGTCTTGCATAAGTCTTTGCCTTTGAAAGAGAATGCTAGGGAGAAGGATTTGTTGGAAGAAATTGAAAGTCTCCGCACTAGTGTGGCAAGACTATTTAAGGGAGAAGTCAAGCACAAAGAAATACTCTTCCAACAAGCAAAGGCCTTCAATAAGAGAGGACTTGGATCCTTCCCGGTGCCTAACAAAGGAAAGGTGCCCTCACCGGAGCTTAAAACGAGCTTCATCAAGGAAGTTGGTTCCTATTACCAACATTGTGATGTCACCAGTCACCATACAAGGGAGTGTCCTCTTTCTAACCGGCCTTCTCCAAAATTGCCTACTAACTACAAGTCTACCTTTAATGATCACTATTATCTCTTGAGTAAGGTAGATGGCAAGGTGAAGGCAAGGTTCATTGGCAAGGACATGAAGGGCATGAAGGGGAAGCTCCCCAAGCAACTTTGGGTCCCAAAAACACTTGTATCACACATACAAGGACCTAAGTTGGCTTGGGTGCCTAAAATCAAAAATTGAATTCATGTGTGTAGGTGAACTACAAAGCCGGAGGAAAGCATTGGGTACTCGATGGCGGGTGCACTCAACACATGACCGGCAACGATGGTATGTTCACCTCCATAGAGAACCCCGACAATCATGAACAAGTCACCTTTGGTGATAACTCTAAGGGGAAGGTAATTGGGTTGGGTAAGATTGCAATTTCAAATGATTTATCTATTTACAATGTATTGTATGTTAAGTCACTTAGTTTCAATTTTCTCTCTATTGCACAATTATGTTATCTTGGACTAACATGCACCTTTAGAAAGAATGATGTTGTTGTGACTAGTGAAACAAACCAAGAACTAATCTTCAAAGGGTTTCGGCATGGACATCTCTACTTAGTAGACTTCTCCGACAAAGATGCTAGCTTGACCACTTGTCTTTTCACCAAGATGAGTTTGGGTTGGCTATGGCATCAACGCATAGCTCACATTGGAATGAGCAAGCTCAAGAAGTCATTCAAGCTCGGGATGGTGACCGGCGTGAAGGATGTCACATTTGAGAAGAACAAGCTTTGTAGCACTTGTCAAGCCGGGAAACAAGTTGCTTCACACCACCCGATGAAGACAATGGTGTCAACCTCCAAGCCACTTGAGTTGCTCCACATGGACCTCTTCGGACCGTCCACATATCAAAGTCTTGGTGGTAATCTCTATTGTCTTGTTATAGTTGATGACTACTCTCGCTATGCTTGGACTTTGTTTCTAGGTGACAAGAGTGAAACTCCGGAAATGTTCAAGACCTTCGCTAACCGTGCTAAAAGGGAATTTCAACTTCCCATCATCAAGGTCCGGAGTGACAACGGCACCGAATTCAAGAACTACAACATTGGGGAGTGGTGTGATCGTGAAGGCGTGAAGCATGAATTTTCAGCCACATACACTCCTCAACAAAATGGTGTCGTTGAAAGGAAGAACAAGACTCTCATAACTCTTGCACGAGCAATGCTTGATGACTATGGAATGTCTGAGAAGTTTTGGGCCGAAGCAATCAACACGGCGTGCCATGCCGCAAATCGGGTCTATCTACACTGACTACTTCAAAAGACCCCGTACGAACTCCTCATTGGAAAGCTCAACATCTCCTATTTCCGAGTCTTCGGATGCAAGTGCTACATCTACCGCAAGAAAAGGCTTGGTAAGTTTGAAATAAGATGTGATGTTGGTATCTTTCTTGGTTATGCATCAAACTCAAAAGCATATCGAGTATTCAACCAAACATCCGGTTTAGTTGAGGAAAGTTGTGATGTTGAGTTTGATGAAACTAATGGCTCCCAAGAGGAGAGTTTTGGTCATGATGAAATAGATGATGAGCCTCTACGAGAAGCTATGAAGAACATGACCATTGGAGACATCAAGCCTAAAGTTGAGGAGAGCCATGATCAAGGGGGAGCTTCAAGTTCCAACATCAACACATCTATGGCACCACAAGTTGATGAAGAAGAAAAGGATGATCCATTGCCGACACAAGATTCACAAGCCACACAACATCAAGAAGAACAACAAGTCCATGATCAAGTCCAAACATAAGAAGAGCAACACGCATCACCACTGCCAAGTGCTTCACAACCACTTATGAGGCATGGACGCATCTCCAAGGCACACCCGATTGATCAAATTATCGGAAGTCAGTCAAGGGGAGTAAGTACACGTTCTCGCCGTTTCGCTACATTTTGTGAGCACTACTTGTCGGTACCCTAAAAACCATACACCCCGTGAGGTTACAAAGATCTCAAGGGAAGGACATCTACTCAAATTGAAGACCCTCGGGGGCCCACTCGCCAGACGTAACCGGACCCGCTTCTCCAACATGGTTAACCCCTAGGTTGCCACGTGTACTGTCAGACCAGAGCTATTACCCGCAAGGGTGAAACTCCAGGCTAGGTACTGAAACGGCACCTCCGGAGGTAACCCCTGACCGAGAGAAGCTCCGGACCTGACACGTGCCAGGCCACCCCGGAGCTTCCCGCTTCTCCCAAGCAAGCTCCGGAGCTGCCACGTGTCCATACGTCGGAGCTGGCCACTTCAAACCTCCGAAAGACGTTGTAACGGCACCGGATCTTCAAAGGACAACCGCGGACTTCAAGACCCGATTAATTATCATTAATCCCACATTAATGATACTTAATCAGGACGATCTTAACACCTGTAACGGCACTGTCGGAGCCGTTACAGGGTTATTAACAACAATTAATCTCGTGTATCAATACTAGTAATCGCCAGGGCCACATGTCGGGCCAGGCTGACTTGTAACGGTTTGTCCTTGTGCTATAAAAGGACAAATCGACGATACACGAGGGGAGGACTCTCGAACACTCGGAAGTTCACAAGTTAATACAACACACACACACCCGTGGAGTAGGGTATTACGCTCAGGCGGCCCGAACCACGTAAACCACTGTGTCACTCGTGTCCAATCGCGTTTCACCTTATTGAGTCTCCGCGCGCCCAAACCGAACCACAAACTCCTTCAACACTTTCGTAGTGTCAGGGGATCTGCCGACTCCAACAGTCGACAGTTGGCGCGCCAGGTAGGGGCGCCTGAGATCTTCAAGAATGGTGAATTCTGCGGCTGGATCATCCAACGGGCAACCTGCTGCTCAGGCTGTCGGAGGCAATCCCTCCAACATGCAGCCACCAGCAGGAGCCTCAGTTCCAGCAGGAGTCACACTCCCACCACCACCATCTTCTCCGGCAAGACATGCCAGACGACATGATGGTGCACCGGCATCACATTCTGCGCCGGCAAGTCGTGACAACTCAGAACACGCGCTCCATGCAGCGCGTGCTCTCCTCCAGCGACCACCACCTCCGGATGCATCTCAAGGTGCCATGGAGCAATGCAGAGCTGATGTTGAGCATTTGGTCGCAGCAGCGGCCGAACGCCTCAACAACCAGGGTCCACCTCCTTCAGGGTGGGCCCCGTCGCAGCGACGAACGTTGTCTGGAAGACTTGGTCCACATGTCTCCAACAACCGGAGAAGAGCTGCGTCACAGCAAGTGACGTCGTTGCCCTCTGGGGCACGACGTGCCCATACTGCATCTCGGCTTTCGACACACGACCTCCGGGCGGAGCTTGATCGCCGATACCGCCAACAGGATGGCCGTGTCCACATCGAGCGAGCTCGAGAAAGACGAGATGCTCAAGACCTTTCTACTCTGGAAGGAGTAGGAGGAGGCTGTTCCGCCCTAGCCATGCACCTGCGCATGGTTAGATGGCCACAGAAGTTCCGGCCACATTTGCCGGAAAAATTCGACGGGACTGTTAATCCCGTAGAATTTCTGCAGATATACTCCACTGCGATTCTAGCAGCTGGAGGAAACGAGGTCGTAATGGCCAATTACTTTCCAGTGGCCTTAACTGGGACCGCCAGGTCCTGGTTTATGAGCCTTCCACCCAACTCTATCGACAGTTGGGAGGAGCTGTGCCGTCAGTTCACCGCCAATTTTGGGAGTTCATACACCCGTCCGGGCACTGAACTAGACCTTTTTGCGGTCGTGCAAAAAGGAGGAGAATCTTTGCGGTCATTCATCCAGAGATTCTCTCAGGTACGTAACACAATCCCTTCTATCTCAAGCGCTTCTGTCATTGTGGCATTCAGACAGGGTGTACGAGACAAGAAGATGTTGGAGAAGCTGGCGATCAAAGAGATCACCAGCGTCACGGAGCTCTTCAGCCTGGCTGACAAATGTGCCAGAGCTGCGGAGGGCCGTGAAATGCACTGCAAACCAGCCCTGGAGGATCATAAAAAATCCTCCAAAGAAGAAGCCGCTACCTCCGGGAGTGGCAAGAAGAAAAAGAAGACCAACGGCAAGAAGAAGCCGTCGGCCGGCACATCCAACGTTGCAGCTACCGCAACTCCTGGTGGCCGGGGGCCACGCCCCGAGAAGCGACCTCGACCGTCTTCTGAAGACGGTGGCAAATCCAAGATGTGGTGCCCCATTCACAAAACGAGCAGCCACAGACTGGAGGACTGCCGGGAGGTCCAAAACCTTGCCGAGCGCTACCACAAGCGCCGGGAAGGGTCTCCCTTCCGACAGAGGGAGGGAAAACAAAAGGTCGATGAAGCTCCGGCTGAAGAGGAGTTAGGGTTTCAGGACCCCAAAAAGGTCCTGAAAGCCGTCTACACCTCCGTCGACGATGATTCCGACGTCTCCGACAACGAGCATCGAAAAACCATGAACACCATCTTTGGTGGATCATGGGACATCACTTCTCGTCGTGTCATCAAGACTATGCGACGGGATATGGCTGCTGTAGCTCCTACAGCTAGACCGGAGCCACATCGAAAGTGGATGGACACACCCATCACTTTTGATGCTTCGGACTGTCCTCAAAGCATGGTCGGAGCTGGCCAATTACCCTTGATGGTATCTCCCACCATCAACAACATCCAGCTCCATCATGTCCTGGTAGACGGAGGTTCGGGGCTTAACCTCATCAGCTTTGAAGCTTTCACTAAGCTTCAGCTCCGACCTTCGGACCTCCAGCCCTCTCGACCTTTCTCCGGAGTAGGTCCGGGGGCCATCACTCCACTCGGAGCTATTACTCTCCCCGTTACCTTCGGGACCCGGGAGAAGTATCGCACCGAGAAGTTGATCTTCGACGTCGCTCAGATCAACTTACCATTCAACGCCATCTTGGGTAGACCTGCCTTGTACAAATTCATGGCAGCTGCTCATTATGGATACCTGGTGTTGAAGATGCCAACACCAGTAGGCGTTCTCCGGATCCGCGGAGATCGCACTGCCGGAGTAACTGCTCTGGAGGAACTTCACGCGCTCACCACAGCGCAAGAAGAGGACTCCAGACAGAAGCAAGCTCCACAACCTCCGAGCATTCGTCAACGAGGCTCGACCTCTGCACCTCGTGTGCAGCCAAGCGGCGACACCGACATTCCCGTCAAAGTCGTCCAAATTGGTTCCGATGTCACTCAAACTACCCGCATATCGGGTGGCTTGAACGACAAATAGGAACTCGCGCTCATCACTTTCCTCCGGGCTAACGTTGACGTGTTTGCTTGGCAACCATCACAAATGCCTGGGATCCCCAGGGAAGTGATTGAGCACAATCTGAAGATTTACCCCGACGCTCGGCCTGTGCATCAGAAACCTCGGAAGCAATCTGTAGAGCGACAGAACTTCATCCGACAAGAAGTGAAGAAGTTGCTCGAAGCCGGATTCATCCGAGAAGTCTACCATCCAAAATGGCTGGCAAACCCAGTCGTTGTGCCCAAAGCCGGAGGGAAACTTCGGATGTGCATCGACTACACCACACTGAATAAGGCATGTCCAAAAGATCCATTCCCACTACCTAGAATAGATCAGATAGTGGATTCCACCTCCGGGTGTGAATTACTGTGTTTTCTAGACGCATATTCTGGATATCATCAAATCAGGATGTCTAGGGAAGATGAAGAACATACTTCATTCATCACAGTGGATGGATTGTATTGTTACACAGCCATGCCTTTTGGTCTCAAGAATGCAGCTTCAACTTTTGTACGAGCTATGTACAAAACTTTCGAAGAACTCATCAGAGACATAGTGGAAGTATACGTCGATGACATCGTGGTCAAAGTCAAAAACAAGGAATCCCTCTTGGACACCTTGCAGGCTGTCTTCGATAAGCTGCGGGCCACCCGCACGAAGCTAAACCCAGACAAGTGCGTCTTCGGGGTTAGTTCCGGAAAGCTTCTTGGTTTCCTGGTAAGTCACCGGGGCATAGAGGCTAATCCGGCGAAGATAAAAGCCATTGAAGACATGCGGCCACCAACCCGCATCAAAGACGTCCAAAAATTAACTGGATGTCTAGCAGCCCTCAGCCGGTTCATTTCAAGACTGGCGGAAAGGGCACTTCCCTTCTTCAAGTTACTGAGGAAGTCCGGACCATTCCAATGGTCTGAAGAAGCAGAGAAGGCATTCCAGGAGCTGAAACAGTTCCTCACCACCCTACCAGTCTTGGTAGCTCCGAACCCCGGTGAGCCTTTATTGCTTTACATTTCAGCTGCTGACGAAGTCGTCAGTATGGTTCTGGTTGCGGAGAGACCGGAACTACCCAATACTCAGGAATCCAGACCCCTTCGGGAGGGTCCGGAGGTTCCTGAAAGCGGGTCTGGGTCCCAGCTCCCAGACTTGAACCCACAAGAAGCCACTTCAGAGGACCCTGATTCCTCCGAGAGGATCCAGGTCATTCCTGAAGAAGCTCCGGGTTCTTCCACCCAGAACCCGGAGGTCCCTGAAGATAGTCTGGACCCCTCCGACAGGGTCCGGATCAATGAAGAGGAAGCTCCGGACCCCTCCGGGAGGGTTCGGACCATTCAACGCCCGGTATACTTCATCAGTGAAGTGTTACATGATGCCAAGACTCGATACCTAGAGGTGCATAAGCTGCTCTATGCAGTTCTTATTGCCTCAAGGAAGCTTCGACATTATTTCCAAGCTCACAAAGTCTCAGTGGTGACTTCATATCCACTTCGAGCGATCCTACATAATCCCAATTCAACTGGGAATATTGCAAAGTGGGCAGCGGAACTGGCTGAATTTGACCTTGAATTCATTCCAAGACAAGCAATCAAGAGTCAAGCGTTGGCAGATTTCGTGGCAGAATGGACTCCCTCTCCATTAAACCCTGGGGGCCCCAGCGAGCAGAAGACGGAACCACAAGTTCCAGCCTTCACTAAGCCTCACTGGACCCTTTACTTCGACGGCTCCATGCAAAAGCAGGGAGCCGGAGCTGGAATCCTTCTCCTCGCACCAACCGGGGAGAAGGTGAAATACATGGTGCACCTTGACTTCAAGGCAACCAACAACATGGCGGAGTACGAAGCACTCATCTATGGATTAAAAGTGGCACTATCATATGGTGTCAAGCAGTTGCTGGTCAAAGGAGATTCACAACTTGTCATCAAACAGGTGAAGGGTGAATGCTCCTGCAATAATCTCCAGCTGGCTGCTTATCTCCTTGAAGTCCAGAGGCTTCAAAAGGACTTCGAAGTCCTAGACCTTCACCATGTTCAGCGTGCTCACAACGCTGAAGCTGACGAACTCTCGACCAAGGCGTCAACCGGAGCTCCGGCTCCTGACGGAACCTTTGTCCGGAGGTTGTCAAAACCCACAGTTCAGCCTGCCGAACTGAACGAAGGGGGCGAGATCAGCATCCCGAAGCTGACGGTCCCGATGGCCCTGTTACCATGGCAGCCATCAAGGGTCGTAGGTGCTGCCGGAAGCTCCGAGCAACCCAGTACGCAAGACTCAAATGCTCAAGTCAGTTCCGATGCATGGATCTCGGAGATCCGGAACTACTTGAAAGACAACATCCTTCCTGACGATGATGTATCCGCTGACCGGGTAGTCAGATTGGCTAAAAGATACACGTTGGTAGAAGGGGATCTCTACCGGCGCGGTGCCAACGGCATCCTAATGCGGTGCATCACAAGGGAAGAAGGCTGCGAGCTCCTCGCAGAAATCCATGGAGGTGAGTGTGGGAACCACGCATCTTCCCGCACGCTGGTCGGAAAGGCCTTTCGGCACGGCTTCTACTGGCCTACAGCGCTCCAGGATGCTACTGAGCTAGTGTAGAAATGCAAAGCATGCCAATTTCATGCAAAGCAAATTCATACACCTGCTCAGTCCTTACAAATGATACCTCCTACATGGCCTTTCGCTGTGTGGGGGATGGATATCTTGGGACCCTTCCCAAGAGCCATCGGAGGGTACAAGTTCCTGTACGTCGCCATCGACAAGTTCACCAAGTGGCCGGAAGCTACTCCTGTTGTGACGATCAACAAACAATCTGCAATCAATTTTCTACAATCTATCGTGAGCAGATTCGGAGTCCCAAACAAGATCATCACTGATAATGGGACTCAATTCACAAGCTCCGCATTTCAAGGATATTGCGAAGACCTCGGCATACAAGTTTGCTACGCTTCTGTAGCTCATCCTGCCAGCAATGGACAAGCCGAGAGAGCAAACGCAGAGATCCTTAAAGGACTCAAAACACGCACTTATGAGCATTTGAAAAAGCACGGAGCCAATTGGATCGAAGAGCTTCCGCCCACTCTATGGGCCAACAGGACTTCTCCAAGTCGGGCAACCGGAGAAACACCCTTCTTCCTGGTGTACGGAGCTGAAGCGATCCTTCCTCCGGAAATCACCTTGGGTTCCCTCCGAGTCCGGACCTTCGACGAAGCCGCGCAGGACCAGCTCCGGCGTGAAGACCTAGACCTCCTCGAGGAGGGAAGGTGCCAAGCAGCTGTTCGGAATGCCCGATACCGCCAAGCTCTACGGCGTTATCACCAGCGGCATGTACACAACCGACAGCTCGAGGAAGGCGATCTGGTGCTACGGAGAATACTATCCAGAGAAGGGCAAAACAAACTTTCTCCCGGCTGGGAAGGGCCCTTCCGAGTGATCAAAGTATCCCGTCCCGGAAGCGTTCGCTTGGCTACCGAGGATGGGACACCTCTCCCAAATCCTTAGAACATCGAGCACCTCCGTAAGTTCTACACTTAATTCCACGGAGGTGAGTCTTAAGTAACTTGAAGTGTATGTTATAGAGTCATTGTACAGAGTCGGGTAGTTCCTCCGGGAGAGCAGCCGGACCTTTCCCGAAAGGTTTGAAGAGCTCATGCAACACTTGATACAGTCTCCGGACTAGAAGTGTGGCTAACTACCCAGGGTCAAACGAGAAACCAAACACACTTAGCCTGGTTCCGTACCCTAAGAGTGTATTTGTTTCCCCTGTACCCCGGACCTATAATGAAAGACATCTTCATGTGAAATAGACTCCACGTGCATTCATTTTTGCATAAGGCTCGACATTTTTATTTTTCTCTTTCTTGTCTATAACAGAAACGTGCAATTCTTAAGAAGTTCTAGTTTAACCGGTTTATGTACGATTTGAGTTGAATTGTCGGATTTTTTAGATTTAAATGTCGTCTGTGGCCAACTCGCCTGAAAGTCGCCAAGCCATTCTAGGGCCGGAGTGCGCTATCGACTTAGCCTGGTCAAGCAACCTAAGTACGCCACTCTACCTACATCCCGGCAGGCCAAAGTAAGGTGGGTCCATGGACAATTGGATCTAAAAGAAAAGACAATTCGTCCAATTGTACTAAAAATCGTGTTCAACTTGAAATTCTCTTGAGAACCGTAAGCCGCGACGAAGTTATAGATAAGGAACGAATTTTACTGTTTTTCTTGGCTTAAGTGTGCAGGAAAAATGAACCCAAAGTTGAGGGAGAAAAACCGGAGCTAACCAAGCTCCGACTCCCACCAGGGCGTCAACCGTCGGAGTTGACTTAAAGATGGTGAGAAGACCCTACCACTAGAGTCTGTTGCCAACAAACCAGGCGTGGCGAGGGTCACTGCCGGAGCTACTAAGCTCCGACACCTTGAAGTATTAACTATCGACGCTCAACGTGTCGGTAGAGGCTATTGCCGGAGCTACTAAGCTCCGACGATGGACAGTGCCGGAGCTTCTAAGCTCCGACGACTTCAAGGGACCTTCACTATCAAAAACTTCGGACCTAAATTATACGAGTTCGAAGCAAATTTGTCTTCAACAAAACTCAACATCCTTTCGGTACATGTCCACAATCAAATTGTGCACATCTACCAGGGGGCCAAGTGAAGACAAAGATGCCGAAGACAAAAAAATGAAATTCGCAAAAAAGTGAGGATTTCATTTCATTTGAAGACCGGAGATTACATCTGGAGACAAGGGATTACAAAATTGAGGAAGAAGAGAAGATACAAGTAAAGGCTAAGAAAGACAGTCCTAGACCCTATGGAAGAATTCGGCGACCTTCTGGGCGACCTCCGACACGCTGGCTCGGGTAGCTTCGCCTTCTCCTTCGACGGGGCCTTCAAGCACCGGGTCCAGAGGGAATCGAGGGTTCCGGCTAGTGTAGCACGTCAACACATACTCTGTGACGTTCCTAGCCAGGGATTGCCCCTCGACCTCCAGCTGGTCCGCGATGACGTCGCCCACCTTGGAGAGCTTGCTGCCCGCAGCACTCAACGCTTGCAACGCAAGGTCCGGCTCCGGCTCCGGATCATCCGGGAGCATGGGGCTGAAACCCATCGGCGCCAGCGCATCGTCGGCCTTGCTCAGGAACTCCCAAATTTGCAGGGAGTCTGTCTTCCTCAGGCCCTTCATCTCTTCCAAGGACCTCCGGGCCGCCGCTAGCTCCGAATTCTCGCGGGAGAGACGCTCAACTTCTTTGGCGTTTTGTTGAATCTTCGCAGCAACCCGTTTCTCAAGTCTTCCGAGCTCCTCCTCCCGGAGGTGGATCTTGTTCCGACGGTCGACCAGGTCTTTCTCCCTAGCCTCTATTTTCTTCTCCCGGGCAACAAGGGCACACTCGTACTCGTAGAGTTCCTGCCCCCGCACCCAGGTCTTCTCCTCCTCCTCGAGGCAGCGCTCTTCCAATTTTTTAGTGCGCTCCTCGAGGCCCTTGTCCGCCAGAGCCGTTTTCTCGGCGAGCTCTTCCTCCCGTCGCAAGACGTCATCCCGTAGCTCCAGGAGTTTTTGCTCCTCATCCTCGAGCCGCTTTTCCCTTCCCTCAAGTGCCTCTCGGCGCTTGATGAGTGCGGTGCTGATGGCCTCGAGTTGATCGAACCGAGCGTTGGCCGCGTCGTTAGCGGCCTTAGCTTGGTCATGGAACTCCCGGGATTGAGCGTCGAGGGCGTCAGTCATGCTCTCCCTCTCGTCCAGCAGCTCACCCCAGAGCTCCAGGCGGACCTTCTCCCGCCTGATCCATTCCTTGTCATCCGCAATCCTTGACTGCGCCAGCTAGGTCTCGAATTGGAGTCGATTACGCCACCTCCTAAGGGTTTGGCGCTCCTCTTCAAGAGCCTTGCTGTCGTGGAAGAAGGCTAGTTGGACTTGACGTAGACTGGAGCAAGCATTGTCGATGGACATCGACAGAGAGATGGGCTCCGGACCTGCCGGAATCTCCTCCGCTGGTTCCAGCGGGTCTTCATTTACAAAAATTGGGTCCCACTCTACGAGAGTGGAACCCCGAGCTTCCAAAGAACTAGGGCACTCCTCCGGGATGGCCTCAGTCGCCACCGAAGAAGGTCCCGCCACCAAGTCTTCGTTTGCCCCCTCAGGCTGGGGGTCGGCGACTTCATTCAGGCACTCTGGCTCCGCCACGGGTACCATCGACGTCGTCGCCTCCAATGGCTCCGGCCGGGACACTTCTTCTGAGGGAGGCTCGAGCTCCCTCGCCTCTTCGACCACCGGCTCTGTGGCCGGCGCTCCAGCAATCACCGGCCCTGCAGCCGGCGCTCCAATAATTACCGGCTCTGCGACCGGAGCTTCGGAAGTAACCGGCTCAACTGCCGAAACCACCTCAACTTCCAGCTCACATGCCGGGGCTTCAGCTACCTCCGGCTCAACCGCCGGGGCTTCAGCATTTTCCGGCTCTGAAGCCGGGACCGCAACTTCCTCCGACTCAACAGCCGGAGCTTCTACTTCTGCAGCACCAGGACCCGGAGCTTCAACCTCCGGAACGGGTGCCGCTGGCGCATCTTCAATCCCGTGGTCCGGCGCTACCACGGGAACTTCTGGAGACGAGTCGAGGTCCATGACCACGACAGCCGGCGCCGGAGCTGTCGCAGCCTCTGCTTGGGGCGGCACCGGAGCTGGAGCAGAAGCCCCCGCAGCCTCAGACACTGTGGCCAAGGGCGGAGCTTCACTCCCCTTCTTGGGAACGCTGCAGATAAAGAACGAAGAAATTGAGCAAACAGATGCTATAATTAAAAGTTAATTGAGGTAAGCAAGAAAAATTACCTTGGGAGGCTCACGCACCAGCTTGCGCGGAACCTCTTTCCCGGACGTTCCGGGCTGGCCACGGTCGGCGTAGGAGCTCCGGGAGGACTCCCAGGACTTGCCGTGGCCGCGGGCGTTTCTCGGGTCGGAGCTCTCCTTGATCGGGAGGAACTCGTGGACCTGGAGGCCCTCACCGCTTCTCGTACCGGAGTCGCCTGCCCGGAGCTGGCACCTCCGGAGGGACCCACCACGGGGACAGCCGCACTCCGGGAGGATCCCACCGCCGGAACAGTAGCGCTCCGAAAAGACCCCACCACGGGGACAGCCGCCACGGCGGCGGAGGATCTTCCTTCCTGAGGACGGGGAACTGGGGGGGAAGTAGCAAGCCCGACGGACCTTCCGTCAGCATGTCGCAGCTTCCTCTTCCGGCTCTCCGGCTCCTCCCCCAGCTCCTTGCCCTTGCCGGTGACTTCAGCTCTTGGCTGAGAGACAGGGGCGGAGCCGCCTTCCGACAACCCGGGGATCGCTAACCGGGCGGTTGATCTTCTCTCGACGACGCCAAGGTCGTCAAGCGCGGGCATCTTCCACCGGAGCTCCCTGCTGAACTCAACTTCCACGTTCAGGGGGAGGAAAGCCGGCGGCGGAGTCAAGTACTCTCCGTCAACATCAATGCCGTGCTGGAATTTCTTGAGGTGAAACTCCAAGGACTTCCCCACCATGCTGGACTTCAACCCGGTCTCAACCCGGTCCTCGTCCATCACGCTGTTGAGGGCCCAGGCGAGCTTCTCCCTCCTCTTCAGCGGCGCCCACCTGTTGGACAGGAAGTTGCAGAACACCGCCTGGGGAGTCAATCCTCCCTCCACACATTGGCGGATCCTGGACAGGACGGGGTCGAAAGCTGCCGCCAGCACCGGAACTTCGCTCCACACCGACGTGTCAATGCCGGGCAGACCGTCTGGCAACTCCAACCGCTCGTGCTCCTCCACCCGGACGACTACCCAATCTTTCTTCCAGTCATCCCACTTCCCGGAAGGGAATGACCGGAGGTACTTGAACGGGCACTTCTTGCGCTTCACAAAGTAGTAGAAGCCAAGGTACTCGTCGCTTCAGCCGGTGGTTTGGACGGTGAAGAAGGTTCGGAAAAGCTCGATGCAGGGAGGGATGCCCACCCACATCTCGCAGAAGTGGACAAAGATGGACACAAGGAGGATGGAGTGAGGGCCAAGGTGGTATAGCTGCAGACCATAGAAGTCCAGCAGCATTAAGAAGAAGGAAGAAAACGGTGGGATCAGCCCCACCATGGCGTACGATGAAAAGTACACCATCTCGCCGGAGTGCTCCTTTTTAAAGGGAAGCTCTCCGCCGGCGCGGACCGAACGGTTGAAGAAGTCCGACGACCACCCCATGAGGGCTCGGACCTTCTTCAGATCGCTCTCCGTCTTCAAACGACTCTCACGCAGACCCAACTCCATCGCAGCACAGCTAGGCAAGAGAAGAGGAGCAAAGCACGAGTTGGGAGTTTGAGCGCAAGAACAGATGAAAAGCGTAAAGAACTCCCGACGGTGCGCTTTCCTTCTTAAGTAAGCCCTCGCAACGCTTGGATGGAAACTGCAGGGGAGTCAAGGATACTACTCAAGAATTCAACCCAGCCGATGACAAGAGGGCCCGGGACCACCCTGACGATCAAGTCGAGGTTCTTACCCAGGCGAACAGTTGTCATCACGAGGCGGGAAACCCAAAGGCGGCGGACTAACAAGGCGCGCGGAACCGATACGGTTTTCGTATCGGGAACCGGCGACCTTCAATTGCAAGAGATCCGCACGTCAAAGATCTTATCCGCCGCCTGAGGTGCGCCACGCGTCGGGACTTAACCGTAAAGCCCTGCCAAAGGCACCTCCGAAGACCCTTGAAGACCCAGTTCAAGAGTCGCAAGTGTGGACCCACCTCCGGCGGAATGACTTCATCCCGTTGGCCTTCCCCGGAGGTAGGTCCAGGGGGCCACTGTCGGTACCCTAAAAACCATACACCCCCTGAGGTTACAAAGATCTCAAGGGAAGGACATCTACTCAAATTGAAGACCCTCGGGGGCCCACTCGCCAGACGTAACCGGACCCGCTTCTCCAACATGGTTAACCCCTAGGTTGCCACGTGTACTGTCAGACCAGAGCTATTACCCGCAAGGGTGAAACTCCGGGCTAGGTACTGAAACGGCACCTCCGGAGGTAACCCCTGACCGAGAGAAGCTCCGGACCTGACACGTGCCAGGCCACCCCGGAGCTTCTCGCTTCTCCCAAGCAAGCTCTGGAGCTGCCACGTGTCCATACGTCGGAGCTGGCCACTTCAAACCTCCGAAAGACGTTGTAACGGCACCGGATCTTCAAAGGACAACCGCGGACTTCAAGACCCGATTAATTATCATTAATCCCACATTAATGATACTTAATCAGGACGATCTTAACACCTGTAACGGCACTGTCGGAGCCGTTACAGGGTTATTAACAACAATTAATCTCGTGTATCAATACTAGTAACCGCCAGGGCCACATGTCGGGCCAGGCTGACTTGTAACGGTTTGTCCTTGTGCTATAAAAGGACAAACCGACGATACACGAGGGGAGGACTCTCGAGCACTCGGAAGTTCACAAGTTAATACAACACACACACACCCGTGGAGTAGGGTATTACGCTCAGGCGGCCCGAACCACGTAAACCACTGTGTCACTCGTGTCCAATCGCGTTTCACCTTATTGAGTCTTCGCGCACCCAAACCGAACCACAAACTCCTTCAACACTTTCGTAGTGTCAGGGGATCTGCCGACTCCAACAGTCGACACTACTCGTTTGTTTCATGTGTAGAACCCACTCACATTGAGGAAGCACTCCAAGATCCAAATTGGGTAATGTCCATGCAAGAAGAACTCAACAACTTCATCCGCAATGAAGTTTGGGTGTTGGAGGAGCGACCCAAGGACAAGAACGTCATCGGAACAAAGTGGGTGTACCGCAACAAACAAGACGAGAGTGGTGTTGTGATCTGCAATAAGGCAAGACTTGTGGTCAAGGGTTTCTCGCAAGTTGAAGGACTAGACTTTGGAGAAACATTTGCTCCGGTCGCTCGACTAGAAGCCATCCGTATACTTCTTGCTTTTGCATCACATCATAATATTAAGCTTTATCAAATGGATGTGAAAAGTGCCTTTCTTAATGGTTATATTAACGAGCTTGTCTAGGTTGAACAACCTCCCGGGTTCGAAGATCCGAGGAATCCTAATCATGTGTTTAGGTTGCACAAGGCGCTCTACGGGCTCAAGCAAGCACCTAGAGTATGGTATGAATGACTACGGGATTTCTTGATCATGCAAGGATTCAAGATCGGGAGGGTGGACACTACAATCTTCACCAAAGACATCGATGGAGAACTATTTGTTTGTCAAATTTATGTCGATGATATTATTTTTGGTTCAACTAACGAAACTCTTAGCCATGAGTTTGGCAAAATGATGTCTAGGGGATTCGAGATGTCGATGATTGGAGAGCTCAACTTCTTCCTTGGGTTTCAAGTCAAGAAACTTCAAGAGGGGACCTTCATCTATCAAGAAAAATATACCAAGTACCTCTTGAAGAAATTTGAGATGGGAGATTGTAGCTCAAGAAGCACTCCAATGGCAACAAATTGTCATCTCGACGCGGATAAGGACGGTAAACCTGTTCAATCTAATTACCGTTCTATGATTGGTTCATTGCTTTATCTTACCGCATATAGGCTCGATATCATGTTTAGTGTATGATTGTGTGCTCGCTTTCAAGCGGCACCTAAAGAATCGCATCGGAAGGCAGTCTTTAGGATACTTCGGTATCTCAAGCATACCCCTAGTGTAGGCCTGTGGTACCCCAAAGGTGCTAAATTCCATCTCTTGGGTTACTCGGATTCGGACTTTGCCGGATGCCGTGTGGATCGCAAGAGTACCTCCGGAGGGTGCCACTTGCTTGGGCGTTCCCTAGTATCTTGGTCTAGCAAGAAGCAAAACTCCGTTGCTTTGTCCACTGCGGAAGCGGAATATATAGCGGTCGGTGCATGTTGTGCCCAAATCCTTTATATGAAGCAAACCCTTTTGGACTTTGGTGTTAAACTTGGTTGTGTGACTCTCCTTTGTGACAATGAAAGTGCGGTTAAGATTGCTAAAAACCTCGTTCAACACTCCCACACTAAGCACATTGATATTCGCCATCATTTCTTGCAGGACCATGAAGCTAAGGGAGACATCTCCTTGCGAGGTGTTAGGTCCGAAGAACAATTGGTAGATATCTTCACTAAACCACTTGCTGAGAAAACTTTTTCTAGACTAAGGAGTGAATTAAATGTGCTAGATGCATCGAACGTCATGTAAGTTGCCATGGTTCATCACATATAGGTCTTGTCTAACTTTCAAAGGATAGGAGCGAGCAAGGGTTAGCTTGGGATGGAGGTTCTTTTGGGTTTCCCCAAGGCTTGGAGAGTGGCTCTCCCTGAAGAAGCCTTTTATAAGGTTCAAATTTGGCAAGATAGATTTAATTTATGTCTTGCATGATGCCTGCCATATAGACTTGCACTCACGTTTAATTTCCTGCATTAAAAATTGTTTGGCATTGCATACGATAGATTGTCACAAAGGGGAACCCACCACATGAGAAAGAGACTTGTTTGAAATGCAATATCTCAACTCATATGATGTGGAAAGAACAAAGTGTTAGGTGCGTTAATGCCTAAAGGAACATGCTTTAAAGAGATAGAAGTCTTCATCCTCTAGCTCACAAAGCATGGGCCTTACATTTTATTTGGATTTCTTCCTTAATTTCTCCGGTGTTCTATTTGATTTAGGGCTTAGCCAAGTTATTGGCAACTAGTCTTTTTGAGGGGTTAGGGGTTGCCCAAAAAGTCCTAAGACATGTGTTTCTCTTTGTTTGTTTGTTTGTTTGAGTCAAAGGACATATATGGGATGTTGTTGGTCTTTTGTAGTCATCGGATTATCCGATGCATAGGGAAGAAGCATCATTGGATCAGTTTGTGCCTTTGTGCAAGGATCAGCTCAGTCAGAAAGTCAAATCAACCGATGAGTTCATTCTGAGAAATATCGGTGCATCCAATGTTCACATTTTTGGAGTTGTGCCGAATTCAACCGATGATAATCCTTTCAACGTCGAAGCATCCGATGCCGAAGGTGCCTCTGGAATACCCTTAATGTACCATTCGACCGATGCACCTCTCAGCTGACGTCGGTTCATCCGATGTTAAATTTTGAGCTAGGGTTCGGGCCCCACCTATTTAGCGCCTCTTCGCCTCTTTTCATTTTCTCTGTCCCCGACACCTCCTCTCCACCGCTGATGCTTCGTCCCCTCGCCCTGCCACTGCCCTCCGGCCGTCGCCGCCCTCCGGTCGCCGCCACCCTAAGCGCCGCCGCCACCCTGCACCCCAAGCGCCGTCGCCCTTCACCACCACCGCACCACCGCCGCCGCCCCAAGCGCCGCCGCCACCCTGAGCCACCGCTCATTGCCCTCCACTCCACGCGCCCAGCCGCCGCATTCATCTTCGCCGCTAGGGTTCGCCCGGCCGTGACGTTCTTTGCGTCGCCGTCTCGTGCGACCGGCTTCGTTGTCCCGCGATCTCATCGTCACCGTCGTCACTCGTCTCCTCGAAATGGGTCGTGACAAGAAAGGAAAGGGCAAGGCCATTGAGGAGCCGACAGCTAAGAAACATAAGTTGTCGAAAGAGGAGAAGAAAGCTTTGATGGCTGCTCGCGCCGCTGAGGAGCGAGAGCGTGGCCGAGGAGGATCGCTGAGGATCCAGGACGCCCGATAGAGGCAGTCACAGGTGCCTGAGGAGCCATAGGAGTCAAAGGAGCCCAAGGTGCCGCTTGTTCGCCGGCGCTCAGTCAGGACCCGTGGGGGTCATCCAGCTGCATACCCGAGACAGAGACCTTCTGCAGCTGAGCTTCAGGAGGATAGGGCGGCCCAGAGAGCCGTCTATGAGATGGACACCAATGTTCGAGTTGGTGAGGATGTCCGCCTGACTGACTACAGGAAGTTGAAGGCAAAGCAGCTCAGGAAGCTCAGGTGGAGCATTCTACTTGAGGAGTGGTTCCCGTAGCCCAGAGAGCCACTTGTGGACAGCCGCTTCTGGACCCTGACACAGGTGTTGTTGTATGAGACTTACAAACATCGTGGCCATAAGCTTTTCCAGCATAACTTTATTGACTGGGATCAGCTCGCACTTGTAGCCGGGACTGAGATTCGCCCTTACTTTGAGAGGTACAGAGGGCTAGTGGAGCTGATGTCTTACCAGCAGGGTGCCTTCGTGGAGGACTGGGTCCGAGTGTTCTATGCCACACTCTACGTCTGTGAGGGCCGCAGATCCATTGACTTCATGTTCATGGGCCAACATCACCATATGACTCGACAGACCTTGGGACAGCTGCTAGGCGTGGATCTCCATGACACCTGCCAGCACGAGAGAGTATATGGACAGGCTGACCCACTGAGGAGGCCGCTCACTGGAGGTGTGGCACCACCTTTTGAGGAGATGCGATCACTGTTTGCTCAGCTCTTTTCTCCTGACCAGCCAAGGGTACCTGCTCTACTCACTCCAGTTGTGCGCACTGTGCACCTTGCCTTGCACCGCACACTTCTACCCAGGTCCAGGTACCTTGAGGGCTTTACCAGTCCGCAGCAGACCCTCCTGTTCTATGTCATGAACGGGATGGAGTTCGATATTGTGGATATCCTTATATGTGAGATGGAGGACGTCATTACCGATGGAGTTGGGATGATGAGGCAGCTTGTGTTTGGTCACTGGATCAGTCACCTCCTCTATCTGTTAGCTCCAGAGGGGTCAGCCGTGCGTGACAGTCTCACTGACGAGAGCGTCACTAGGTTCGGACACTACCGTGCTCCAGCTCCTGGAGACCGCCGTCTTGGCCGCCCAGTTGAGCATCAGGTCCGAGCTCGCCTTTCAGAGGAAGACTGGTCAGACCTCGAGAAGGAAGATGAGATCCTAGCACAGGCTGAGGCTCAGGGAGGAGATCTGCATCACATCTGGTCCGAGAGTGACACTAGTGATAGTATCGAGGAGTACTTCCCACCTCCTCCCTCACCCAGGCAGCACAACACGGAGGCTGGAGGCTCGACTGCACCACCTCCTACTCCACCTCCGGTGTTCGAGGCACAGGTCTCTCAGCCATCTGAGCTCACTTCTCTACTCCAGCAGATGGTTGAGCAGTAGCGACTGGATCAGCTTGCAGCTGAGCAGGTCAGAGCTGAGCAGGCTGTGCGTCTTTTGGAGCTCCAGCAGTAGCAGCAGCAGCAGCAGGAGATGTAGCGACAGATTGCCCGCGAGAGGCGAGAGGACACTGACAGGATCACTGGACTGATTGATCAGATGCATCAGCGTTATCTTGACCAGCAGCAGCAGACGCAGCAGGGTATGATGGGCATCCTGGGGTTGATCACCAACCTCTACACTCAAACTGGTATTGTCCTGCCTTCCCAGCTTCCGAGTCTAGTTCCAGGTCCGCCTGTCCTGGCACTAGTTTCAGCTCCAGTGCCGACCATGCCGATACGACGATCAGCATGTCATCACTGCTTGCTCCAGGCGCACCCATTCACTCTCCCCTGTCGGCTTCGACACTCTTCCAGCAGACTCCGACTTCTGTTGTCAGTGCCCCGCGTCCAGCAGTCCAGACTCAGCAGGCACCAACAGCAGCACCCTCAGCACCGACAGCAGCTCCCGCAGCCCCCGTCACCACTCCAGCCTCAGCAGCAGCTGGCAGCAGCTCCGACGACAGCACCCCCGACGGCGACCAGTTCGTCATCGCCCCGAGGGCTTAGGATCCTTAGGCACTCGGTTTCCCTTTTTGGTGTCTTGATGCCAAAGGGTGAGAAGAGTCAGGGGGAGGGATAGCATAGTCCTAGGGGGAGTCCTAGTTGTAGGGGGAGGAGTATATCTTTTTGGGAGCCTTTGTAATTTGGGAGATTTTCTACTTTTTTGCTATTCTTGAGTTATCCGTCTGCCACTTAATTCTCTCATGTGTTATTGATCGCTTTTTGAGCCTTCGAGTTTCGTGTGTTGTATCTTGTACTTGTTGCATATCCTTTTGAACATTGTATTCTTAATTTCATTATTGTTATGCTTTACTCGTTGTGTTGTCATCAATCACAAAAAAGGGGGAGATTGAAAGCATCTAGGCCCCCATGAGGTATGGTTTCGGTGATTAATGACAACCATTGGATATTACTAATAGTTTGTGGATGCAAGGTCTCTCATATCACTCATCACACTTAACGAACTCTATATGGATATCATCTACTGCTCATTGATTACAATTGGAGACCCCTAAACAAACTATTTCACGGGGTCAATCGATTTTTGTGAAGACTAAAAGAAAAGGTACATATGTCAAAATTATACCATCTAAATTGACAGCACTCAAGACTTGGTCATCATCAGAAGAACATTTCAAACCAATGTCTAAGAGGTCACTCGAACAAATTCCAAAAGAATCACTTAGAACAACTCGAAGCAGACAAAATCAACTCACCGGATCAACCGATGTATCCAGAAAACACTACATCGGTCGAGTTAGCTCTGAACAGAAGAAGAACTCAAACTTAAGTATACACCGGATCATCCGATGATAAAGAAAGTGTTACATCGATCTATCACTCCAGTAAGAAATTTCCCTGGACCAAGTGCAACACCGTACCATCTGATGTACAATTATAACACATCGGTCAATCACTTCAGTAAGCATTATTTCTGGACCAATTCTGGATGAAGTGTCACCGGATCATCTGATGATGAGGCAAGTGTTACGTCGGTCGAACAACGGTCATATCTGACACAATGACATCAGCTAATTTGGATTCGACCGATGACAACTGAAGGGAGAACATCGGATCATCCAGTGTTCGCAGAACAGTGATGTCAGCCTACTTTTCTAACGGCTATTTCGTGGAAGCTGGATATTTATACCCCTTCACCAGTCATTTTGATAAGTCTTGATACCCAGAGCTACTCTACACATTACCAAGCATTCAAGACATTGAGCTACCACTTCCATATCATTTACACCACTTGTACACCAAGAGATAGGCTAGAACTTGCTAGAGATAATGCTTGTGTGCTTCCATTCTTGGTGATTGGAGTCCCTAGTATAGTGAGAGCTATAAGGGAGTGTCTTTTGGTGATTGCATTCACCGTGTAATAGTCTGTGATTGGAGAGAGAGCCTTCCGGAGCTTTCCAAGACGGTTGTGGAAGCCCGGAGGATCAAACTTGTACATGGCTTGAGCTCCATCTTGCTGGGGTTGGTGAACGGAGACTTTTAGTGAAAATCCCTGATCTCGGTGACTTGAGAGTGGCTATACCCTTTGGTGGGTGCCACAACATGGATGTAGGATGGTCTTGACGATCTTGCCGAACCACGAGATAAATCTCCGTGTCTTCGTGTCTCCTCGGGAGTTTGCACACTCTTTCTTCCGTTACACTTATAGGTTGTTTGCATAGGAAATTGGGCTTTTAGTAGTTAAGTTTTTATTGCTTTAATTTTTGAAAAGAAGCACAATTCACCCCCCCCCCCTCTTGGGCATTCGATCCTTACAGATAGACATCGGACTTGTCTGGACAGTGAAACCCTAAGTGTATTGGGTGACAAGTCCGCACTTGGAGGACTTGTCCAATTTAGTTCAGAGGGTTTTCGGACTAGTCCGTGCAAATATCGGACTTGTCCGATTTGGACCAGAGAGAATATCGGACTAGTCCGGTTGCGGTCGGACTTGTCCGATTTTGTGTGACTTGTGAAGTGTTTTGATGACTAGTCCGCACTGGGGAGGACTAGTCTGATTCTAGTCAGAGGGATATTGGACTAGTCCGCTGGATATCGGACTTGTCCGATTTTGTGCAGAGAGGTTCTCGGACTAGTCCGGTGTCAGTCAGACTAGTCCGATCCTGTGTAACTTTGTGCAATGTGTGTGTTTAATTGTGATTGAGCTCTTGGGGTGTGTTTCTTTAACACACTCCATACACAAGGATCTACTATTCTTCTTTCTTGAGCTCATTTCCAGTTTGCTCCTCATTCTTCCTTCTTTTTGGCACTTTGCTCATTTTCTATTAAAAGTCTGCGCTCATCTCAACAAAGAGGTTAGGATCCCAATTGCTTGTCATAAATCATCCAAAACCTACAATGGAGTCCTAGATGCACTTTCAGCGCAGTGTCGAGATTCTGATAGTAGAGTTGGCAAAAGTATTGGTTTGGCCAACCTCGGATTTGTAGTCTTGCTGAAGTCCATAGCCAATCTTGAATCATGAGCCAGAAGAACTTACATTTTGTTGGTGCCCATGCTTTCCATACGTGGTCAGCAAGCCATGATTTGGTTCCGCCCTCAAACTGCAGGGTGTAGGCTGATTTTGTTGAATAGATCCCTGAGTTTGTGAAGTTCCAGGAGATCGTGTCGTCTATGGTGTCGTGGGGGTAGAAGCCGCTGGTTTGGAGCAGTGCGGCAAGTTTAGTCAGCTCATGTATCATCTGGAGGTCTAAGTACCGAGTTACCTGAGAGATCCAATCTTGGTTGAACAGAGCTTCAGCCACTGAGCACTTCTTCTTCCTTGTGTTTTTATAAAGGCATGAGAATATCAAAGATAGGGGAGTATCCTCTAGCTATTTTGACGTCCAAAAGCAGGCACGTTTGCCGTTGTGTATTGTGATGGTGGTTGCCATTGAAAAGAGATCGTGGTCTTGCTGATCAATTGGAGGTTGTAGCTTTGTCCATGGTTGATATGGTTTGGTCCAGCTGAGCCAGAGCCATCTGATTCTCAATGCCCTGCTAAATTTAGAGAGGTCAATTATGCCGAGCCCGCCCCTGCCCATCGATCTGCAGACTTGGTTCCAGTTCACTTTGCATTTTCTTCCATGCATGGTCTCGGTGCCCGCCCAGAGAAATTTTCTTCTGATCTTGTCTATCTCTTTGTAGAATTGTTTGGGGGCTTTAGTGAGGTTAAAAGGTATACCGGAATGGAGCTCAAAACTGAACGGACCAGCTCTCTACGTCCAACTATAGACAACAGTTTTCCTTGCCATCCAGCCCATTTTGAAGCAATTCTGTCTTTTATACTTTGTAGGTGAACCATTCTGAGTTTACCCATGTTGATCGGCAAGCCTAGGTAAGTAAGCGGGGGAGGGCATAGCTGGCCCTTGAAGTTTTGCAGCACCGTATTTAAGTCAATTGAGTCGCATCTGATGGGTGTTATTGAGCTTTTGCCTGTGTTTATTTTGAGGCATGAAGCTTCGCCGAAAAGTTGCAGTAGGAGCATGGATACTCTCACATACCTTTGTGTTGAGGCAGTAAGGATCATTGCATCATCTGCATAGATTGAGACTCTCAGGGTTGTGGCTTGGTCCGTCAGATGCGAAAGATGGCCGACAGACAGTGCAAGGTCAAATAGCCTCTGAAGAGTATCAATGGCGATGATAAATAAGGAAGGGGGCAGCGGGTCACCCTGTCTGAGCCCGCGCCTATGATGAATCATAGGCCCGAACCTCCCATTGAGGTTTACTAAGGAGGATGAGGATGCTAATATAATTGAAATCCAATTTATCCATCTTCTAGGGAAGCCCCTTTGTTGAAGCATGTCAATGAGATATTGCCAGGATATGGTGTCGAAGGCTTTTGGAATGTCCACTTTTGGTGGTATAGTCTTGCTGCATTTCTGACATATAGGAAATTTTCTTGAATGCACCGGCCTCTATGAAGGCGTTTTGGGATTGAGAGACCAAACCATCAAGATGTGGTGCTAGTCTTTGCGCCAGTACCTTGGAAAGTAATTTTCCAAAAGAATGTATCAGACTAATTGGTCTGAAGTGACCAACTTCCTCTGCATTATCGGTTTTGGAGATCAGGGTGATGGTGGCACTGTTTAGCAGATGCAAATTTCTCCCTCGCAGGTTGTAGATTTCTTTAAAGCTTCCATGACGTTGTGTTTGATGATCTGCCAATATTTATTGTAGAAATCCACAGTAAGACCGTTAGGTCCTGGTGCCTTTTCTGATGGGGATGCTTGGATCGCATTGAACACTTCCTCCTCTGTGAACTCCCGGTCAATAGTGTGATTGATCAGCCTCGACAAGTTCAATAGGTTCCAGTTAAGGGTGGTATCTCTTCTACTGGTCTGTCCTATTGTTGAACCAAAGAAGTTGTGTAGGACCTGCTCCATGTTGTCATGGTCCCTGACCAGATTGCCTGATTCATTTCGCAAGCGTGGTATGTAGTGCTTTCTTGATCGGGTGTTTGCATGCAAGTGGAAAAATTTTGTTGAAGCATCACCCTCCTTGATCCATGTCAGCCGTGAGGCTTGTCTACGACGGGTATTTTCAATCGCAGCCAGGCCGAGGATTCACAGTTTTGTTTCTTCATCAGTTAGCTGTCTATAATCATGTGCTTGATCCAGCATCAGCACCACCTCATTTGCGATCTGTAGCTTAAGTCTTGAGTTCCCGAACCTCTGGCTGCTCCATTTTCTTAGCCTCTTGGTCAGGGTTTTGAATTTATTGTGCAGATTGAGCAATGGTGATGAATATAAGCGAAGAGGTTCTTCCCAAGCCAATCTAACCTGTTCTTCAAATTCTGGCACTCTGGTCCAGAATGATTCGAACTTGAAGTATGGAAGTCTGCGTTTACGCTGTTCTGGACACAAGAGTAGTGGGTTATGGTCTGATACTGATGATGACATTGGTTGCAAATTTAGACCCGAGTGCTCCAAGTCCCATTGAGAGTTATAGAAGGCTCTGTCTAGCCGTACCAACACTGGGTTTTGTCTCTCATTGCTCCAGGTGAAGCGCTTGTGCATAAGCTTATATTCAAGAAGCTTGCAGTCATTTAAGGCTCTTCTGAATTTGCCCATAAGTCGGCGGTTGAGGTTGAGGTTATTCTTATCTGCTGCTTCATAGATCATGTTAAAGTCACCTAAGCATAACCATGGTGCATCATCTGTAGGTTTCATGGCTGTTAGTTCTGCAAGAAATTGCTCCTTGTCACAATATTCTGTTGGGTCATATACTGTAGTTATGATGAAAGGGTTTGTCCATCCCTTTTGTAGTGTTGCCGAAATACTGTAGGTGCCGATGGAATGTTGATTGCAGGTCAGATATACCGGGTCAGACACTACTCAATTGACGTGCCCAAATGGCTGAAGAGACTGTTGAACCCCAAATAAAAATAATTCCACCCTTGCTGTCCTAACGAAAGGTTGTTGCACTTAGGGTTTTCAAATGTGAAAAGCAAAGGGCAGTACGATTCAGGGCCACAATGTGTAAACATCACAAATCGCTCTTAAGAAATAGTTAGTATTATTCTTCTAAACAAGTATTAGAACTATTTACCTCTGAATTTCACTTCTGGCTGTGAATCGACCATAGTACCAAAAAAATTATTTAAGTGTGACAGAAGTGGAGAAGGCATTCAAAATGTAAATCTTGAAAAGAAGAAAAAACTAAAAGCAGCATGTGACAATTAGTACATTACATTTCATTCTAACAGCTAAATGGCCAGAAGAGAAAAGTTTGCTGATGGAGTCATGTTTTGGAAACGCCTGATGTGATTTGTTACTAAATAATGAAAAGTTAGGATATGCTATTATATATAACTCGCATTTATAAACCTTGTGTGTGGTGTAATCAACCATGGTATTCAGTGCAAGTAAGAGTAAGAATGTAAAGAATCACTACACTGTTGAAACGAAGAACTAGCAACAGTACCACTACAACACACTAAAGCAGACTAAGGTTCCATTTGCTTGAAAAAAATATAGCTGGGACTGGGAATGAGTATTGGCTCGTTTGGTAGAGCACTCCATCGAGAGTGACACCATCCAGACTCAAACCCAGTGCCCAGCACAAAAAAGGCCCGCGCTGTGGCTGCCTTCAGATATTTATATGACATCCTGGGCAGCCAGCCTTCAGGGACTTTGCTCTTCTCAGTGCAATATATCGGCCGTGGCCCTCCCCTATCTCCCAAAACTGTAGCTCTCAGCCTCTATTTATCAGCGGGAGCATCCTCAAAAACTAGATATTGCAATTAACAACTTGAATTTATTTTGACCCATTAACTGCAAATTGTTAGTTGGTTTTGATCCTGGGGTGATGTGAGCAACAACAACCCCCCCCCCCCCCACCCATTGAGTCGTACTCCCTCTCACGCGTCCTGATCGGGAGCGCAATCGATTCTGTTCGGTGCGGCCCCCTCTCGCTCGCGCGGGTCGGGACATCAATCACTAGTTGATTATGTACCACAACCTTTCCCCACAACCATAGATCCGATCTGTTAGCCCGCGGAGCGAGGGGAAGGTCCGTTCCGCCGTGGCCACCTCTGCATCGAGTAGCCACTGTTGAAAATAATCTTGTTTCTAGAAGGAAACTAGCGTCCATATTCGAGCGCACCTAATAGAGATAGAAATAGAGTCCGGACTAAAGGTAAAGAGTTTGAATAGAAGAGGAGAAAGAGTCCAAAATAGTTAGAGAGGGACTCATATCTGTAATAGTCTATATAAGGTCGGGTTTACCCGAGGAATAAACAAGAAATTCGAGCCCCGGAAATCCAACAATTAGCATTAGAGCGAGGGTCGAGTATGTCGCGTACCTCTGCATCTAGATCGAGCTCGTGCGCTCGGAGGGCTCCTGAGGTTCGCACATCTAGCGGAAATCGCGTGAACCTAACGCGGATCTCAAGGAAGACGATTGAGTCTGGCGTGGACTCGACGGAGATTTTGCGGCGAACAGCATTCCCTGTCGGCGGCGCGACTTCGGAGGTGACGGTGGCTTCCGGTCAGCAGAGAGGCTGAGGATTCGATGAGGTTGCAGAGCGCGACGTGCAACATCGAAGCGGTGACGGATGTCAGTGCGCGATTTCAAAGCAGAGGCGGCAGCCGTGGCTGGGAGGTATCGGCGGCGGCGGCTCGGGAGAGGAAGTAGGGTGCGGCTGGGAGGTATCGGCGGTGGCGGTTTGGCAGGAGAAGTAGGGTTTCGGCTTTGGTTGGTCTTCGATCCATAAAGACCAACACCCACTGGGACGAACTGGGCCACGTGAGGGAGAGGGTTTTGTGGGCTTCATGATCGGACCAGGCCAGATCGGCTTCCTTAGCTGGAGACTGCTACGTGTACCCAAAAACTCTTATTGTTTTGAGGTGTACACTGAATATGGAGAATAAAGTGGCTCTTCACTACCCCTGCTAACAAAAAATAATTATACAGCATGGACCATCAAAATGAAAGTATTTTTAAAGGCGCAGGGGTATGGGAGGCCGTGGAGGCGACACAAGACAAAATTGATCCAAAACAAGATCAATTAGCTCTTGCGGCCATCTACCATGCTATTGATGAAGATAACTCTCATGTGAATTTTCGAACAAGAGACAACGAAAGACGCTTGGGAGATGATCAAAACCAAGTTCTTGGGCGAAGAACACGTGATGGAAGCAAGAATTCAAACTCTTCAGAATGACTTGGATATGATGCGCATGAACGGAGGAGACTCTATCGATGATTTTGCCACAAGGGTGATGATCATCGTCACAAAAATTTGTGGTCTTGGGGGTGAAGTTAAAGAAAGCTACATGTGAAGAAGTTGCTACGTGCTCTGCCTTCGAAATTTCTCCATATTGCATCTACTATTGAGTAATTTGTAGACATGAAGACAATGACTATGAAGGAACTTGTTGACACACTCAAGGCACATGAAGAACGGGTACATGGCTTCAACAACCAAGAGCATGAAGAGAAACTCTATTTAACAAGGGAGGAGTGGAAAGGAAAAGAAGCAAAAGAGGATGGTCAAAAGAAGAAGAAATTTGACAAGTCGAAAATTTGGTGCTTCAGCTGTCAGAAGTTTGGACACATTGCTAGCGAGTGTGCCAAGAAAGAGAAAGGGGAGAGGGTGCTTCTTGCGTCCTCAAGAGATCTGTTTTGATTCTTCATCGAGAGGTGCTCGGGGTGTAGATGTGCCCATCCCGAGGTCGTGTGCAGGATGAAGGTGAGTCCATCTTGAGGTTGAAGATACGTCCAACCTGAATTTGTGTGCGAGGTGAAGATGTGCCTATCCCGGGGATGAAGATGTGTCCATCCCAAAATCGTGCAGAGTGAAGATATGACCATCCTGGGGGTGTAGTTGTGTCCACTCCAAATTAGATGTGTTTGGGAGTGTAGTTGTGTCCACTCAAAAATTAGGTGTGTTGGGATGTAGTTGTGTCCATCCCAAGGGTGTAGTTGTGTCCAACCAAAAGGTGTGTAGGATGGATAGGTGTGTCTCCGTCCTAAGTGTGTCCTAGAAAACAATATTAGGGAGTGTGTTAAAAATAATCTTATTTCTAGAAGGAAACTAGCGTCCAGATTCGGGCGCACCTAATAGATATAGAAATAGAGTCCAGACGAAAGATAAAGAGTCTGAATAGAAGAGGAGAAAGAGTCCAAAATAGTTAGGGAGGGACTCCTATCTGTAATAGTCTATATAAGGTCGGGTTTACCTGAGGAATAAACAAGAAATTCGAGCCCTGGAAATCCAACAGCCACTGCGCCACGACCTCCCTGCATCACCGATCGCCACTACACCAGCCTCCCCTTCGCCGACATCCACTTGAGCCCAATGGCATCAAGTGGATCCTTTGAAGGTAACTCTCATCTGTCCCCTAACCCCCTAATTCTCTTCTCCTCAATGTTATGATCTATTTGCATGTTTTGATTGTTAGATTAGACTAAGTAATTAGTTGATGGTTCAATTATGCTTAAGTAATCTTGATTAGATGTTCTCAATATAGATCCTAAGCACCATTAGATTTTTTTTCAGACTCAGAAGAATGCATTGATTGCATTAAGGAAAATTCGTTAACACTACTAAGAATAACGCCATAAGCAACATAGGAATTTTAGAAATAATTAATACGGACATTTGTGATCCGTTTCTTGTAGTCTCCATAGACAGATATGATTCGTTCATAACGTTTACGTATGACTACACTCATTATGGTTATATTTATCCAATCAAGGAGCGATCTGAAGCATTGGATAAGTTTAAGATATTTAAGGTTGAAGTAGAAAATCAGCACAACGTTAAGATCAAAGTAGTAAGATCTTTCGTGGCGGTGAGTACTACGGTCGACATACCCCATATGGTCAGATTTTTGGACCCTTTGCAAGGTTTCTACAGGAACATGGTATAGTTGTCAAATATTCTACAACGGGTGAACTCCAGCAGAACGGTGAAGCGGAACCTAGAAATCGTACACTTATGGACATGGTAAGAAGTATGTTAAGTTATTCTACGTTACCGATTAGCCTATGAATAGGGGCATTAAAAACCGCCATCCATGTACTTAATCGGGTTCCCACTAAGTTAGTACCTTAGACACCGTATGAGATGTGGACAGGACATAAGCCCTCACTCAACTATTTTCATATTTGGGGTTGTCCAGCTGAGGCTAAGATGTTCAACTCAAACATTAGTAAATTGGATTCTAGAACAATTAGTTAGCATTTAGCATTTCATTGGCTATCCTAAGAAGGGTAAGAGTTTTAGGTTCTGTTGTCCAAATCGTCATACTAAGTTCATAGAAACACAACATGACGTATTTTTAGAAGACGCTATGATCAGGAGGAGCACGGTACAGCAGAAAATAGACCTTGAGAGAAGCGGATTAGTTTACCCACTCCGATGACTCAAGAGCCATATTTCTCCCTACATGTTGTTGTTGTGCCACCGGTGCATGCCACTAGTGACACAACACCTACTGTTAAACCTTCAACGGCCACAACCGAAATAAGTGAGGTTCCACCTTCTGAGCCTGTTGAGCATATGGTCGAACAAAAGGAAGTTCAACAACAGCCTCCATCCTCAGATGATGCTCAAGTAAGAACATCACAAAGAGTAAGACGATCGGCCATTCCGGACGATTATCAAATCTACTTGAGTGGAAAAGTTAAGATGGAGAATGATCTCACCTCCTACGAAGATGCCATGAGGAGACCTCAGTCATCTGAATGGCGTAATGCCATAGAGGATGAAATGTGTTCTATGAGTGCCAACAAGGTATAGGACTTAGTAGAAATTTCCGAAGGAGTCAAAACAGTAGGTTGTAAATGAGTCTACAAGATCAAATGTGACTTCAAATGAAAGATCGAAAAGTATAAGGTCAGACTTGTGGTAAAAGGATTCACTTAGAGGGAAGATGTTGACTATAATGAGACATTTTCTCTAGTGTTGTTTAAGGACTCGTTTCGAATCATCATGACATTAGTAGCGCATTACGACTTAGAATTGCATCAAATGGATGTAAAGACGACATTTCTCAATGGGGATCTTTATGAGAATGTCTATATGACGCAACCGAAAGGTTTTGTCGTTAAGGGTAAGGAACATATGAGATGTCACTTGAAGAAGTCAATTTATGGACTTAAGCAAGCTTCAAGACAATGGTATCTCAAGTTTGATGAGGTTATTAGAAAGTTTGAGTTTAAGGAAAATGAGGAGAATAATTGCATTTATACCAAGCTTAAGAACGGAAAGTTTATTTTCTTAGTCCTTTATGTGGGTGACATACTATTAGCAAGTAGTGATGTCAACCTACTCTTAGAAACCAAGAAGTTTTTATTCTCAAACTTTGATATGAAGGATTTAGGTGAAGCGACCTATGTCTTAGGAGTTGAGATACACCGAGATCGTGTTAAGAGAATTTTAGGTCGATCACAAAAGGCATACTTAGAAAGTACGGTATGCATGCTAGTAAGCCATCGCCTGCTCTAATAATTAAGAGCAATAGATTTTCGAACTCTCAATCGCCTAATAATCAGTATGAGGTTGATCAGATGAAAGGAATTCCTTATACTTCTGTTGTCGGACGCTTGATGTATGCTCAAGTATGTACACACCTCTGACTTAGCTTTTGTGACTGGGATGCTTGGAAGATACCAAAGTAATCCAGGATTAGACCACTGGAAAGTCGTTAAGAAGGCATTAAGATATATACAGGGTACTAAGGACCTCATGCTAATGTATAATAAGACTGAGTCACTAGAAATGGTGGGTTATTCATATTCAAATTACGCGAGTTGTGTGGATACTAAGAAATCCACATCAAGTTATATATTCACACTCGCGAATGGACCTATATCGTGAAAAAACTCCAAACAAGCAATCACTACATCGTCCACAATGTATGCTGAGTTTGTTGCTTGTTATGAGGCTACCGGGCAGGCATCTTTACTTAAGAAATTTGTTCTCGGTCTTAAAGTGGTCGACAACATCTATAAACCACTTAAGTTATACCGTGATAATCAGCCAGCAGTGATGTACTCTTATAATAACAAGTTGAGTGGTGCTGCCAAACACATCGACATTAAGTATTATATTATGAAAGAGAAAATTCAGGATCACACAATTAGTCTCGAGCATATTAGTACTAAACAAATGCTTGCGGATCCGCTAACAAAGAGCCTCCCACCCAACATGTTCAGAGAACATGTAGCTGGCATGGGTTTGAGGGAGACCCCGTGAAAATATCCTGGATTCTAAGGGGCCACCAAAGTGTAAGACTATTTCTAATTATGAGACGTATCGTGATCGTCGAGTCGAACAATACGTAAATGGTTGTTTTGATGCGTCGTGACCTTTATGCCAAAGTGAAAAGAAATATGTGTAAGATTAGTTTAGCAAATAAGATAATAAGTTAAGATTCCGAGATCAAGGGGGAGAATGTTAGTTTGTTCGTACTCCCTCTCACACGCCCTGATTGGGAGCGCAACTGACTCTGTTCGGTGCGGCCCCCTCTCGCCCGCACAATATAAATAAAAGGGAGAGGGTCGAGGCACCAATGACCATTTGATTGTGTGCCACAACCTCTCCCCACAACCCTAGATCCGATTTGTTAGACCGCAGAGCGAGGGGGAGATCCGTTCTCCCGCCGCTACCTCTGCATTGAGTCGCCACTGCGCCACAACCTCCCTGCATCGTCGATCGCCATTGCACCAGCCTCCCCTTCGCCGACATCCACTTGAGCCCAATGACATCAAGTGGATCCTCTAAAGGTAACTCTCATATCTCCCCGAATCCCCTAATTCTCTTCTGCTCAATGTTATGATCTATTTGCATGTTTTGATTGTTAGATTAGACTAAGTAATTAGTTGATGGTTTAATTATGCTTAAGTAATCCTGATTAGATGTTCCCAGTATAGATCATAAGCACCATTAGACCTAACACAAATGAATTAATAGAAAAGCTTGATTTGACAACTGATGGAATGTTTATATATTCCTCGTCAGAAGATCAAGATACATAAGCCAAAGATAAGGAAAAATAAAACCAGAACTCAGGTAACAAAGTTGTCAGCACGTACCAGTGGGTTGATATCCGTAAGCCCTGGACCATTGCCACAAGCAATAAAAACTTCCTTTTCCATCACGGGGCCTTCTAAATAATTTGTGATCTCATTAGGATGGAAAAACCATAAAATTTTTACTTTTGGAGCTTCACTTTCTTTCCAAATCTCCACAACCTTTCCAATGTATGGTTTAGGATCATCAGTCGTAAAAAGACATACACAATCATACAACGAATACTCCACATTGTCAAGTTCGAATGATTTATAAAAGTGAGTATCCTCCTTGGCACCATCTTTACATATACGCTTTCCCCATGAGAATTGGATATCCATGTTACTTCCATCCATCCTGAGAAGCAAAATGGCAAGCATAGTAAACAAGAATGCCCAAAGAATCACCTTGAAAGCTAAATTAAACAATAGCATGAAGCACACTTCCAATCCTTAATGACATAAAGGTAGACATGATTAAAAAAGACCATGAGGAACCAAAGAAGTAAAATCATCGAAAGCGATGGGGTTTGGCACAGGATGAACATAGAGGGAGCGGTGATAAGGTGTTACTCCATCCGTTTCAAATTATTTGACACTGGTTAGTTTCAAACTAACCAGTACCAAATAATTCGAAACGGAGGGAGTACTGGTCCTGCCAACAACAATGGTTGTCCTAGCAGAAACGATCGCACCGGCGCCTTGGATGGTTTTAAGGACGCCCCAAACCCTAGACACCCACCAAAACAAGGGGAGGGGTACCACTCAGAATTTCGTGCATCCACAATAGAAAAGGGTTAAGTTCCACAGGAATGCCGCCACATTCGGCGCCCCCCCCCCCCCCACCCCCCACCCCCAACATTCCCCGTATCGGAACCAAAGACGCGGGATTATTCAGATGTGAAAATAAAAAAATTGTCACAATACGAAGAAAATCATGTAATGATGATTGATTATATAAACCCCTCATAAAAATATTATTACGAGTCATCTGAGTGACAAATGTTGAATAATATCGAAAACATGCCTATTGGGGAGATGGGTGGGGGCACGCCGCGCGACATGGCCATCCAATCACTCTTCGGAAAGCACAAACCCCACCATGTTGCCGCCTTAAAAGAGAAGGAGACGGGGAGGAAGGAAGGGAAGGAGATCTCACCTGAGGGATTTCGCTGGAGACAGAGATCGGCAATTCTAGGTACCTCAAAGGGCTCTTGGGGGAGAACTTGGTGGGTGCGATGTGTTTCTCTCTCACACTTTTGTTGGGGGTGGGGGGAGACGGGATGAAAGTGATGGTCAAAGGGACTAGCCGTTGCCTTACGTAATTGTTATGACTGCTTGGTGGAAGGGAAGATTATTCCGGATTTGTCACTCCTTACGGACAATTAGTCGTTTACCTTCAGTGACCTATATAATTTATCATTCTTACTATATTTTGCTCATAATTTTAACATTTTAATGTCACGTAGGTTTGACAAATTATTTTTATTTTAATGATGTGGCAGACTCACAGTATAATGCTATTGCACTTGAAGCCCAACAATTAATCATGTTTTCAAGAACGCATCTAATAAACATTATTACAGCTATGCCATTATTAATTACTAATCATCAATCTGCACTTCCGCATCGCATCCTTTGTATTTCCTTGTTGCTGGCAGGAAGACGACCTCCATCAACTCCTGGGAAGAGCAGGCAGGCCCAACTCTCATCTCTATGGGGCATGCTATCGCCACCAATTGTCACGTCGTCATCTCTATGTCATTATTAATTACAGCATGGAGGTGATGGCATTTGTTAGATGTGTTTTTGAAAACGAAACTAGTTATTAGGATTCGAAGGCACAAATATCACTATACTAGGGATCCGTAATGGTATTAGAATAAAAATATTCATCACACCTACGTTGTACTAGGATATAAAATTTCATAAATATGACAATTTATATAGATCACTCATAAGAAGGATAAACTATTATGATAGATGCGGCAAATTCTGAATAATCCCAATGCAGGAAGGCAGCCAAGTGCACGAACTTAGAACCAACTAAGAAAGTGGAGATTTTTGCAAGACCAAAGTTTGAAAAGTTTCAAGATGCAAAATCATGGGTTTGACGAATCTTGAATGGTTGGTTTTACACAATCACGCTATGAATTTATCTCCAGAGATCGATCCATGTTAAAAGGTTGTTTTGCTACGATTTCAGCAGAAAAACACAGTGTATCTCAGATTTTCAAGACGAGAACTTCGAATGGCATGATAATTGCAACGGACAACACATGGTACACGCAAGATGAAATAGGCTCGGCATCAATGAATTGGAAAGACAATGCGTCAATGCGGCGTACTGGCTACTGCGTCCATGTGGACTCCATGCCTCACTCGCCCACTATGTCAGTCGCAGTAACTACAATGCAGTGATGTGAATGCCGCGTCCAACAAAAAAAGGCTAGCACGTTGCATCATAGCATCGTTTCACTTGTACAGACCTTCACAACAAAAGTAGCATTTGGCTTGCCTCACATTTCTTGCTCATTTCAGATATTACAATGACACTTTTGACACAAGAACAGTGTGAAGAAGACGTATCCTCTTATTAGGTTCAATGAATTTATTCAATAAGCCGACCGTCTCTTGTAACAGCAATAACACCTACAAGATATCCAATGCACATGGTGCCTCCGTCTCTGGCAGTAGGAATATCTCTACAAGCGGATGAGGTAAGCACCCCATTAAGTGGTTTGCCCAAAAAAAGTGCAAAAGAAAAGAGACAGATAAGTGTAGTGGGAGCAAATGTTGAAATTGGGATACATTTCACCAAAATAATTTACAGACAGCTTCATGCATAGGATATCAGGCTTTCGCCGGCCATGTTGCTTGAGCGGACATGATTATACCAACGATCACTCCAAAAAGTCCCAATGCGCTACCAAAGATCTCGATCACCAGGATCTTTACAAAGAGTGATGAGTTCTGAGCATCAGACAGCGCACAGCTGCTTCCGATAATCCCCACGCATACACTGTAGACAGAAAATTCAATAATATGGAATAGGGAGCATAAGTAATAAGAAGACACAATGCAGAGCTTGGTTCTTACCCACAGACAAGATTCGCGAAGCCAACAATAAGACCAGATGCAAAGATCGCATAGCCAGCTCGAAGAGATTCTGGGGCATACATCTGAGATGTTGGCACACTTTCAAGCTTTGTCTGGAGGATGATTGCCACAATTACACCATAGATCGCAACAGCCTCACAGAAGATAACACTGCAAAGGAAACCAGCAAATAAAATCAAGAATCAAAAACAGATAAATACTTATAAAACTAGAATTTAGGTCTTTTCTAAAGCCTGAGTTTTTCTTTTGTTGAGTGCCTACAAAGGCACATAAATGATCAGATGCAAAGCATAAGGGCATGACATGTTGTTTTGGTTGAGTTAAATGGTAGATTATGTTTACGCACATGCACTGTGCACATACATAACTTCATATGGCAACCAGTTGCAATTCATACAAGTAATGTATACATCATAAGAGTAACCGTGGCCTCATATTCATAGGTATACCACATACAGGACACCCAATTTGGTTCAGTCATCCGAATTTTTATGAGAAAAACAAATGAAACAACACTAAACGGCGGGAGCAAAGCATAAATTTCCCACATCAACAACAGTGCATTCACTAATCAAACCTTAGGACTAAGATTCAAACAATCATCACTGTTGAACAAAAACAAATGTGACCATGGTGTTCTCTAAAATTTGATAAGCGCAGATCTCAAAGTACCAAAAGAACACACACAAACTAACTCCAGCAGTGAGGATAAGCTTCATCCATGTGTCCAGTACAACAGGAAGAAGATAAACGTGGAAATAATTCTTTAATTTTTGAACCCCACAAAAATAGAGCAAATATGCCTACATTACACAGGAACTCCAAAGTTTAAACATTCATGTGAGGATGTGCGTAATTGTCTAGACTCTTGTTTAGACAAGAAAAGACCAGCCATTAACTTATACATTTTTAACCCATCCGTTTCTTTTAGTTGAAACCATTGAATTTACTATTCATATTTGAGCCATATATAGTTTCAAATTTTGATTAGTTCTGATGAATTTGTAATGAAACAAACTTCATCAGTATTATACATCTTTAAATTTTAGGTACCTACATTTTTTAAGGAAAAATAGAAACTCAAGGTCACAATTGATATAGTAAATAGCTGGTGTCAATAGGATAATGAATTGCCATATTTAAGAAAAAACATAAAAAATGAGACATGAGACTCTAGGTTCCATTACTCAAAAGACAGTTAGTAAAGGGTACAGGTTAGAATAGTAGGCACAGTAAAGAAAATTGTCAGCTTCTTTGTATGCTAAGAAATGTGACAAACTTTCTAGAATCTAGACCATAAGAATGTCAACTGGGTGATAAAACAGCAGATTTTTGGCACTTTTAAGGATCAAGATTCTACAGGTCTCAAAGTATAATCCCCAACCTATTCCTGAAAACTGAGCATGGATGTGCAACATGATAGTGTTTGTATGCCATCTACCCCAGCTAGGTAGAACTAACGGAACCACACATCACGTTGCTCTACCACGCGAGCCACTCAACAAACCCTCCCTAGTCCCAACCGATAACAAGCCAGTGTTAGAATAATTCCACATTGTCTATGTAATCAAGGGAGGTCCCTTGACCCCCTTATATATATATGTACCACCTCTAAGGGTTTTTAATCAATAAAATACAATAATTATTTTCTCCCCAATATTTCCATCATGGTATCAGATTAGGTTCGTTCCTAACTTCCGCTAGCTACGCCCAACTCCGCCTCTTGCGTCGAGTTTGGCTCGCGGTGAATCGCCACCCTCCGCGTGCGATTTTTTTTTCGGCGTGCCTGTGCCGCCGGAAGAATTCCGCGCACACCGCACTCTAGAGCGGGGTCCTTCGAAGACTGCCGCACGCCTACGTGCGGCCTTCCGCGCGGCTCGCGCCTGGTCTAAAGTCTTCGTCGCCACGTGTCGCGCGTCCGCAGTCTCCGCTGCAGCAGATTGACACTCGCGCGTCGTGTTTCTTATTTCTTGATGGCTTCTGTTGGCGATGGCTCCCCGGACGCACAAGCACCTCACAGGACATCGCCTTGGCTGCCGAGCTAACTCGATTGACTGAGGAGGCATATCGACTGGCCATCGAGGCAGCACGTGCACGTGCAGCAGCCGACGAGACGCGTCGCAAGTTGCTTCTCGCAGCCGACGAGATTCGTCGTGACTTGATCAACCACGACCTCTCTCCTCCGACGGTTGACGACGTTGCTTCTCTGCATGCTCAAGCAATCGCCATCCTCAACATCAAGTCAATGATCTCCGTCGTCCTCGACAACCTTTCGCCGCACTATAATCGGTGGAAGAGTCTCTTCCTCAACACCCTCGGGAAGTACGAGCTCTCCGATTATGTCCTCACCGACATTGATCCCACTGTCGCCGACTCTCATTGGCGACGCATGGACTGCACCGTCATCTCCTGGCTTCACGACACCGTCTCTCCTGATCTTACTGAGATCGCCTTGGCGGGCATACTCACATCTCGTTCCATTTGGCTTGGGCTTCAAGAGCAGTTCATCAGCAACCGGGAGACCCGTGCTATGATTTTGGACGTGGAGTTTCGCACGTTTGTCCAGGGTGACCTCTCCAGACTATTGTAGTCGTATCAAGTCGATGGTCGATGCACTCGGTGACTTGGGCGAGGTCGTCCCCGACCGCACTCTCGTTCTCACGACGTTTCGTGAGCTGAACGAGCGGTTCTCTCACATGACATCCCTTCTCAAGCGACAGCGCCCCTTTCCCACATTTGCCGAGGTCCGCAACGACCTCCAACTTGAGGAGATCAAGATGAAGTCCAAGTCGAGAAACGCCAATGCATTGGTGGCCACCTCCGTAGGTGCGGGACGCACCCCGTCTTCTGCATCATCTGGTGGCGTTCTTCCACGTGCTCCCGTTTCTAGTGGCCCTGCATCAAGCACTCCTACATTCGGCGCTGCTGTCTCTGGCCTCTCGTCCTCCAACCGAGGTCGAATTCGGCGTAATCGGAACAAGCATAATGACACCAGTAACAACGGTGGATTTCCCACTCTGAGGAATCCATGGAAGGGGACCCTGCAGCTTTGGGGTGGTGCTTCGCCGCGTCTCGGTCCTCCTCCAAGCTTCCCGACACGTCCACGCGCACATGCCCCTCCTCAGCAGGCCCTTCTGGCGCACGGAGGGTCCTACGGCGCACCTGCCTATCAGCCACCAGCCTTCTGGACACTTGGCAGACTACCAATGTCTTTCTACTACAACCCGACTACACCTGGTGGTAGTGAGACCGCCACCTTCTACAGCGGCCAGACCGGGGCTCCTGGTGATCCAACTACCAAATCTTTATACGGGGGAGCTTCCAACTACGCCACATCTTCTACAACATGGGATCAGAACGAGCTGGCTAACTCGTTCAACACCATGTCATTGACGCCACCACCGTCCGTTGAATAGTACATGGACTCCGGCGCCGATAGCCACATGTGCTCCTCCCCCGGTAACCTCTCCTCCTCCCATCCTCCTTTTTATTCGACTCCTTCGTCTATCGTTGTCGGTAATGGGTCATTGCTACCCGTCACCTCCACGGGTCACACTTCTTTCTCTACATACGCTCGTCCTTTACATTTGCATTGAGTTCTTGTGTCTCCTCACATAATTAAAAATTTGGTTTCTGTTCGTCAGTTCACTACTGATAATAATGTTTCCATTGCATTTGATCCGTTTGGTCTTTCTGTGAAGGATCTGGACACCAAGAACATGATCGCCAGATGTAATAGTTCCGGGCAGCTCTACTCCATATCCTTGCTGATGCTTTCTCCACCACATGCCTTAGCTGCAGCAATCACACCGTCCACGCTTTGGCATCGTCGTCTTGGTCACTTAGGTTTCGAGGCTTTGTCTAGGTTATTTCCACAATGTAATAAACAGGAACTTGACACTCTTTGTCATGCCTGTCAGCTTGGTCGTCACACACGTCTTCCATTTTCTCTATCAAATTCTCATGTTTCGAACAACTTCGATTCAATACATTGTGATCTATGGACATCTCACGTGCAAAGTGTTTCTGGTCACAAGTATTATCTTGTTGTTCTTGATGACTGCTCTCATTATTTGTGGACTTTTCCTCTACGCCTCAAATCGGATACTTTTCCGACCTTGTCACAGTTTTTTGCCTATGTATCCACTCAATTTGGCCGCACCATAAAGGCAGTCCAATGTGACAATGGTCGTGAATTTGATAGTTACACATCACGCGCATTCTTTCTCCGTCTTGTTGTTCTTTTGCGTCTCTCTTGTCCTCACACGTCTCCTCAAAATGGACGTGTTGAGCGTATTATTCGCACCACCAATGATACTATGCGCTCGATTATGTTCTAAACTAGTGTTCCAGCCGGTTATTAGGTAGAAGCGCTCCACACCGCTACACACCTCATAAACTTGCGACCATCCAAAACGCTCTCCTTTGCCACACCACATTTCGCCCTCTTTGACACCCAACCTGATATTTCTCACCTACGCGTTTTCGGTTGCAAGTGCTACCAAATCTCTGCCACAGCTGAACACAAGCTTGCTCCTCGCTCTACAGTTTGTGTCTTCCTTGGCTATCCATCCAATCACAAAGGATACTGATGCCTGGACCTAGCCACAAACCGCATCATTATTTCTCGTCGTGTCACTTTTGACTAGTCCTCCTTTTCGTTTGCAGAAATCTCCAACCCTCTTTCATCCCACTTTGACTTTCTTTTTGATACTAACGATTCATCGGTGCTCCCTAACACTGAATGTTTTGCAGGTACTCGTCAACGTGGGCCTCCACCAGACTTCTACAAGTCTAACGGTCAGACCTCGGCTCCAGCCGGTCAGACCGCGCCTATGCACAGAGGCCTTCTTGGCCCCTGTCCACCCGGCCACATCCCCAACGGAGGCCAGACGGGCCTCTGTTCGCCTCGCCGTCCCATCGTGACTCACGATGGTCTGACCGTGGATCCTCGCGGTCCAACCAATAGTACTCGTCCCGAAGACCAGGCGGGCCTTTGTTCACCGGGTGGTCCAACCGCTACCCCGTGCAGTCAGACCACCCCGAGCTCGTCCTCGTCATACGACACTCCTCCAGGCTACGACTCTCCGACGGCTACACCGACTGCCCTTCACCAGCAACCAGATTTTGTACGTGGTCCACGGACTGTGCTCAAGGTGCCACCCATCGACAACGAGCATAACATGCGGACACGTGGGAAGGCCGATCTTCGTCTTCCTGTGCAGTGTTTGAACCTTCAAGCCTCAACGTTGTCATAGATTCCGAAGACTTATCGTGGTGCTCTCGCCGATCCCAATTGGCGAGAGACCATGATCGAGGAATTCACTGCTCTACAGGCAAACAACACTTGGGATCTCGTGCCACGTCCTCCAGGTACGAATGTCGTCACTGGGAAGTGGGTTTTTCATCACAAGTTTCATCCAGATGGCTCTCTTGATCGCTACAAGGCTCGTTGGGTTCTTTGTGGCTTTACTCAACAGCCCGATGTTGGTTTTGGTGAGACTTTCAACCCTGTGGTGAAGTCTGCTACAGTTTGTACCGTTCTTTCAGTTGTACTCTCTCGTGATTGTCCCGTTCACCAGCTTGATGTGAAGAATGCTTTTCTGCATGGTACTCTATCTGAGACAGTCTATTGTGAGCAACCTTCTGGTTTTCTTGACACAACTCATCCGGCTTTTGTCTGTCGACTGAACAAGTCCTCATATGGTTTGAAGCAAGTTCCTCGTGCCTGGTACAACCGCTTTGCTTCTCATATTATCTTATTTGGATTTACTGGTGCTCGGTCTGATACTTTGCTTTTCGTCTACCGACACAGCACAGACATGGCTTATCTATTGCTATATGTGCATGATATTGTTCTGACTGCCTCATCAGCACCACTGCTCCGTCGCATTATTGATGCTCTTGCTGGAAAATTTTTAATGAAGGATTTGGGCAACCTACATCATTTTTGGGCATAACTGTTACTCGGAGCAGCGCAGGCTTCTTCCTCTCACAGCAACAGTACATGGTTAAGATACTTGAGAGAGCAGGCATGACTGATTGTAAATCATGTTCTACTCCAGTCGATACGTGTGCCAAGTTATCATTCGATGGTGTTCCGGTTTCGGATGCTACTCACTATTGTGGTCTTGCTGAAGCCCTGCAATATCTCACCTTCACTCGACCCAACATTGCATATGTCGTGCAGCAGATGTGTCTCTATATGCATGATCCTCGTGAGCCTCATCTTGCATTGGTGAAACGTATAGGTGTCCAATGGGCCATGCCGGGCCGGCCCGGCCCGAGCCCGACCGGGCTCGGGCCTTAGAAATCTTGGCGCGGCACGGCCCGTAAAAAAATCGGACCGTGCCGGGCCGGCCCGCGGGCCGAAGGTTGAGGCCCGAGCACGGCCCGAGTCCAATTTAGCCGTGCCGGGCCATAAACGGGCCGTGCCGGGCCGGCCCGGCCCGCATCCGGTTTAAGTTAAAAATATACTTAAAAAATGCGAAAAAATCAAAATTCAGGCCTAAACGGGACGTGTCGTGCCGGGCCAGCCGTGTCGGGCCTAAACGGGTCGTTCCCGACAGCCCGACGGGCCGGAAGTCGAGGCCCGGACACGGCCCGCAACGGGCTTCGGGCCGGCCCGGGCCCGATTTTTTCGGGCCGTGCTTTTTTTGCGGGCTTTCGTGCCGGCCCATCTAGCCCGGCCCATTTGGACAGCTATAGTGAAACGCATTCTTCGATACATTCGAGACACATTGGATCATGGCCTTCGACTTCGTCACTCTTCGATTAGCGAGCTTGTGGCATATTCTGATGCTGATTGGGTCGGTTGCCCTGACACACGTTGTTCCACCTCCGGATACGGTATCTTCCTCGGTGATAATCTGGTCTCTTGGTCTTCGAAGCGCCAACACACGGTATCCCGCTCCAGCGCCGAAGCGGAATATCGTGTTGTAGTCAACGCCGTCGCCGAAGCTTCTTGGTTGCGTCAGTTGCTGGGGGAACTTCACTGTCCACTTCAGAAGGCCACTTTGGTCTATTGTGACAATGTCAGTGTTATGTATCTCTCGACCAATCCGGTGCAACATAAATGGTCACTGGTGCAGTTCGAGTTCTTCACGTTCCCACCAGCTCACAGTATGTGGACATCTTCACCAAGGGGCTGCCATCTTCGGTGTTAGTGGAGTTTCGATCCAGTCCGAATGTTCTAGCTAATATACGTTCAGACTGCGGGAAAGTGTTAGAATAATACCACATTGCCTATGTAACCAAGGGAGGTCCCCTGACCCCCTTATATATATGTACCACCCCTAGAGGTTTTTAATCAATAAAATACAATAATTATTTTCTCCCCAATATTTCCATCAGCCAGGACCAATCTAGTAAGAAGTGCTGCTCGAGCGAGGGTACACGGCAAAAGCATCCGAGGCTCGAGATTGCTCACCTGATGAGATTCTTAGACGTGATCCTGGGCGCCTTGATGGCGGCCCCGATGAGGCTGCTCCCGGTGATGAAGATCCCCCTGCAGAGACGGAACCGCCGGCGACCGGTGAGACGGGAGCACGGGCACGGATCTAGCGAGAGGGGCCGGGGACTCACCATGCCGCGCCGAGGACGGAGACGCCGATGGAGACGGCGATGCCGATGGCGGCGAAGGTGTACGGCGAGATGTGCGTCAGCGCGCTCGTCCACGACATCTCCGCCGTGTCCACCACACCCTCCCCGCGCGATCTCTCTCCTCGCTCCGCTGCGGGGCTGGATCGTGATGGGGTGAACGTGAATTTGGCGAAAGACGAGCCGGGTCCGTCCGGGTGGTTCCGATGCGGGAGCCGGGAGGCTGAAGCTGAAGAGAACTCAGGTGCCGAGATACGTGCGTGGTCGCACGGGACCAAGACGTGGCGGGGCGGGTGGGGTGGATGACGGGTTCGATCGACCGTCTTGATCACGTGCCTGTCACGGGGGCAGGATAGTTCCGGCAGATAAGGCCCAGATCAGCAGACCAGAATCCGGACCGGCGTTCGAGTCTCGGGCCGGCAAATATGAGATTCATAAGCCCAGTTTATTTATTTTCCTCGACCTAAGAAAAACAAAAACCTGTCTAGTTTTTTGGTGAACTCTTGCACCCGTATACTCCTCTGTCAACCAGGGGTGACCTTTGTGAGGCTCCATCCCAAATCATTGCTTAACTTGGACCGGATCCAGTAGTGCTGCTTAAACGGTGTACCGTATTGTTGCCTCAAAACCGAAAGCTGATTTGACATGAAACATAGCTACTCCCTCTTTTCTCTCTCCCTCTTTTCTCAAAAGATTATTAATTTCTAGTTTATTTTTATACTAAAAGGTAGGGATGCAAGCGGCACCAGGATGCCCACAACGCCGCTGGGTAGATCCGCGCCACAATCCTACTAAAAGCCCATTTCATATCCCGGTTGACGGAACGGTACAAAGCGGCTGTCCCGCGGCTGCCCGCGGCGCCGCAAAAACCCGTCGCGAAATGAGAAAGCAAGCCGGCTAGCCGAGCTCCCTCGGAAGCCTCGTTCGATGCCGTGGACTTCTCCTCTAGCAACACCATATTCCATCACCGTTGCGAGTGTCTCATCCACTCTCGGTAAAAAGCACGTCATATTCGAAGCTGGTGTGAGGGAAGAAGAGAATGTAGTTGGTGGAGCTTGCATGCGAAGGTGGAAAGAGGAGGACGAGCCATCACGCAACAGCAGAGCAAGGAACCGCAACACTGGATAGTGTAAATTTAGAATGAATACTGGAAAAACTGAAAGAGAATAGTGTATAAAATAATATTTAGAGTAACGAGTGTGGAGAGTCTGAGGAGGCAGCAAATTCAGTAACAAGTTTGTTTATAGTATATTTTTCTTTGATGTGTAGCAAACTAAATACTATAGCTAGCCTATGTTCTACGGATTACGATTACCTTACAAATTGTACAAGTAATAGAATTGTTTTTTCATGACATGCAACCAATTTTAATGTGTAGACCCAACCAAAATGAATCTAATAAAATTAGCTTCATATTTTTTGGAGCAATATATAATATATTGTATTTTTTACAAATTTTGAAATAAACTAGTACTGTATATTGTCTGAATGACTAAACTGTCTTGCAGATACAGGGGCGTACGCGGGACGCCGCGTTATGTAGCGGCTTAGACCGTTCGTAGTGGCACGCTGTAAAGCATACTGTATATATTGTATCGCAGTGTAATTTAGAGTATATACTGTAAAAACAGAAAAAAAAATAGTACATAAAGTATGATTTAGAGTACGCTAGTGCGGATAGCGTTATGCGGGACGAGCGCCGGACACCCGCCCGCGATTTGCGGCTCACGGCAAGCCGCGTCCTGCCCCGCTTGCATCCCTACTAAAAGGTGACAATGTTTTGTGAAAAGAGAAGAGTACTAATCAGAGTATCAAGTTGTTTGTTGTACTTACTGCCGTCGGACCGATCTGTTGTTAGTCAAGAAACTACTTGCAGCGTTGATGTGTTCGTCCCTCGTGCGTGGTGTGGCGTGAAACAACCAACAACGCTTTGGCCACCTACCCGATTGGTCCCGGTCAGGCGGTCAATCAAACTCCGACCTCTTTTGTGGTGGTAGAAGGACAAGAGTCCAACTATTAGGGCGGTCAATCATACAGAGAGATCGGACAGTTGAGAGCACGCGCCGTCGCATTTCTTCTGTGCTGTGCTGCTGGCGTTTCTTCATCCCTTTGCTTCTTCTCCGATCAAATACTCGGTAGTTCTACCAATGAGCAGAGGAATTACATGGTTACATAATTGTATTATAGATTCTGGATTCTGATTTCTGTTGGGTCAGCTGGCCATCCATGAGGTGCGTTTGGAAGGATGCTACATTGGCATCTAGAGTGTTAGATCGTTTTGCACTGGTGTTGCTGGAAAGATTGTTGTATAGTATAAATTTAGAGTAAATGTTGTAAAAGTAGGAGAATAATGCATAGATTAGTGTATAGAGTAAGGAGTGTGGATAGCCATTAGACCATCCGCAGTGGCGTACTGTAAAGCATACTGGATACACTGTTTTGCAGTGTAATTTAGAGTACGTACTGTAAAAGCTGAAGGAGAATAGTGTATAGAGTATGCTTTAGAATACGCTGGTGCGGATGGTCTTAGTACCTTCGTTCTGACGGCTCCAGACCTTCCTTGATGTGCGGTAGCTGTAGCATGCAGCCGTTGTCTTTGTGTTCCTACTGCGACGGCGATGGTCTATTGGTGAAAACGTGAACTGGGAAAAGTTGACTTCAGTTATATTGCCTTTGTGAATAGGAATGATTTTCGTCGTCGGTCCTTTTTACTCCCTTCGTCTTTATGAACTTATCGTTTTGTAGTTCATTTTTGAACTACAAAACGATAAGTTTATGAAGGGGAGGGAGTACCTTCAACGTCAGTCCAACGTCCATGGCAGTTGACAGAAATGGAATGGCGTTGAGTGTGCATGCATCCTCCCGGTACAGTCCACTCCCCGCTACGGGTTTGAGGATTTCTTTATAGCTAGACATTTATTTGTCCAAATTAATGGTCTCATGCGGTAGAGATTTTGTGCAGACTTCGGCCACTGGAGGAAAATAAATTGTGGCGGCATCGTCATTGTGTCGGAAACGACGGTTCAAGTGGAATACTAGAAGCTACGGTGGTGATGTAGATTTGTGCCAACCATGGATGGTTTAGCAATAAGATGCCTGGTTAATACTATCATATTATTGACATACGTTGATGTTTTGTTTCCTTCTTAATTTCACCATTAAGATGTGAGATCACGTGATGTGCACAACTCAAAGTGCTGAAACTATGTAGTGTAACAAGTGATCTTTTGGAGATCAAGGCCAGGATTTTCTTTCCTTATATACAAATTCACTGTAGATTGTTTTAGCTGACGGCTAGTTTTGAAATCGGGGTTCCCTCACGCTCAATGTCAGCTAATTTTCGTATCTGTGGTACATCATCATGCCATCGTCACCATATCTCAAACTGGAGCCAGACACCAGAACAGGTCACAGTGGTTGAAAGTTGAAACCAAACATTCGTTTCAATTTTTTGTGGTAACGGCCAGGTCCGGTACTGTATATCCGGAAGAAAGTGACAGGGAGGTTTCCCGGTATGAAGAAATGATGGTGGTGTGGCGATAGATTATTGTAATGTACTCCCTTCATCTCAGGTGAAGTTTATTTTTAACATTCAAACTATATATGAGTGCACACACGAAATTACTTGTACATCCTCTATCAATAAGTACCTTTCTCCACTTTCATTCAATGCCAGCTCTAAGATGGGATGGAAACAGCGAGAAGTGGAAGAGGATAGGAGTAGAGAGAGAGGTGAGAGTAAATGTTACTGAGGATAGCAGTGAAAACGGCAGAGGAGAGAAGTTAGATGGTGACTAGAAATAAAATTGAGCTGAAACAAATTCTGATAACTAGAAATAAACTTTATCTGATACGGAGGGAGTATTAGTTAAATACTGCTCGACAAGGACAAGCAAGCGGGCTCACCACGGCTGTCAGTGTCACTTACCGCTGCAAGGAAAGGAACAGGGGCGTTGAACGAAGACTGCAGCAGCCTCGATTAGTGGAATACAGTATTTTAGTTTCCAAGTTGAGTGGGTGGGGCCGGCCGACCTCCTCCATGGATGCATGACACGAGACAGGACAGGGGGCGCCGGGGATGCGAGGAAGCTCCCATGCGCGCGCCGCGCGGTCCAGTTATAAACACGCGCGTGAATAGCTACGGATGGAAACGATAATCAAATCCAATCAACTGAAGCAGCAGAGCAGCCAGTACGTGAGTGGGGGTCAAAGGTCAAGGCAGATAGATAGAGTGATGGTCCTCAGCAACTTCGCAGCGCCATGGCTTCCACATATATATAGCAGGCCCTCTGCTGCTCTTGATGGATGAAGCGAGACATGCAGAGCTGAGAGCTTATCATTAGCCTACCTCACAGCCGACTCCAAGCCAGCCGGCTTGTTGAGCTGTTGCAAGTAGCAATCCGTTGGAGGTAACCTCATCAGCAGGAGAGAGGAGGAGAGCATCAGGATGGACCGCGGCGAGGTCCACCGGATGGCGAGCCTGCGGCGGGAGAGCTCGCTGTGGCGGCGCGGCGACGACGTGTTCTCGCGGTCGTCGTCGCGGTTCCAGGACGAGGAGGACGACGAGGAGGCGCTGCGGTGGGCGGCGCTGGAGCGGCTGCCCACGTACGACCGCGTGCGGCGCGGGATGCTGGCGCTGGACGAGGGCGGCGGCGGCGGGAATAAGGTGGAGGTGGACGTCGGCCGGCTGGGCGCGCACGAGTCCCGCGCCCTCATCGAGCGCCTCGTCCGCGCCGCCGACGACGACCACGAGCGCTTCCTGCTCAAGCTCAAGGAGCGCATGGACAGGGTCGGCATCGACTACCCCACCATCGAGGTGCGCTTCGAGGAACTCCAGGTGGAGGCGGACGTGCACGTCGGCAACCGCGGCCTGCCCACGCTCATCAACTCAGTCACCAACACCATCGAGGTACTTACATTTTACATGAGCCTCCGTTGATTCTTTTCGATCCACCAGCGTCCAGCGTCCTACGTGGCTACGTCCACCATCCGTTACTCTTCAATGCTCCCATCAATCATCCACGTGCGGCCAAAAAAGCTGGTTTTTTTTATTTGGTAGTATGCTTGACAGCGACGCCGGCCGGACCGAATTTTGGTCTCCTTGTGGCAACTTGCATTCTTGCTAGGTTCGGCAGGTGAAGGATCTTATCCGGCGCATGGGTCGGGTGAGTCATATGGTGCACAGGGATATAGTATACTAATTAGTGCCACTATCTCAGCAGTAGATAATTTGCACACGTGGATTCTTGCTTCGACCACCACCAACCACACGTTGAGCTACTCCATCTAGGTCGCCCCCTCTATTCCTAAACTGATGTAACAACAAATTTAATTCAAAATCGAATTAAAATTATCACTCTAACTATGACAAAATAAGAACGGAATGAGTTTTTATTAGCCCGCTATAACATATAATTACGTTTATTGATAATAATATACGCCCCTTTTGAGTTTTGACATTAGAAAAACTGAGCAGGAGCAGCTCATGAGCTTTTTATAGTTCTTGTTAGCTTTCTGTTAACACAAAAGTAATTTACTTTTCTTTGAGGCGGCTTACTTTTCTTTTCTTTAGAAAAGAAGAAAAAACAATTGTAGTGGAGCCCAACAAAGGGCCCAAACTTTAGCTGGAACAGTCATAAAGCAGGCCAACAGAAGCTTTTCACCGAACGCAAACTAACCCACACCGCGCAAAGCCGCAAAGGTAGAAAAGAATTCTAATCTGAATGAAATCTTAAAAAGAAAGTTTGGGCCCTTTGTTGCATAGCGCCTCCACCCGCTCCCACCAATCTACCGTCCGCCCCCGTTTGCCACCAACCGCCGCGTCGCCGCCGGCGGTAGCCAGGGTGATCCCGCGATCGTTCAGAGCTCCGTGCCACCAATGCATCACCATCCGCGCCGCGGGACCGCCGTCATGACGCCCGCGGCTCCGCGGCTCTGGGACATTTCGTCTAACATCTCGCGTGCGTGATCGATTGCCTGTAACCTCCTTTTTGCGTTGCGGCGACCGCATGATTCTTCACTGAAACAACTAATAAAATGTTATCTATGTGCGCTATATAAAGGAATGCTAATGCGATTTTGTGGGCGACGTTTTTGTTTTCCACCAGGCCATCGGGAACGCGCTCCACATCTTCCCTAGCAGGAAGCAGCTCATGACCGTCCTCCATGATGTCAGCGGAATCATCAAGCCCAGGAGGTAACGCACTCACTTGGATGATGACATAGTTTTTTGAGCGTGCCGGATAGTAACAGTAGCATCATCAGCGTTTGGGGAAACTTTTGGTGCTAACCAACCATCCACCCACGTTCTTGTGTTTCTCTTCAGGATGACTTTGCTGCTGGGACCACCAGGGTCAGGCAAAACTACCTTGCTTCGCGCGCTAGCCGGTAAGCTTGGCAAGGACCTCAAGGTTGCCGGGAAGGTCACCTATAATGGCCACGGGATGAACGAGTTTGTCCCGCAAAGGACCGCGGCGTACATCAGCCAGCACGATCTCCACATTGGGGAGATGACCGTGAGGGAGACCTTAGCCTTCTCCGCAAGGTGCCAAGGTGTTGGTACTAGATATGGTATGCAACTGAACGTTGGCTTGTTCGAGATCATTGAATAGGGTGCTTCATCTTTGGGGCAAGTACTGATTTATTTTTTCTTTCACAAGAAATGCTGCTTGAGTTGTCAAGAAGGGAAAAGGCAGCCAACATCAAGCCTGATCATGATATTGATGTCTATATGAAGGTGAGGCTGTTAGAAGATAAGGACACCATACACTTGATGGAACCATAAATGCTAGCATTCAACAGAAGCATTTCAGGAGCACCTGTCACATGTATTATACTCGTGTCTTTGCAAGTGGATAACAGTTGTTTCTTTGTTTACTCCTGTAGGCCTCAGCTATGGGAGGGCAAGAATCCAGTATTGTTACAGATTACATACTGAAGGTACAATCTGCCGGCTGTGGATCTAAGTGTATCACTGATAGGATGATTGCTGTATAAGTATTTGCTTACTGATCCGCTAGTTGCTTGGCTATGCATCTGCAGATATTAGGATTGGAGGTCTGTGCTGACACGGTGGTAGGCAATGAGATGTTGAGGGGTATATCTGGTGGACAACGGAAGCGTGTCACCACAGGTATGATAAGGAATCTTCAGCAAATTTGAGGCTGGGTGTAGAACTTATCAGTACAAAATTATATGCTGATGAAGTACATGTCTCCAGTAAAAAGGGGAAAAACTTAATTACAATAATAAACTTTTAGTACTTCCAGATACAGGGAAAAACTTTTTTAATGAATCTAATCTTCGTATGTATTTTACTGTTTAGGTGAAATGCTTGTTGGTCCGGCAAGAGCTCTGTTCATGGATGAGATCTCCACTGGACTGGACAGCTCAACCACATTTCAGATAGTGAATTCCCTTAGGCAGACCATCCACATCCTTGGGGGAACTGCTGTCATATCCTTGCTACAGCCAGCACCTGAAACATACAACTTGTTCGATGACATTATACTCCTTTCTGACGGGCAGATTGTGTACCAGGGTCCCCGTGAAAATGTGCTGGAGTTCTTTGAGTTCATGGGCTTCAGATGCCCCAGCAGGAAGGGTGTTGCGGACTTCTTGCAGGAAGTATGTTCACCATTTATAAATTTCTATGTCATGGGGTAGTTTTGATTTCTGAAGATTAATTGTACTGATATAAACATATTGAACAGGTGACATCAAGGAAAGACCAGGGGCAGTATTGGTATAGGCAGGACAGGCCATACCGTTTTGTGCCCGTGAAGAAATTTGCAGATACATTCCGTACATTTCACGTGGGCCAATCCATACAAAACGAACTTTCAGAGCCATTTGATAGGACCCGAAGTCACCCTGCTGCTCTAGCTACTTCAAAGTTTGGTGTCGACAGGACGGCTTTGCTCAAAGCAACTATTGATAGAGAGCTTCTACTTATGAAGAGGAATGCATTTATGTACATTTTCAAAGCTGTTAATGTAAGTTCATTTATTTACTATGTATATTATGATTATTAAGATCAGTGTTTAAAAGGTGTCACCTAGTCGCCGCCTAGGCGTCCCGTTTTAAAACACTAATTAAGATGAAGACTAGATACCTCAATCTAATTTTTGTTTATTATTGTTGCAGCTAACACTCATGGCATTTATTGTGATGACCACATTTTTCCGTACAAATATGAAACATGATTTCATTTATGGAGGGATATACATGGGGGCACTCTACTTTGCCCTCGACACAATCATGTTCAATGGTTTCGCGGAGCTTTCCATGACTGTTATGAAACTACCTGTTTTCTTCAAGCAAAGGGATCTCCTGTTCTTTCCTGCATGGGCATACACCATACCATCTTGGATTCTTCAGATCCCTATCACATTTCTCGAAGTTGGAGTTTACGTATTCACCACATACTATGTCATTGGATTTGATTCCAGTGTAACCAGGTAAGAATTAAGATGCAGTTAAACACATGTTGTAATGTTTGAAAAATCCAAGAAATACATGCTTCTATGATCTATGCTCTATGTGACATTTCTGTGTGAGGAAGTAACTAAATTGAATGTTCCATGATAAATTAATTTATTATATATATGAATTCTGAATAATTATTTTTCCCAGGTTCTTTAAACAGTATCTGCTGCTTCTAGCGCTCAATCAGATGTCGTCTGCACTTTTTCGCCTTATTGCTGGACTCGGAAGAGACATGGTTGTGTCTCACACCTTTGGACCCTTAGCCCTGTTGGCTTTCCAAACTCTGGGTGGTTTTATCCTTTCAAAACGTAAGTAACTGGATTGTGCCGTAATTACACTAAAATTGGTATCGTCAATTAGCACTAATGATTTAAGTGTTATTGTTTCCTATATGCTTATCTTTATCTGTGGTCCTTTTTTCCAGCTAATATTAAAAAATGGTGGATTTGGGGCTACTGGGTCTCTCCACTGTCATATGCGCAGAATGCCCTTTCAACAAATGAATTTTTGGGGAACAGTTGGAACAAAGTAAGTAGCCTATACATTTGCTTGCTACCAGCAATAGCCATCTAACCACATCACAAGTACAAATACCAACACACATTTGCTTGTTACAGCCTAATGGAAACGTGACACTGGGAGTTAGTGTTCTTAAATCTCGAGGCATATTTACTGAAGCTAAGTGGTACTGGATTGGATTCGGTGCATTGGTCGGATATACACTCCTCTTCAACCTGCTCTACACTGTAGCTCTTTCGGTTTTGGGTCGTAAGTATCTTTCTTATGTTTTATTTATAATATGTATTTATAACTTCAAGCATCAGCAAATGAACATTTGAGTTTTAAGATAATAATAGTAGCTACTCGCCCTTTTTGGCAGCATTCACTGATTCACACGGATCAATGTCCAAAGAGGAGTTTACAGAAAAGCACGCCAACTTAACAGGTGAAGTCATAGAACATAAGGAAAAAAAATCTAGGAGGCAGGAGTTGGAGTTGTCCCACAGTGTTGGCAAGCACTCTCTGACTAGCAGTGAGGATTCTAGTCAAAGCAAGAAGGGGATGGTTCTCCCATTTGCACCGTTGTCGCTCACCTTTAACAACATAAGATACTCAGTTGATATGCCAGAGGTAATATTCCTTCCCATGAACTCCAAATACAGTTAAAACTTATGTATTTAAGATTTCTTACCCTATTATATTTCTGTACACACAGGCAATGAAAGTGCAAGGAGTAACAGAAGATCGCCTCCTGCTTTTGAAGAGTGTCAGTGGTTCTTTCAGACCAGGAGTACTTACTGCATTGATGGGCGTTAGTGGGGCTGGAAAGACCACTCTGATGGATGTATTAGCAGGCAGAAAAACTGGGGGGTATATCGAGGGAGATATCACCATCTCAGGCTACCCAAAGAAGCAAGAGACCTTTGCGCGTATATCAGGATACTGTGAGCAAAATGATATTCATTCTCCACATGTAACAGTATATGAGTCACTCCTCTTTTCTGCATGGCTGCGGCTTCCTTCAGATGTCGATTTAGAAAAAAGAAAGGTTAGTTACAAATTTAAATAAGTAATCAGGTCTTGAAGTTTGTCCTCAACTGATCGGAAATCTTATCCGCTGAACTTTGTGGTTGCAGATGTTCATTGAGGAGGTCATGGATCTTGTAGAGCTTACACCATTGAGGGGTGCACTTGTTGGGCTTCCTGGAGTGAGCGGCCTGTCAACAGAGCAACGCAAGCGGCTAACTATTGCTGTGGAGCTTGTTGCTAACCCTTCTATCATTTTTATGGATGAGCCAACCTCCGGTCTTGACGCGCGTGCAGCTGCAATTGTAATGAGGACTGTAAGGAATACTGTCAATACTGGCAGGACTGTTGTCTGCACCATTCACCAGCCAAGCATTGACATATTTGAAGCATTTGATGAGGTGACTGATTTTTTTTTGTTCCATTTGGGTTATTCTACTTAGGCTTTTCAAATAATATTATATACTGACAGTTGGCATATATGTGTGATTTACAGCTATTCCTTATGAAGAGAGGAGGAGAAGAGATATATGTTGGCCCAGTGGGTCAGAATTCCTCAAAATTGATCGAGTACTTTGAGGTGAGAAGAAAAGTGAAAGTAACCCTTATCTTTGCATGCTGTAACACATCTTGCCTCTGTTCGAAATTGAAATCCTTCCATTTATTGTTCAGGGAATTGAGGGCATTAGTAAAATAAAGGATGGTTATAACCCAGCAACTTGGATGTTGGAAGTGACCTCTAGTGCCCAGGAGGAGATGCTCGGGATCGATTTCAGTGAAATCTACAGACAATCAGAACTATATCAGTAAGCTACCCTGCAGGACACTTTGATGCACAGAATGTACTGCAGTGGAGGTGGCTTTGAGCCATAATTCTTATTGTTTTTTGTTTTCACAATTTCAGAAGGAACAAGGAACTCATAAAGGAGCTAAGCACACCACCTCCTGGCACTTCTGATATCCACTTTCCTACGCAATACTCTAGATCGTTCTTTACACAGTGCCTAGCTTGCTTGTGGAAGCAGAAATTGTCATATTGGAGGAATCCGTCCTACACGGCAGTGAGATTCCTCTTCACCATCATCATTGCGTTATTGTTCGGATCCATGTTCTGGGGCCTTGGACGAAAAACGTATGTCTTCTAAATTTCATTCACCCTGTTTATATGTTTCATGTTAAGCAGCTACTTTGTGCTGTACATATTCTAACACCTTACTTTGTGTCATGGTGCAGTAATAAACAGCAGGATCTGTTCAACGCCATGGGATCAATGTATGCTGCTGTGCTGTACATTGGAGTGCAGAACTCTGGCTCTGTTCAACCAGTGGTGGTGGTGGAGCGAACAGTCTTTTACCGAGAAAGAGCAGCGGGCATGTATTCAGCTTTCCCATATGCATTTGGACAGGTAATTCGTCTTACCCTTTTTGACTTTCTAGTTCCAAATGTATGGATGTAAAGGTTCAAATGCTCCTGGATTGTTACTCGGATTTGCAGGGAACAGAAAGGACAGTTGTGAGACTAGATATCGTTAACATTGTCAAGTCCTTTTGATCAAAGAGCCTAACAATTTCACTTTTCCCTTTTGTAGGTTGCGATTGAATTTCCGTACATCCTAGTCCAGACCTTGATATATGGGGTGCTAGTCTATGCCATGATTGGATTTGAGTGGACCGTTGCCAAGTTCTTATGGTACCTATTCTTTATGTACTTCACACTGCTTTACTTCACATTCTACGGGATGATGGCGGTAGGCTTGACACCAAACGAGAGCATAGCAGCTATCATCTCATCAGCTTTCTACAACGTCTGGAACCTCTTCTCAGGATATCTGATCCCTCGAACTGTAAGTTTTAACATTTTTCCTTTTTACATCCCTTGCCGCTTTTAACATTGCAACATTTTCATGTGACTCATGTACGTTGACCTTTTCTTCAGAGAATGCCTGTTTGGTGGAGATGGTACAGCTGGGTCTGCCCAGTGGCCTGGACGCTGTACGGACTGATTGCCTCTCAGTTTGGTGATCTCCAGCATACAATCGAGGTCGGTGACAAGCAACAAATCGTGGCGGAGTTCATCAGAGACTACTTCGGCTTCCGCCACGATTTCTTGTGGGTCGTCGCTATAGTGCACGTCGCCTGGGTCGTGGCCTTTGCGTTCCTGTTCAGTTTCGCCATCATGAAGTTCAACTTCCAGAATAGATGAGGACAACGAGAGGCCATTCTTTTTGCATTCATTTCATTAGGATGCACATATGCTGTGTACTCCGCTGCGACTCGATTAATAGGTAACCTGTAAATGGTATGGAGATTGTTTTGTAGTATTGGGTTCATGTAGAGATAGAAGAGTCGTGAAGATCGAGCCGAGCCTCATGCCTCTGAACAGCTCTAGCTGGTATGTACGTCAGTACATGTCAGAGGTAGGCATGGAGCTCTTCTCAAAGAATGCAAACCATAATACCCGTCGTTCGGACGGATAAATGGAAGCACAAATTTTGTTCATCTTCATCAATGCAACCTCCTTCCGGTAGCTCACGTATTATAAAATATGTCGAAGCATATGGCCTGAGACGTCATCTTTTTGCTTGATTTTGGTAGTTCGCGTCACTGCAATAATTTTCCGAACATAATTATCATTACTTAGTTTGTGTATAGAACCATCGTGTCTGTTATATCTACAACCGATGCAAGTGATCATAATTTACATTTAGATGACCAGAAGCTTTTCAAAATTTCACAAAATCTTGTTTTAGAACAGGTCAATGCAGGCCACAGCTTCGGATACTCAGAAGTGACCAAAGTACCAATCTGATCATCCGAAGAAGCAAAGAAAACTGCACCGTAAAGGCCTAAACTTTTACCACTATATACCCCTTAGTTCTTCCAACATAAAATAAATCAAAACAGAATGAGTAATATGTATTACATAATAATTTCACCCTAATTCATGATGCTCCGGCCACAGAAACCAAATCAGTTGTGCTTCAGCCGCCGAGGTACAATGGCACAAGGCTTGGAAGTGGGCGACATGAGCTTGTAACGTGGCCATTCACCACACCGTTGGCCGTTGCTGTCCACAAGATTAGCTCCCACAGGCCACAGGGACTTGCTCGCTGCCCTGGTTGCTCTGGATGTCTGCATTTCTCGTGTTGCCCCATGAGCTCGCGTTGGCGCGTCCTCAAGGAGACTTCAGATCTTGCCGTAAACCTTCTGGAATCACCACGCGGTGGCGCTGGCGTTCCACGTGGTGACCCCGTGGCTTGTTTAGCTCACCTAGTCACGTGGACTGGGTGCCTCCTGGCTGTGCTGCCGCGAAATTCACGTGAAAAGAAGCCGCGGGAGACAGACACGGCGGTTGGCGGCGCGAGTGGTGACGACAGGCGACGGGCGTTGCACTGTCGTGAAGGGCCGTGACCGCCCCCAACTTGACCTGTACATACAGAAAATGCAAGTAAAATGTCGGACGCATCTAAATCACCTCCAAAAAATACAATACATGAGCGCTTCTACCGAAGCGTGAGGAGGTCACCAACACAATAAGAGCGACATTGCCGATCACGAGAATCTACGCTCATGTCGGTTTTTGCCGTTTTTTTATTTTTAACATATATTTTAAATAATTTATTTGCCGATTTTTTATTTGTAACATATATTTTAAATAATTTAATAATAATATCCGGTATTTTTTTTCCAAATCTAGCAACCTAATCGTATATTAGAATGGCCATTTAGAATCGCAAACTGCCGACGTGGCCGCCATGTTAGCCGAATAAGCCCGTATGGCTGCCACATGTCGCACTTCTAAACGGCGAGTCGCCAACTAGAATCGCGACAGGTGACATGGCGAGTCGCCAACTAGAATGGCTGCCATGTCAGCCAACAACCAATAATTCTTTAAAAATGTTTGCTCTAATTGAGGTTTGAACCCACAACATCAAGGGATAGAATTGTTGAACTCATAAATTCAAATCAAAATTTGAGCAAATTTTGAATTTTATTTTTTTCTTGTCTGAAATAGCAAATTTTAGATTGGTTTTCATTTGTACATTCAAAATATAATTTGAATTTAGTTTAAAATTTCAAAGTTGGAATTTGATAATTGAAGTTTGAAATTAAATTTAAATTTTAAAATGATTTCAATTTTCTGAATTTGAAATCAAACGTAAAAAATAGATTGAAATATAATTTAAATTCGAAATTTGAGAATTTCACTCAATTATTTTTTAAATCTGCAAATCTGAAACTTGAGATTAAAAAATGGGTGAAATTTCAAATTTGAATTTTAATTCAACCTATTTATAAAATTTGAATTTCAAATTTTTTTTAAATTCTAAATTACAAATTAAAATCAATTTGAAATGTGACATTCAGAAAAGAAAAAAACGAAATTCAAAATCAATTTTTTTTAAAAAATTTCAATTTGAAGTTATGAGTTCAACAGTTCATATTTAAAATTTAATGCTAGGTTAAATAAAGCTCTAACTGACAATCATCACAAAAGATGTCTAGCACAAGTGGCTAGGATGGATGGTGCTGTCCCTTGAGGTTGTAGGTTTCAAACCTCAATTGAAACGACTGATATTAGAGAATTATTAGTTGTTAGATGACGTGGCAGGCTGATGTGGCTGCCACGTCACCTGTCGCGATCCTAGTTGGCGAGTCGTCCTTTAGAAGTGCGACATGTCGCTGACGTGGCAATCATGCAGGCTGAATCGACTTACATGGCAGTCACGTCAGCAGTCGCGATTCTGAATGGCGACTCGCCATTCTAATGTGCGATTAGGTGGTTAAATTTGGAAAATAAATTTTGCACCGGCTATTATTATTCAATTATTTAAAATATATGTTAATAATAAAAAATAGGTTTTTGCCTACCATACATAAATATTTAGTAATAGAATTACATTATAATAATATACCTATTCAGACGTTGGTGAAGTTTTTTTAAATGGGACAGGAGCTATGCCCATTCATTAAGAAGAAATAACGAGATTGCAACCTAGAACATACATTCTCTAAAGCTTGATAGAAGGGGTCAGGCAAAAGGGAGGGAGGCATTCCTCTCTGCAGGAACAACAAAGAGGGATTTGGGCCTAACACTACTTCACAACAATCCAAATAACTTGATTTTGTCCGCCGCTAGCTGTGCTACTTGAGCCGGTGTCGTGTGTATTTGTTGAAAAGTGTGTTGGTTATGCTCTTTCCAAACATACCATCAAAAGAAGAAGAGGATACCCGCTTTCAATTTGCATTGTTGGTTCGATCCTGCCACTGTTAATCTTGTCAACGAGTGCTTCACTATTCGTTGAAGGGTTGAGGGCAATGATGGCGATTGTGTGAGTAGTCCACGAAGATCATGCCAGGTGATTTTAGAGAAGGCACAATTGATCAGTAGATGGTTGATGGTCCGTTGATGGTCTCTGGATGCTGTACGCAGAGGATGCAGGTAGGGTTTGCAGTCCACTCTTTTTTGGTTGGAGCTTTATTCTGAAGCACAAGACACACAAAGAATTTGCATTTCGGTTCCGTGTTGACTGACCATACGTACGGGGTAGCAATGCTAGTGAGTGTTCCTGTGAATTGCACTTCATAGGCGGATTTCGTTATGAATTGCCCGGACCCAGTCCATCTCCATCGGATGACATCCTGTTCATTAGTGAGTTGGATGTTGGCCAAAGCAGTGAAGAGAGTGATGAATTCCTCCTGCAACGTCTCATTGCCTATGTGTCCTATGCTCCTTATATAATTGCTATCAGTGAGTTCTGTGTGTATGGTTCTGAACTTGTGGCGCGCCTGCAAATAGAGTGTTGGAGCAATCAGATTGGGAGCCGATCCTTGTATCCATACGACCTCCTAGAAGGGTGTGTCGTGCCCATTGCCCATTTGAACCACCGTGGATGCAAATAATAGATCACGATCTTTTCTGTCTGTGTCCTTGAAGAGTGGCTTCCAGGGGCGTTCCGGGGTGCTCCAGTTGAGCCAGAACCATCTCATCCTTAGAGCTCGGCCAAGACGCTCCAGGTCCTTCAGCCCCAATTTGCCGTATTTCTTTGGTGCTATACACCGGCTCCATTTCACTAGGCAGTTAGAGGTCCTGCTTGGGTCATCGCCACGCTAAAGGAAGCTTCTTCAATATTTGTCAATTTGTTTTATAGCTCATGCCAACAGTTTTTAGTTTCAAAGACCTTTATTCTTTTATATGTATCGAACTATGATCAAAACTTGTGTAATTTTGTTACGCCGGCAAGGAAATTCCAAAGTGTGACCCTGCCACAGAAAAAAAGTATGATACCCCCGTTCCAAATTACTTCACTTTTCAGACATCTTTGTGAAAATTAAGAAAGACGCGAATTGACTATTTTACCCTCTTTATATTTTATAATATGGTGCTTAAAAAATGGAGATGGAGATACTATAGACCGAGAGATAAACATGGGGTACTTTTTATTTGAGTTAGAGGGCTAACTAATATAACATGTTTTATTTTTTTGGATAATAGAAATTCAGTTTTCAGACTTTACAAAGTATGCAGCCCCGGATTATTACAATAACGGACACATCTCTACATATGTCAAAGGCAAACCCATACAAATATGTAAAAATGATTAACAAAATCTATTACCAAACTCGGCAAAAAAAAACTCTAGTGCAACAGAAGCACGGTGTTGTCACCGCTGGTGCGTCGATGTTAAGGTCGTCTGTCTCGTCGCTGCCCTTGATGATGGTCGGAGAGCACCCACCCTCCACTCCCCTCCCCACTATGGCAAACATATTTCATTTGATAGATCAAAACACGCACATATAGCTGCTAACACCTTTTGGTTTACGTGTTAATTCGCGGCGGCACTAGATTATGCATCTGATACACGTGTCGTAGACATCTTAAACGTAATATGCTCTATCCCATCACAAATAATAAGTGATGCTCAGGTTGAATGTGGTCAGACTATTTAAACACTGGCTTGAATTATAGATTCATTATATTAGTATTTGTCGGCGGTTGGAACCGGCAGATCTCCCTACACTACTAAAGTGATAGGGGAGTTTGATGTTCGGTGTGGGCACGCGGAGATTCAAAAAGGTGAATAGGAGTTTTGACACAGGAGACACAGGAATTTACGTGGTTCGGGCCGCCTGAGCGTAATACCCTACTCCACGGGTGTGTTGGTGTTGTATTAGCAATATGAGCTTGCCACGAGTGTATGAGGCGCGTGTGATCGTCCGTCAACCTCTCTGTGTGTATCGTCGGCCTGTCCTTTTATAGTACAAGGGCAGGCCGTTACAAGTTAGCCTGGCCCGACATGTGGCCCCGACGGTTACTAGTATTGATACACACTTAATTGCTCTTAATGATCCTGTAACGGGCTTTGACAGCACCGTTACTGGTGTTAAGATCATTCGTTTAAGTGTCATTAATATGGCGTTAATGACACTTAATCGGGTCTTGAAGTCCTTGGCTCTCCTTTGAAGATCCGGAGCCGTTACGGAGTCTTCCGGAGGTTAGAAGCTAAAGATCCGATGATCGGACACGTGGCAGCTCCGGAGCTTGCTGTGGGAAGCAGGTAGCTCCGGGGCTACCAGACACGTGTCAGGTCCGGAGCTTCTCTCGGTCTGGGGTTAAGTTTGGAGGTGCCGTTTCGGTACGTGGCACGGATCTTCCCCCTTGTGAGCGGTAGCTCCGGTTTGGTTGTACACGTGGCGACCCAGGGATTAACCATGTTGGAGAAGCGGATCCGGTTATGTCTGACATGTGGGCCTCCGAGGGTCTTCAAACCAAGTAGATGACTTTCCTTTGAGATCTTTGTAACCTCAAGGGGTGTACGGTTTATAGGGTACCGACAGTGGCCCCCTGGACCTACCTCCGAGGAAGACCACTGGGGTGAAGTCATTCCCTCGGAGGTGGGTCCATCCTCACGACTCTTGAACTGAGTCTTCAAGGGTCTTTGAAGGTGCCGTTGGCAGGGATTTATAGTTAGATCCTCGCCGCGTGGCGCACCTCATGCGGCAGATGAGATCTTTGACGTGCGGATCTCACGCAATTGAAGGTTGCCGGTTCCCGATACGAAAACCGTATCAGTTCCGCGTGCCTTGTCAGGTCGCCGCCTTTGGGTTTCCCGCCTCGTGATGACAACCGTTCGCCTGGGTAATAGCCTCGACTTGATCGTCGAGGTGGTCCCGGGCCCTCTTGTCATCGGTTGGGTGGAATTTTTGATTGGTATCTTCGACTTCCTTGCGGTTTCCATCCAAGCGTTGCGAGGGCTTACTTAAGAAGGAAAGCACACACCGTCGGGAGTTCTTTATGCCTCTCATTTGATCTTGCGCTCAAACTCCCAACTCGTGCTTCGCTCTTCTTCTCCTGCCTAGCCGTGCCGCGATGGAGTTGGGTCTCCGCGAGAGTCGCTTGAAGACCGATGGCGATTTGAAGAAAGTCCGCGCCCTTATGGGGTGGTCCTCGGACTTCTTCAACCGCTCAGTTCGTGCCGACGGAGAGCTACCCTTCGAGAAGGAGCGCGCTGTCGAAATGGTGTACTTTTCTTCGTACGCCATGGTGGGGTTGATCCCGCCTTTCTCTTCCTTTTTCTTGATGCTGCTAGACTTCTATGGTCTGCTGTTATACCACCTTGGCCCTCACTCCATTCTCCTCGTGTCTATCTTCGTCCACTTCTGTGAGATGTGGGTGGGCATCCCCCCTGCATCGAACTCTTCCGGACCTTCTTCACCGTCCACACCACCGGCCGGAGCAATGAGTACCTTGGCTTCTACTACTTCGTGAAGTGCAAGAAGTGTCCATTCAAGTACCTCCGGTCGTTTCCTTCCGGGAAGTGGGATGACTGGAAGAAAGACTGGATAGTCGTCAGGGTGGAGGATCACGAGAGGTTGAAGTTGCCCGACAGTCTGCCCGGCATCGACACGATGATCTAGAGTGAAGCTCCAGTGCTGGCGGAGGCTTTCAACCCTGCTTTGACCAGGATCCGCCAATGCGTGGAGGGAGGATTGACCCCTCAGGCGATATTTTGCAATTTCCTGGTCAACAGGTGGGAGCCGCTTAAGAGGAGGGAGAAGCTCGCTTGGTCCCTCAACAGCGTGATGGACGGGGACCGGGTTAAGACCGGGTTGAAGTCCAACATAGTGGGGAAAACCTTGGAGTTCCACCTCAAGAAATTCCAGCACGTCATCGACGTCGACGGTGATGACTTGACTCCCCCGTCGGCCTTTCTCCTCTGAACGTGGAAGTGGAGTTCAGCAGGGAGCTCCGACGGAAGATGCCCGCACTTGACGACCTTGGTGTCGTCGAGAGAAGATCAACCACCCAAGTGGCGATCCCCGGATTGCTCGAAGATGGCTCCGTCCCTGCCCCAAAGCCAAGGGTCGAGGTCGTTGGCAAGGACAAGGAGCTGGCGGATGAACCGGAGAGCCGGAAGAGGAAGCTGCAGCATGCCGATGGAAGGTCCGTCAGGCCCGCTACTTCCGCCTCGATTCCTTCTCCCCGGAGGGGAAGGTCTTCTACCACCGTGGCTACTGTCCCCGTAATGGGGTCCTTCCGGAACGAGACCATTCCTGCAGTGGGGTCCTCCCGAAGCGCGTCTGTTCTCGCGGTGGGATCCTCCTGGGGTGCTGAAAGTTGCCTAGAGGGGGGGTGAATAGGCTAATCGACCTGCAAATGACTTAATAAAACGAGATTAAATCACAGGGGGCGGACTAGTCCGGTCTGGGGGTGGACTAGTCCGGTCAGCCTGCGTGAAGATCCCTAAAAAGTGTCTCTAGCAAGTTTTAAGGGGATTTTCTCGAGGCTACAGGTGAGGATATGTTTAATACAAGTTTAGAATCTATCAACACAAGAGTGAGTCAGGTTTTAACAAGATTAAACAATGTGAGGCTCAAAACAAGACTAGCAACCCTAGAACGAAGTAAGTGATAAACAAAATGCGAAGAACACGGAGACACCAGGAATTTTATCCCGAGGTTCGATTCCACACAAGAATCTACTCCCCGTTGAGGAGTCCACAAAGGAGCGGGTTCACCAACCCTTCCCTCACCAAGTTTACCGCACGGGCCTAACTTGGTTCTCCACTATCTCAAAGTGTGAATACAAGATTCGTTGGGGCTTCTCACAATCTGAGGCTCCCACACCACAAAGATGATCAACAACGCAAAACACACTCAACACACAGCTCACAAAGACTTAATGAGTGCAAGAGATCAAACCGGGAGCACAAGCGCGATGTTCTTCCTCTTCTCCACCTCACTAAACCCTAATCCACACAAGAATTAGTTTTAGAGGGAAAGTTGGCAAGAAAGAGGCTTAAGAGTGCTCCAAGTTGGCTGTGGCGGCGCTAGGGTTCAAGTCTGTTCAAGTGTTATTCAAAAGAACCCAGGGGACCTCTATTTATAGAGGTTCCAAGCCCATACTGCTGACTTCAGCAGAAGGGCGGACTAGTCCGGCCTCGGGCCCGGACTAGTCCGGCCTAGGGGACCACTGACCTCTTGTCAGGCCCCGACAGCTGACACGCTATCGTCACACTACCCGCCAAACTTCAAATTCAAACGGTCACTTCAACAACGGACTAGTCCGGTCGCCACTGGACTAGTCCGATCTCACACAGAGCCTTTTGCTCCGCGCGAAAACGGACTAGTCTGAGGACCACGGACTAGTCCGGCCCCAAGGGCGGACTAGTCCGGTCCTCCCAGACTTAGCCACAGGACCACTTTCAACACACCAACCTGGACTAGTCCGGCCCCACGGGCGGACTAGTCCGTTCTCACTCAGGACCTCTTGGTCCGGTCTCAAACGGACAAGTCCGTGGTTTTGAGACTTAGTCCCCAAAACCAACTCACTGCTACCCGGACTAGTCCGGCCACAAACGGACTAGTCCGATCTCAGTCAGACCCTTCTGGTCCGGCCGACAACGGACTTGGCCGGCCAGGGGCGGACTAGTCCGGCCACCTGCACGGACTAGTCCGGCCCTACTGCCATACTGCTTATCCACTCTTTCCTCTTAAGGGGTTTGACCTCTAAAACACTTTGAGCTCCCAAACTTGATCTCAATGCACTTTACACACGCACCCTCCTATTTCTACAGCTAGTCTAACTCAACATGCTAGAAACCCTAGTTTCTACGCTTCGAGCTGACTCCGTTTCCTTCCTTTTCCTTTTTGAGGGTTTGCGTCTCCGATCGAGTCCACACCTGTGCTAATATCACTTGAGCTCATTAGCGACTTAATTGTCGTCATCAATCATCCAAAACCCACGGGGAACCTAGATGCACTTTCAATCTCCCCCTTTTTGGTGATTGATGACAACACATTAAGTCCTTCAACAATTAAGAGTATGGAAATTGGTTTTCATAACTTGTGTGCGTATGAATGACTCCCCCTTAATGTATGCAACATGTAAAAGAGGTGAAGGGGATCTTTTCATACCCACACACGTTATGGTGGGGTGCCTACGTGATGTGTTCAACAATTGTGACAAGACATGAAGAGCATCAATATAATCAAAGGATTGACAATTAGAGCATTATATTGAGATTAAACGACATTGGCAAGTCTTGCACAAATGTAAACATCCAAGAACAGGAATATATTACAAAACAGGTCCATAAATCACAAACACATCCACAAACGATTAACTCCCCCTTAACTCTCCCCCTTTGGCATCAAGGCACCAAAAAGGAAAAGAAAAGGGGAGGGGAACAAAGATCTACGAACTAGTCCTCGTCTTCGCCACTTCCACTCTCCGTGGCCTCGGAATCGTCGGCGTCTTCCTCATGATCGACGGCGTCGTCGTCGTCGTCTTCGTCGGAGTTCCTTGCCGAGGGAGCAGCCCGAGAGGAGCTTCCATCCTCTTGGAGCTGGGCGAGCTCATCGGCGGTGAAGTTGGGGAAGGGAGTGATCTCCCCATCACTCACTTCCGGAGAGGACATTGGGACCTCCAGCTTGTCGCACACCGCCTTAAGATATTTTTCTTGACGCTTGTGTGCCCTTTGAGCGCGGATCTCTTGCTTCCGGCAAGAAGTGAAGATCGCCTTGAAGCATTTTAAGAAGGCACTCATGGATTGAGGCGGAGGCGGAGACGGGGGTGCCACGGGGCAAGATGGAGGATCTGCATTCTTGCGACGAGGAGGAACAGGCAGAGGTGGGGGAATCTGAGGACGCAGTCTCTTATGTGAGACATCCTTCTGGAAGGTAATTCCGGAGACTTTCTCAATTAGGCACATCACATAAGGAGCATAGCCACAAGACCTGTTGGGGGTATGAGATATATTGAAGATATCATCAAAGATGTACTCAGCTAAGTTGAAGCTTTCTTCCCCATCTATCAGCACAAGCAAATGCCTCAAGTTGCCCTGGATGACTCCGACATCTCCATCCTTCGGGGCAATGGTCTTCCGAAGGAGGCGGTTGAGCACACTGAAAAATGGCTTGATATTTCTTGCCAGTCCTGCCTCATAAGGAAGATGGTCTGGATACATGAAGTCAAGGGCATCTCGATCTAGGGCCTTGAGGTTAGAGATGATGATCTCATGCTCAAGGTGTTCCTCCAATCCTAGAATCTTGGCAAAGTCTTCAAATGTGACAGTGTACTGCTCTCCATTTGTCATCCATGTCATCCGGCGATTGCCAAAGGAGTGAAAGTAGACGGTTGTGTAGAACTGGACAATCACCTCAATGTTCCAGTCGTACTGGAAACCCATGATATCCTTGATTCCATGTCGTTCCGCTGCATTGATCACAGCATCAAATGCAGCATGCTTCTTCTGAGCCATGTAGTCCCAGTCAACCCACTGGGCATCAGTCACAGGAGTCTTCATCTTCATGTAGACAAGGCGATAGTAATCGCAGTGGAAGTCACACCAGAACCGAGGGTCGGCGGTGGACCTCTCATACCTATAGACATTCTCGTCTCTGAGCCTCCTGACCTTCTCAGCTCCTTTTCCTTTGAAAGTGTTAGCTGAGAGGTTGGGCTGACGGTTTGGATTACGTGCTGGACTGTGCATCACCAGAGGGCCAACAGCCTGAGCTTTCCCTTGTTCACGAATCAAAACTCCTCCGGGTGCCTTCTTGGCTGGCACCTTGATGGAGGGCTTCTTCTTCTTCGGCTCGACTGGAGCCGGAGCCTTTCCTTTCTTAGGGTCACGCTCGACCCTTGGCTCTTCTTCCCTCGGGGCTTGCTCCTTGCCCTTTGCCTTCTCGTCGGCAGTGACGTCTTTTCCTTTTGGGAGCATTGGCCTCAGCGGCCCTGGAGTTGTGAGCCTCCCTGTCTTCCCTTTTCTTCTTCCTCAGCTCATTGAGGGACTCTGCGGTTGCTCGAGCTATGGCTTCTTCCTCATTGTAGATGCTCGCAGCAACTTTGGAGGCTTCGAGTGCCTTCAGCCGCCTCTGTTCCTTTGCCTTTTGCGCTTCTATGAGCGCAGCTTTGGTTCTTGCCTCGACAATTTGAGCTTTGGTTCGCCCCTCGGGGTTGGGACGAGGAGGGGAACGCTCCGAGTTCGACATGCTGCGAAAAGCATACAGAGATGAAGGTATGAGTCCTAGGAGAGGGAGCATTGCGGAAGAAGTCTCGAGAGAGGACTAGGATTAGGGTTTGCTCTGTGCAAACCGGACTTGTCCGCCCCGGGGACGGACTAGTCCGCAGGGCGGACTTGTCCGCCAGGGGCCGGACTAGTCCGGGTTGCACAGGATAAACCCTAACCCTAATCGAATCATCAAAAAAAACTTCGGATCAGCGCGCAATACTCCTAGGCTATGATCACAAGGGTATATGGAGCAATATCTATGAAGGTGTTCCTATCAAAAACCTAAAGAATCAAAAATGGGGAAAGTTTTTGAAAAAGCTAGAATACCTTCTTGAATCCGCGAGAATCGACGAAATCGACGATGGATTGCGAAGGTGAAGCGCGGGGAAACGATCCCTCACACCCAAGGGCTCCAATGCACGGATTGGAATTGAGATTTGGTGGATGGAGCGAAAAATCGCCAAAAAAGCGGTTGCTTGAGCGTGGGAGAGGGAGAGGCGCGAGTGGGAGGAAGAAGAGAGGTCTGGGCCAACCCTGGGGGGTTTAAGCCCCCAAGGGCCGGACTAGTCCGGTGCCAGGGCGGACTAGTCCGGTGAGCAGACCAGACACGGACTAGTCTGCCCCCGGACTAGTCTGGCCTCAGAGCGGACTAGTCCGGTATGCGGACTAGTCCGGTATGCGGACTAGTCTGGACCCGGACTTGTCCGTCCAAGGGGCGGACTAGTCCGGTCCGACTAGGCTGAAAAAATTTATTTTAGAGCTTTGCCCTCCAATCACTTGTCCTTTTGGACAACTAGCAATGCAAACAAGATTATTGAAGATAAACATGACACAAGCATGATCAATTTTCAAGAAATAGTTTTCTCAAACGGATTTTGAAGAGAAATCATGATTGAAAAGAGTTTTTCAAAAATTGCTCAAAAAGGGAGGAATGAGTTTTAAGCCACATTCCTAGAATCCAAAATGTTGAGCTCACTTCTTAGCTCACAGAAACGCTTCTCATCAAGAGGCTTGGTGAAGATATCCGCTAGTTGATGTTCCGTCCTCACATGAGAAATTACGATGTCTCCTTTCATTGAGTGATCTCGCAAGAAATGGTGTCGAATGTCTATGTGTTTAGTCCTAGAGTGCTCCACCGGATTATGGGCTATCTTGATGGCACTCTCGTTGTCACACAAGAGTGGAATGTTGCGCAAGTTAATCCCATAATCCCTAGGGGTTTGTCGCATCCAGAGAAGTTGTGCACAACAACTTCCGGCTGCAACATATTCCGCTTCGGCGGTGGATAGAGCAATAGAGTTTTGCTTTTTGGAGGACCAAGACACTAGAGATCGACCTAAGAATTGGCATGTACCCGATGTGTTCTTCCTATCGACTTTGCACCCCGCATAGTCCGCATCGGAATATCCAATGAGGTTAAACTTAGATCCTTTAGGGTACCAAAGTCCTAGGGAGGGTGTGTGTACTAGATATCTCAAGATCCTTTTAACGGTGGTCAAATAACAAGTCTTAGGTGCCGCTTGAAAGCGTGCACACATACACACACTTAGCATGATATCGGGCCTAGATGCACAAAGATAGAGAAGTGAACCAATCATAGACCTATATAACTTTTGATCCACACTAGGACCATCCTCATTTAGGTCTAGGTGTCCATTTGTCCCCATAGGGGTTTTGATGGGTTTTGCCTTATCCATGTCAAACTTCCTTAGAATATCTTGTGTATACTTAGTTTGACTTATGAACGTCCCTTCCTTGAGTTGTTTTACTTGAAATCCTAGAAAGAACTTCAACTCACCCATCATGGACATTTCAAACCTCTCCGTCATTATCTTGGAGAACTCATCACAAAACACCTTATTTGTGGAACCAAATATGATGTCATCCACATATATTTGGCACACAAAAAGATCTTCGTTGAAGTGCTTTGTGAAAAGGGTATAATCCGCTTTGCCTATCCTAAAACCATTTTCAACTAGAAAGTCTCTTAGGCACTCATACCAAGCTCTAGGAGCATGCTTGAGGCCATAAAGAGCCTTTCGCAATTTGTAAACATGGTTAGGATAGTCTTGGTCTTCAAACCCTGGAGGTTGCTCTACATAAACTTCTTCCTTGATTGGGCCATTAAGGAATGCACTCTTAACATCCATTTGGTAGAGCTTGAAGTCATGGTGAGTAGCAAAGGCTAGTAATATCCGAATTGACTCAAGCCTAGCTACGGGAGCAAATGTCTCATCAAAATCCAATCCTTCGACTTGTGAGTACCCTTTTGCCACAAGTCGTGCCTTGTTCCTAGTTACCATGCCATGCTCATCTTGTTTGTTGCGGAACACCCACTTGGTTCCAACAACATTAGCTTGTGGGCGCTTGACAAGTTCCCAAACCTTGTTCCTTTCAAAGTTATTGAGCTCCTCTTGCATGGAAACTACCCAATCCGGATCTCTTAAGGCATCTTCAACCTTATGGGGTTCCAAGAATGAGACAAAGGAGAAATGCTCACAAAAGTTTGCAACACGTGAACGTGTTGTTACTCCTCTTGTGATATCTCCTAGAATGTTATCAACGGGATGATCCCGTTGAACACTTTGATGAACACGGGGATGCGGAGGTTGAGCTCTTGAATCACTTGCTTCATCTTCTTCACTTTGGTCTCCCCCTTGATCCAAGCCTCCCCCTTGATCTTCATTCCTATTACTGTTTTGGGGAGTATCTAGTGGATCTCCAACTTGTCCAATGGGGGTTTGACCTACTTCATAATGATGATGGTCACTTGGGCTTTGGAATGGTTCTTGTGGGCGAACATCTCCAAGTGCCATTCTCCTTAGAGCTTCTAGTGGAGGTTCCTCTTGATCAAGGACATGTTGATCAACTTGCTCCACTTGAGAGCCATTGGTTTCGTCAAACACCACGTCACGTGCCACTTCAACAATTCCGGAGGATTTGTTGAACACACGGTATGCATGAGTGTTTGAGTCATATCCAAGCAAGAAACCTTCATCGGACTTTGAAGCAAACTTCGAAGTCCTAGGCTTCTTGTTGAGGATATAACACTTGCTACCAAAAACACGAAAGTAAGAGACATTGGGTTTCTTACCAACGAGAAGCTCATAAGGAGTCTTCTTGAGGAGGCGATGAAGGTACAATCGGTTTATGGCATGGCAAGCGGTGTTAACCGCTTCCGCCCAAAACCGGTCCGATGTTTTGTACTCATCTAGCATTGTCCTTGACATCTCAATGAGCGTCCTATTCTTTCTTTCGGCAATTCCATTTTGTTGTGGAGAATAGGGAGCGGAAAACTCATGCTTGATGTCTTCCTCATCTAGGAACTCTTCTACTTGCATGTTCTTGAATTCGGTGCCATTATCGCTCCTTATAGCCTTTATCCTCAAGGTGAACTCATTTTGAGCTCTCCTTAGGAATTTCTTGAGGACACCGGGGGTTTCACTCTTATCATGCAAGAAGAACACCCAAGAGTATCTAGAGAAGTCATCAACGATAACTAGACCATACTTGTTGCCACCGATGCTAATGTAAGCAATGGGGCCAAAAAGATCCATATGGAGTAACTCCAAAGGTCTAGTTGTCGTCATGACATTCTTAGAGGGGTGTTGAGCTCCTACTTGCTTTCCCGCTTGACACGCACCACATGGCCTATCCTTTTCAAATACCACATCCTTTAGGCCACGAACGTGCTCTCCTTTAAGGAGTTTTTGAAGGTTCCTCATTCCAACGTGGGCTAGCCTTCTATGCCAAAGCCATCCCATGTTGGCTTTTGCCATTAAGCATGTGTCAAGTTGAGCTTTATCCGTGGTAAAATCCACAAGATAGAGCTTTCCCTTGAGCACTCCCTTAAAGGCTATTGAGTCATTACCCTCTCTCAGAACATTCACACCCTCACTAGAAAAGACACACTTATATCCTTTATCACAAAGCTGTGATATGGATAGGAGATTATAGTCTAGGGAATCAACATGCAAAACATTAGATAAGGTATGCGAAGAGGAGATAGCAATTTTACCGGAGCCAAGGATTTTCCCTTGGCTATTATCCCCAAAGAAAATTCCTTCACTTGGGTCCTCGTTCTCCTCATACTCTATGAACATGCTCCTCTCTCCGGTCATGTGGTTGGTACATCCGCTATCCAACACCCATTTCGATCCACTGGAGGAGTATGCCTACAAAACAAGTTTATGCCTTCCTTTTAGGTACCCAAGCGGAGTTGGGTCCTCTCACGTTAGTAGTTAGGCATTTTGGCACCCACACGCAAGGCTTGGGGCTCTTGCGGAGTGGCCCAACATATCTAGCAAACACTTTGCCGTGTTTGTTCCTCTTTAGCACATAGGATGCATCAAAATCATGGAATAGAGGATGCGATTCAGATTTAGGCAATTTGTTGCTAGAGTATGAGTTCTTTTCAATTTTAGTTGGGGATGAACTCCCCTTAACAAAGACAATCATGTTTTTGCCATACTTGGAGGTTTTGGCATTATGCCTTCCACCTCTAGTATAGCCAAGACCATCCTTGACATGGGGAGGTCTTGTGTTGGTGTATGCACTTCGTGCATACGCCACCTTCTCCTTGTCAAAGATAGCACCCTTAGGTGCTTGCTTGCCTTGTGCTGAGTTGAGTTCATCCTTAAGCTTAAGGATTAATTTAGAGCACTTGCAAGGCGGAGTTGCATTGGATGAGGCCTTTGAGAAGGTTGAGTTCTTAGAGGAAGAGGCTACATTGTTCTTAAGGGACTCAATTTGAGTCTCAAGAATCTTGTTAACTTTTGTCAAGTTCCCAAGTTCATCCTTGAGCCCAATTGAGTTCTCCTCAAGACTTGAACACGTTTTCTTACTTAGAGCAAGTTCGTGTTCCAATGCCTTGCTCTTCTCTCTTTCAAGCTCAAGAAGCTCTTTAAGCTCTTGACATCTCTCCTTCTCAAGGATGAGCATGTCCTCCTGTCTGTTGATGAGATCCTCCTTCTCAAAGATCTCATCCATAAGCAACTTCATCCTACGCAAGGTGCTTTTGCTTTTGTCCTTAAACATATGCTCATTTTCACTAGCACTATCAAATTCATCATGAGAGGAAATGGGGGAGGAGGAGTGAGATGTTACCTTTCTCCTTCCCTCCTTTGCCATAAGGCAGGTTGGTTTGTAGTTGTCGTTGAGGTTGGGGAAGAGCTTGCTTCCCTTGGAGCTCCTCCCGATGGCTATGGTAGCCATCTTCTCCTCTTCTTCTTCGGAGGAGGACTCATCGTTAGAGTCCCACTCCTTCCCCAAGTGGGCTTGTCCGGAGGGCCTCTTCTTCTTGAAGAATTTCTTATCTTGAGGCTTGCCCTCCTTCTTCTTCTTCGCTTCTTCATGTGGGCAATCAGCGATGAAGTGCCCATACTCGCCACAATTGTAGCAAGACCTCTTTGATTTGGGCCTTGCTCTTTCCTTCCCTTTGCCCTCATGATTGTATCCACCTTTCTTCCTCCTCATCATTCTCCTGAATTTGTTGATGAAGAAGGCCTCTTCCTCATCGGTGTTGAGGCTCTCCTCATCACTTTCCTCTTGCTCTTGTGAAGAGGGTGTTGCCTTGAGTGCAACGTTCTTCATCTTGGAGGCGGTGAATTTCTGAAGGTCGTTGTAGAAGAGCGCCTCCTTCTCCATGATCTAGTGGTTAATGATCCTACCAAGGACCTCCTCCGGGGTCATTTGAGTGAACCCCGGGCTTTCTCGAATCATGGAGCAAAGGGCGACGTTCCTAGGCATAAACGCCCGGATCATCCTCTTCACAACCTCGTGGTCGGTCCACTTGGTGCAGCCATATGATCGGCTCTTGTTGATAAGCACCTTCAACCGGTTGTACATGTCTTGGGGGGATTCACCATCCAAGATGGCGAATCTCCCAAGCTCTCCTTCGATGAGCTCGATCTTGGCCTCCTTGACCACCCGATTTCCTTCGTGCGCCGTCTTGAGGGTGTTCCATATGTCTTTGGCCACCTCAAGACCATCGACGCGGTTGAACTCATCTCTTGAGAGAGATGAGATAATCACACCCGCAGCTTGAGCGTTGCGGTGGATGAGGATGGCTTGTTCTTGCGTGATGTTGTCCTCATCCTTCGGGATCTCCACCCCGGTCATGACAATTTGCCACAATGCCGGATTGAGTGACATGAGGTGGATCTTCATGTTGTGTTTCCACATCCCGTAGTCGGTTCCATCGAATTGAGGAGGTTTCCCCAATGGGATGGAGAGGTAGTGGTTGTTGGCGGCAAGGCGTTCATAGTTGAACCCTTGTCGATTGTAGTTGACTCCGCCGCCACCACTTGATGAGCTTGACGGCTCAACCACAGCAATCTTCAACTTCTCCCGGAGCTTCGCCTTGAGCTGGCGAGTCTCCTCATCATCCGTTGGCTTGTCTTGATAAGCCATTGTCTCCTCACGTGTCGGTTGAGAGTCGTTGGTCGACACCTCTTCAAACACCACTCCGGCCATCTCTCCGAGTTGTTAGACTCTTTGTGGAGAGTCCTGCTCTTATACCAATTGAAAGTTGCCTAGAGGGGGGGTGAATAGGCTAATCGACCTGCAAATGACTTAATAAAACGAGATTAAATCACAAGGGGCGGACTAGTCCGGTCTGGGGGCGGACTAGTCCGGTCAGCCTACGTGAAGATCCCTAAAAAGTATCTCTAGCAAGTTTTAAGGGGATTTTCTCGAGGCTACAGGTGAGGATATGTTTAATACAAGTTTAGAATCTATCAACACAAGAGTGAGTCAGGTTTTAACAAGATTAAACAATGTGAGGATCAAAACAAGACTAGCAACCCTAGAACGAAGTAAGTGATAAACAAAATGCGAAGAACATGGAGACACCAGGAATTTTATCCCGAGGTTCGATTCCACACAAGAATCTACTCCCCGTTGAGGAGTCCACAAAGGAGCGGGTTCACCAACCCTTCCCTCACCAAGTTTACCGCACGGGCCTAACTTGGTTCTCCACTATCTCAAAGTGTGAATACAAGATTCGTTGGGGCTTCTCACAATCTGAGGCTCCCACACCACAAAGATGATCAACAACGCAAAACACACTCAACACACAGCTCACAAAGACTTAATGAGTGCAAGAGATCAAACCGGGAGCACAAGCGCGATGTTCTTCCTCTTCTCCACCTCACTAAACCCTAATCCACACAAGAATTAGTTTTAGAGGGAAAGTTGGCAAGAAAGAGGCTTAAGAGTGCTCCAAGTTGGCTGTGGCGGCGCTAGGGTTCAAGTCTGTTCAAGTGTTATTCAAAAGAACCCAGGGGACCTCTATTTATAGAGGTTCCAAGCCCATACTGCTGACTTCAGCAGAAGGGCGGACTAGTCTGGCCTCGGGCCCGGACTAGTCCGGCCTAGGGGACCACTGACCTCTTGTCAGGCCCCGACAGCTGACACGCTATCGTCACACTACCCGCCAAACTTCAAATTCAAACGGTCACTTCAACAACGGACTAGTCCGGTCGCCACTGGACTAGTCCGATCTCACACAGAGCCTTTTGCTCCGCGCGAAAACGGACTAGTCTGAGGACCACGGACTAGTCCGGCCCCAAGGGCGGACTAGTCCGGTCCTCCCAGACTTAGCCACAGGACCACTTTCAACACACCAACCTGGACTAGTCCGGCCCCACGGGCGGACTAGTCCGTTCTCACTCAGGACCTCTTGGTCCGGTCTCAAACGGACAAGTCCGTGGTTTTGAGACTTAGTCCCCAAAACCAACTCACTGCTACCCGGACTAGTCCGGCCACAAACGGACTAGTCCGATCTCAGTCAGACCCTTCTGGTCCGGCCGATAACGGACTTGGTCGGCCAGGGGCGGACTAGTCCGGCCACCTGCACGGACTAGTCCGGCCCTACTACCAGACTGCTTATCCACTCTTTCCTCTTAAGGGGTTTGACCTCTAAAACACTTTGAGCTCCCAAACTTGATCTCAATGCACTTTACACACGCACCCTCCTATTTCTACGGCTAGTCTAACTCAACACGCTAGAAACCCTAGTTTCTACGCTTCGAGTTGACTCCGTTTCCTTCCTTTTCCTTTTTGAGGGTTTGTGTCTCCGATCGAGTCCACACCTGTGCTAAGATCACTTGAGCTCATTAGCGACTTAATTGTCGTCATCAATCATCCAAAACCCACGGGGAACCTAGATGCACTTTCAGGTGCTAGCTCCGGGCGCACGACTCCGGCACCTGGGCCGGTGGAAGCCTCCAGGTCTGGGGGTTCTTCCCGATCGAGGAGAGCCTCGACCCGGGAAACGCCCGTGGCCGCGACAGGTTCCGGGGGGCCTTCCGGAGCGTCTACTCCGACTATAGCCAGCCCAGAACGCCCGGGAAAAAGGTTCCGCGCAAGCTGGTGCGGAAGCCTTCCGAGGTAATTTTTAATCTTTACCTTAGTTAATTATTTAATTGTGGCAAATGTTTGTTAATTTTCTTCGTTCATCATCCGCAGCGTCCCCAAGAAGGGGAGTCAGGCTCCACCCTCAGCTACAGTGTTTGAGGCCGTGAGGGTGGGAGCTTCTGCTCCTGTCTCGGTGCCACCCCAAGTGGTGGCTGAGGCTGCGACAGCTCCGGCGCCAGCTGTCGTGGTCATGGACCTCAACTCGTCCCCAGAAGTTCCCGTGGTAGCGTCGGACCACGGGAGTGAAGACACGCCAGCGGCACCTGTCCCGGAGGTTGAAGCTTCGGGTCCTGGTGCTGCAATGATGGAAGCTCCGGCTGTTGAGCCGGAGGAAGTAGTAGTCCCGGCCTCTGAGCCGGAAATTGTTGAAGCCCCGGCGGTTGAGCCAGAGGTGACTGAAGCCCCGGCATGCGAGCCGGAAGTTGAGGTAGTTCCGGCAGTTGGGCCGGCTACCTCCGAAGCACCGGTCAATGAGCCAGTTATTGTTGGAGCTCCGGTCACAGGGCCGGTCGAAGTTGAAGATCTTCCGGCGCCTGAGCCGGTGGTTGAAGAGGTGATGGAGCTCGAGCCTCCCTCGGAAGAGGTGCCCAGACCGGAGCCAGTAGCAGCTCCTGCTCCGGAAGCGACGACGTCGGAGGTACCTGCGGCCGAGCGGAGTGCCCAAGCGAAGTCGCTGGCCCCTGCCCGAGGGGGTGAACGAAGACTTGGCGGCGGGGCCTTCTTCGATGGCGACCGAGGCCATCCCGGAGGACGGCCCTAGTGCCTTGGAAACTCAGGGGTCCACTCTCGTGGAGTGGGACCTAATTTTTGTATCTGAAAACCCACTGGAACCAGCGGAGGAGACCCCAGCAGGTCCGGAACCCATCCCGTTGTCGCTGTCTATTGACAACGCCTGTTCCAGTCTGCGTCAAGTCCAATTGGCCTTCTTCCACGATAGCAAGGCTCTTGAAGAGGAGCGCCAAACCCTTAGGCGGTGGCGTAACCGGCTCTACTTTGAGACCAAGCTGGCGCAGTCGAGGCTAGCGGATGACAAGGAGTGGATCAAGCGGGAGAAGATCCGCTTGGAGTACTGGGGCAAGTTGCTGGATGACAGGGAGAGCATGACTCGGGCCCCCGACACTCAATCCCAGGAGATTTACAATCAGGCCAAAGCAGCCAACAGTGCGGCCGAGGAACGCCATGAAAGGTTGGAGGTCATTAACACTACACTCATCTAGCACCGAGAGGCACTTGAAGAGAGGGAGAAACGGCTCGAGGATGAAGAGCAGAAACTCCTTGAGCTGCAGGATGATGTCCTGAGGAGGGAAGAGGAGCTCGCCGAGAAAGTAGCTCTGGCTGACAAGGCCTCGAGGAGCGCACCAAGAAATTGGAAGAGCGCTGCCAAGAGGAAGAGGAGAAGACCTGGGTGCGAGGGCAGGAACTCTACGAACAAGAGTGTGCCCTTGTTGCCCGAGAGAAAAAAGTGAAGGCTAGGGAGAAGGACCTGGTTGATCGCCGGAACAAGATCCACCTCCGGGAGGAAGAGCTCGGAAGACTCGAGAGGCGGGTTGCTGAAAAGATTCAGCAAAACGCCAAAGAAGTTGAGCGCCTCGCCTGTGAGAATTCCGAACTGACGGCGGCCAGGAGATCCTTGGAAGAGATGAAGGGCTTGAGGACTGCGGACTCCCTACAGATTTGGGAGTTCCTGGGCAAGGCCAACGACGCGCTGACACCGATGGGTTTCAGCCCCGTGCGCCCGGATGATCCGGAGCCGGAGCCGGACCTTGCGCTGCAGGCATTGAGCGCAGCAGGTAGCAAGCTCTCCAAGGTGGGCGATGTCATCGCGGACCAACTGGAGGTTGAGGGGCAATCCCTGGCGAAGAACGTCGCAGAGTATGTGCTGACGTGCTACACCAGCCGGAACTCCCAATTTCCTCTGGACCCGGTGCTTGAAGGCCCCGTCGAAGGAGAAGGCGAAGCTACCCGAGCCAGCGTATCGGAGGTCGCCCAGAAGGTCGCCCAGTTCTTCCATATGGTCTAGGACCATCACTGTAATTCTCACTTGTATTTTCTCTTCTTCTTCCTCAATTTTGTAATCCCTTGTCTCCAGATGTAATCTCTTATCTCCAGATAAATGAAATCCCCAAATTTTTGCGAATTTCACTTTTTGTCTTCAACACTTTTATCTTCACTTGGCCCCCTGGTAGATGTACACAATTTGATTGTGAACATGTACCAAAAGGATATTATGTTTTGTTGAAGACTCATTTGCTCCGAACTTGTAGAATTTAGGTCCGAAGTCTTCGATAGTGAAGGTCCCCTGAGGTTGTCGGAGCTTAGAAGCTCCGGCATTGTCCATTGCTGGAGCTTGATAACTCCGGCAATAGCCTCTATCAACACGTAGAGCATCGATAGTTGGTCCTCCGGGGTGTCGGAGCTTAGTAGCTCCGGCAGTGACCTTTGCCAACACTTGGTTTGTTGGCAACAGACTCCATTTACGGGGTCTTCTCACTATCTTTTATTCAGCGTTGACGGTTGGCCCCCTTAGGGGAATCGGAGCTGAGTTAGCTCTAGCTTTTCTCCATCAACGTAGACTTTATTTTTCCTGCACACTTAAGCCAAGAAAAATAGTAAAATTCGTTCCTTGTCTATAATTTCGTCGCGGCTTACGATTCTCAAGAAGACTTTAAGTTGAACGCGATTTTAAATACAACTGGATGCGTTGTCTTTTCTTCTAGGTTCAACTGTCCATGGACCCGCCTTACTTCGGCCTGCTGGGGTGTAGGTAGAGTGGCGTACTTAGGGTGCTTGACCAGGCTAAGTCGATAGCACACTCCAGCCCTAGATTGGCTTGGCGGCTTTCAGGCGAGTTGGCCATGAACGATATTTGAATCCAAAAGAACTGACAATACAACTCGAATCGTATATAAACCGGTCGAACTAAAATTTCTTAAGAATTGTACGTCTTTGTTATAGACAAGAAAGAGAAAAATAAAAATGTTGAGCCTATACAAAATAAATGCACGTGGAGTCTATTTCACATGAAGATGTCTTTCATTATAGGTCCGGGGTACAGGGGAAACAAGTACACTCTTAGGGTACGAAACCAGGCTAAGTGTGTTTCATTTCTCGTTTGATCCAGTGTAGTTAGCCGCACTTTTAGTCCTGAGACTGTGACAAGTGTTGCATGAGCTTTGCGGACCTTTCGGGAAAGGTCCGGCTGCTCTTCCGGAGGAACTACCCGACTCTGTACAATGACTCTATAACATACACCCCAAGTTACTCAAGACTCACCTCCGTGGTATTAAGTGTAGAACTTACGGAGGTGCTCGATGTTCCAAGGATTTGGGAGAGGTGTCCCATCCTCAGTAGCCAAGCGAACGCTTCCGGGACGGGATACTTTAATCACTCGGAAGGGCCCCTCCCAGCCGGGGGAGAGTTTGTTTAACCCTTCTCTGGATAGTATTCTCCATAGCACCAGATCACCTTCCTCGAGCTGTCGGTTGTGTACATGCCGCTGGTGATAACGCCGTAAGGCTTGACGATATCGGGCATTCCGAACAGCTGCTTGGCACCTTCCCTCCTCAAGGAGGTCTAGGTCTTCACGCCATAGCTGGTCCTGCGCGGCTTCGTCGAAGGTCCGGACCCGGAGTGAACCCAAGGTGATTTCCGGAGGAAGGATTGCTTCAGCTCCGTACACCAGGAGGAAGGGTGTCTCTCCAGTTGACCGGTTTTGAGATGTCCTGTTGGCCCATAAGTTGGGCGGAAGCTCTTCGATCCAGTTGGCTCCATGTTTTTTTCAAGCGCTCATAGGTGCGCGTTTTTAGTCCCTTCAGGATTTCTGCATTTGCTCTCTCTGCTTGGCCATTGCTGGTTGGGTGAGCTACGGAGGCTTAGCAAACTTGTATGCCGAGGTCTTCGCAATATTCTTGAAATGCTGAGCTTGTGAATTGAGTCTCATTATCAGTGATGATTTTGTTTGGGACTCCAAATCTGCTTACAATGGATTGCAGAAAGTTGATAGCAGATTGCTTGTTGATTGTCACAACTGGAGTCGCTTCCGACCACTTGGTGAACTTGTCGATGGCGACATACAGGAACTTGTAACCTCCGACGGCTCTTGGGAAAGGTCCCAAGATGTCCATCCCCCACACAGCAAATGGCCATGTAGGAGGTATCATTTGTAAGAGCTGAGCTGGTGTATGAATTTGCTTTGCATGAAATTGGCATGCTTCACATTTCTTCACCAGCTCAGTGGCATCCTGGAGCGCTGTAGGCCAGTAGAAGCCATGCCGAAAGGCTTTTCCGACCAGCGTGCGGGAAGATGCGTGGTTCCCACACTCGCCTCCATGGATTTCCGCGAGAAGTTTGCAGCCTTCTTCTCTTGTGATGCACCGCATTAGGATGCCATTGGCACCGCGCCGGTAGAGATCCCCTTCTACCAGCGTGTATCTTTTAGCCAATCTGACTACCCGGTCAGCGGATACATCATCGTCAGAAAGGATGTTGTCTTTCAAGTAGCTCCGGATCTCCGAGATCCATGCATCGGAACTAGCTTGAGCTTTTGAGTCTTGCGTGCTGGGTTGCTCGGAGCTCCCGGCAGCACCTACGACCCTTGATGGCTGCCATGGTAACAGGGCCATCGGGACCGTCAGCTTCGGGATGCTGATCTCGCCCCCTTCGCTCAGTTCGGCAGGCTGAGCTGTTGGCTTTGACAACCTCCGGACAAAGATTCTGTCGGGAGCCGGAGCTCCGGTTGACGCTTTGGTCGAGAGTTCGTCAGCTTCAGCGTTATGGGCACGCTGAACATGGTGGAGATCTAGGACTTCAAAGTTCTTCTGAAGCCTCTGGACTTCAAGGAGGTAAGCAGCTAGCTGGAGATTATTGCAGGAGCATTCACCCTTCACCTGCTTGATGATGAGCTGTGAATCTCTTTTGACCAGCAGTTGCTTGACACCATATGACAGTGCCACCTTTAGTCCGTAGATGAGTGCTTCATACTCTGCCATGTTGTTGGTTGCCTTGAAGTCAAGGTGTACCATGTATTTCACCTTCTCCCCAGTCGGTGCAAGGAGAAGGATTCCAGCTCCGCCCCCCTGCTTCTGCATGGAGCCGTCGAAGTAGAGGGTCCAGAGAGGCTCGGTGGAGGTTGGAGCTTGATCCTCCGTCTTCTGCTCACTGGGGCCCCCAGGATTTGATGGAGAGGGAGTCCATTCTGCCACAAAATCTGCCAACGCATGACTCTTGACTGCTTGTCTTGAAATAAATTCAAGATCAAATTCAGCCAATTCTGCTGCCCACTTTGCAATATTCCCAGTTGAATTGGGATTATGCAAGATTGCTCGTAGTGGATAGGAGGTCACCACCGAGACTTTGTGAGCTTGGAAGTAATGATGAAGCTTCCTGGAGGCAATAAGAACTGCATAGAGCAGCTTATGCACCTCTAGGTATCGAGTCTTGACATCATGTAATACTTCACTAATGAAGTACACCGGGCGTTGAACGGTCCGGACCCTCCCGGAGGGGTCCGGAGCTTCCTTTTCATTGATCCGGATCCTCTCGGAGGGGTCCGTATTTTCTTCGGGGACCTCCGGGTTCTAGCTGGAGGAACCCGGAGCTTCTTCAGAAATGACCTGGACCCTCCCGGAGGGGTCTAGGTCTCCTGAAGCGACTTCTTGTGGGTTTGAATCTAGGAGTTGGGACCCAGACTCGCTTTCAGGAACCTACGGACCTTCCCGAAGAGGCCTGGATTCCTGAGTGTGGGGTAGTTCTGGTCTCTCCGCAACCAGAACCATACTGACGACTTCATCAGTAGCTGAAATATAAAGCAACAAAGGCTCACCAGGGTTCGGAGCTACCATAATTGGTAGGGTGGTGAGAAACTGTTTCAGCTCCTGGAATGCCTTCTATGCTTCTTCGGACCATTGGAATGGTCCGGACTTCCTCAATAACTTGAAGAAGGGGAGTGCCCGTTCCGCCAGTCTTGATATGAACCGGCTGAGGGCTGCTAGACATCCAGTTAACTTTTGGACGTCTTTGATGCGGGTTGGTGGCCGCATGTCTTCAATGGCTTTAATCTTCGCCGGATTAGCTTCTATGCCTCGGTGACTTACCAAGAAACCAAGAAGTTTTCCAGAGCTAACCCCGAATACGCACTTGTCCGGGTTTAGCTTTGTGCGGGTGGCCCGCAGCTTGTCGAAGACAGCCTGCAAGGTGTCGAGGAGTGACTCCTTGTTCCTGACCTTGACCACGATGTCATCGACGTACACTTCCACTACGTCTCTAATGAGTTCTTCAAAAGTTTTGTACATAGCTCGTACAAAAGTTGAAGCTGCATTCTTGAGACCAAAGGGCATGGCTGTGTAACAATACAATCCATCTACTGTGATGAATGAAGTATGCTCTTCATCCTCCCTAGACATCCTGATTTGGTGATATCCGAAATATGCGTCTAGAAAACATAGTAATTCACACCCGGAGGTGGAATCCACTATCTGATCTATTCTAGGTAGTGGGAATGGATCTTTTGGACATGCCTTATTTAATGTGGTGTAGTCGATGCACATCCGAAGTTTCCCGCCGGCCTTGGGCACAACGACTGGGTTTGCCAGCCATTTTGGATGGAAGACTTCTTGGATGAATCCGGCTTCGAGTAGCTTCTTCACTTCTTGTCGGATGAAGTTCTGCCGCTCTACGGATTGCTTCCGAGGCTTCTGATGCACAGGCCGGGCATCGGGGTAGATCTTCAGATTGTGCTCAATCACTTCCCTGGGGATCCCAGGCATTTGTGACGGTTGCCAAGCAAACACGTCAACGTTAGCCCGGAGGAAAGTGATGAGCGCGAGTTCCTATTTGTCGTTCAATCCTCCCGATATACGGGTGGTCTGAGCGGCATCAGAACCAATTTGGACGACTTTGACGGGAATGTCGGTGTCGCCGCTTGGCTGCACGCGAGGTGCAGAGGTCGAGCCTCGTTGACGAATGCTCGGGGGTTTTGGAGTTTGCTCCTGCCTGGAGTCCTCCTCTTGCGCCGTGGTGAGTGCGTGGAGTTCTTCCAGAGCAGTTACTCCGGCGGTACAATCTCCACGGATCCGGAGAACGCCTACTGGTGTTGGCATCTTCAACACCAGATATCCATAATGAGCAGGTGCCATGAATTTGTACAGGGCAGGTCTACCCAAGATGGCAATGAACGGTAAGTTGATATGAGCGACGTCGAAGACCAACTTCTCGGTACGATATTTCTCCCGGGTCCCGAAGGTAACGGGGAGAGTAATAGCTCCGAGTGGGGTAATGGCCCCCGGACCTACTCCGGAGAAAGGTCGAGAGGGATGAAGATCTGAAGGTCGGAGCTGAAGCTTAGTGAAAGCTTCGAAGCTGATGAGATTAAGCCCCGAACCTCCGTCTACCATGACATGGTGGAGCTGGATGTTATTGATGGTAGGAGATACCATCAAAGGTAACTGACCTGCTCCAACCATGCTTCGCGGGCAATCAGAAGCATCAAAAGTGATGGAGGTGTCCATCCACTTTCGATGAGGTTCCGGCCTGACTGTAGGGGCTACAGCGGCCATATCCCGCCGCATAGTCTTGATGACGCGACGAGAGGTGATATCCCATGACCCACCGAAAATGGTGTTCATGGTCTTTCGACGCTCGTTGTCAGAGACGTCAGAATCATCATCGACGGAGGTGTAAACGGCCTTCATTACCTTTTTGGGATCCTGAAACCCTAACTCCTCTACAGCCAGAGCTTCGTCGACCTTTTGTTTTCCTTCCCTCTGTCGGAAAGGAGATCCTTCCCGGCGCTTGTTGTAGCGCTCGGCAAGGTTTTGGACCTCCCGGCAGTCTTCCAAACTGTGGCTGCCCGTTTTGTGAATGGGACACCACACTTTGGGTTTTCCACCGTCTTCAAAAGACGGTCGAGGTCGCTACTCGGGGCGTGGCCCCCGGCCACCCGGAGTTGCAGCAGCTGCAACGTTGGATGTGCCGGCCGACGGCTTTTTCTTGCCGTTGGTCTTCTTTTTCTTCTTGCCACCCCCGGAGGTAGCGGCTTCTTCTTTGGAGGATTTATTGTGATCCTGCGAGGCTGGTTTGGAGTGCATTTCACGGCCCTCTGCAGCTCTGGCACATTTGTCTGCCAAGCTGAAGAGTTCCGTGACGCTGGTGATCTCCTTGATCGCCAGCTTCTCCAACATCTTCTTGTCCCGTACGCCCTGTCTGAATGCCACAATGACATATGCGCTAGAGATAGAAGGAATAGTGTTTCGTACCTGAGAGAACCTTTGGATGAATGACCGCAATGATTCTCCCCCTTTTTGCATGACCAAAAAAAGGTCTAGTTCAGTGCCTGGTCGGGTGTATGAACTCCCAAAGTTGGCAGTGAACTGACGGCACAACTCCTCCCAACTGTTGATAGAGTTGGGTAGAAGTCTCATAAACCAGGACCTGACGGTCCCAGTTAAGGCCACTGGAAAATAATTGGCCATCACAGCCTCGTTTCCTCCAGATACCAAGATAGCAGTGGAGTATATCTGAAGAAATTCAGCGGGGTTGACAGTCCCGTCGAATTTTTCCGGCAGGTGAGGCCGGAACTTCTGTGGCCATCTAACCATGCGCAAGTGCATAGCCAGGGCTGAATAGCCTCCTCCTACCCCTTCAAGAGTAGAAAGGTCCTGAGCTTCCCGTCTTTCACGGGCACGCTCAATATGGACACGGCCATCCTGCTGGCGGTATCGGCGATCAAGCTCCGCCCGGAGGTCATGAGTCGAAAGCCTGGATACCGTGTGAGTGCGTTGAGCCCCGGAGGGCAATGACGTCACTTGTTGGGATGCAGCACGTCTCCTGCTATTGGAGGCGTGCGAACCAAGTCTTCCAGACAAAGTCCGCCGCTGCGACAGGGCTTGTCCTGAAGGAGGTGGACCCTGGTTGTTGAGGCGTTTGGCTGCTGCTGCAACCAAATGCTCCACATCGGCCCTCCACTGCTCCAGTGCATCCCGAGATGCATCCGGAGGTGGTGGACGTTGGAGAAGAGCACGCGCTGCATGGAGCGTGTGTTCCGGGTTGTCATGATTTGCCGACGCAGTAAGCGACGCCGGCGCACCATCACGTTGCCCAGCACGATTTGCTGGAGGAGACGGTGGTGGTGGGAGTGTGGCTCCTGCTGGTGCTGAGGCTCCTGTTGGTGGCTGCCTATTGGAGGGATTGCCCCCAACAGCCTGAGCAGCAGGTTGGCCGTTGGATGATCCAGCAACTGAGTTCACCATTCTCGAAATCTCAGGCGCCCCTTTCTGGCGCGCCAACTGTCGGCGGTTGGAACCGGCAGATCTCCCTACACTACTAAAGTGATAGGGGAGTTTGATGTTTGGTGTGGGCGCGCAGAGATTCAAGAAGGTGAATAGGAGTTTGACACAGAAGACACAGGAATTTACGTGGTTCGGGCCTCCTGAGCGTAATACCCTACTCCACGGGTGTGTTGGTGTTGTATTAGCAATATGAGCTTGCCACGAGTGTATGAGGCACGTGTGATCGTCCGTCAATCTCTCTGTGTGTATCGTCGGCCTGTTCTTTTATAGTACAAGGGCAGACCGTTACAAGTTAGCCTGGCCCGACATGTGGCCCCAGCGGTTACTAGTATTGATACACGCTTAATTGCTCTTAATGATCCTGTAACGGGCTTTGACAGCACCGTTACTGGTGTTAAGATCATCCGTTTAAGTGTCATTAATATGGCGTTAATGACACTTAATCGGGTCTTGAAGTTCTTGGCTCTCCTTTGAAGATCCGGAGCCGTTACGGAGTCTTCCGGAGGTTAGAAGCTGAAGATCCGACGATCGGACACGTGGCAGCTCCGAAGCTTGCTGTGGGAAGCAGGTAGATCCGGGGCTACCAGACACGTATCAGGTCCGGAGCTTCTCTCGGTCTGGGGTTAAGTCCGGAGGTGCCGTTTCGGTACGTGGCCCGGAGCTTCTCCCTTGTGAGCGGTAGCTCCGGTTTGGTTGTACACGTGGCAACTCAGGGATTAACCATGTTGGAGAAGCGGATCCGGTTATGTCTGACATGTGGGCCTCCGAGGGTCTTCAAACCAAGTAGATGACTTTTCTTTGAGATCTTTGTAACCTCAAGAGGTGTACGGTTTCTAGGGTACCGACAGTATTGATCTAGAATTCTGAAATAATACTAATAATACTTTTCTGTATTTAGCAATTAGTCACCTCCCCCTACCCTTTCCCTACTTTCTCCAGTGGGGGGGGGGGGTACGACACGAGCATAAAGTTTAGAGGATGTCTAAATTTCAGATGACTGAAATTTTAGAAAATTTTAGACACCGGGTAATTATCAACTAATTACTATCATTAACCACTAATCTTCATTATTAATTATTGGTCTTTAATTCTATAGGTTAATCAATCATACAATTATTTATTTTATTATTTTATAACTATCATAATACTTACAAATTACAGATTAACAATTAACAAAATAAAAAAATTGTTAATAAGCTTCATCTGGCTTGCGCTGCGCGCCCACGGAAGCGCACGCAGCTGCAGTCGGCCAGTTGTTGAAATGTACTGCAACCTCAGGCGTCTGACTTCTAGAATTCCCGTAAAGTTTAATATAGGATTCATGCTGAGATCTTGAAGGTTTTGCATGTTTTAATTTAGGATTCAAGAGCATTCACGTTTGACAATTCTAAATGTTGAATGTGACGAAGGAACCTTGCATCTAGACAGTTGAGAGTTGTATTTTGCTAGCGGAAAGACCGTACGTTGCGTTGAAAGTTCAGTTTAGCTAGTTGATAAAAGTCATGTTTTTTTTTTTTTGTTTCGTCTATCTATAGCTGATTGAAGGCTAGGATTCTTTCTTTGGATACTATTATCATTGTTTTTTTAGATGCCCTGTTGTACTGTTGTCATTTGTTTAGATGCCCTAAAAATAAAATACTAGGTAGCCTAACAGAGACGTATGTGCCTTTTCACGTACACGCGCGTGTACAAGTGTGCGTGTGACATATAATGCTATACACTAATTAAATGTCGCATATATATATATATATATATATATATATATATATATATATATATATATATATATATATATATATATATATATATATATATATACACATATGAACCGTATGCAACACATTTTCTGGACAACGCAGTGGTACGAACGTGCTTGTACGTATAAAATTCTTCATTTTGAATTTGAACATCAACTCGTCGTCCCCTAATCTTCTCCTTCAAGCTAAGCGTTGACTAACCAGGTCAATATTTTACTAGTACTCCTACTACTTACGGTTGTTGATTTGTAGTTCAAAAATAAACTACAAATCGATAAGTTTTTGAATGAATGGAGTACTACATTAACTTAATTGAGTGGACGGCGCATATCGTGATCTGAAAGGGTGGCAATTCGTTATTAGTCTAAGCATATATGCATAATAAAACATAAACAAAGGTCAGCTGTCGTCATTGATGACAGCACACAGCAACAGCGAGATCCGTGGATCTTTGCTTCCATGGGCGCCGAAGCTTCTTCGGTGCTCCGTGGTTGCTATATTTTTCGGTTTGGCTATGTCCCGTTCGCTGAACCTTGATCAACAAGGCAGGCATGATAAACGACAGGCTCAGCTTTGTTTTTTTTTTTTTGGGAAAATGTAATATAGTAGTGCAACCTGTACATTGTTTTGTTTGATGCGGGAATAAAACCGAGAAGCTGATCCAGCAGATAGCAGCCCATGTTGATTCGAGGCAAAAGCTTAGTAGCCGCCATGGAGTCGCAATCATACAGTTAGCCGTCACGAGGCTGCAGCCTGCAGGGAAGAGCCTCCAAGACCCAAGTACCAAATTTCACTAGCTAGGCAACTCGTGTTAAGTTGCCTGGATGGCAGGAGGACATCATGGGTTGACAAGACAAACACAGCGGTTTCTACACGCGTGAGTTTATTAGTCGTAGTAACGGTTCGCACGGCTGGCCTCTGTTGAAACACCATGAAGTGCACGCACGGTCAATAAAACGAGTTCCAGACGAATAGAAAAAATCAAACATCAACGAGATTTTTTTAGTATCTGACCCTTAAATTGAAACTAAATTTTTATTAATGAGCCCCTTGACGTAAATTTGCAGGATCTGACACCTTCTAGTCATGCCAATCAATCTAATTGACACATGTGTAAAGTCATGGTAAAACGGCTAACATGACGTAGAAAAATAAGAATAACTCGGGATGATCCTGAAATATGGCATTGAGCCCGTTTGAAAAAACTCAGCGCTATATAGGAGGATCATAATAAATCAAGACTATTTTAAATAGATCAGATACTGTAAATATAGATTTTAATACATCATTAATAAGATACTGCATTCGTCTCAAAAAGTTTGTCGCTTTATAGTTCAAAAATGAACTATAAAATGATAAACCTTTTTGTACGGAGGGAGTATTAATTTAAAAGAGCTGAATAATAAAAAAAAATCAACATCAACCGTACCGGGCAAGGAATTCAACAGCTAGAGGATGTCAAGGCGGAGAAGGGTCTCAAGTGTTAGAACCCATGAATGATAGATACTCCTATTATAGTGACGCAACACCCTCGGCTTTGACCGTCGGAATGACTTGTAGCTCAATCAATTTCTTGCTCGCGACAATGACGAATTAGGAAGGCTAATGGCTGATTGCTCGCGACAATGACGAATTAGGAAGGCTAATGGCCGAGACAAACTATTTTGTACTCACTTCGTTTCAATTTACTTATTGTTTAACTCTAGTTATAGAAGTTTTTACTTTTCACATATGAAAATATTACTTATCATTTGTTCTAGTGGTGCATTCGTGATCGACTCAATGTTTCTGTTGTTTTCTGTAGTAATCATGTACTCCCTCTGTTTATTTTACTTGTCACCGGTTAGTTTATTTTTGAACTAATCAGTGACAAATAAAAAGAAACGGAAGAAATATCACTTAGACCCTGTTTGGATTCATCACACTAATTATTAGCTTGTTATTTTTAGTCATTAGTCAATCTAACCAGGAGGACTAGCGCATGTACTAAATGTTAGCTTATCCATGGACTAATTGTTTTCTTGTTAGTAACTCTAAATAAGTTATCAGGGACTAATAGATTGAAGCGATGACAAAAAGACAAGAGTACCTCTTATCTAATCTTTCACGGACTACCAACCTCTCCATTCTTCCCCATCTGGCTGCCACTCAATTGTTCCCCGTCGAGCTGCCTACTTCCCTTCTCAATCTCTAGTGGTGACCACACCATCTTGAGGACATTAGGTGGCTGCTCTGCCCTAGCCGGCTAGCCGCCTCTCCCTGCTCTGGCCGTCCCGCCTTGCCATAGCCGCCCTGTGCCCCTGCGTGGTTGCTCCGTCCGGTCTCGACCACCCACCCACCCTGCCCTGGCTCACCCGACCATGGTTCACCGATTGCCCGACAATAAAAATATGGTGGGAAATAACAACACAATTAAAAATTAGATGGTAGACTAGCTAACAATTGGTTCTATTCCATCGTCCAAACATAGCCTCATTTGTTCCCGTTACGGGCCCCTTACTGCATTTCAGCTTTGTTGTTTCGTTAGAAGGATGGATAATTGGGTATTGTCATATGAGAAATACTTGGAGAGTTAAGATGATTATTGGAACATAAAGGCGGCGCATGTGTCTTCGATCTGGTGCCGTGGCTTTTGGTACAAGCTGGCTGCTGTTTTTTTTTTTATTTTGGCTTTGTGGAAGAGGCCGCTGAAGAAATTAAAAGCCACAACCAACAAAAAGCCAGTAGCGACGACAAACCTGGCGTATGCATGCTATCCATTCCATAGTCACGGATACCCTGATGAGCAGCATCGTTGCTTGTTAGGTGGATGGATTATATATGTGGATATGATCATATGGCAGACGCTAGCTTATTAGGTTAATTATGGTTGGCATGATTGGAGATGCACGTACGAGATAAAAGGCATGTGCCCCTGTCTACTGATATGGCCCGTTGTCGTTTGGTATAGAAGCTGCTTGTTGTCATTCATTTTCCTAAATTTACCCACTTCAAAGAACAGTCATCACGGTCGCCAGATGCGTATAGCAGATGTGCGGGCGAGCAAGCGTGGCGCCCAACCACTGGTCACGGCGTCTCGGGACCACGGAAAAAGTGGAGAAGGGTTGTTGGGTCTGGGCACGGCCGAGAACAGCAGCAAAATCTTCGGCGGAAGCGACTCCGGCCGGCGGGCGGGGGCAGTACTGAGTCGCCGGTCAAACGCGGCGACGAGTGGTGCAGGACCGGCACCGAGCCGAGCACGGCGGTCGGCGGGTGGCAGCACGAGGCAAAGGCAACACACCCCTCCTGGCTCCTGCGTTCTCGGCTCCCGCTCGCCCGCTGGCCGCTGCTGCTTTAATTTGGAAAGTTGGAATTTGGAATGAATGCGCCCTTTCCCGTTACCGTCTCTTTTCACTTTTGGCGTTGGTGGGTGGCGTTCCTACTCCCGTGCTTGAGTTTCGTTGTTGCCCCGGGAGGCTTTGGACGGGACGGGACGGAACGGGAGAAGAGGGCGATCACTTTCGCCGCTGCCTACCTTCCCAGCTTTTGCGAGATTATTTCCGTCTTGTCGTGGAAAGCCTTGTTGGATGCCATACTGTATTTTCTTTTTCTTTTCAAAAGAGCAAGGACAAAAGGAGAAGATCGGCGTGGGCACTGGGTCCGCCTTCTGATTGTATGAGGGGGTGTCATTGTGGTACTCCCTCCGATCCAAAAAGTTTGTAGTTTTGTAGTTCATTTTTGAATTACAAAACGATAACTTTTTTGGAACAGAGTGAGTACGTGACATGAACAATCACTAGACAGGTTCAGGACATCTTTCGTCTCCCACGTAAGATTGTGTAACCGTTTTGTTGCAGTCTATATATATATATATATATATATATATATATATATATATATATATATATATATATATATATATTGACTAATAACTTCGTTACCCCCGTGTGGCTAAGAATTTCTTACCCACATGTTTATAACAAGCCGTTCTCAGTCAAGCTTAATCATAATAAGCTTATGCATAAACCAAACTAGCCCGTAATTTCTCCACTTTGTCTGCACACGTAAAAGCAGCTTACCACTTGAATTGTTATATTTCTAAAGTATCGCTGGGTGGCGAGTATTCAAAGGTTGCAGCACTATGGATTACTTTAGGTTTTCTTTTCCGCGAAGATATTTTTGGGTTGTGCCAATGTTTGAAAGTTAGTACCCTTTCCGTCTCAAAAAGGTTATGGCTTTGTAGTTTAAAAATAAACTACAAAGCGACAAGCTTTTTAGGATCGAGGTAGTACTTTTTTCCACTGGCTACTTTGGGAAGGATATACATGTTTGTATATTGAACGTAAGAGTATAAAAAAGATAAAACAAAACAAGTCCAAACTAAATTGTTGAAGTTTAGTTAGAATTAACACCTCCAACGGAGCTCTAAAATGACATCTATTATTTTAGTTTTCCCTAAACTCCTCACATTTATAGCAACGAATAGGAAAAAGTTGGGAGCTCCCATCCAACGTCCTTGTCGCCTTAAATGTTGATGTAGCCAAATTAACAATGATTTTTATTCGCTTGAAAATGAATTGTTGGAGGGGGAGAAAAATACCCTTTATATATGATTTTTTAATTACTCCCAAAAACTATTTTAGGAGCTAATTTTACAAGTCTCTTTTGAAGTTATACTAAGATTAAGATGCTATATTCACAAAGAGTATACAGTCAAATATCTGATAACTTAATTATGTCCTCTATACGTGACATTTAGATTTTTTACATGGATTTTGAATAAAATCGTTGAGATTTTTTTAGGGTAAATAGAAATATAATCATGAAACAAGTATAAATTTATGGTCTCCTAATCATAAGACAAATACGACTGATAATTATTACAAAATTCTACTATGGATAGACGATAACAAGCACACTTAACAACCAAACAAAATGGCTACGGTATCTAAATCTCTGCCATGCTGAGCAAAGATCTTCATTATCGCTTTTCCCAAAAGAAGACATGCATTTCGTAACCCCCAAGAATGATGACCACATCATGGTCCAGTACGTGCGCATGTAGATACGCTGCATGTAAGATGAAATAGGTGTGGAAGGAGGAAACAACGAAAAATAAGCACGATGCCTTATGTTCAAATCGGCAATTCGTGCATCAAAAACCCTTTTTGAAATATTTGACTTTATTTTGGAAGATTATAATCCACTTATTCAATAAATTGAAATATTTTATTGAAATTGATTGTTCACAATTCTTTCATTTTTCTGGTCACTGGTCCAAACCCTGCCGCGTCTGCCCGCCCGCGCCTCTCATTCTAGAAGGCCGCTGCACGTTAGTTAAATGGGCGGTAACCCATTGACCATGGATCGTTACACCTCCCCCGTTCCCATGCGAAAACAGCTCGCCTTCTAGAAGGCCACGACCCCCGCCCGAACGTGGAAGGGCTCCGCGGCACGTAGGCGGCTCGGCGAGCAGAAAAGGGACGAGAGTCTTGGCAGCCAAGCGGCCTCCCGGGCCCACGCCGCTGACCAGTACGACCGCGAGCCAGCCAGCCAACTCACCATCGTCCCCGTCGCGGTTCCGTTGCAATGCTCCCACCCCCACCCTGGCCTCTACATAAACCCCATTCCGTCCTCGCCATCTTCCCATTCGCAGCCGGAGAAACCGGTGCCGCAGCACAGAAGCCGCGCGCCCCGAGAAAGGAAGCAGGAGTAGCAGGGAGACAGAAGAGAATCACACAGCTGCCGGAGAAAAAGGTTCGGTGTTTGGTTTGTGGTCCGGCGGCGGGATGGACCCGGCGGGGGAAATCCAGAAGGTGGCGAGCATGCGGCGCGGGGACAGCGGGTCCATGTGGCGCCGCGGGGACGACGTGTTCTCGCGCTCCTCGAGGGACGAGGACGACGAGGAGGCGCTGCGGTGGGCGGCGCTCGAGAGGCTCCCCACCAACGACCGCGTCCGCCGCGCCATCGTCCCGCTCGGCCTTGGTGACGGGGAGGCGGCGCCCGCGGGTAAGGGCGTGGTGGACGTCGACGTGCTCAGCCTCGGCCCCACCGAGCGCAGGGCGCTGCTGGAACGCGTGGTGCGCATCGCCGACGAGGACAACGAGCGCTTCCTGCTCAAGCTCAAGGACCGAATCGACAGGTGAGGTGCCGCCGCGCTCAGTAGTAGACGACTAGTTGCAGCAGTAGCAGTAGGCGTCCCGTGAGTCCGCGCTGCTGCCTGCCCTCGTCCGACGGGTGTCTCTGACGATTTGCGCGCGTTTTTTTTTGGCGGTGCAGGGTCGGGATCGACATGCCCACCATTGAGGTGCGGTTCGAGAACCTGGAGGCGGAGGCGGAGGTGCGCGTCGGCAGCAGCGGTCTCCCCACCGTCCTCAACTCCATCATCAACACGGTCGAGGTACGTGCCCCGTTGATCCGTGCGCTGTGGATTTCGCTTGCGTGTGCCGTGTGCAACAGAGATGATGGCTTCATCGCTGCGCGTCTCGTTTTGATCAGGAAGCGGCGAACGCACTGCACATACTGCCCAGCAGGAAGCAGACCATGCCCGTCCTCCACGACGTCAGCGGCATCATCAAGCCCCGTAGGTGAGAAAACCAACTCACCTGTCTTTTTTCTTATTTCTTGTCAAGTTGTTTTTCATTTTCTCATGATGATATGTTTAGTTGAAAACCAGGGGCGCAATTATAGTTTCCCCCCTTCCATGTGCTACAAATTGGCTTAGCTATTACTCTGAATCCACTGGGATCAAATTTCTTCGCTACTTCCACCAGTCCCACCTCACGTTTCACGTTGGTGCAGGATGACTCTGCTGTTAGGTCCACCCGGATCAGGCAAGACCACCTTGCTGCTCGCATTGGCTGGAAGGCTTGACAAAGACCTCAAGGTTGTATAAATAGAATCTTATACTATACCTAATAATCCATTCAAATTACCAATCTGTGTACTCGTCATGCACATTCATTAACACCCTGTTTACTCACAACTTCTGTACAAAATGAGCAGCCAAGAAACAGGGGGCACCTTTTTTGGGGCAATTGCTGATACATATTACTGATATTGAAACGATATGCAGGTTAAAGGCAAAGTGACCTACAACGGGCATGAGATGACGGAGTTTGTGCCTGAGAGGACAGCCGCGTACATCAGCCAACATGACCTCCATATAGGAGAGATGACTGTGAGAGAGACACTTGCGTTCTCTGCCAGATGCCAGGGTGTTGGCTCCCGTTTTGGTAGGATTCTGAGCAGTTAGCTACACAAACACATTCACTCATTTGGACGTCATGGTTTGATTGGATACTTATCAGAGTTTCCTTCTTTCCTTCTATGTCGTCAGATATGCTGACCGAGCTGTCAAGGAGGGAGAAGGCAGCAAACATCAAGCCTGATGCTGATATCGATGCATTCATGAAGGCAAGTATTTCTAGACCCAGTATGATTTGCTGTTTACTGTTTACTTGTTCATATTACTTAACTAATCAGAAGTGAAGACTAATTATGATTTTCTGCTTAACTTAATTAGGCATCTGCAACGGGAGGGCAAAAGACCAATGTCATCACTGACTATATGCTCAAGGTAAAATGCAACTTTTAGCTGAAACCACGAGTAAGTTCAGATTGAAATATAAATCTAATCTGTCTTTACTATATCCACGTTACTTCCTGCAGATATTAGGACTAGAGATATGTGCCGACACAATGGTTGGGGATGAGATGCTGAGGGGCATCTCTGGCGGACAAAGGAAACGTGTTACAACTGGTATAACGAACATCCATTTTCAATTCAAACCATTTGACTTTATATTAGAGTGATGTGATCATGTGACTGATTTTTCTTTGGATGTATCCTGTAGGTGAGATGCTAGTTGGGCCTGCTAGAGCTCTTTTCATGGATGAGATCTCAACTGGGCTTGACAGCTCCACTACATTCCAGATTGTAAACTCCCTGAGGCAATCCATTCACATCCTCAGTGGCACAGCTGTCATCTCATTGCTGCAGCCGGCACCTGAGACTTACAACCTTTTCGACGACATCCTCCTCCTTTCAGACGGCCAAATCGTGTACCAGGGCCCCCGAGAGGATGTGCTTGAATTTTTTGAGACCATGGGGTTCAGATGCCCTGAAAGGAAGGGTGTTGCTGACTTCTTGCAAGAAGTTTGTACTGTGCACCATATTTCAGTGTACATTTATGCAAAATTTATGTTAACTAATTCAATTGAAATGTTGTGCAGGTGACCTCGAAAAAGGATCAGAGACAGTATTGGGCACGGCATGATAAACCTTATCGCTTTGTAACTGTGAAGGAATTTGCAACTGCATTCAAGTCATTCCACACTGGCAGAGCTATAGCGAATGAGCTTGCTGTTCCTTTTGACAAGAGCAAGAGCCATCCCGCCGCGCTGACTACCACGAGGTACGGGGTGAGTGGCAAGGAACTGCTCAAGGCAAACATAGACCGGGAGATCCTTCTCATGAAGAGGAACTCTTTCGTCTACATGTTCAGAACCTTCCAGGTAACTTCCATTAGTCCAAGGATTGGCATGTAAGGGAAAACAGCAACATTACTAACTCCTTGATCCTCTGGCATTATAGCTGATGCTCATGTCGATCATTGCGATGACTCTCTTCTTCCGTACAAAAATGAAACATGACTCGGTGACCAATGGGGGCGTCTACATGGGTGCTCTCTTCTTTGGAGTGCTTATGATCATGTTCAATGGCTTTTCTGAGCTGGCACTCACCGTCTTCAAGCTGCCTGTATTCTTTAAGCAGAGGGATCTCCTTTTCTTTCCTGCATGGGCCTACACTATCCCCTCATGGATCCTCAAAATACCCATCACATTTATCGAGGTCGGTGGATATGTATTCTTGACATACTATGTCATTGGATTTGATCCAAATGCCAGCAGGTGAGATTTGCCATTATTTATATGGGTCACATTACTAAACAAATGTATATCCTTAGTCATGTTTTACTCTGGTATTGTGCCACAAATGTTCTTACAGTGGTAATTTCCCTCAGGTTCTTCAAGCAGTATCTGCTTTTATTAGCAGTCAATCAGATGGCAGGGTCACTCTTCAGATTTATCGGTGGGGTAGCAAGAAACATGATTGTTGCAAATGTCTTTGCATCATTTATGTTACTAGTTGTCATGGTGTTGGGAGGATTTATTCTAGTAAGAGGTAAAAACTCACCCCTGTCCCTCCACCCGTCTCTCTCTCTCTCTCTCTGTGTGTGTGTGCGCGCGCGCGCGCGCGTGCGTGTGGTGTTGTGTTTCATTGCAATGCAGCTTCTTAAAAAAAATCTCTGCTTCTTTTTATCTGATCTTGCAGAGAAAATCAAGAAATGGTGGATCTGGGGTTACTGGATCTCCCCAATGATGTATGCCCAGAATGCCATTTCAGTAAATGAGATGCTTGGGCATAGCTGGAGTAAAATATTGGATAGCAGTGCATCCAACGAGACCCTAGGTGTGCAAGTCCTTAAGTCCCGCGGGGTATTCCCAGAAGCAAAGTGGTACTGGATTGGTTTTGGTGTGATGATTGGATTCACCTTGCTCTTCAACGCACTCTTCACTCTTGCCCTTACATACCTTAGGCGTGAGTACCTGTGAAATTTGTTGTCATGGTTTGCTATTTTTTTATTGGTTTTCACAATATCTAAACCTGCAATCGGTTGCGCCTTGTTATTTCTAGCATATGGCAACTCCCGGCCATCTGTTTCTGAAGAGGAGCTGAAGGAGAAGCATGCAAACATCATGGGCGAGATTCTAGATGTCAATCACTTGGCTACAGGAATCAATACTGAATCTGATTCAGGAACAGCAGAAGGTGGTTCTGCTCCGGCTCAAAGGGGCATGATCCTCCCGTTTGTCCCACTTTCACTCACCTTTGATGATGTCAGATACTCTGTTGACATGCCACCGGTAAAGATAGAAACTTGATTCTCTTACATATCAACAACGACAACTGATCACTAATCTGTAACCTTGGGTATAAAATTAAATTCAGGAAATGAAAGCACAGGGTGTAGTTGAAGATCGTCTGGAGCTCCTCAAAGGTGTCAGTGGGTCTTTTAGGCCAGGGGTCTTGACAGCGCTGATGGGGGTCAGTGGTGCTGGAAAGACTACTCTGATGGATGTGTTAGCTGGGAGAAAGACTGGTGGGTACGTTGAAGGAAACATCAGCATTTCAGGATACCCGAAGAAACAAGAAACCTTTGCACGTGTATCAGGATACTGTGAACAGAATGATATCCACTCACCACAGGTGACAGTCTATGAATCACTGCTGTTCTCAGCATGGCTTCGGCTTCCCAAGGAAGTAGATTCAAACAAAAGAAAGGTCAGTTACACACACAGTTGTCATTTCTACATTTAGTTGATATGTGGTAGACAGATGCTTACCTTTTTGAGTGTGCAGATCTTCATTGAGGAGGTGATGGAGCTTGTGGAACTCAAACCACTGAGAGGTGCTTTGGTCGGACTACCTGGGGTGAATGGTCTGTCGACTGAGCAGAGGAAAAGGCTTACCATTGCTGTTGAACTTGTTGCAAATCCTTCAATCATCTTCATGGATGAGCCAACCTCAGGGCTTGATGCCCGAGCAGCTGCAATTGTGATGAGGACAGTGAGGAACACTGTGGATACTGGTAGAACTGTGGTCTGCACGATACATCAACCTAGCATTGACATATTTGAAGCATTTGATGAGGTGAGAGAATTCGCATCGGCGATTTCTTCGAGCTACTTTCTGAATAAGTGCTAGATCAGCCATCATTTTCTTGCAGCTAGTTTTCCGAAGTTGAAAAAACTTTGCAAGATCTGAAATGTTTTATTGATCCTGCAGCTTTTCCTGATGAAGCGTGGTGGAGAAGAGATCTACGCTGGTCCACTAGGCCATCATTCTTCAGAGTTGATCAAGTACTTTGAGGTAAAGTGACGTGTACAAACTTTGGATATACATCTATCAGATTTCTTCAAAATTACTGATATCGTGATTCATATTATCCAGGGTATTCAAGGAGTTAGCAAAATTAAAGAAGGCTACAATCCAGCAACATGGATGCTTGAAGTGACCACAGTCTCTCAAGAACAAATTCTAGGTGTTGATTTCAGTGATATATACAAGAAATCTGAACTTCACCAGTAAGTAACTTCCTGGTGGCCAGTGGTTACAGTAACTAGGAAGAGCACAAAGTGACTAAATTTAATTATTTTAGGTCGAAATTTCATGTGCATTATATTTTTTTTATCATACTAAGCTTATTTGATAAAAAATTGGAGGTCTATCAATCACTATATACCATTGCACTTTGCTGTTTTCAATATTACCAACTGTCCTTTTCCAGGCTATTTCTACAGTTGGATGATTAATTGGTTGTTTTGTTTTACAGGAGAAACAAGGCCTTGATAAAGGGATTAAGCCAACCAGCACCTGGTTCAAGCGAGCTGCATTTCCCTAGCAAGTATTCACAATCTTCCTTCACACAATGCATGGCTTGCCTGTGGAAGCAGAACTTGTCATACTGGAGGAACCCTCCTTACAATACCGTTAGGTTCTTTTTCACTACCATCATTGCTCTCCTCCTCGGCACCATCTTCTGGGATCTTGGGGGCAAAGTGTAAGTCATGACAGATTGTACCATCACACATATAGCTAATAAGTGGCCACATTCAAAGTTTTATTGACATTTTGCTTCATACTACAGGAAATCATCTCAAGACTTGTTTAATGCTATGGGTTCAATGTACTCTGCGGTGCTGTTCATCGGCGTCATGAACTGTACCTCAGTTCAGCCAGTGGTGGCTGTGGAGCGTACTGTCTTCTACCGTGAAAGAGCTGCTGGCATGTACTCAGCTTTCCCGTATGCATTTGGCCAGGTGAATGGTTCTCCTGGAAATCAGTTCTGGATTCCCTTTCAGCTGTTGTTTGCTGCATATTCTTGAGAGCCAGACACTGATCAGCTTATCTCGTCGCAGGTTGTCATTGAGCTCCCATACGCACTAGCTCAGGCTACCCTATATGGGGTCATAGTGTACTCGATGATCGGGTTCGAGTGGACGGCTGCCAAGTTCTTCTGGTACCTCTTCTTTGGCTACTTCACGCTGCTCTACTTCACATTCTATGGCATGATGGCTGTCGGTTTGACACCAAACTACCACATCGCCTCGATCGTCTCCTCTGCATTCTACGCCATATGGAACCTCTTCTCCGGGTTCATCATCCCCCGACCGGTAAGCGCCGTCACCCTCCTAGTGGCACCTGCTACTTCTAAATTTCATCCCGTTTCCATAGCTCATTTCTTTTCTGGACTGACGCTACATTCAGAAAGTGCCGATCTGGTGGAGGTGGTACTGCTACATATGCCCTGTCGCATGGACGCTATATGGGCTCGTCGTGTCGCAGTTTGGGGACATAACGACACTGATGGATGACGGCACACCCGTGAATGTGTTTATTGAGGACTACTTCGACTTCAAGCATAGCTGGTTGGGATGGGTGGCGACCATTGTCGTGGCGTTTGGAGTGCTCTTTGCCTCCCTGTTTGGCTTTGCCATCATGAAGTTTAACTTCCAGAAGCGATGATGACAACAAGAACTGAGAAGGATGTGAATACACGTTGGGTTGTGCATATCGGAGTACACCATATTTTGAATTATTTAGTTATATTATAAGTTATAGAAGCTTTTCTCTTCTTAATTAGAATGATCGCCTGGCATTTTGTAAAGATCTGTCTAGGGAAATTTGAGACGGGATGCCCTACAAAAATTATCAGTTAGGGAAAAATCAAGAAAGTGCCCCTTATTTTGCTGACTTGAGCCCATCTTTTGTTGCTTATGCTGATGTATCGATAACATCAAAAATATAGTTCCTATTCCTACATGTACCTGCTTGGCACATCTTTGGTTGATATTGCGCCAAGAGAACAAAAGAGCTCAACGGCAAGAGCTCGCAGCATGGGTAGTGTTGTCCAGCACCTTGAAAATCAGGATGGAAGTTGCGATTGAACTTGCAAAATATAAATGTTTGACCTTCTAGCTGGTTTTGTGGAAAACGTGGTGCTACTTTCAGAACTCCAAGATCAGGTTCTATGGAAGTTAACGGTTTCTGGATGCTATACGAGCAAATCATCTGTCTCCACCGACACACTCACTTTCGCGCCCTGGAGACGTATTTGGAGAACCTGTTCTGTGGCTGACCATGCTGAATAGTGTTAGACATAAGATAACCTGGTAAAACGAATTTGGCAAGGAAATAAGAAGTGTTGTTATTGTAATCACAATAAGACAATCAAACACTTATTTTTTTCAATGTCACTTCGCTTGTTCTATATGGTCAATTATCCAAGTTGCTTCAAACTTGTATCCACCAAATAGGGTAGCTAATGTTTTTATAATTGGCTACAAGGGATAGATAACAAGTATCAAATACACTTCCGGGTGGGAGGGATTGCTATTATTTGGTCCCTTTGGTTATGTAGAGACAATTTAATTTTTAGTGGTAAAAGTTCATCTTCTTTGCAGGTTATTTACAGGTGTACTTCTTTGCTTCGTTCATGGTCAGCTTTACAATGTTTGGAGTACAAAAACTTGTATATAGAGGTGTGTACACGATTGGAGCAGATGGTGAGACATATTTTTACTCAACTTGGATGGCAGCATAACCTACAGACCAACTCTACATTGTTTCATAGTCTCATATCTTGTATTGTGTATGCGATGTTATAATTTTTGTGTTTAGTGACTGCGTGCATCTCAATTATGCAGAAGCCGGGTGCAAACTCTAATGTATCTCCTGCATACTTTTGAGTTTAATAAATTGCTCATTATCGGAAAAAAAAATAATTGTCAAATGTGGTTGAAACCCATGTCTTGTCCGTAGGGGATTTATATATGGCCAATGGGCCGTGACCGGCCGGTGCAGCCCGGAAGAGCCATCGGGCCGAGCCGGGCCGGGATGTGCTAACACGACCAGCCTGCATCTTGGCCTGGGCACGGTCCAGGCTAATTTTAGTCGTGTTGGGCCCTAGACGACCATTTGTGCGTTGGGACAACCCAAACCCCGAAGTGGCGATGGAGCAGAGTGGATGGCGGCGCCGAAACCCGTTCGCAAGGAGTCCGAGGCGGCGGCCTGCGTCGCGGGGAGGCAGGATCAAGTTCACGCCGAGTTAGAGTCGGAGGCTTGGTCCCGCCATTGCAGAGGTGGGGCACCGCTGCATCGCGTCGAGGCCCGAGGAGAGGAGGGGGGCGAGCAGTCAGGAAGTCAGAGCCGGGGAGGAGGCTGCAGATGCGTTGATAGCGGGCAACACCGATGTGAGGCGCGGCAACGACGAGGGGCGAGGGCGCGATGGTGTCAGGCTGTCGGTGGTGTGCCTCGCCCGGTGGACCGGCTCGAGGAGGCGACAACGGTGGGACTGGGGAGGTCGATGAGGGTGTGGTGGTGTCGAGGCCGAGGGCGATAGTCACGAGGTGGGCCAATGGGGTCGCTAGACAGTGAGAGTCGAGAGGAGGGCGGAGTCGACAGGGGTGGGGTGGGAATACCCATGATAGTGCTTCTGAATACCCATACCCGTTGGTTTAAAACCGTACCCATACCTGAACACGTCACCCGCTACGGGTACAGTCTGGTAGCCATATCCGTTACCCACATATATTTTTTACCTGCGGGTATACCTATTACCCGAACATGTCCACTTGTTGGTAATACAGATGTCCAACACAAAACACAACAACAGATGTCCACCACATAATTCTTAAAACATTCATACAGCTGACCATAACACAACATGTTCAATTGTTCATTGTCATCATAGCATAGAATCCATGAAACACCACAACTGTGAAACAAAATGAACATCACAATTCGCAAATGCTCTGCGAACATCACAAATCACAACTGCAAATATTGAAAACTATGCACAACATGTGAAAAAACTGAACAAAGGTGGAGAACGGAGGTTGAATCACGACTGATCTGTGATGGGGAAGCGGAGCTTTGGCTGGATCTCGCGGTGGGGAGCCGGGGACGCGGAGTGGGATGACGGGCATGGCGAGCAGAACAGGGCGCACCAGAGTTTGAGACGGCAGGGCAGGGATGTAAGCAAGCAGCGATGAAGCAAGGCTGGGCGAGTGATGGGGCGGTGAGCGGTGGTGAAGCAGGGTTGGGCGAGTGATGGTATGGCGGAGCGGGGATGCGATCCGGCGGCGGTGAAGCGGGGATGCGATCCGGCGGAGTCAGGATCGGGGCGGTCGAGTGGGAGTGACGGCCTCACGAAAGAGTGGAGATCGAGAGATTGTGGGCTGCGGTTGCAGGCTTGCGGCGGCCTGGAAGGAAATATGGAGGTGGGAGAAACCCTAACAAAGTGTGTATATATATTATTGGACCCACCTGACAGTGCGGGTATGGGTATACGGGTATGGATATAAGTTTTTTGCCCGATAAAAAATATCCATCAGATCCAATCTGTTACCCGAACCCGTACCCGCGGGTACAAACTCGTAACCAAACCCGTACCCATCGGGTTGGGTATCCGCGGGTACGTGGGTAATGGATACCCATTGCCATCCTTAGTCATATGCATACTAGTGGGTGAATGAAGAAATTGACATATTTTATTTACTGCAAATGTCAAATCTGGTCTAGTCAATGTAAGGTATTGTAGTGCACCTACAATAATTCTATATTTGGTTGCTTGCTCAAAATCTAGTGAATCACCAACATAGGTTGAATATTTTGTGTGACTGATAAAGGAGTATTGAGTGATTTACACTTTTCTATACCCGCCTTCTTTATTATATTCATTGGATATTTTTTATGATTTAATAGGATGCCTTTCTTTATTTGTTCCACTTCAATTTCCAAGTAGTAGTATAGGTGCCCAAATCCTTGAGTGCAAATTCTTTTTTCAGATCCAACTATAGTGCTTCAAGTGTATTTTGAGAGGAACTGACAACCATGATATCATCAACATAAATATGAAAATATATTGTAACATTATCTTCATATAATAAACAAAGAAGCATCCCCTTTATACATTTTGAAGCCAAGTTTAACAAGTTTTGAACTTAGTTTGGAGTACCATATCCTCGGTGCCCGCTTTAGTTCATAAATGGTCTTTTTTTAGCTTGCACACATCATCAGGATATCTTGGGTTTTCATAGTCTCGTAGTTGGTTCACATAAGTTTATTCTCCTAGTACTCCATGAAGAAATGTGTTTTGAATATTTAACTGTCTTAAACACCAACCTTTTGAAACAGCAATGGACAAGACTATTCAAATTGTGGCAGCTTTAACTATTGGGTTGAACGTATCTTCATAATCGGTTACATACTTTTGTTTGAATTTTTTTTGACCAGAAAGGTCTTGTACCTGTCAATTGAGCCATATGCACACTTTTTAATTGTGTAAAACTCATTTGGAGTCAATTATGTTATTTACTCCCTCCCTTGGTACAAGGCTCCAAGTTTTGTTCTTCTCCAAGACTTGATACTCAATGTCCATTGCTTTCCTCCAGTTTTCATCTTCTAGGGCTTGTTGCAGATTGGCTGATTCTCATATGGCAGTGAATAAACACATAAAGTAATCACCGAAAGACTTCAGTTTGAAAATATTTCTTTGTGATCGTGTTTTCGGACCATCAGTCTCAAACGATCATGTTGTGATCCGGTGCAGGTGTTTCAATGTGACTCGATGAAGCATTGGGCGAGGCACATTGGATTTGAGGAAGAGCTGAATTTTTAGGCCCTATCGCACGTTGGTGCAATGGTGTCGTCCGTGTCGTCCGACTGGTAGCGTGCATCCATACGCGAAGGCCTATCATGACGCACGTGTTCCCAGTTGAGCCGGTGTTGTTGTGTGGGGTATCTAGTGAGCTGGTGCCATCGGGTGCAGCAGTACGCGAGAGCCTATTGAGCGCACACACGTGCCAGCTCTGTCGTGCAAGTCGGTTTGTTGTAACCTATTGTGTACATGCCCGTCTCCACCGGGATTTGATGCGTGTGTACGATCCGGAAGTGGATTGTGGCTTTCCCGATGCATGGTACAAAGGATGCCTGATGTTCCATATTTTTTGTGACAGAATCAACACCTATTGACACACCCTGATCTCCTACAGATGAATATTCCTAACATAAAAAATTTGTTTTCTTCGACCCGACGAGAAAGTTCAATAAAATCAGCTCTTTCTAGAAATTATTTTGTTGATTATTTTCTGTTGCAAACCTCGTAGAATTAATCAACGTCGGATAAAAGAGAAAAATCTCAAATTTTAGTCGTGCACTTGCATTGGGATTGAGTTTTTCAAAGGGATAAATAGTTTCATCAAAATCACTTCTAGTGAAGTGTAAATCCTTCCACTTGAAATATCTAGGAACGTATACCTTTGTGTAAGGGATTGTATCCTATGAAAACATTGCTTGGATCGGAAAGCATGTTTATGTGTATTATATGGACACAAGTTTGGCAAGCAAGCGTAAATAAATATCTGAGTTGAGCATAATTAAGTAGAGTGCCAAACATTTTTTCTAGTGGAGCTTTATAATCAATAATCTTGGAAGGGGTCCTATTTATGAGATAAGACACAATGGAGAAGGCTTCGGGCATGTTTGGTTTATGTACTAAGGTTGTCACAATTTGCCACAAATTTTTGCCTAACTTGACTAAGGTTAGGTGCTCAAATTTTCAGCTACATCTTGGCAAGCCTAAGGGAATTTTGCCACACCTTTTTGAGTCCTTGACATGTGAAACCTAGTTAGATGGCAAGGAATCTTGCTACAATTGTGACTATGAATCAAACAATGACTAAGTTGGTCAAACTTGACTAAACTTAGGCATGGCAAAATGTGGCAAGTTTTGGCTTCAAACCAAACAGGCCCTTCATCCTAAGTTTCAGTGGCATGGATGCATGAGCTAAAAGTGAAAGGCCTACTTCAACAATATGCTTATGTTTTTGTTCTGCTGAACCATTCTCCTGATGTGTATGAGGGCATGACACTTGGTGTGCTACCCCTATTTGATAAAAAAAGGGATTAACTTTATGGTATTCTCTACCTCCAATCAGATTGCAAGAAAATAATCTTTTTATTGAATCTGTGTTCCACCCGACTTTGAAATATTTTGAATTTTTGAAAGACTTTTGACTTGTGGCAAATGAAATAGATCCAAATGAATTTTCTAAAGTCATCAATGAAGCTAACATAATAGTTATTTATTCTAATAGAAGTATGAGCATGCCCCCAAACATCTGATAAAACAAGATCTAGATGATTTTGTGACATATTAAAAGATTTTAGAAAAGATAATTGTTGACTTTTACCTTGTTGACATGCATCACAAACTTGAGTTTTCCTGAATTCTAGGGAACAAGGCAAATTAATTTTACTCAAGCCTTTATCAACTATCATCGTGGAGGGATGTCCTAACCTATCATGCCACCTTTCTATGGACCGTTTGGTGGTCATGAAGACACACTTGGATGATGAATTCTTCAAGGATGTCCACCAATAAAGACCTCCCTCACATTTGCCTCATAGAAGATCTTTCTGAATTTTTTATTAATATACGATTTCTAAACGTTTTTAATATAAACAACACACAAAATAAATAAATTTTAAACTAACTCACCTTCGTATGTGCCATAGACGAAATTTAAATTTTGTATGTGTCATGTACGAAATTCAAATTTCGTATGTGTCAAGAACGAAATAAGTTTTAAGCTGGTGCAGGTATGTTTTATTGAGTTTTGAACTTCAGTTTTGAAATATTTAGAGGTACAATTTCTACAAATTGTTATATCATAGATTATAGTATTAGTTTTGTTGAGTCTAAGGAATAGGTTTCCAATATATTTTGTCCATTGCATTGAGAGATATTGATTTTCGAACTTGGTATTACCATCACATAAATTGAATGATTGTGATCGTATTATATAATTCAATATTCAATAAATTTTGATTCACAATATTACAACAATATGCTCCTCATTGCGTAAATAACTTCACAATCTACTCTACATTTTGTATTATGGAAAAACTTTCAAATTCTTACTCTAAAGCTTCATAAAATGAGGTTCAAAACTCAATAAAACATAATTGCGCCAGCTTAAAACGAATTTTGTTCTTGACACATAAAATTTGAATTTAGTACATGACACATACAAAATTTGAATTTCGTCTATGACACATACGAAGGTGGGTCAGTTTTGAAAATTTTTCATTTTGTGTGTTGTTTATATTAAAACGTTTAGAAATCGTATATTAATAGAAAAAATTCAGAACTTTCTTGGTCATTTGATCCTTCACAAACAAAAACAATGAGGATGATATTCCACAAATACATAATTATCAGATGTTAATTTATGGACGAAAACAAGATTTTTCTTGGTAGTTGGAATAGGAAGGATTAGAAAGATGCAACTGTTGATCAGGAGTTTGCAACATAGATTCACCAACAAAATTATTTTTCATACCTGAGTCATTGGCCGTATGCACCTTTTTCTTGTCCATTGTACTTTTCTTTGGTTGAGAGTTCGTCTAACTCTTCTGTGATGTGATCGGCGGCTACTGTATCAATGTACCAATTTGTATCCACTCCATAGGACATTGGGGCACTGTTGGTAGAACAATTATCGTATTTGAATTCTCTATCAAATCCTCTCCATTATTTTGCAGCTGAATTATCAATTTTGTCACAAATTTTACAAAATTGTCGTCCATCTGATGATGAGCCTCAACCTCTTCCTTGCCAACTCTGACCACCTCGACCACCACACTGTTGCCACCGCATCCTCCTCCACAAAAGCCGCTCATGAAGCGAGATTGGCATGCATTGTACTGATATTGGTGCGGGTTATCCTCTCGAGCCTTGCTTCGGTTGCAACAAGCTATGTGAATATATCAGACAAAGAGATATGTTCTTGTCTTGTGCTCATGTTCTCCACCGGTGAATTATATATAGCATCAATCCCAGGTAATATATAAGGGATTACATCATCATCTTCAAGCTTTTTACTTACCGCTGCCATTATAGCAACATATTATTTCATCTTCATGAAGTACGTTGCGGTCGACATGTCTCCTTTCTTGGTGCTTGATAGCTTCGTGCGGAGGAACATGATGCACACTCTTGATTGAGAGGCATAACTCTCTTGGATATACTTCCACACTTCGACCGAAGATGAACACATTGACACTTGGGCTAAGACTTCTTTTCATAGGGTGGAATTGAGATAACTCAATAACTGCCGGTCTTGTACCAACCACATGGCATACTCTGGGTTGAGTATGAAAGTGCATGTAGGCTAAATTCCCGTGAGTTTTGATGATTAATGACAACACTTAAGAGACTAATGAGCATTATGAGTGTAAGTACAAGTGATTGAAAGTGAAACAGTTCTGGATGCACTCAAAGAGGAAAAAGGGAGAAAAAGGTGGAGAAAAACTCGAATATTAGAATTTAGACTTTAAAATTTTTTGTATCAAGTTTAGCCTTGTGATGAGAGTGTGTTCAACAAGTCAAGTGGTTGAGATTCACCTAAGAGCTCATAGTCTATTTAGGTTTAGTTGGAGAGACAAAGTTAAGACAACCTTAAGGATAAGGCCGGGCTTGTCCGGGCTGGATGGTCGGACTAGTCCAGCCATATCAGACTGATATGATGTTATGCAGACCAAGAGTTAATGTGTAAGTTCGGACTTGTCCGGTTGGGGCCGGACTAGTATGTGGTTAGTGGGTTTGAGCCTTTTGGGACTAAGTCTTGAAAGGTCGGACTAGTCCGCCCTAGTAGACTTGTCTGTTTCTAGCCGGAACAAGAGTGGCAGTGTGAGATTGGACTAGTCTGTTATGGGTTCACACTAGTCCGCTTGGAGTATGGAGGTGGTTGCAGGGACTAAGTCCTGTCATGCCAGACTTGTCCACCCTGGAGGGCCGAACTAGTCTGGGTAGCTAGACTTGTTCATTCTCACCCGAAAAATAAGTTTCTCCTGTCATGCCAGACTTGTCCACCCTGGAGGGCCGAACTAGTCTGGGTAGCTAGACTTGTTCATTCTCACCCAAAAAATAAGTTTCTGTGTGAGATCAAACTAGTTCATTTATGGGCAGACTAGTATGTGGTTTGGTAACCATTTGAATTCAAAAGGTTGTAGGGACTTTTGTGGTTGGTCAAGAGTGACGTAAGTGGTACCCTCAAGTCGGAGTAGTCTGTGGTTGAAGGCCCGACTACTCCAGACTTTTCCTGGTGGCAACGACTAAGTGTCGGGACCCCTATAAAAAGGGGTCCCCCGACTTTCCTTTGCCCTCTCTCGAACCCTAACGCCACCATAGCCTTCCAATATCCATCCAAAGCCTTCTTCTTCACATCTTTGAGCCCTAAGAGCAAATCTTGAGGGTTTATTGGACTTGAGAGAGAAGAGAGAAGGGTTGATCATTGTCTTGAGATCTTAGTTGATTCTCTCGATTTGAGTTGTTTTGTGTTGAGATTTGATCTCTTTTCGAGTTGTAAGTTTGTGGGAGACTCAAATTGTGAGTTTCCCCAAGGATCATTGTAATCACCCCGTGATTTAGTGGAAGAACAAGCCGTCCTTCATGGTGGCTTCGTCAGGGTAGGGTTGAAAGAGACCCAGTCCTTTGTGGACTCCTCAACGAGGACGTATGCTTCTTCGTGGAGCTAAACCTCAGAATAAACCCGTGTGTCTCTTGTTTCAATTTTCCCTCGTTCTTCATTAGATCACTTTTAGGGTTCTTTGTGTTCTTATATTAAATCTTGGGATCTACCTAGCTGAGTGTATTACTTGCAATTGATATACTAGTCTGCTAGGTCGTTTTACTTCATCTTCCATTGAGTAGATCTTCGAAAAACACATAAAAATTTCACCTTTCGCGTTTTTACTCTTACCTCACCGGACTGGTCTACCCCAGGCCGGACTAGTCTGCCCCCTGCGTACTAATTAAGTTTTGATTAAGCAAATTTCAGGTTTTTAGCTTATTCACCCCCTCTAGGCAACATTAAATTGGTATCACAACCTAACTCTCCCTAAATCTGAATCGCTTGGAGAGGAGATGGGGGAAAACAGCGAGAAGGACTTATTGATCCACGACACTACCGGTACCGGTGAAGACTGTGTGAATGGAGAACAAGGATCCAAGTCTTCACCTTCTAAGAATGACAACACGCAGAAGACCAAGCCAAATCCTCCTCATTTCGACATTGAAAGCGAAGATGAAGATGAAGAAGTGAAGCGCCTTGCAGATCTTCTTCAAAAAGCGGGAGATGAAGCCAAGAGGAGGATAGGATTGAGAAAGAGAAGAAGCTCAACAGGAGTGAAGAACATTACACTTGATATCCTTTTAACTACGAGTGCTTGAATTCTCATTCTAACTACTTGTCTATTCCTATGGGCAAACCTCCACATTTCTATGGCACTAAATATACCATGTGGAAGCAAAATATGAAGTTGCATTTTATTTCTCTCAATCCTACCATTTACCAGTGGATGATGAAGAGCTCACTCCCGAGCAAGAACAACAAATCCACCACAACGCTCAAGGGACGGTTGTGCTCAACTCGTCCTTGAGCCATGAAGAGTCCAACAAGGTGGATGGGTTGGAGCAAGCAAAGGAGATTTGTGACACGCTCAAGATTTCTCATGAAGGCAACCGATCCGTGAGGGAGGCCAAGATTGAGATGATTGAGGGGGAACTTGGAACATTTGCTATAGAAGATGGCGAGACCTCTCAAGAGATGTACACCCGACTCAAAACTCTCATCAATAGCAGTCAGACGTACGGATGCAAGAAGTGAACGAAGCATGAAGTGGTCAAGAGAATGATAAGATCCTTCATGCTCTGGAATTTGACCCTTTGCACATCATCCAAAAGAGTCCCAACTTCCATAAGATGACTCTGGATGAGGTGCTTGGGAAGATCATCAACCATGAGATGATGGAGATGGAAGCACGCCATGTCAATGACCTTGCCAAGGTCACATACTCTAAGAAGAAGGGTGTTGCTCTCAAAGCCTCACCCAAGTCCAAAGGCAAGGAGGTGCAAGCTTCTATCAATGATGAAGATAGCGAAGATGAAAGCACCGTCATGGATGATGAAGAGATGGCCTTCTTCATCAAAAGTTTCAAGAGAATGATGAGGATAAGAAGAGGGTACAACTATGAGAGCAAGAGCAAGGAGAAGAGTAAGTCAAGGTCCAAGAGAGCTTGCTACAACTGTGGCGAGTATGGGCACTTCATTGTGAATTGTGCATATGAAAAAGAAGAGGACAAGAAGAAGACAAAGGATGGGAAGCCATAAGAGAAGATGATGTTCAAGAATAAGAAAGCACATGGCCATGCACATGTTGGCAAGGAGTGGGACTACAACGATGAGTCCTCCTCCGAAGATGAATAGGAGATGACAACCATTGCCATCAAGAAGCCAACCATGAATAAAACTCTCTTGCCCAACAAGGGAAAACGGAGGACCTCAAGTCACACTTGCCTCATGGCAAAGGAGGGAAAGCGAAAGGTTAAATTTAAAAGTTCTTTGCATTCCATTAAAGATGAAGATTTTGATAGTGATAGTTAAAATGAGTATATGTTTAAAGGCTTGAACAAAAGTGTTATAACTAGGATGAAAATGCTTTCTGGTGAAATATTATATAAGGAGGAGCTTCTTGATGAACAAGAGGAATTTCTTGCAAATGAGCAACAAAAGAATCTTGATCTTGAGAAACTCATTGAGCTTGAGAGGGAGAAGAACAAATCACTTGAACTTGAACTTTCCAAGAGCAAGGAGACTTCCTCAAGTATCAAGAGTTTGAATGTTGTGCTCAAAGATGAACTTGTTAACTTGAACAAAGTTCACAAGAATCTTGAGGCACAATTCGAAACTCTCAAGTCACTTGTCTCCTCTCCGCCTTAACAAGTTCAAACTTACTAATGTGGACTCAAACACTATAACTTGCAAATGTTCTAATCTTGTAATTTACCTGAAGAATGAGCTCAAAGTGGCAAAGAGAGAGAGCACACCTAGGGGTGCATACTTGATTACAATATCTCCCTTGATCAAAGATGGTATTGGCTATTCTAGAGGAGGAAAGAAAAATGCTAGACTTCTCAATAATAACAAGATGCAAATTGCATTTGTCAAAGAGGGTTCATATCAAGTCAAGAATGAACATCATGCATATACTTCTTTTAAAAGTGTGAAATATGAAAAAGATGCTAAAAATGTGAACTCAACCATGTTTCATGATGCATCTTATGTGCTTATGAAGAGTAAATTTGGTTATGTTTATGCTAAATATGTTGGGCCACTCCACAATAGCCCAAAGCTTTGTGTGTGGGTGTCCAAATGCCTTGTCACTAACCTCAAAGGATACAACCGAGTTTGGGTACCAAAAACAAATCCTAAACTTGTTTTGTAGACATACTCCTCCGGTGGCACTAAATGGGTGCTAGATAGTGGATGCACCAGTCACATGACCAGAGTGAGAAGAATGTTTGTGGAGTATGAAGAGATAACGGATGCACAGTCACATGACCGAAGCGAGAAGAATGTTTGTGGAGTATGAAGAAAACGATGATCCAACTCAAGGTATCTACTTTGGTGATAATAGCCAAGGAAAGGTACCAGGTATGGGTAAAATTGCCATTTCTCCTCAACACACTATTTCTTATGTTCTGCATGTTAAGCCTCTAGATTACAACCTTTTATCCATATCTCAATTGTGTGAGAAAGGTTATAATTGCTTGTTCACTAACTAGGACGTGATTGTCACAAGAAGAAAAGATAACTCAATTGTCTTCAAGGGTGTGCTCAAGAGAATGCTTTATCTTATGGATTTCACCACGGATAAAACTGAACTTGACACATGCTTGACGGCAAAGTCCAACATGGGGTGGTTGTGGTGCATACCAAGTCGGGAAACAAGTCGGAGCCACACATCCCGCCAATAATGTGATGACGATAACAAGACCATTGGAGATGATATACATGAACCTCTTCGGTCTCATTGCTTACATAAGTATTGACGGTAACAAATATAGTTAACTTATTGTTGATGATTTTTTCTACTTCACTTGGTTGTTTTTCTTGTATGAAAAAGGTGAAACTCAAGGTGTCCTCAAGAAGTTCTTGAGGAGAGCTCAAAATGAGTTCTCCCTGAGAATCAAGAGCATAAGAAGCGACAAAAGTAACAAGTTCAAGAACACCCAAGTAGAAGAGTACTTGGACGAGGAGGGCATCAAACATGAGTTTTTGGGTCCCTACTCACCTGAATAAAATGAGGTGGCTGAAAGGAAGAACCACATTCTTATAGATATATCAAGAAGCATGCTTGATGAATACAAGACATCCGATCCCTTTTGGGCAGAAGCGGTCAACACCGTTTGCCATGCAAAAACCACTTCTACTCCATCGCCTATTGAAGAAAACTCCATATCAACTTCTTACCGATAACAAACCTAATATCTACTACTTTATAGTTTTTGGTAGTAAGTGCTACATTCTTAACAAGAAGTCTAGGACTTTGAAGTTCGCCTCAAAATTCGATGAAAGTTTCTTACTTGGCTATCATTCAAACACCTACGCTTATCGTGTATTCAACAAAACCTCCGGTTGTGTTGAAATTGCACGTGACGTGACGTTTGATAAAACTAATGGCTCCAAAGTGGAGCAAGTTGATCAATGTGTGCTAGATGAAGAAAAGGCATGTGTATGGCTTTGAGAAGAATGTCACTTGGAGATGTAAGACCACAATAACAACAAGGCCCAAGAGTGACCCATCTTCATCACAAGAGGTGCCCCATACACAAGATCAAGGCCAAGACCCCCAAGATCAAAATCAAGGTCAAGATCACCATGTACAAGACAATGAAGATCAAAATGGTGGCAATGATTGGGGGGGGGGAGACGACGAAGAAGAAGAAGGACAAGAAGAAGTTGACTCAAGACCAAGTGTACCACACCCAAGTGTTCATCAATGTGTTCAACGGGACCACCCCATTGACAATATACTCAGAGACATCTCCAAGGGGGTAATAACTTGTTCTCGTATGGCTAATTTTCGTGCTCACTATTCCTTTGTGTCTTCTTTTGAGCCATTTAATAGGTTGATGGCCCTACGAGACCCGAATTGGATGATGGCCATGCAATAGGAGCTCTACAACTTCAAAAGAAATCAAGTGTGGGAGCTTGTGAAAAGACCTAATGCCAACGTGGTTGGCACCAAGTGGGTCTTCCGCAACAAGCAAGATGAGCATGACGTGGTGACAAGAAACAAAGCTAGACTTGTGGCCAAGGGGTACTCACAAGTTGAAAGTTTGGATTTGGGTGAAACTTTTGCCCCCGTAGCTAGGCTTGAATCTATTCGCATATTATTGGCTTATGCTACTCAAAATGATTTTGAGTTGTATCAAATAGATGTAAAAAGTGCCTCAACGGTCCAATCAAGGAGGAGGTGTATGTGGAGCAACCGCCCGGTTTTGAAGACAATAAGTATCCTAACCATGTATTAAGTTACATAAAGCTCTCTAAAGCCTCAAACAAGCTCTTAGAGCTTGGTATGAGTGCCTTAGAGACTTTCTCATTGACAATGGTTTTAGGATAGGAAAGGCCGATTACACTCTTTACTAAGAATGTGGATGATGACTTATTTGTGTGCCAAATATATGTCGACGACATAATATTTGGTTCTACTAACAAATCTTTTTGTGAAGAGTTAAGAAAAATCATGACGGAGAGGTTTGAGATGTCAATGATGGGAGAGTTGAAGTTCTTCCTAGGATTCCAAGTCAAGTAACTCAAGGAAGGCACATTCATAAGTCAAACCAAGTACACTCAAGATATACTCAAGAAGTTTGATGTGGAGAACCAAGCCCATCAAGACGCCAATGACGATGAATGGACATCTCAACCTCAACGAAGATGGCCCGAGCGTGGACCAAAAATGTATATTGCTCCAAGATCTCTACTTTACCTTTGTGCATCTAAGCCCAATATTATGCTTAGTATATGCATGTGTGCAAGGTTTCAAGCCGCTCCTAAGGAGTGTCACATGATAGCCATAAAGAGAATCTTGCGCTATTTAGTTCATACACCAAACCTAGGGTTATGATATCCAAAAGGGTCGAAGTTTAATCTCATCAGATACTCCAATGCGGATTATGCCACATGTAAGGTTGATAGGAAGAGTACCTCCAGGACTTGACAATTCTTGGAAAGGTCCCTAGTGTTATGGTCATCTAAGAAACAAAACTCCATTGCCCTATCCACAGCTGAAACAGAGAATGTCGCAACCGGAAGTTGTTGTTGTTGATACCCTGCGTATCGGGTACCCCACAGTACCTGTCAGAGTTGAAGGCCTCTTCAGGCCCCACGTGTCACATTGCACTGGACTCGCTTCTCTCATATAGGTAGCTCCTGGGTTGACACGTGTAATGTAAGACCGGAGCTAAAATCCCAACGTAGGGAAGCTCCGGTGTTAATACGTGTACAATGACCCCAGATCTAACCCCCAGCAGAGGGGAGTTCCGACGCCGCCACATGTTCATCAGCCCCGGACCTACCTCCCCGCAAGGGGAAGCTCCAGAGCTGCCACATGTGGAGCCTCTGGAGCTTCATCACCAACAGGAAGACGGGAAAATCTCCTTCAGCACGAACATTCAAGGGATAGTTAAAGCGGCAGTTGCAAGACCTGATTACGTGTCATTAATGCTATATTAATGACCCACGATCAGTGCGCTGTTAATAGGGGTAACGCAATCATTAAGGCACGTTATCACACTATTAACCACACTTAATATCCATAGACAGTGTATTAGGCTATTAATTACACCAAGGCCACATGTCGGGCCAGGCAAACTTTGTAACGGCCGTCCTTGGATTATAAAAGGGTTGTGTCGCACGATACCGGGGGGGGGGGGGGGGGGGGGGAATCTAAGCTGACCCGCACACTAACGCTACAGAGACACTCAATATAACAACACAAACCCCATGGAGTAGGGTGTTACGCTCAGGCGGCCCGAACCACGTAAATCTCTCGTGTCACTGTCTTGATCCTGATCTCTTGCACCCCCAACCGAAATAAGAACCTTCGCGGGCTACATTTGGTAGTACCGGGGGAAGTGTTGTTGCTACACTTTGACATTTTGATGCGCCATGTAGGGGGCCTCGAGATCTCAAGATGGTGAATTCCGCCGTAGGATCTTCCAACGACAATCATGCTGAACAACCTGCTGGAGGCAATCCCTCCAACGGGCAGCAACCAACAGGTGCCATTGTTCCGACAGGCACTATGGCACCACAACTACCATCAGTTCTGACAAACAATGTTGGGCGACAAGATGGAGTATCTGCATCGATCACTGCATCGACGAACAACAACCCTGAGCACGCGCTCATTGCTGCGCGAGCTCTCCTACAACACCCACCACCTACAGGAGCACCCCAGGGTGCTATGGAGCAGTGGAGGGCTGATGTTGACCATCTGGTTGCAGTTTCAGTCGCTGGCATCAGCAATCAAGGTCCTCTCACTTTGGGGCAAGCACCATCACAACGACAAACCTTGTCAGGACGACTTGGTCCACAAGTCTTGCAGCATAGGAGACGTGTTGCATCCCAGTAGGTGACTTCGCTGCCTCCCAGGGCACGACGCACCCACATCATCACCAGGATTCTGACCCATGACCTGCGGTCGGAACTTGATCGCTGTTATCGGTAGTAGGACGGCCGTGTCCATATCGAGCAGGCTCATGAAAGGCGAGATCATCAGCACAACCCTGCCCCTCAGGGAGTAGGAGGAGGTTGTTCTGCCATGGCTATGCATTTACGCATGGTCAGATGGCCACAAAAGTTCCGGCCTCACTTGCTGAAAAAATTCAACGGGACTGTCAACCCCGCCGAGTTCCTTCAAATCTACTCCACTACTATACTTGCAGCTGGGGGTGATGAGGTCGTGATGGCCAACTACTTTCCAGTGGCCTTAACCGGGACCGCTAGGTCCTGGTTTATAAGTCTTCCGCCTGACACCATTAACAGTTGGGCGGAGCTATGCCAACAGTTCACTGCTAATTTCGGGAGTTCTTACACCCAGCCTGACACTGAACAGGATTTGTTTGTTGTAAAGCAAACAACAGGGGAATCGATGCGACCCTTCATCCAGCGGTTTTCTCAGGTACGGAATACTATCCCTTCAATCTCAAGATCTTCTATTATCGTTGCATTCAGACAGGGTGTTCGAGATAAGAAAATGCTGGAAAAACTGGCGACCAAAGAAGTCACCAGTGTCACAAAACTCTTCAGCTTAGCAGACAAGTGTGCTAAGGCTGCAGAGGGCCATGAGATGCACTCTAAACCAGCTCCGGAGGCTAACAAGAATCCCTCCAAAGCTGGAGCCACTACCTCCGGTGGTGGCAAGAAGAAGAAGAAATCCAACGGCAAGAAAAAGTCGTCAGTCGGCGCGCCTACTACTGCGGCTGCTGCAGCTCCGAGTGGCCGGGGGCCACGCCCCGGGAAACGGCCTCGACCATCATCAGAAGATGGAGGCAGTTCCAAAGACGGACAGACACAGTCTGGAAGAATGCCGAGAGGTCCAGAACCTTGCCGAGCGCTATAACAAGCGTCGGGAAGAAGCTCCTTTCCGTCAGCGGGAAGAAAAGCAAAAAGTCGACGAAGCTCCGGTTGAGGAGGAGCTAGGTTTTTAGGACCCCAAAAAGGTCTTGAAAGCTGTCTACAACACCATTGACAATGACTCCGACGTCTCTAACAACGAGCGTCGGAAGACCATGAACACCATATATGATGGTTCATGGGACATCATATCTCGCTGCATCCTCAAGACAATGCGATGGGACATGGCCGTTGCAGCTCCTACTGCCAGGGCAGAGCCTCATCGGAAGTGGATGGACACCCCCATCATCTTTGATGCCTCAGATTGCCCCCACAACATGATCGGAGCTGGCCAAGTCCCATTGATGGTGTCTCCCACCATTAACAATATCCAACTTCACCATGTAATGGTGGACGAAGGTGCAGGGATGAACCTCATAAGCTTCAAAGCCTTCGTCAAGCTTCATCTCTGACCTTCGAACCTTCGCCCCTCTCGACCTTTCTCTGGGGTAGGTTCGGGGGCCATTACCCCCCTCAGCTCCATCACACTCCCGGTGACCTTTGGCACTCGGGAGAACTACATAACCGAGAAGTTGGTCTTCAATGTTGCGCAGATCAGTCTGCCGTTCAATGCCATTTTGGGCAGGCCTGCCTTGTACAGTTTCATGGCCTCCGCCCATTATGGTTATTTAATGTTGAAGATGCCAACACATGCGGGTGTTCTCTGGATTCGCAGAGATCGCACTGCAGGAGTCACTGCTTTAGAAGAACTATATGCGCTTACTACAGTGTAGGAGGAAGCATCCGGTAAGGAGCCAGCTCCGACCCCCTCCCCCCCCCCCCCCCCCCCCCCGAGCATTCGTCATCGAGGCTCTACCTCCGCACCCCGTGTGCAACCAAGCAGCGACACCGACGTTCCCATCAAAGCCGTCAAAATTGGTTCTGATGCTGCTTAGACTACCCGTATATCGGGAGGTCTGAACAACAAATAGGAACTCGCGCTCATCACCTTCCACTGGGCTAATGTCGACGTGTTTGCCTGGCAACCGTCACAAATGCTTGGGATCCCTAGGGAGGTGATTGAGCACAATCTGAAGATCTATCCCGACGCATGGCCTGTACACCAGAAGCCCCGAAAGCAATCAATCGAGCGATAAAACTTTATCCGATAGGAGATCAAAAAGTTGCTCGAAGCTGGTTTTATCCGGGAGGTGTTTCACCCAAAATGGCTGGCAAACCCAGTTGTGGTGCCCAAGGCTGGCGGGAAGCTTCAGATGTGCATCGACTACACCACTTTAAATAAGGCATGTCCCAGGGATCCATTTCCACTACTGAGGATAGATCAGATAGTGGACTCCACCTCCAGGTGTGATCTATTGTGTTTCTTAGATGCATATTCTGGATATCATCAAATCCAAATGTCTAAGGAAGATGAAGAACATACTGCCTTCATAACAGTAGATGGATTATATTGTTATACTGTCATGCCCTTTGGTCTCAAAAATGCTGCTTCAACATTTGTGCGAGCTATGTACAAAACGTTTGGAGAGCTAATTAGAGACTTGGCGGAGGTGTACGTTGATGACATCGTCGTGAAGACAAAAAACAAGGACTCTCTCCTCAACAATTTACAAGCTGTCTTCGACAAGCTGCGCACCACGCGCACCAAGCTGAACCCGGACAAATGTGTCTTCGACGTTAGCTCCGGGAAGCTTCTAGGTTTCTTGGTGACTGAAAGTTGCCTAGAGGGTGGGTGAATAGGCTAATCGACCTGAAATGACTTAATAAAACGAAATCAGTACTTAGGGGGGCGGACTAGTCTGGTCCAGGGGCAGACTAGTCTGGTTCGCCTGCAGGGAAACCCTAAAAAGTGGTTCTAACAAGTTTTAGTCAGATTTTCATGATGCGAAATGTGTGAGGATGATTCAGTGAACCTTAAAAAGTTATAGAGCAAGTATGGAGCAAAGGATCACAGTGAAATGGAAATGATGAATGAAAAACGGTAAAGCTAACCCTAGAAGCAATGTGCGATAAATGAAAGCGAAGAACACAAGGGACACAAAGATTTTATCCCGAGGTTCGATTCCACACAAGAATCTCCGTAGTCGTTGAGGAGTCCACACAGGACCGGGATCAACAACCCTTCCCTCACCAAGTTTGCCACAAGGGCCAAACCGGTTCTCCACTATCACAAGGGTGAATACAATATTCGTTGGGGCTTCTCACAATCTGAGGCTCCCATCACAAATATGATCACAAATCACAAAGAACAACTCAAGCCACAGGTCACAAAGACTCAACAAGTGCAAGAGATCAAACCGAGAGCCAAAGCACGGTGTTCTTCCTCTTCTTCACCTCACTAAACCCTAATACACACAAAAATTAGTTTTAGAGGGAAAGTAGACAAGAGAGAGGCTTTAGAAGGCTCAAAGTTTGCTGTGGCGGCGCTAGGGTTTCAAGATATGTTCAAATGAACCTGGGGTCCTCTATTTATAGAGGACCCAAGCCCATACTGCTGACCTTAGCAGATGGGCGGACTAGTCCGGCCTCTGGCCCGGACTAGTCCGGCCTTTTGGGACCACTGACATCTGATCAGGTCCTGACAACTGCCACATTGTGCGTCAATCGTCACACTACTCGCCAAAATCAAATTCAAACGATCACTCCATAACGGACTAGTTCAGTCCAAACCGGACTAGTCCGATCTCACACAAAACCTTTTATTCCGTGTGAAAACGGACTAGTCTGGAGACCGCAGACTAGTCTGACCACCAGGGCGGACTAGTCCGACCTCCCAGACATAGTCACTGGAGCACCCAGCTCTCACAATCCCGTACTAGTTCGTACCCACAGCGGACTAGTCCGATCTCAGTCAGGACCTCTTGGTCCACCCTAAAATGAACAAGTCTGGGTTTTGGGACTTAGTACCAAAAACCCACCCCATGACTACCATGGACTAGTCCGTCCCACTACAGACTAGTCCGAAGTCAGTCAGAACCTCCTGGTCCACCTGAAAACGGACTAGGCCGGCCAGCAGCGGACGAGTACGGCCACCAAAACGGACTAGTCCGGCCTCTCCTGCCGGGCCACTCTCACACTCTTCTCTCAATGGGTTTTGATCTCTAAAACGCTTTGAGTTCCCAGCTTGATCTCTATGCACTTTACGCACACATCCTCCTACATCTATGACTAGTCTAAACTTGACACGCTAGAAACCCTAGTTTCTACTCTTCGAGCCAACACTGCCGTTTCCATCCTTTTCCTTTTTGAGGGTTTGCGACTCCACTCAAGTCCACACCCGTGCTTAAGATCACTGAGCTCATTAGTTACTTAATTGTCATCATCAATCATCCAAAACCCACGGAGAACCTAGATGCACTTTCAATCTCCCCCTTTTTGGTGATTGATGACAACACATCAAGTCTTCAACATATAAGAGTATAAAATTTGGTTTTCATAACGTGCGGGTGTTTGAGTGACTCCCCCTCAATGAATGCATCATGAAAAGAAGATTGAGGAAGTCCTTCATACACACACACGTTATGGTGGGGTGCCTACGTGTTGTGCTCAACATTTGTGACAAGACATAATTGTTATGAATGTGATCAAAAGATATACAACTAAAGCATCATATTAATATTAAACAATCAAACATAGTCTTGCACAAATTTAAACATCCTAATGACATAAATATTACAATATAGAGTGCAACATGTCCAAGGATCCAAATAAACAAACAAGTACTACTACCCCCTCTAACTCTCCCCCTTTGGCATCAAGACACCAAAAAGGAAAAGAAGAGGGAAACTAAGAGGCCTAGAGTATAGTCATCCTCCTCCTCGCTGTCGGCTGCCTCATCGCTCTCTGTGGCCTCCGGATCCTCGTAGTCCTCGTCGTTGTCACCGTCGAAGACCGGTGCCGAGGGAGCCGCCCAGGAAGAGCTCCCGTCCTCGTGGAACTGGGCGAGCTCGTCGGCGGTGAAGTCGGGGTACGGGGTGATCTCGCTGTCGCTCTCCTCCGGAGGAGACATAGGGACCTCAAGCTTGTCGCACACCGCCTTGAGGTACTTCTCTTGGCGCTTCTGCATCCGCTGAGTACGGACCTCTACCTTTCGGCAGGAGGCAAAGACGGCCTTGAAGAACTTGAAGAAAGTGCTCATCGACTCAGACGGAGGCGAAGATGGGGGTGCCACGGGGCGAGGTGCTGGCATCCCCGGATGGGAAGGAGGCTCGACATTCATTCGGCGAGCAGGCTCCGGGATGGACGGAGGCATCTGAGGACGAAGGGGCTGATGAGTTGTATCCTTGGCAAACACATGCCCTGACACCTTCTCGATCAAGCACATAATGTAGGGTGCATATCCACATGCACAGTTTGGAGTGTGGGAGATGTTGAAGATGTCATCGAAGATATAGTCCACAAGATTGAACATTTCATCTCCATCAATCAGCAGCAGGAGGTGCCTCCGGTTGCCCTGTATGATCCCGACATCACCCTCTTTAGGAGCCACAGTCTGCCTCAGGATTCTTTTCAGGATGCTGTAGAAGGGCTTGATGTTCCTTGCAAGCCCGGCCTCATAGGGGACATGACTAGGATACATGTTGGCCATCTCATCCCTGTCCACTGCCTTTAGATTCGAGATGATTATCTCGTGGTCCAAGTGGTGCTCAAGTCTTATAGCGTTAGCAAACTCTTTGAATGTGGCAGAATACTGCTCACCATTCGTCATCCATGTGATGGCTCTGTTGCCATGAGGGTGAAAGAAGACAGTTGTGTAAAACTGCACAATCACCTCCATGTTCCAGGCATACTTGAAACCTAGAATGTCTTTAATGTCATGGCGCTCAGCGGCTTCGATCACTTCATCAAAGGCCACATTCTTCTTTTTGGCCATGTATTCCCAATCGACCCATTGAGCTTGGATGATAGGATTCTTCATGGCTTGGTAGACTGAGCGATAATAATCGCAATGGAAATCACACCAAAACCGTGGATCGGCGGTGTGCTTCTCGTAGTCATACACTTTGTCAGTCCTTAGCCTTCGGGCCTTCTCAGCTCCTTTGCCCTTGAAGACATTGGCTGCCAGGTTGGGCTGCCTGTTCGGGTTGCAAGCTGGAGAGTGCATCTTCAGGGGGCCAATGGGTTTGTCCTTCCCCTTCTCCTTTATGACCAATCCCTTGGCCTTCTTTGCCGGAGCCTTCACAGAAAGCTTCTTCTTCTTGGGCTCTGCAGGGGTCAGGGCCTTGCCCTTCTTCGGATATCTCTCGATCCGACGTTCAGTGTCTTCTTCTTGGGATTGCTCCTTGGCCCTTTCCTTTTCTCCCACTGTCACTAGCTTCTTCCGCTTGGAGGCTTGTGCTGCGGCAGCCTGGGAATTGTGTGCTTCCCTCTCCTCTCTCTTCTTCTTTCTGATCTCTCTGCGGCTCTCCTCAATGGCACGCTGCATAGCTGCATCTTCATCATAGATCTCCTGGGGGTTAGAGCAAGGGGAGCTATGCTCGGATCAAGACATGGTCGCTGCAAGCACATTAAGGACAGAAGTTGTGAGGTCAACGAAGTGGAATATTGCGAAAGAGATCATGAGAAAAGGTCAAAGTTAGGGTTTGTCCTGTGTAAACCGGACTTGTCCGCCCAGGGGACGGACTAGTCCGCAGGGCGGACTTGTCTGCCTGGGACCAGACTAGTCCGGGTTACACAGGAAGAACCCTAACCCTAACGATTTTTCGAAAAATCTTCGAAACAAGTCGCAATACTCCTAGGTTATGATCGCAAGGGTACTAGAAACAACTTTTGTAAAGAGGCATCTATCAATAACTCTACGAATCAAGAATGAGGTAGAATTTTGATTAGTTGAGAATACCTCTTCAAATCTCAAAAAATCGAGGGGATCGGTGATGGATCGCGTTGGGAACGTGCGGGTAAAGTTTCCCACACCTTCAAAGGTTCCAATGCACGGATTGGAATCGGTTTTTTGGTGGAGAGAATCAAAAATCACCTAAGGGGGCAGTTTTCGCGCGTGAGGGAGAGAGAGAGGCAAGTAAGAAGAGAGAGGGGAGGTCGGGCCGCCTCCTCGGGGTTTAAGTCCCTAGGAGCTGGACTAGTTCGATATGGGGCAGGACTAGTCCGGTCGGCGGACCAGACCTGGACCAGTCTGCTCCGGACTTGTCCGGCCTTGGGGCGGACTAGTCCGGTGCTAAAGGCTGGAAACATATATATATATATATATATATATATATATATATATATAGTTTTAGCCACTATAATGGATCCTTTTGGACATATTTACACAATAAAACTTTATGAACATGGTCAGTAAGAAATCAACAATCAAACTATGACCATAATTCACAAAGTTAATAGTTTTTCAAATGATTTAGAGAAAATCGAGATAGAGATGAATTTTAAAAACACATGCGTTCTTTTGAATAAGGTGCAAAGTAAACATTCAGATGTGCATGTTTCAAGCCACATTTCGAGAATCTAAGATATTGAGCTCACTCCTAAGCTCACAAAAGTGCTTCTGATCTAAGGGCTTGGTGAATATATCGGCTAGTTTGTTCTCGGTTCTTACATGGGAAATCACTATATCCCCCTTCAAGGAATGATCTCTCAAGAAGTGATGCCTAATATCGATGTGCTTTGTCCTCGAATGCTCAACTGGATTATGGGCTATTTTGATGGCGCTCTCATTGTCAAATAGGAGTGGAATATGGCGCAAGTTTATACCATAATCTCTTAGAGTTTGTCGCATCTAAAGAAGTTGTGCACAACAACTTTCGGCTGTGACATACTCCGCTTCGGTTGTGGAAAGAGCAATGGAGTTTTGTTTCTTGGAGGACCAAGACACTAAGGATCTACCCAAGAATTGACATGTCCCGGATGTGCTCTTTCAATCAACTTTGCACCCCGCATAATCCGCATCGGAATAACAACTAAGGTTAAACTTGGATCCTTTGGGGTATCAAAGTCCTAGGCTAGGTGTGTGAACTAAATATCTAAGAATTCTCTTAACTGCGGTCAGATGACACACCTTAGGTGCGGCTTGAAAATGTGCGCACATGCACACACTAAGAATAATGTTCGGTCTAGATGCACAAAGATATAATAAAGAACCAATCATAGAACGATGCACCTTTTGGTACACACTTGGACCATCTTCGTTGAGGTCGAGGTGTCCATTAGTTGCCATTGGAGTCTTGATGGGTTTGGCCTTGTCCATGTCAAACTTCTTCAATATGTCTTGAGTGTACTTTGTTTGACTTATGAACATGCCTTCCTTGAGTTGTTTGACTTGGAAACCTAAAAAGAACGTCAACTCCCCCATCATGGACATCTCAAATCTCTCCGTCATTATCTTGGAAAACTCATCACAAAACACTTTGTTAGTAGAACCAAATATGATGCCATCGACATATAATTGGCACACAAAGAGATCATCATTAAAGTGCTTTGTAAAGAGAGTATAATCAGCTTTTCCTATCTTAAACCATTTTGGATCAAAAAGTATCTAAGGCACTCATACCAAGCTCTAGGATCTTGCTTGAGGCCATAGAGAGCCTTACGTAATTTGAAGACATGGTTGGGGAAGTCTTGGTCTTCAAAGCCCAGCGGTTGCTCCACATAGACTTCTTCCTTGATTGGGCCATTTAGGAACACACTCTTGACGTCCATTTGGTAGATCATAAAATCATGGTGAGTAGCAAAGGCAAGTAATATACAAATTGACTCTAGCCTAGCTACGGGAGCAAAGGTTTCATCGAAATCCAAACCTTCGACTTGTGAGTACCCCTTGGCCAAAAGTTGTGCCTTGTTCCTTGTCACCACGCTATGCTCATCTTGCTTGTTGCGGAACACCCACTTGGTGCCTACAACATTTGCTTGTGGACGCTTGACGAGCTCCCACACTTTGTTCCTCTCAAAGTTGTTGAGCTCCTCTTGCATGGCCACTACCCAGTCCGGGTCTCTCAATGCGTCTTCAACCTTATGAGGCTCCAAAGAAGAGACAAAGAAGTAATGTTCACAAAAGTTTGCAACACGAGAACGAGTAGTTACCCCTTTTGTAATGTCTCCTAGGATGTTGTCAATGGGGTGATCCCGTTGAACACTTTGATGAACATGAGGATGTGGAGGTTGAACTCTTGAGTCATCATCATCCTCTTCTTCTTCTTGGTCTCCCCCTTGATATATGCCTCCCCCTTGATCTTCGTCTTCTTGATCATGTTGAGGTGCATCTTGTCCATCTTCAACTTGGCCACGTGGGGGATGACTTGCATCATCTTGTGGTTGATAACTTGGGTTTTGAGGTTGTTCTTGTGGACGAACATCTCCAAGTGCCATCCTCCTAAGAGCTTCTTGTGGAGAGTCTTCTTGATCTAACACACTTTGATCAACTTGCTCCACTTGGGAGCCATGAGTTTCATCAAACACAACGTCGCGTGCTATTTCAACAATCCCGGGGATTTGTTGAAGACACGATAGGCGTGGGTGTTCGAATCATAACCAAGCAAGAAGCCTTCATCAGACTTTGAAGCGAACTTCAAAGTCCTAGGCTTCTTGTTGAGAATATAACATTTGCTCCCAAAGACACGAAAGTAAGAGACATTGAGTTTCTTACCAACTAGAAGCTCGTAGGGGTTCTTCTTGAGGAGGCGGTGGAGGTACAACCGGTTGACGGCGTGGCAAGCGGTGTTAACCGCTTCCGCCCAAAACCGGTCCGACGTCTTGTACTCATCAAGCATCGTCCTTGAATCTCAATAAGTGTCCTATTCTTCCGTTCAGCCACACCATTTTGTTGAGGGCAGTAGGGGGCTGAAAATTCATGCTTAATGCCCTCCTCATTCAAGAACTCTTCCACTTGTGTGTTCTTGAACTCGGTGCTGTTGTCGCTTCTTATAACTTTGATTCTTAAGGTGAACTCATTTTGAGCTCTCCTTAAGAACCTCTTGAGGACACAGTGGGTCTCACCATTATCATGCAAGAAAAATACCCAAGTGAAACAAGAAAAATCATCAACAATCACAAGACCATATTTGTTACCGCCAATGCTAATGTAGGCTATTGGCCCGAAAAGGTCCATGTGTAGCAGTTCCAAAGGCCTTGTCGTCATCATGATGTTCTTGGACGGGTGTTGAGCTCCTACTTGCTTCCCCACTTGGCAAGCGCTACATGGCCTATCCTTTTCAAACACAACATTCTTCAAGCCATCGATGAGCTCGCCCTTAAAGCTTTTGTAAGTTCCTCATCCCAGCATGGGCTGGCCTTATATGCCAAATCCACCCCATGTTGGTTTTTACCATTAAGCATGTGTCAAGTTGAGCTTTATTCGCGGTGAAATCCACAAGATAAAGCTTTCCCTTGAGTACACCCTTAAAAGCGATTGAGTTATCCCTTCTTATAAGGACGCTCACACCCTCATTAGTAAAAAAACAATTATAACCCTTGTCACATAGTTGTGATATGGACAATAGGTTATAGTCTAAGGAATCGACATGCAAAACATGAGAAAGTGAATGTTGAGGGGAAATAACAATTTTACCGGAGCCAAGGATTTTCCCTTGGCTATTGTCCCCGAAGAAGATCCCTTCACTTGGATCATCATTTTGCTCATACTCCACAAATATTTTCCTCTCTCCGGTCATGTGGTTTGTGCATCCACTATCAAGCACCCATTTCGATACACCAGAGGAGTACGCCTACAAAACAAGATTATGCTTTCCTTTTATGTACCCAAGCGGAGTTGGGTCCTTTGACGTTAGTAGTGAGGCACTTGGGCACCCACACGCAAGGCTTAGGGCTCTTGCGGAGTTGCCCAACATATCTAGGAAAGACTTTGTGAAAGTGCATCTAGGAATCTATTGTGGGTTTTGGATTATTTATGACAAGCAAATGATATCCTAACCTTTTTGTTGAGATGAGCACATGTTTTAATAGCAAAGTAAGCAAAGTGCCAAAAAGAAGAGAGAATGAGGAGCAAAGTGGAAAAGAGTTCAAGGAAGAAGAATAGTAGATCATTGTGTATGGAGTGTGTTAAGGAAACACACGCCAAGAGCTCAATCACAATTAATCACACACATTGCACAAATTTATACAGGACCAGACTAGTCCGACTGACACCGGACTAGTCCGATATCCTCTCTGCACAAGATCGGACAAGTCCGATATCCATCGGACTAGTCTGATATCTCTCTGACTAGAATTGGACTAGTCCTCCCCAGTGCGGACTAGTCCTCAAAACACTTCACAAGTCACACAAAATCGGACAAGTCTGATCACACACCGGACTAGTCCGATATCTTTCTGATGTCAATCGGACAAGTCTGATATTAGCACGGACTAGTCCGAAAAAACTCCCTGTCCTAAATCGGACAAGTCCTCCAAGTGCGGACTTGTCCTCATAACCACTTAGGGTTTCACTGTTCGGACAAGTCCGATGACTATCAGACTAGTTCGAAGATTTCCAGAAGCGAAATCGGACAAGTCCGCTCCTAGCTGGACTAGTCCGATATTTCGGGATACTTAGGGTTTTCTACACACATCACACTGGACCAGTCATGTGCACCACAGACTAGTCCGATCTTTCTAAACCCTAACAGTCACTTTTAGAAACCTCATATAAATAGAGGTGCACGACCCAACTTAAACCTCTCTCGAACCCTAGCACCGTCACACCTCCCAAGAGCCTCGAAAACACATCTCTCCACGAAATTAAGTGCAACAAAGATCAATCCTTTGAGGATACACTCTAGATCATTGGAGAGACACGTTCAACACTCATTGAGCTCTTGGTTTGATTCTCTAACACACTCTTGTGATTTTCATTGTAATCTTTTGAGTGTGTTCTTGGTGGAGTTGCCATTGTAATCTAGGGGAGCCCTCAACGTGTGAGAAGGCCCCTTGAATTTGGTTATTCACCTCTTTGTGATAAGTGGAAGAGGATTGGCCTTCGTGGAGATCCGACGAGGGTAGGGTTGGAGAAGACCCAATCCTTTTGTGAACTCCTCAACGTGGATGTAGGTTGCCTCTGTGGGAGCCGTACCACGAGATAAATCGTTTGTGTTCTTGCTTTGTGTTCATCGTTCTTATTCATCACAATAATCTAGGGTTTGAATCAATATTATTACTTTACGTTGAATCATTAAGCAGAAGATTGAATTGTGATATATCCTAGTCCAAAATCTTGCAACACTTAACTGTATATTTCTGCTGCATACATTGACTAGTCCGCACTTTACCGGACTAGTCCGATATCTCTGGTTTTGATCTAGTTGTTAAGTGTTGCAGGTTCCGACAAATTTCAAAAAGGCCTATTCACCCCCCCCCCCCCCCCCCCCCCCCCCCCCGCCTTAGGCCACACTCAATTGGTATCAGAGCAGGTTCTTTAAGAAAGAGACTAACCGCTCGAAGAGATCATGTCGGACATGAAGGACGTCCACAAGAGCAACAACCAAGAAAAGGTTGATGATGACAAGAACCAAAAGGTGGAGAAGCTCCTCGAAGCCATTCAAGACTTCGAGGACGACGATGAGGAGACGCTAGAACTAAAGGCGCTCCTAAGAAAGAAGACACTTTCCAAAGGGAAAGTGAAGATTGAAGAAAAGAAGAAGGTGTCACACCAACTACTCCCGATATCCTTTTAACTACGATCGTCTCAATTCCAACAATAATCATTATTTGTCTATCCCACTTGGAAAAGCCCCACATTTTGATGGAAGTGGTTACTCAATGTGGAGGAAAAATATGAAAATGCATCTAATCTCTCTCAATCCAAGTCTATGGTATATTGTGTGCACAGGAATATATATCCCGGACGACGATGAAGAACTCACACCAAGTCAAGAGCAGGCAATTCACCGAAATGCTCAAGCCGTGGCAGTAATTACCTCTTCGCTCAGTCGGGATGAGTTCACCAAGGTGGATGGACTCGAGATTGCTAAGGAGATATGGGACACACTGCAAACTGCACATGAAGGTGATCGACATGTGCGTGAAGCAAAGATCGAAATTATCGAAGGCGAATTAGGAAGATTCGCAATCGAAGAAGACGAGTCACCTCAAGATATGTACAACCGATTAAAGACGCTTGTTAACAAGGTTCGATCTTATGGAAGCAAGAAGTGGAATGACCACGAGGTGGTGAAGCTTATCCTAGAGCTTTCATGCCTCGCAACATCACCTTATGCTCCATGATTAGAGAAAGTCCCGGATACAAGAGAATGACTTCGGATGAATTACTTGGAAAAATCATCAATTTCGAGATGATGGAAAAACAAGCAAAGCACGTCAAGGAAATTGCCGACCTCACCTCGGCAAAGAAGAAAGGGGTTGCTTTGAAATCCACCCTCAAGCCCCTATCTAAAGAGGCTCGAGAAGCTCAGCTAGAAGAAGATGGTGATGATGAGAGCAGTGAATTAGATGAAGAAGACATGATACTGTTCATGAAGAAATTCAAAAGAATAATGAAGAAGAGACAAGGTACTAAATCAAGCGAAGGAAAGTACAAGGAGAGAACAAAGGCAAAGTTGAGGCGGACATGCTATAATTATGGTGAGTATAGCCACTTTATAGTTGATTGCCCATATGAAGAGAACAAGAAGAAGACTAAAGAAGCCAAGCCTCAACCCAAGAAATTCTTCAAGGAGAAGAAACAAGTCGAACAAGCACACATAGGGAAAGAGTGGGACTGAAATGATGAGTCCTCGTCATCCGAAGAAGAAGAGATGGCAAGCATAGTCATCAAAAAGACATCCAAGAAGTCTACTCTCTTCCCTACACTCGGCACATGGAAGGGAAATGACACTTGCCTCATGGCAAAGGAAGGTAAACACAAGGTAAACACCAAACCCCCTTTCGTGCATTCCTATTCTAGTGATGATGAAGTCAATAGTGATAATGAGGATATGCTTATTGGACTAGATAGGAAAACTGCCACAAGAATGAAATTATTTACTTGATCAACTTGTTGAGAAGGAGAGGTTGATACATCGTCAAGAGGACATGATTATCTCCCAAAAGGAGGAATATGTCAAAGTTGACAAACTTCTATAATTTGAAAAGGAGCGAAGCAAATCACTAGAACTTGAGTTAGCTTCAAGCAAGGAAGCTTGCTTGGAGTTAACCGACTTAAATGATGCAATCAAGGACCAACTTGCTAACCTGATCAAGGTTAACAAGATCCTTGAAGTGAAAGTTGAGTCACTTAAGCAAGGTGAACCTTCATCCTCTTCAAGTTCACCTTCTCAACCCATTAAAACTGAAATAGCTTCTACATGTACATGTGGTAAAACTAACAACAGTTTGAAAGACAAGTCACCCTCTATTAAAGACAAGCATCCTGCCCAAAGTGGCATATTTGACAAGGAGAAGATCAAATATGCACGTAGTGCATACTTGGTCACAAGACCTCAAATGTCAAATATGACATTGGTTACTCTTATTGTGAAAAGCAACAAGCTAGAACCCATAAGAATAACAGGGATAGCAATGTCTTTGTAAAGGGAGGAGTCCTTCAAACTGGAAAATCAAAAATTAATGAGTACAACACGCATGACCGCCGGACTAGTCCGGTCAGGGTCCGGACAAGTCCGGTACTCCAGACAAGTCCGGCCTCCCAGACTAATCCTGTGTATAAAAAACAAAAGTTACTTTTCACCACTTTTGATGCATCCTATGTCTTAATGAAAACATAATCCATATGTGCATTCTTTATGGTGGGATGCATGACTAAGTACATTGAAACAATGATTATGAGAAGAATGACATAATTGACATTAACACACTAACAACAAGCATATATGTCATTCTAGGAGCAAAATCACAAATTTCATAGATTAATCCACAAGGGGTTCAAAGCACTGCATAACAGGACCATAATCATCATAAAAACATAGTAAAAGATTTACAACCCACAAAATAGTCAAAAAGCATAAAAGAGAGCTCTCTCCTTGCATCCTACAGCTAAGACTAAGACTCCCCCTCAATCTCTCTCCCTTTGGCATCAAGACACCAAAAACAAGGAGAGGAGGGACCTAAAGTCTTCACTCCTCGCTGTCGGTCCTCTCATCGTCTTCATCGTCGTCTTCGGGCTGATGAGGAGGAGGAGGAGGAGGTGCAGAGCCACTCGAGCCCCCAATGCCAAAGTAGGCAAGCTCGAAGGGGGTCAAGGGCCCGAGCTCGGTGAAGTCGGAATCAGAATCCCTATTTTCTTCATTATTGATCGAATAGCCTAGCATATCTCACTATATACATGCATCCTTGATGTATTACGTTTATGCTAAGCTAGTTCTGATCAGGAATTGCCATTTGTCTAGTCGCTTAGGTTTTTGAGGATGAATACCGGGCTAGTCCGGTCCATGCACGGACAACTCCGATCACCCCGGACTAGTCCGTGCCTGTACACTGGACAAGTACAATTTTTCTAAACTCAAAACCTAGTCTGTCAATTCCTCAATGCAATTCCTTGTTATCCTTTCTCACCTATGCCTTGAATAATCCAATGTTATTCATGTCTTGCACAATTCATTCTCAGGACATGTTAAGCTCAAACGACGGGATCTCCGATTTCGAGGCCGAGATGGACCACAAGGTGGCACCTCGGCCCTCGACAGGCCTTGGCAAGAAACGTCAAGAGCGACCTTCCGAGCCAGCTCCATCTCGTCCTCAGGCTCAGAGGAAGGTGCTTGCCAAGAAGCCAGCCTCCAAGGCAACTGCAGCAACAAGTGGCCCTCGCCAAGCTAAGGGCAAGGGCAAGGGAATAGCAACAGGACCGGTTGGCCCCTTGAGGCTGCATGCTCCAAGGGAAGGGGTCACGGACCCCACTGAAGACAGATTCAATGGAAAGGGCAGTGACTCGGCAGCGAAGTTCAAAAGTATTAATTGGTATGGATGTTCGAAGCAAGCTGCCGATGGCAGATTTTGGAGCAATTTCCATGTAGTTTTCTACAAATTTGTGTACCTCCCAATGAAGACACCGGTAGTGCGCAGTCAATGGATTGATTGGGCACATTTTGAGAAAAAAGGGCTGATCCCCGTTCATTGAAGTGGTGGAAGCAATTGAGAGGCACGAACTGAATGACCTTTTTGCCTTCAGAAACAATTGGAATGACGAGGTCATAGCGCAATTCTTTGCGACATGCCACTTCTCGAGTGAAGATGAAGAGAGTGTTACTTGGATGACTCACGGATCCAAGTACAGTATAACTAAAGAAGATTTGGAAAGCCTACTTCACCTTGTCACCTCAAGACATGACAGCTTGATCATCCACAACATAGGTGCCATTGAGAAGGACAGGATGAAATTCCTTTATGAGCCAAACTCAAAGTTCAACCCTCCCTCCACAAAGAACATGAAGCCTTTCATTGTGGTTCTGAACAGAGTCTTGAGGAAGACTATTGCTCCCAAGGATAGAGATGTTGGGAGTGTGCAGGGTTATATCCAGACCCTGATGAGAGTCATAAGCAAGGACCGCCAGTTTGATGTGGTGGAATATATTTGGAATGATATGGTGAACATTTCTTGCACACCCAACAGGTCTTGTGGGTATGCTCCATATCTGATGTTTGTGATTGAGAAGGTCACCGGAATTGAATTTGTCAAGGATGTGGAGCACCTCCCTTTGAGGCCTCAGATGCCTCAAAAGCCAAGTGTACAAGCTGCTCCCTCGCTGGCCTCCAGTCATGAGGCTCCGACAAGAAGAAGTGAAGATGCAAGGGCTGCCCCTGCCACTAGGGTAGCCCCTCAAAAAGGATCTGCAAGTGGCATATTCAAATACTTGACTGCTATCTTTGCTTCCTACAAAAAGGCCGAAGTGAGGGCCCACAAGCTGAACAAGAAGACAAAGGAAGATATGAAGTATGTCAAGGAAAATGTGAAGCAGATTTGCCAGAAACTGGAGATTGAGCCTATTGGATCTCCGGTGATCTCTGAAGATTCTGATTCCGACTTCACCAAGCTCGGGCCCTTGACCCCCTCCGAGCTTGCCTACTTTGGCATTAGGGGCTCGAGTGGCTCCGCACCTCCTCCTCCTCCTCCTCATCAGCCCGAAGACGACGATGAAGACGATGAGAGGACTGACAGCGAGGAGTGAAGACTTTAGGTCCCTCCTCTCCTTATTTTTGGTGTCTTGATGCCAAAGGGGGAGAGATTGAGGGGGACTCTTAGTATTAGCTGTAGGATGCGAGGAGAGAGCTCTCTTTTATGCTTTTTGACTATTTTGTGGGTTGTAAATCTTTTACTATGTTCTTATGATGATTATGGTCCTGTTATGCAATGCTTTGAACCACTTGTGGATTAATCTATGAAATTTGTGTAGGATCAAAGAGCACGTGAAAAGCTACCAGAGGGGGATGAATGGTAGATTTAAAAATCTTTCGCAGCGGAAATAATTAGATCCCAACCCCTTCGGCAGAAAGACGATCTGTTTAGAGAAATCATGTGTTAGACTAATTTTGACCGTGACAAAAGTGATATATCAGATAGAATCAAGTCACGAAGAAGACACAAAAAGAATCACTCAATTACGTCGAGAGAAACTCAAGTTATGATCGAAAGATCAATCTGTTCTACCGAGTAAAGAACAGTTCTGAATTCTGCAAAGAAACTCATGTAGATACAAAAACACAAATCCAATGACTGTGTGATTTTCACGGATGATAGTAAATCAAGTTGTGAAGACAACCCAAAAAGAATCACGTCGATTGGATGTGTAAAACTCGAGTTACGTTAAAACCACCCATGAAAGGTAGTACTGAACTAAAACTCGACGAGTAAAACTTGTACGAAACAAGTGTGATGAACAAGGCACAAAAGTTCCTTTAAACTATGAATTTTATTCGATAGAGAACAATAGGAACAGACCAAAAGTCGTCATGCAACCCTCCTCTGTTACATCAGTTGCCTTACACGAGTCTTGGCCTTCCCTTGCTTTTATAACCAGCCCGCAGGCCAACTCAACTTGGATCCGGATCTGATCCTACCCTAATCACGAATCCCATCTAACCATAACTGCTCAAGATCTTCCTATTCGCAGATAGAAACAATCTGGAGACTTCCTAACAGACTCAAAACACATCCCGTATTCCCAAACACGACTCAACTTTTGTGCATCACACGAAATCTACCATAACCAACTCGATATTTCCATACCAAGCCATAACCGACTCAGCCAGCAGCCAGAGTCATCATCTAGTACGATCCGATCCTTCCAATCAGATCTCCCTTCCTTAATCCGTCTCCAGAACCATGTTGCCACGTCATGCACCACATGCATACGTGCGAACACCTTCCTTCGACCTTCATATGCACTACCCTTAATTCAATCATCCTGCGGGACCTCCTGACCTGCTCAACCACAATTCCTCCTGAAATTGGTTGTTGGAACCTCATCTCCTCCCTGAGACTAGTCCAAGGGATCCTGTCACCATCCATAACTTGAACTCAAGCAACACCTGCACATGAACAAACAAACAATCCATACGAGCCCAAGTCCGCGACTTGACTCACGTTAGTTTCGAAGACAACACCTTACGTGAGCGCCTCACATAAGCATGTTGCAAAACACAGTAGAATTATATCATCCATATCAACCAAAACGCACCAAAAACTTAGTAAATGAATACTAAGCAATCTTTCCAACAATGTAAAGCACGTTTGAAAATTTGCAAATGAAAAGCAGAAACACTGCGGTCAAGCTCCGGTTCTTGCCAAAGCTAATCGGACCTTGAGCTGGAGCTTACCAAAGCTAGTAGAACCTAGCACCGAAGCTTACCAAAGCTAGTGGAACCAAGCACCCGCCAGAGCTTACAAAAACTAGCAGAACTAGTCAACCTAAAAACTAGAGCTAGAAAAAGCAACTTGAAACTTAGCAAAAACATGTTGGAACTATCAAAAACATGCCAGAGCTAAAGACAAAACTCACCGGAGCTAACCAAAAGCTAGTCGAACTTTGCCAGCAAATCGGACCTAGCATCGGACGTACCCGGCTACCCAAAACAAGCCAGACCTACCATCGGACCTTGTTGTAGCTTGGAGCTAGAGTTGGACCTTGCTAAAAAGTGTTTTAGCAGAATTCAAAACTTTTATCGCCATAGCCAATGTATTCAGCATATATAGGTCTCACAATTTGTGATTTTGCTCCTAGAATGACATATATGCTTGTTGTTAGTGTGTTAATGTCAATTATGTCATTCTCCTCATAATCATTGTTTCAATGTACTTAGTCATGCATCCCACTATAAAGAATGCACATATGGATTATGTTTTCATTGCTTGATGTATTTTAGACTCATATGTGCATACTTTATGAAAATCTCAATTTTTATCATATTTTGTGAAATCTCAATTGGTTGTCATCAATCACCAAAAAGGGGGAGATTGAAAGTGCATCTAGGAATCCCTTGTGGCTTTTGGATGATTTATGACAAGCAAATGAGATCCTAACCTTTTTGTTGAGATGAGCACAGGTTTTAATAGCAAAGTAAGCAAAGTGCCAAAAAGAAGGGAGAATGAGGAGCAAATTGGAAATGAGCTCAAGGAAGAAGAATAGTAGATCATTGTATATGGAGGGTGTTAAGGAAACACACTCCAAGAGCTCAATCAGAATTAATTACACACATTGCACAAATTTATACAGGACCGGACTAGTCCGGCTGACACTGGACTAGTCCGATATCCTCTCTGCACAAGATCGAACAAGTTCGATATCCATCAGACTAGTCTGATATCTCTCTGACTAGAATCGGACTAGTTCTCCCCAGTGCGGACTAGTCCTCAAAACACTTCACAAGTCACACAAAATTGGACAAGTCTGATCACACACCAGACTAGTCCGATATCTTTCTGATGTCAATTGGACAAGTCCGATATTAGCACGGACTAGTCCGAAAAACTCTCTGACCTAAATCGGGCAAGTCCTCCAAGTGCAGACTTGTCCTCATAACCACTTAGGGTTTCACTGTCCGGACAAGTCCAATGATTATCAGACTAGTCCAAAGATTTCTAGAAGCAAAATCGGACAAGTACGCCCCTAGCCAGACTAGTCCGATATTTCGGGACACTTAGGGTTTTCTACACACAGCACACCGGACCAGTCCGGTGTCCATCACGGGCTAGTCCGATCTTTCTAAACCCTAACGGTCACTTTTAGAAACCCCATATAAATAGAGGTGCACGACCCAACTTTAACCTCTCTCGAACCCTAGCGCCGTCACACCTTCCAAGAGCCTCAAAAACACATCTCTCAACGAAATTAAGTGCAACAAAGATCATTCCTTTGAGGATACACTCTACATCATTGGAGAGACACGTTCAACACTCATTGAGCTGTTGGTTTGATTCTCTAACACACTCCTGTGATTTTCATTGTAATCTTTTGAGTGTGTTCTTGGTGGAGTTGTCATTATAATCTAGGGGAGTCCTAAACGTGTGAGAATGTCCCTTGAATTTGGTTATTCACCCCTTTGTGATAAGTGGAAGAGGATTGGCCTTCGTAGTGATCCGACGAGGGTAGGGTTGGAGAAGACTCGGTCCTTTTGTGGACTCCTCAACGTGGATGTAGGTTGCCTCTGTTGGAGCCGAACCACGGGATAAATCGTTTGTGTTCTTGCTTTGTGTTCATCGTTCTTATTCATCACAATAATCTAGGGTTTGAATCAATATTGTTACTTTACATTGAATCATTAAGCAGAGATTGAATTGTGATATATCCTAATCCAAAATCTTGCAACACTTCAATTAATTGTATATTTCCACTGCATACATCGAAAAATCAAATTAATCGATCAAACTAAATCAACCTAGTCGGTACATGCTGGACTAGTCCGCACTTTACTGGACTAGTCCGATATCTCTGGTTTTGATCTGGTTGTTAAGTGTTGCAGGTTCCGACAAATTTCAAAAAGGCCTAGGACACATTCACTTTGCCATACTTGTTCCTCATTAGAACATAAGATGCATCAAAATCATGAAAGAGAGGATGCGATTATGTTTTACGCATTTTATTGCTAGTTGTTATGTTCTTCCCAATTTTAGTTGGGGATGTGCTAACCTTGACAAAGACAATCAAGTCTTTGCCACACTTGGAGGTTTTAGCATTTTGCTTTCCACCTATAGTATAACCAAGACCATCCTTGACATGGGGAGGTCTTGTGTTGGTGTATGCACTTCGTGCATATGCCAAATCCTCTTTGTCAAAGAGCTTGTTTTCCTTGAGTCAACTTAAGCTCATCCTTTAATTTAAGGATCAATTTTGAACATTTGCAAGTGGAGATTACTTCGGATGCAACCTTTGAGGAGGATGAGCTTTTTGAGGAAGAGACTACATTAGCCTTGAGGGACTCAACTTCAGTTTCAAGGATCTTGTTAACTTTTGCCAAGTTGCCAAGTTCGTCCTTGAGCTCAATGGTTGTCTCCTCAAGACTTGAGCATGTTTTCTTGCTTAGAGCAAGTTCATGCTCTAATGCCTTGGTCTTCTCTCTCTCAAGATCGAGGAGCTCAATTAGCTCTTGACATCTCTCCTTATCATGGATGAGCATGTCCTGTTTCCTATATATGAGCTCCTCCTTCTCAAAGATTTCATCCGAGAGCAATTTCATTCTACGCAAAGTGCTCTTACTTATATCCTTAAGCATGTGTTCATTTTCACTAGCACTATCAAATTCATCATGAGAAGATATGGAGGAGGATGAGTGAGAAGTAACATTTCCCCTTCCTTATTTTTCCATGAGGCAAGTTGGCTTGTGGTCATCGAGGTTGGGGAAAATCTTGCTTCCCTTGGAGCTCCTCCCGATGGCTATGGTTGCCACCTTCTCCTCGTCTTCGGAGGAGGACTCATCGTTGGAGTCCCATTCCTTGCCCAAGTGAGCATGACCAGAGGGCCTATTCTTCTTGAATAACTTCCTTTCTTGAGGCTTGCCCTCCTTCTTCTTCTTGCTCTCTTCATTTGGGCAATCCAAAATGAAGTGCCCGTAATCGCCACAATTGTAGCAAGCTCTCTTTGTTTTGGGCCTTGCTCTTTCCTTGCCCGTGCTCTCGTTGTTGTATCCTCCTTTCCTTCTCCTCATCATCCTCTTGAATTTGTTGATGAGGAAGGTCGCTTCCTCATTGATTTTGAGGCTCTCCTCATAACTTTCTTTTTGCTCTTTTGAGGAGGATGTTGCTTTGAGTGCAACATCCTTCATCTTCGAGGCGGTGAACCTTTGGAGGTTGTTGTAGAAGAGTGTCTCCTTCTCCATCATCTTGTGGTTGATCATCCTTCCTAGGACCTCCTCTGGGGTCATTTGAGCAAACCCTAGGCTTTCCCGGATCATGGAGCAAAGGGAGACATTTCTAGGGATGAATGTCCGAATCATCCTCTTAACCACCTCGTGGTCGGTCCACTTGGTGCAGTCATAAGATCTACTCTTGTTGATGAGGATCTTTAGGTGGTTGTACATCTCCTGGGGAGACTCACCATCCATAATGGCAATCCTCCTGAGCTCTCCTTTGATGAGCTCAATCTTTGCCTCCTTCACGACTCGGTTGCCTTCATGAGCCGTTTCGAGATTGTCCCAAATATCCTTGGCCACCTCAAGTCCATCTACCCGGTTGAACTCATCTCTTGAGAGAGATGAGATGATCACTCCAGCCACTTGGGCATTGAGGTGAAGGAGCACGGCTTGCTCCGAAGTGATGTCTTCCTCATTCTTTGGGATATGGACCCCAGTCAACACAATTTGCCATAATGAAGGGTTGAGTGACACGAGGTGGATCTTCATGTTGTGCTTCCACATCTCGTAGTCGGTTCCATCGAATTGGGGACCTTCCCCAATGGGATGGAGAGGTAGTGGTTGTTGGAGGCAAAACGTTCATAGTTGAAGCCTTGTTGATTGTAGTAGGTCGTGCCACCTGTTGTAGAGGTTGAAGGGTCAACCTTTGGAATCTTCAACTTCTCTCGAAGTTTCGCCTTGAGCTGGCGAGTCTCTTCGTCATCTGTCGATTTGTCTTGGTAGACAATCATCTCCTCATGGGTTGCTTGGACCTCATTGGTCAAGACTTCGTCATTCACCACTCCGGCCATCTCCTCTCTGAGTTGTTAGAATCTTTGTGGAGAGTCCTGCTCTGATATCAATTGAAAGTTGCCTAGAGGGGGGTGAATAGACTAATCGACCTGAAATGACTTAATAAAAAAAATCAGTACTTAGGGGGCGGACTAGTCTGGTCCAGGGGCGGACTAGTGTGGTCCGTCTGCAGGGAAACCCTAAAAAGTGCTTCTAACAAGTTTTAGTCGGATTTTCGTGATGCGAAATGCGTGAGGATGATTCAGTGAACCTTAACAAGTTATAAAGCAAGTATGGAGCAAAGGATCACAATGAAATGGAAATGATGAACGAAAAACGGTAAAGCTAACCCTAAAAACAATGCGCAATAAATGAAAGCAAAGAACACAAGGGACACAAAGATTTTATCCCGAGGTTCGATTCCACACAGGAATCTACGTCCTCGTTGAGGAGTCCACAGAGGACCGGGTTCAACAACCCTTCCCTCACCAAGTTTGCCACAAGGGCCAAACCGGTTCTCCACTATCACAAGGGTGAATACAAGATTCGTTGGGGCCTCTCACAATCTGAGGCTCCCACCACAAATATGATCACAAAGAACAAAGAACAACTCAAGCCACAGGTCACAAAGACTCAACAAGTGCAAGAGATCAAACCGAGAGCCAAAGCACGGTGTTCTTCCTCTTCTTCACCTCACTAAACCCTAATCCACACAAGAATTAGTTTTAGAGGGAAAGTAGGCAAGAGAGAGGCTTTAGAAGGCTCAAAGTTTGTTGTGGTGGCGCTAGGGTTTCAAGATCTATTCAAATGAACCCTGGGGTCCTCTATTTATAGAGGACCCAAGCCCATATTGCTGACCTCAGCAGATGGGCAGACTAGTTCGGCTTCTGGCCCGGACTAGTCCGGCCTTTTGGGACCACTAAAATCTGATCAGGTCCTGACAACTTCCACACTGTGCGGCAATCGTCACGCTACCCGCCAAAATCAAATTCAAACGGTCACTCCATAATGGACTAGTCCGGTCCAAACCGGACTAGTCCGATCTCACACAAAACCTTTTGTTCCGTGTGAAAATGGACTAGTCTGGAGACCACGGACTAGTCCGGCCACCAGGGCGGACTAGTCCGGCCTCCCAAACTTAGTTTTTGAAGCACCCAGCTCTCACAAACTTGGACTAGTCCGCACCCACAGCAGACTAGTCCGATCTCAGTCAGGACCTCTTGGTCCGCCCTAAAACAGACAAGTCCGGGTTTTGGGACATAGTGCTGAAAACCCACTCCATGACTACCACAAGCTAGTCCGTCCCACTAAGGACTAGTCCGAAGTCAGTCAGAACCTCCTGGTCCGCCTGAAAACAGACTAGGCCGGCCAGGAGCGGACTAGTCCGGCCTCTCTTGCCAGACTACTTTAACACTCTTCTCTCAATGGGTTTTGATATCTAAACCACTTTGAGCTCCCAGCTTGATCTCAATGCACTTTACGCACACACCCTCCTACATATACAACTAGTCTGAACTCGACATGTTAGAAACCCTAGTTTCTACTCTTCGAGTCGACACTGCCGTTTCCATCCTTTTCCTTTTTGAGGGTTTGAGACTCCACTCGAGTCCACACCTGTGCTTAAGATCACTGAGCTCATTAGTTACTTAATTGTCGTCATCAATCATCCAAAACCCAAGGGGATCCTAGATGCACTTTCAGTGACTCAACGAGGAATTGAAGAAAATCCGGCGAAGATCAAGGCTATAGAAGATATGCGGCCACCAGCCCGCATCAAGGATGTCCAGAAGTTAACTGGATGTTTAGCTGCGCTTAGCCGGTTTATCTTAAGACTGGCAGAACAGGCGCTACCCTTCTTCAAACTCCTGAGGAAGTCCGGACCATTTCATTGGTCTGAAGAAGCACAAAAGGCGTTTCAAGAGCTGAAACAGCTCCTCACCACACTAGCAATTTTGGTAGCTCCGAATCCTGGTGAGCCTTTACTGCTTTATATTTGTGCAACCACCGAAGTTGTCAGCATGGTCCTGGTCGCAGAAAGACTAGAGCCATATCCAGTCCAGGAGCCCAGACCCCTCCGGGAGCGTCTGGAGTTATCTGAAGACGTGTCTGGGTCCTAGTCCCCAGACACGGAACCTCAAGGCGAAATGTTAGGAGATTAACCTTATTCACCTGAGAGGGTTCACCTAGCCAACCAAAATGATTTGAACCCTTCTAACGAGGTTCGAGTCAAACAAGAAGAAGTTTTGGACCCCTCCGGGAGGGTCCAAGAAGCACATCAAGAAGGTTTGGACTCCTCCGGGAGGGTCCAGGTTGATGGAGAAGAAGCGTCGGGTCCCTTTGAGAGGGTCCAAACCGTCCAACGCCCAGTGTACTTCATCAGCGAAGTACTCCACGATGCCAAGACAACATACATTGAGGTGCATAAAAGCTGCTTTATGCAGCTCTTATTGCCTCAAGGAAGCTTCATCACTACTTCCAAGCCCACAGAATATCAGTGGTAACTTCTTTTCCACTGCGTGCCATTTTGCATAACCCTAACTCTACTGGGAACATAGCAAAGTGGGCAGCAGAGCAGGCCGAGTTCGACCTCGAATTTGTGTCACGACAAGCGATCAGAAGTCAAGCTTTGGCTGACTTTGTGGCGGAATGGACTCCCTCTCCATCAAACCATGGGAACCCCAGTGAGCAAAAGCCGGAACTTAAGGCTCCGGTCTTCACTGAGCCTCACTGGACTCTCTACTTCGACGGCTTCGTGCAGAAGCAGGGGGCCAGGGCTGGAATTCTTCTCCTCGCACCAACTGGGGATAAGGTCAAGTACATGGTTCACCTTGATTTCAAGGCGACTAATAATATGGCAGAGTATGAAGCTCTCATATACGGACTCAAAGTAGCACTATCCTTTGGGGTTAAACAACTGCTGGTGAAGGGAGATTCACAGGTTATCATCAAACAAGTCAAAGGTGAATATTGTTGCAATAATCCTCAATTAGCTGCTTATCTCCTTGAAGTCTAGAGGCTCCAGAAGGACTTCTAAGTCCTAGATCTCCGCCATGTTCAGCGTCAACATAACGCTGAAGCTGATGAACTCTCAACGAAGGCTTCAACTGGAGCTCTGGCTCCCGACGAAATCTTCATCCGGAGGTTGTCAAGACCAACAGCTCAGCCTGCTGAACTGAGCAAAGGGGGCGAGACCAGCACCTCGAAGCTGGCAGTCCCGGTGGCCCTGTTACCATGGGGTCCACCAAGAGTCGTAGGTGCTACCGGAAGCTCCAAGCAACCCAGCACGCAAGACTCAGAAGCTCAAGTTAGCTCCGATGCATGGATCTCGGAGATATGAAGCTACTTCAAAGACAACACCCTTTCTGAAGACGGTGTATCCGCTGACCGGATTGCCAGATTGGCTAAAAGATACATGTTGGTAGAAGGGGATCTCTACCGGCGCGGTGCCAATGGCATCCTAATGCGGTGCATTGCAAGGGAAGAAGGTCGCGAGCTTCTCGCGGAAATCTATGGAGGCGAGTGTGGGAACCACGCATCTTCCCGCACGTTGGTTGGTAAAGCCTTCCGACATGGATTTGACTGGCCTACAAGACTCGAGGATGCAGTTGAGCTAGTGAAAATGTGTGAAGCGTGCCAATTCCACACAAAGCAAATTCACACACCGGTTTAATCACTGCAAATGATACCACCTACATGGTTGTTCACTGTGTGGGGCATGGACATCTTGGGACCATTCCCAAAATTCGTTGGAGGTTACAGGTTCCTGTATGTTGCCATCAACAAGTTCACCAAGTGGCCGGAAGCAACTCCAGTGGTAACAATGAACAAACAATCAACAATCAAGTTCTTGAAGTCCATTATATGCAGATTTGGAGTTCCAAAACAAAGTCATAACTGACAACGGAACCCAGTTCACAAGTGCTGCATTTCAAGAATATTGTGAAGACTCGACATTCAACTTAGTTATGCCTCAGTAGCTCAAGTAATGGCCAAGCCGAGAGAGCAAACGCAGAAATCTTAAAAGGACTCAAGACGCGCACATACGAGCGCTTGAAAAAGCATGGCGCCAACTGGATTGAAGAGCTTCCGTCCACATTCTGGGCAAACAGGACAACACCTAATCGGTCAACTGGAGAAACACTCTTCTTCCTGGTGTACGGAGCTGAAGCAGTCCTTCCTCCGGAGATCACCTTAGGGTCTCTCTGGGTTTGGACCTTCGACGAAGCCACGCAGGACCAGCGCCGACGTGAAGACCTTGACCTCGTCGACGAGGGAAGGTGCCAAGCAGCTGTTCGGAATGCACGTTATCGCCAAGCGCTCTGGTGCTATCATCAAAGGCATGTGCGCAAACGACAGCTTGAAGAAGGTGAACTGGTGCTTCGGAAGATACTAACTCACGAAGGGATGAACAAACTTTCCTATAGCTGGGAAGGTCCTTTCCGAGTGATCAAAGTATCCTGTCCCGGATGTGTTCGCTTGGCAAGTGAGGATGGAACTCCGCTTCCCAATCCTTGGAACATCGAGCACCTCTGTAAGTTTTATGCTTAGAATCATGTAGGTGAGTCTGTAATTACACACAATGTATATTATAGAGTCAATATACAGAGACGGGTAGGTCCTCCAGGAGAACATCCGGATCCCTCCGGGAGGGTCCGGGAAGTTCAAGTAACACTAGAAATAGTCACAACACTAAAAGTGTAACTACCTGCCCTGGGCTAGTACAAGATATATAGCGCACCTAGCATGGTCCAACAACCTAAGTGTGTCCTTGTCTCCCCTGTAATCTGGACCTATAATGAAAGGCATTGTCGTGTGAAAACAGACTCCACGTGCATTTATTTTTTGCACAAGGCTCGATATATCAAATTATTATCACCCTGCTTGTCTATAATGAAGTTGTACAATTCTTTTGAGTTTTAGTCCAAATAATTCACATGAATTACAAGTTTTGTTGATGGTCTCTTTGGATCCTAACACTGCTGCATAGTCTACTTGCCTGAACGCCAAGCTAACATAGGTCTGGAGTGTGCTATCGACTTAGTCTAGTCCTGCATCCTAAGTACGCTGCTCTACCTACATCCCGACAGACCTCAGTAGGCATGCGGATCTAGAAATATTATATCAATATGCTTGTTATCATATCGAGTTTCTTCGGACCTAAAGCTTAAATAAGAATGATAAGTCACAAATGATTTATAGACAAGAGGACGAATTTTACCGTTTTCTGGTTTTTAATGTGCAGGAAAAACAGAAATTCATAGTGATGGTGGACGACGCCGGAGCTACTAAGCTCTGACATCCTCCAAGGGCGCCTGCCATCGACGTTTTATGCGTTGACGGTGGGTATCGGCGGAGCTACTAAGATCCGACAATCCCTGGAGGCCTATCATCGACGACTCGTGCGTTGGCATCGGCCAATACTGGAGCTACAAACCTCCAACAATCCTAGGGGGGCAATCGTCGACGTATCGAAGAAAAAGACTTCGGACCCAAAATCTACAAGTTCGAAGCATTCAAGTCCTCAATATACTGTCAAATCATTTTGGTAGATGTCCACACTACAATTGTGCACATATACCAGGGGGCCAACAAGGCAGAGCACAGTATATTGAAGACAAAACAACAATAAAGTGAAATTCATGGCAAAGTGGATTTCATTAATTCGAAGCACTGGATTACAAAATTGGGAGTACAACAGAAGGCAGAAGGAAAAAGTCATAGCTACTGGAGGGTCTAAGACCTACGGAAGAATGAGGCAACTTTCTTGGCAACCTCTTGGACGTTGGCCTTGGCGGCGTCTTCCCCTTTAGCAACGGGACCCTTGAGCACCGGGTCCATGGAGAATTGGGGGTCTCGGCTCACATAGCACGTCAGCGCAGATTCTTCAATGTTCGTAGCCAAAGTCTTCCCCTCTGTCTCGAGCTGGTCTGCAATGACGTCACCCATCGCGTCGAGTTTGCCGCCAGCACCACTGAGGGCCACTAGCGCTCGGTCCAAGTCCAGCTTCGGGTTGTCCGAACGTACAGGACTGAAGCATAATGGTGTCAGCGCGTCGTTGGCCCGCCCCCAAGAAGTCCCACACTTGAATGGACTTCGTATCCTTCAAGCTCTGCAGCTCCTCTAGTGACCTTCGGGGGGCCGCAAGCTCCAAACCTTCACGAGAGAGGCGCTCGACCAATTTGGCATGCTACTGCATATTCTCAGCAACTTGCTTCTCACGATCGATCAGCTCCGTCTCCCGGAGGTGGATTCGGTTCTGCCTTTTCGCAAGGTCTTTTTCCCTGCCTTTCACTTTATCCTCCGTAGTGGCAACATCAGCTTCTCTTTTCGAGAGCTCCTGCCCTAGTTTCCAGTACTTCTCCTTCTCCTCTTTGCTCCATAGATCCATCTTTTTGCTGTGATCTGCCAAATTCTGTTCACCCAGAGTCAACTTCTAGGTGACCTCCGCCCCCCTCTTCACAATATCCTCCTGCTGCTCCAAGAGCTTTTCCTCTTTCGCCTCAAGGTCTGCTCAAAGCTTCAGGAGGATTTCATTCAATTCACTGAGTTTTTCATGATGCTCATTAGCAGCATCACTCCTCTCCTTGGCTTGCTCTAGGATCTCCCTAAAGTTAGCGTCGAGCGCCCTGATGGTAGCCTCTTTTTCCTCTAGCAGCTTGTCCCAGTATTCCAACCGGGCCTTTTCCCTCTTGGCCCACTCCTTCTGGTGAGCCAATCTTGTCTGTGCAAGCCTGGTCTCGAAGTAGAGTTTGTTGTGCCAACGCCTCAAGGTGTTGCGCTTCTCCTCCAGGGCTTTGCTCTCGTGACCAAAGGCGAGCTGGACTTGCCTGAGACTTGAGCAAGCATTGTCTATGGACAGTGCCAAGGGGATATGCTCCGGACCCGCTGGGATCAACTCCGCTGGTTCCAGAGGATTTTCCATCACAAAATGTGGGTCCCACTCTACAATGGTGGTCCCCTGAGCTCCTACAGCACTAGGGCCGCTCTCTGGAAGCCCTTCAGCAGCAGTAGAGGAAGAACCCGCTGGGGGAACTCCTACCTCCGGAGCAAAAATTGAAGGCGCTGCTTCCGGGTCTTCGATCACCGGCTCTGAGGGTGGAGGATCTGTCGCCACGTCTTCATCTCGATATGGCTCTGGTCCAGGCACCTCCGGTGCAGCTACCTCCAGGGCAATGGCAGGGGCTTCATTTGGTGCCTCCACCACTGCTGGCTCAGGAGCCAGCACGTCATCCCCTACCAGTTCAGCGACTGGAGCTTCAAACATTTCCGGCTCAGCCGCCGGACCTTCAAAAATTTCTGGCCCAAGGGCCGGAGCATCAACCTTCTCCGGCTCAATGGTCGGGGCTTCCATTGTCTCTGGCTCAGGGGCAAGGGCTTCGATGACTTTCGGCTCAAGAGCCAGAGCTTCTGGCACCGCTGGCCCCACAACCACTTCTGGTGCAGGGAGTGGAGCTTCGGTGGCCTCCAGTTCAGGAACCGAAGCCTCTGATATCCCCAACTCCTGCTTCGGAGCTTCAACTCCTAGAACCGTTGCCGAAGTTGCGTCTCCAACTTCTCCCCCATGGTCCGGCACTACCACATGAACTTCCGGTGATGATTCTGAATCCAAATCCACGACAGCTGGCGTCGGAGCTGCTGTGACTTCCGCCACCACTTGAGGAGGAGGCTCGGTGGTCGAAGCCGGAGCTTCAGCATGCGCAGCCACAGTTGCTACAATAGATGCCGAAGTCTGTGACTCCTTTATCGACACCCTGAAAATAAAGGATGAGAAGATTAAAGACACAAAAAAACAAAATCAGCATTTTAAGGCGAGCACACGATGCTTACCTAGGGATGCTACGGTCCCAGTCGCCTCGAAACCTCTTCTTCTGAGGCCCGGAGCCACAACCCACCAAGTCTGGTGAGACATCGACTTCGGACCTCAGCTGAGGACCACTTGCGTCAGCCGAAGTCCACTCGGTCCGAGCTTCTCTTGGTCGGGAAGAACTCCCAAGCCTGGAGCTCTTAGCCCGCACTGAAGCTAGTGTTGACTACCCGGAGCTAGCACCTCTCGAAGACGCCCGCGCCGGAGAAGGTGCAGCCGCAGAAGACCTCCCACGCCGAGGAGATGGAGCTGTTGTAGAGGGAGCATCCCTAACAGACCTCCCATTAGCATGCTTCAGCTTCCTCTTCCGGCTAGAGGATTCGGCTGGCTCCTTGCCCTTGTCGATGTCTTCAACCCTCTGGCTCGAGGCAGAGGCAAGCCCTCCTTTTGAAGCTCTAGGGATTACCACCCTGGAGATCCAGTGCCTCTCCACCTCACCAAGGTCATCAAGCGTCGGCATCTTCCTCCGGAGCTCTCTGCTGAACTCTGGCTCCATGTTCAGAGGAAGGAAAGTAGCCGGTGGAACCAAGTCGTCGCCTTCGACGTTTATTCCATGCTGAAATTTCTTGAGATGAAGCTTCAGATCTTCGTCATCCAAATTGGATTTCAGACCGGTTTCAATCCGATCGTCATCCATCATGCTATTGAGAGCCCAGGAGAGCTTCTCCGTCTTCCACAGCGGATCCCATCTGTTGACCAGGAAATTGCAGAAGACCATGTGGGGGGTTACTCCACCCTCCACACATTCTCGGATCCTGGCCAAAATTGGGTTGAATGCTTCCGACAGCTTTAGAACTACATTCCAAGCCTCGGTGTCGATGTTGGGGAGTCCTTGGGGCAGCTCCAACCTCTCGTGCTCCTCCACTGCAATAAGGACCCAGTCCTTCTTCCACTTGTCCCACTTGCCGGAAGGGAATGACTTCAAATACTTGAAGGGACAGTTCTTGTGCTTAACGAAATAGTAGAAGCTAAGAAGCTTTGTCCCCTTGCCGGTGGTGTGGATCGTGAAGAAGGTACGGAAAAGTTTGATGTAGGGGGGAACACCCACCCACATATCATAGAAGTGGACGAAGGTTGACACTAACAGAAGAGAATGGGGGCCAAGATGATACAACTGGAGACCGTAGAAGTCCATCATCATCAAGAGAAAGCTTGAGAAAGGTGGGATCAATCCCACCATGGCGTACGCCAAGAAGCACACCATGTCACCATTATGCTCCTTCTTGAATGGGAGCTTGCTGGCATGGATCAAATAATTGAAGGAGTCACTGGACCACCCCATATAGGCCCGGACCTTCATCAGATCGTCATTGCTCTTGAGGCAGCTCTCGGGAAGACCCAACTCTATTGCGGCAAAGCGGAGCAAAGGAAGGGAAAGTTAGGCAGAGTTTGAGAGGCTCTGAACGTGAGTTTGGTTGAAAGCGTAAAGAGTCCTCAAACCATGCGTACTTTCCTTCTTAAGTAAGCCTCCGCGACGCTTGGATGGAAACCGCAGTGAGAGAGAAGTCACTTTTCAAAAGTCTACCCCGTCAATGACGAATGGGCCCGGGGCCACCCTGACGAAGATATCGAGGTTCTTACCCCAGGCGAACCGTTGTCATGATGGACGGCAAGAAACCCAAAGAAGGCACCCTAACAAGGCACGTGAAACCGATACAGTTTTTGTATTGGGAACTGGCGACCTTCAATTGCGTGAGATCCGCACTCAAAGATCTCATCTGCCGCATTCATAACAAGCCACGCGTCGATGGTTCAATCCCGGACCATCGTCCCAACGGCATATCAGAAGACTTTGAAATCGAAGCATAGAAATCGAGGATGGCCCCACCTCTAGTAGAATAACTTAATCCAAAGGATTTCTCCCAGAGGTGGGCTAGGGGGCCCTTGTTAGTACCCTGCGTACCGGGTACCCCACAGTACCGCAAGAAGTGCAAGTGGGTTCCACCTGTCAGAGTTGAAGGCCTCTTCAAGCCCCACATGTCACATTGCACTGGACCCGCTTCTCTCATATGGGTAGCTCCTGGGTTGACACGTGTAATGTAATACCGGAGCTAAACTCCCAACATAGGGAAGCTCCGGTGTTAACACGTGTACAATGACCCCAGATCTAACCCCCAACAGAGGGGAGTTCTGGTGCCGCCACGTATTCATCAGCCCCGGACCTACCTCCCCGCAAGAGGAAGCTCCAGAGCTACCACGTGTGGTGCCTCCAGAGCTTCATCACCAACGGGAACACGGGCATATCTCCTTCAGCACAGACATTCAAGGGATAGTTAAAGCGGCAGTTACAAGACATGACTACATGTCATTAATACTATATTAATGACACACGATCAGTGCACTGTTAATAGAGGTAACGCAGCCATTAAGGCACGTTATCACACTATTAACCACGCTTAATACCCATAGACAGTGTACTAGGCTATTAAATACGCCAAGGCCACATGTCGGGCCAGACAAACTTTGTAACGGCCGGTCCTTGGATTATAAAATGGTTGTGCCGCACGATATAGGGGGGAGAAGAATCTAAGCTGACCCGCACACTAACGCTACAGACACACTCAATATAACAACACAAACCCCATGGAGTAGGGTGTTATGCTCAGGCGGCCTGAACCACGTAAATCTCTTGTGTCACCGTCTTGATCATGATCTTTGAGTGCCCCAACCGAAATAAGAACCTCCACGGGCTACATTTGGTAGTACTAAGGGAAGTATCGTTGCTACACTTCGACAGTTGTTCACAACATTTTTAGATGCTGCAAACTCTAAGGGACTATACTCTCAATATGAATTATATTCCACTCCTATGCGACAATGAGAGTGTCATTAAGATTGCCCATAACCCCATTGAACTCTCTAGGACCAAACACATAGACATCCGACACCACTTTCAAAGAGACCATTCAATGAAGGGGGGCATAGTCATTTCACATTTAGAACCAAAAACAATTAGCCGACATCTTCACCAAGCCACTAGATGAAAAAGCGCTTTTGCAAACTTAAGAATGAGCTAAATGCTCTTTATTATCGAAATGTGGCTTGAGATGTTGCACATCTGATTGTTAGTAGTTTAGTGCCTTCAAAATTATGCATGCTTTCGAAAAACTTGTATCCCTCAATTTTCTCTCAAATTATTTTTCAATTATTGTCTCTTGAATCATGGTCATTGTATCTATGTTTGTGTGCTTTACTAGTCATACTAATTGAGAATATTTATGAAATTTAGTCCATATGGAACATTCCTTGCAAATCTCTCAATATATATGAAAATTTGCTGTCTAGGACCAGACTAGTCTGCCCTCAAGGCTGGACAAGTCCGAGCTCCTAGACTTGTCCGGACAGGCACAAACAAGTCCACACCGGACTAGTCCGTCCTGTCACTAAACTTGTTTGGACTATTGAGTAGTGTAACACCCTCATTTTCATGCATCATGCCCTACATGCACTCATATACATGTTTAACATTAGCCCACAACAAGAGGAACGAGTTTAAAATTGATTCGGAGCATTTAAAATTGATTTGGAACAAAACCGCACTTAAAACGCAAGAAAGTGCGGACTAGTCCGATTTTACTAAGGACTAGTCCGATTTCTCTCTCACTAAAAATGGACTTGTCCATTTTTGCTGCGGACTAGTCCGATTTTGCCCCTGGAAACTTTCGGACTTGTCCGATTTTGTGCGGACTAGTCCGGTATTCCATGAATCCATGAAAATTTGTTAAGTCCCTGGACTTGTCCGGACTAGTCCGGTGTTCCAGCGGACTTGTCTGTTTTCCTCTCTGTTCAAATTCGGACTTGTCCAATTTTTGGCCAGACTTGTCCGATTTTCTCTCTGGACGACTTCGGACTAGTCCGGTCCTGTCCGGACTTGTCCGATATTTCGCGACTCCGAGTTGATCTTTTGTTTTACGACTTGTTTCTTGGGTTTCACGTTAAGTGGGCCTAGGTACGTCGTGCCTAACTCTTTTGGAGCTCATGTGGGACTCTAAACCGGCCTCTACTCATCCCAAAACTCGAAATCCATCTAACCCTAGCCTCCACCTCTATATAAACAGTCCCACCCCTTGGTTTGACATCTATTTGCCACTTTTCCACCCACCCAAACCCTAGTTCGTGGGGAGCCACCACCAAGGAGGGAGGAGAAGATCCCAAGCAAGAGGAAGAAGAGGAGGAAACGAAGGAGGATCAAGATCTCCACCAAGTTTCGTCCTTCACCACCAATTCATCTCCAAGTTCATCACCAACCTAGATCATCAAGATCCAAGTGTTACCTCCAAGTTTATTGATTCATTGGAGTTCTAAACACCTGGTATACCTTCTATTCTCTTTTCCTTACGTGAATTCAACCCCTAATCTCCAAATTCACGTCGATCTAGAAAACCCTAATCCGCTGATCTCGCAGAGTGCGGACTTGTCCGGTCCCTAGCGGACTAGTCCGATCTTTCTGGCTAAATTGTGTTGAATTAATTCTAAAATTTGATCTAATCGAATCCAAACCTGTATAAACTTGTTAAAAGCTATTAGAACTAGTTAGTTATCATTAAAAGCAATCTAGTAACAAGTTCTACCTTGCATTTGCATCAATCATGCATGTCATGTCATATTGAGTAATATTTGTGCACTCTTTGATTGTGTTTCTTGTCTTGTATGTTTATTGTGTGGATTAGACGGATTTGCGCTAGAGAGTGCCGCGGAGGATCTACAGCACCAAGAGTTTGAAGGCTTTGACCCTAGTCAACAATAAGAGCAAGGCAAGTGTCCTTGAAGCATATTGATCCTGTTTTAAAATAAATGTTTTGTTTGTAAAACTGCATGCTTGTGTCAATTTGATGGGAATCCTATGGTAGGAAGTTTACTAGTTTTGTTTGACCACCCTTGTCACCTGGAATTTATGGTAGAGAGTCGGGAAGGGCTTTTTACCTTTTGCTTCGCTTAATCAACTGGGATGGAAAACAACTATACCAATCAATTTATTTATGCATGGATGAGATTATGGATAACATGAACTGGTTAATATGGTATTGTAATGGGTGATCTAAGCAAGCCTGGTATGTGGATGGGTTGGATGTACGGTGGTTTGCTTGCTTTAGATCTAAGGACCGGTTCATGCGAGAATAAGCCAGGACTACAGTGCCACCACGAGGCAAAGTATGGGTGCGGCGTAGCTGATTAATTAGGGCTTTGCTAGTGTTGTTTGGACTATTGTGGATGCTCGGGGAAGGGGTAGTCGGATTGGGTTTGTTGATGATTGGTGGGACTACCCTGGGATCCGAATGGATCAAGAGGGGGCCCTTGGTTGAAGATGTGCTCAGTTGGAGGCATCGCCACCGGTGAAACCTAAGTGGGGTCTAAATAGGCTAGTAATCCCTTTGTAAAGGCTAGATCTCTTGGCCATACACCAAAGGAAGTGTAATTGGCATAAGAGAGGTTTCTTTAGTCGCCGACGGGTGATGAAATCACGAACACGTGGGTAAAGAGGTACAAACTCTGCAGAGTCAAATAAAACTATCTTGATAGCCGTGCTCCCGGTTATGAGCGCCTGGATGACCTACATGATTAGAGGGTATTTGGTATTGGGATGGTTATGGTTTGGTACTGGTTATGGTTGATATTATGGTTATGGTTATGATTATAGTTATGGTTATGAGATGGAATCATGGTTTATGACATTGATTATGGTTATTGGTAATGGTGAATTATGGACTGGTATTATTATAGTTACATGGTTTATGATGGGTTTACTTTACATAAATATGATACATTGCTTTTTAAATGTTTTACTGTACTTTTCAGCACTTTGCCATTATTATTGTCATCATTTGAATCAACCACATGTCATACTTTCCACACTTGCTGAGTACGACATGTACTCACTCTTGCAATCCACCCCAACAGGTGCAGGTCAGGATTGGGAGTTTAATGGCGATAATGTGGAGTTCTAGGCCGTGTCTACCGTCAGCTTTGCATGTGGTGTTATTGGAGCTGCATATATACCCTATTGCTTATGCTTAGTTTGCTTAGTTGCTTAATTAGTTTATTTCCGCTGCATTAGTTGAACTTGTCATTAATATTCGTTGGAGCTTGTATTCGAGGATAATCTGGTTTGTGTAATAAAATTTGGTTAATTAATCTTGTCTTGTGGTAATTTTCTGTATACTTTTTTGTGATTGCACTCGTGTATGTGTGTTGAACATCCTGGGCACACATATGTGTTAGCTTGGTTCATTTTCGGAACCGGGCATCACAGATTGGTATTAGAGCCACAGGTTGACCGTAGGATGCAGCCTAGATAGAATGGACACTCTAGAGCACATAGGAGCACTCAGGAATCGATGTGTTTTTGCTTAGTGTGCTGTTTGCTATATATATATTGTTTGCTTGTGTGCTTAATAGAGGATTTTGGGATGCCTTAGCATTGCCATGTCCACCTAGGCTAGTGTAGCTAGCTGTTTAGTTTCATATCCCTTGATGCATATAGTTGGGGATGTTTTCTAATTCTTACCTACTGCTTTTCTTCCGATGGTGAGGACTCGCAACTAGAGGGATGGCAATGATGAAGAGGAGAACAATGGAGTGCCTCAGAACAACAATGGGCAAGGATCTACTCAGGGAGGTATCAACATCGAGCAGCTATTGGCCATGCAAAACCAGCTCATGCAGACCATGATACAGATTATGGGACAGCTGCAGGCTGGCAATATCAACAATCAGCCCCACATGCCTCCACCGCCACCCCCGCCTCCTCATAACCGATTGGGAGAGTTTATGAGGACTAGGCCGCCGACCTTTGCTCAAGCTGCTGACCCTATGGATGCAGACGATTGGCTCAAGTCCGTGGAGAAGAAGCTAGCTATTGTCCAATGCAGTGACCGGGAGAAGGTCTTGTTTGCTTCTCATCAACTCGTTGGAGCAGCTGCGGATTGGTGGGATGCTTATTGCAATGCTCATGAGAACCAAGAAAGAATCACTTGGGCCGAATTTAAGGAGAATTTTCGTTCTCATTATGTGCCCGAGGGAGTTATGATCTTGAAGAGGCAAGAATTTGAGAATTAAAGGCAAGGAAGATCAAGCGTGAGTGAATATCTCAATAAATTCACTCAACTCTCAAGGTATGCGTCTGAGGATGTTAGTCGGGACAGCCGGAAGCAATACTTGTTCATGAGGGGCTTGAACAATGAGATCCAAGTGCAACTACTCAACTGCGATTATGCCAATTTTCAGAAACTTGTGGACAAAGCAATTATGGTTGAGAACAAGATCTGTGAGATGGAGCAAGAAATCAAGAGGAAGGCGTTGTATCAAGGATGGCAACAAGGAAGTAATGTGCGCCCTCGCCTTGCGCCGCCCAATGCGCCTCATTACAGCTCCTCTATTCCTGCTCAGCGCCCTGGTTATGCTCCACGCCCAACTCAGTTCGTGCAGCAGCGCCCTGTCATGCAAGCACCTAGGCCTCCGATGCCTTATGCACCTCGTGCTGATTTTCCTGGAGCCAATGTTCAAAACCAAACTCGTCCCAATAATTCTGGTGGAGTTAGGAAGTGTTATACTTGTGGAGAAGTTGGACACTTTGCGCATCAATGTCCTAAGTCAGGCCTTGGTCAAGGAAGCAATGCGCCGAGGCAAAACCCAAGACCCAATGGAGGACAGCCACAAGGAAGCCGTGGACAGCAGAATTTTGCTCGTGGCAACGTGAACCATGTCTCTACGGAGGATGCTCAACAAGCGGATGATGTGGTCATTGGTATGTTTCTCGCCAACTCCAACCCCGTGACTATGTTATTTGATTCTGGAGCGTCGCATTCATTCATTGCATCGAAGTATGTTGCCAAGTATAGTTTGCCTATCTCTCATATGAAGTTTACTCTGTTGGTTAAGTCTCCTGGAGGAGAGATGAGGACAAATATAGTATGTCCAAAAGTAAGCCTTGGAATAAGGGGGATAGACTTCTCCGCCAACCTCATTGTTTTGGATTCTCAAGGGTTGGACATTATACTTGGTATGGACTGGTTAAGGAAGCACAATGGGGTTATTGAGTGTGCCACGAAGACGGTGAAGTTGACCAATGAGGAAGGGACCACCGTAGAATTTGAAGCATCTCAAACCGCACCGAAGCAATTGCAGCTAAATCATATGGACGGTGCTGCAATTGAGGAGATTCCGATGGTGTGTGAATATTTGGATGTGTTTCCGGATGAGTTGCCAGGTATGCCACCCGATCGAGACATTGAGTTTGTTATTGATTTAATACCTGGAGCTGCACCTATAGCTAAGAGGCCGTATAGGATGCCTCCTATGGAATTAGCGGAGCTCAAGAAGCAAATTCAAGAGCAATTAGAAAAGGGTTTTATTCGCCCTAGTTCTTCACCTTGGGGAGCGTCTGTGCTGTTTGTGGACAAGAAGGATGGATCCCAAAGGATGTGCGTGGATTACCGAGCTCTCAACGAGGTAACAATCAAGAACAAGTACACCTTGCCCTGTATAGAGGATTTGTTTGATCAGATGAAAGGCGCCTGTGTGTTTTCCAAGATTGATTTGAGGTCGGGATACTTTCAAATGAAGATCAGACCACCGGACATACCCAAAACACCTTTTAGAATACGGTATGGATCTTATGAGTACACCGTGATGTCTTTTGGATTGACAAATGCTCCTGCCTACTTTATGTACCTCATGAATAAGGTCTTCATGGAGTACATGGATAAGTTCGTTGTGGTGTTCATTGATGATATTATGATCTATTCGAAGGATGAGAAGGAACATGAGGAACACTTGAGGCTTACGCTGCAGAAATTGAGGGAGCATCAATTGTATGCCAAGTTCAACAAGTGCCAGTTTTGGTTGAAAGAGGTGCCATTTTTGGGTCATATAATCTCAGGAGGAGGAGTATCGGTTGACCCCGGAAAAGTGAGAGACGCGTTGAAGTGGGAGCCGCCGCAAAATGTCAAGGAAATAAGGAGTTTTCTTGGGATGGCTGGATATTACCGTCGGTTTATCAAGGATTTTTCCAAGATAGCCAAGCCTATGACGGAATTGCTAATGAAGGGGAAGGCATTCCGATGGACTCAAGCTTGTCAGAATAGTTTTGAGGAGTTGAAGAAAAGGTTGACAACAGCCCCAGTTTTGGTATTGACGGATGTAAGCAAGAGTTTCGACATCTATTGTGACGCATCGAGACAAGGACTTGGGTGTGTGTTGATGCAAGAAGGTCAAGTGGTCGCCTATGCGTCAAGACAATTGAAGAAACATGAGCAGAATTACCCAACACATGATTTAGAACTTGCAGCTGTGGTACATGCATTGAAGATTTGGAGACACTATATTCTCGGACATAGGTATGAAATTTACACGGATCATAAGAGTTTGAAGTATATTTTCACACAAACGGATCTGAACTTGAGGCAACGAAGATGGTTGGAGCTCATCAAAGATTATGATTTGGGGATCAACTATCATCTGGGAAAAGCCAATGTAGTGGCTGATGCTTTGAGTAGAAAGGGAGTAAGCCATCAACGTACAGTTCGAGAGTTACCGTCCGAGTTATGTAAGGAGTTTGAACGGTTGAACCTCGGGTTTGTAAATGAGACGGAGATGATGGAGTTAAACCCAACCTTGGAGCAAGAAATTCGAGAGGCCCAAACCGCAAATGAAGAGATCAAGGAAATCAAGGAAAGGACTGAGGAAGGGAGAGAATTCAGATTTGATGAAGACGAACATGGTACCTTATGGCTTGGAAAGAGAATCGTTGTGCCTAATGTAAAGCATATTCGAGAGACAATATTAAAGGAGGCACATGACTCGCCTTACTCGATTCACCCAGGTTGTACGAAGATGTACAAAGACTTGCTATTGGTGGGATAGCATGAAGAAGGACATAGCCGAATATGTTGCATTGTGTGACGTGTGCCAACGAGTCAAGGCGGAACATCAAAGGCCAGCAGGGTTATTGCAGCCATTGAAGATTCCAGAGTGGAAGTGGGAAGAGATTGGTATGGACTTTATAGTTGGATTACCGTGAACCCAGTATGGCTATGATTCAATATGGGTCATTGTAGATCGGTTGACAAAATCAGCTCACTTCATTCCTATCAAGACCACATATACCACCGCGAAGCTAGCAGAATTGTATATGGAGCATATTGTGTGCTGACATGGAGTACCGAAGAAGATAGTCTCGGATAGAGGTTCTCAATTTACTTCCAGGTTTTGGAAAAAGTTGCATGAAGCTTTGGGAACGAGGTTGAATTTTAGTTCAGCATATCATCCTCAAACGGATGGACAAACCGAGAGGACCAATCATATTTTGGAGGACATGTTAAGAGCTTGTGCTTTAAAGCATGGGAAAAGTTGGGACAAAAGCTTGTCATACGCGGAATTTTCATACAACAATAGTTACCAAGCAAGTTTGAAGATGTCACCGTACGAAGCGCTTTATGGGAGGAAGTGTAGGACACCTTTATTCTGGAATGAAGCAGGGGAAACTCAAGTATTTGGTCCGGGCGTGTTGCAAGAAGCCGAAAAGCAAGTCCAAATAATTTGTGAAAACTTGAGGGCTGCCCAATCAAGACAAAAAGGCTATGCGGACAATAGGAGAAGGAAATTAGCCTTTGAAATAGGAGATTTTATTTACCTCAAGGTGTCACCAATGAGAGGTCATAAGAGGTTTAACATAAGGGGTAAGCTCGCACCTCGCTATATTGGACCATTCAAGATTTTGGACAAAAGGGGAGAAGTAGCGTATAAGTTGGAGATGCCAGCTCATCTTTCGGATGTACATGATGTCTTTCATGTTTCCCAGCTCAAGAAGTGTTTGAGAGTACCGGAAGAACAAGTGTCAATGGAAGAATTGGAACTAGAGGAAGATTTGACGTATGCCGAGCAACCGGTCAAAATCTTGGAAACTAAGGAGAGGGTCACAAGGAACAAGGTCATTAGATGGTGTAAAGTTCAATGGAAGCACCACACCGAAAAAGAAGCGACGTGGGAATTGGAGTATGATCACAAGAAGGAATTTCCCTATCTCTTCTCTTCCGCGTCGAATCTCGAGGGCGAGATTCATTTTAAGGGGGGTAGGTTTGTAACACCCTCATTTTCATGCATCATGCCCTACATGCACTCATATACATGTTTAACATTAGCCCACAACAAGAGGAACGAGTTTAAAATTGACTCGGAGCATTTAAAATTGATTTGGAACAAAACCGCACTTAAAACGCAGGAAAGTGCGGACTAGTCCGATTTTACTGAGGACTAGTTCGATTTCTCTCTGACTAAAAATGGACTTGTCCATTTTTGCTGCGGACTAGTCCGATTCTGCCCCTGGAAACTTTCGGACTTGTCCGATTTTGTGCGGACTAGTCCGGTATTCCATGAATTCTTGAAAATTTGTTAAGTCCCTGGACTTGTCCGGACTAGTCCGGTGTTCCAGCGGACTTATCCGTTTTCCTCTCTGTTCAAATTTGGACTTGTCCGATTTTTGGCCAGACTTGTCCGATTTTCTCTCTGGACTAGTCCGGTCCTGTCCGGACTTGTCCGATATTTCACGACTCCGAGTTGATCTTTTGTTTTACGACTTGTTTCTTGGGTTTCACGTTAAGTGGGCCTAGGTACGTCGTGCCTAACTCTTTTGGAGCCCATGTGGGACTCTAAACCGGCCTCTACTCATCCCAAAACTCGAAATCCATCTAACCCTAGCCTCCACCTCTATATAAACAGCCCCACCCCTTGGTTTGACATCTATTTGCCACTTTTCCACCCACCCAAACCCTAGTTCGTGGGGAGCCACCACCAAGGAGGGAGGAGAAGATCCCAAGCAAGAGGAAGAAGAGGAGGAAACGAAAGAGGATCAAGATCTCCACCAAGTTTCGTCCTTCACCACCAATTCATCTCCAAGTTCATCACCAACCCTAGATCATCAAGATCCAAGTGTTACCTCCAAGTTTCTTGATTCATTGGAGTTCTAAGCACCTGGTATACCTTCTATTCTCTTTTCCTTACGTGAATTCAACCCCTAATCTCCAAATTCACGTCGATCTAGAAAACCCTAATCCGCTGATCTCGCAGAGTGCGGACTTGTCCGGTCCCTAGCGGACTAGTCTGATCTTTCTGGTTAAATTGTGTTGAATTAATTCTAAAATTTGATCTAATCGAATCCAAACATGTATAAACTTGTTAAAAGCTATTAGAACTAGTTAGTTATCATTAAAAGCAATCTAGTAACAAGTTCTACCTTGCATTTGCATCAATCATGCATGTCATGTCATATTGAGTAATATTTGTGCACTCTTTGATTGTGTTTCTTGTCTTGTATATTTATTGTGTGGATTAGATGGATTTGCGCTAGAGAGTGCCGCGGAGGATCTACAGCACCAAGAGTTTGAAGGCTTTGACCCTAGTCAACAGCAAGAGCAAGGCAAGTGTCCTTAAAGCATATTGATCCTGTTTTAAAATAAATGTTTTGTTTGTAAAACTACATGCTTGTGTCAATTTGATGGGAATCCTATGGTAGGAAGTTTACTAGTTTTGTTTGACCACCCTTGTCACCTGGAATTTATGGTAGAGAGTCGGGAAGGGCTTTTTACCTTTTGCTTCGCTTAATCAACTGGGATGGAAAACAACTATACTAATCAATTTATTTATCATGGATGAGATTATGGATAACATGAACTGGTTAATATGGTATTGTAATGGGTGATCTAAGCAAGCCTGGTATGTGGATGGGTTGGATGTACGGTGGTTTGCTTGCTTTAGATCTAAGGACCGGTTCATGCGAGAATAAGCCAGGACTACAGTGCCACCACGAGGCTAAGTATGGGTGCGGCGTAGCTGATTAATTAGGGCTTTGCTAGTGTTGTTTGGACCATTGTGGATGCTCGGGGAAGGGGTAGTCAGATTGGGTTTGTTGATGATTGGTGGGACTACCCTGGGATCCGAATGGCTCAAGAGGGGGCCCTTGGTTGAAGATGTGCTCAGTTGGAGGCATCGCCACCGTTGAAACCTCAGTGGGGTCTAAATAGGCTAGTAATACCTTTGTAATGGCCATTTTGTGATCTCTTGGCCATACACCAAAGGAAGTGTAATTGGCATAAGAGAGGTTTCTTTAGTCGCCGACGGGTGATGAAATCACGAACACGTGGGTAAAGAGGTACAAACTCTGCAGAGTCAAATAAAACTATCTTGATAGCCGTGCTCCCGGTTATGAGCGCCTAGATGACCTACATGATTAGAGGGTATTTGGTATTGGAATGTTTATGGTTTGGTACTGGTTATGGTTGATATTATGGTTATGTTTATGATTATAGTTATGGTTATGAGATGGAATCATGGTTTATGACATTGATTATGGTTATTGGTAATGGTGAATTATGAACTGGTATTATTATGGTTACATGGTTTATGATGGGTTTACTTTACATAAATATGATACATTGCTTTTCAAATGTTTTACTGTACTTTTCAACACTTTGCCATTATTATTGTCGTCATTTGAATCAGCCACATGTCATACTTTCCACACTTGCTGAGTACGACATGTACTCACTCTTGCAATCCACCCCAACGGGTGCAGGTCAGGATTGGGAGTTTAATGGTGATAATGCGGAGTTCTAGGCCGTGTCTACCGTCAGCTTTGCCTGTGGTGTTATTGGAGCTGCATATATACCCTATTGCTTATGCTTAGTTTGCTTAGTTGCTTAATTAGTTTATATCCGCTGCATTAGTTGAACTTGTCATTAATATTCATTGGAGCTTGCATTCGAGGATAATCTGGTTTGTGTAATAAAATTTGGTTAATTAATCTTGTCTTGTGGTAATTTTCTGTATACTCTTTTGTGATTGCACTCGTGTATGTGTGTTGAACATCCTGGGCACACATATGCGTTAGCTTGGTTCATTTTCGGAACCGGGCGTCACAAGTAGTCTGGAGCTGGTCTGGCACCCGAACTTGTCCGGAGTTTCTCACGGACTAGTCCGGACCTTGGGGAGTTAAACCCCAAGGGCAGGGCCTCACTCCTCACTTAACTCAAACGCATCTCACGCGCGCTCGTCACTCAAAACTTGCCCCCATTGGCGCTTTTTGAGCTCCACCGCTCAAATCTTTGAGGAATTCGTGCTTGATCATATTTGGGGTGTCGAGAACTCATTCCTGAACTTCTCCTCCCTTTAATCCGTAGCTTTCATCATCCCTTCCTCTCTCAAGGTACTTTTGATCTAACCTCTTTTTTTTTCCAATTCCTTCGATTTTAGGTTGCACATTTTGTAACTTAGGGTCTCTTTTGCTTACTTTATACCTTATGATCATATCCCCCTAGCATTGCGGCTTGTAATCGAGATTTGTGGAAAACCTCAAAAGTTAGGGTTTAAAACTGGAAGGTTCGGACTAGTCCGGACCTAGGACGGACAAGTCTGCTCCTGACCAGACTAATCCAGCCTAACACAGTTTTAGCCCCTAACTTAGTGGTTTTCTATACTTCTAACGCAATACTCTTTTTTTTACTTCACTTATATTCCTTCCTCATTGTGCTTTCAGCATGTCGACGCGTGACAACTCCCCTCTCTCTGGTCTGGTGCATGAGGTGGCCCGCCAAGAGGTGTATCGCCGCCGAGCCGAGGAGGAGGCTGAGTTGGCTTGCGAGTTGGCCTTATTATGTTGATATTTATTGTACTCATGTTAAGCTTAAATGAATATCATTCTATTATGCTCAAAATCTTGTCTTTATGTGTGATGACATTAAATTTCCTTTTGAGATGCATGCTTCACTCTTATTTATCACATCTCAACACTTGCATCACATGTAGGTACCCCATCATAACACACAAATGTACAAAACTTCCATGGTTCTCATTCTTGTGCATTATTCTTATTTCAAATCAATCATGCACACTTTTAGGGGGGGGGGGGTATTTATACACTTGTGTGTTATGAAAACAAACTTACATATTTTATCAAAAACCTCAATGTGTTGTCATCAATCACCAAAAAGGGAAGATTGAATGTGCATCTAGGCTGAATCCCTGTGGGTTTTGATGATTAATAACAACACCTAAGGAAATAATGAGCATTGTAAGTGTAAGTACAGATGCTTGAAAGTGAAACAGTTTTGGATACACTCAAGGAGGAAAAAGGGAGAAAAGGTGAAGAAGAACTCGAAAATTAGAATTTAGGGTTTAAATTTTTTATGTCGAGTTTAGCCTTGTGATGAGAGTGTGTTCAACAAGTCAAGTGGTTGAGAATCACCTAAGAGCTCATAGTCCAGTTAGGTTTAGTTGGAGAGATAAAAGTTGAGGCAGCCTTAAGGATAAGGTCACACTTGTCCAGGATGGAAGGTCGGACTAGTCCGGCCACATCAGACTGATACGATGTGAGGCTGACCAAGAGTTGTTGTATGAGTTTGGACGTGTCCGGTTGGGGCCGCACTAGTACGTGGTGAGTGGTTTTGATCCTTTCTGGGACTAAGTCCTAAAATGTCGGACTAGTTTGCCCTAGAAGACTTGTCCGTTTCTGGCCAGAACAAGAGCTACGATGTGAGATCGTACTAGTCCGTTATGGGTCAGTCTAGTCCACTTAGAGTATGGAAGTGACTGCAGGGACTAATTCATGGCAGGTCGAACTTGTCCGTCCTGGGGGACCGGACTAGTCTGGGTACCAGACTTGTCTGTTCTCACCTGTAAAATAAGTTTCTGTATGAGATCAGACTATTCCTTTCATGGGCGGACTAGTATTTGGTTTTGTGACAGTTTGAATTCAAAAGGTGGGGGGGGGGGGACTTTTGTGGTTGGCCAAGAGTGACGTAAGTGGTCCCCTCAGGTCAGACTAGTCTGTGGTTCAAGACCAGACTAGTTCGGACTTTTTCTAGTGGCAACAGCTAAGTGTTGGGACCCCTATACAAAGGGGTCCCCGGCTTTCCTTTGCCCTCTCTCGAACCCTGGTGCTTCCATAGCCTTTCAAGAGCCCTCCAAAGCCTTCTTCTTCACATCTTTGAGCCCTAAGTGGGAATCTTGAGGTTTTGTTGGATTTGGGAGATAAGAGAGAAGGGTTGATCATTGTCTCGATCTCTTGGTTGATTCTCTCGATTTGAGTTGTTTTATGTTGAGATTTTAACTCTTTTCAAGTTGTAAGTTTGTGGGAGCCTCAGATTGTGAGTTGCCCCAAGAATCGTTGTAATCACCCCTTTAGTTAGGGGAAGAACAAGCCGGCCTTTTGGTGGCTTGGTGAGGGTAGAGTTGAAAGAGATTCGGTCCTTTGTGGACTCCTCAACGAGGACGTAGGCTTCTTTATGGAGCTGAACCTCGGGATAAATATGTGTGTCTCTTGTTTCGATTTGCCCTCGTTCTTCGTTAGATTACTTTTAGGGTTCTTCATTTAAATCTTGGTACTTGCAATTGTTATACTAGATTGCTAGGTTGTTTTACTTCATCTTCCATTAAGTAGATCTTCGAAAAACACATGAAAATCTTACCTTTCATGCGTTTACTCTTACCTGACCGGACTAGTCCGCCCCAGGCCGGGCTAGTCCACCGCCTGCGTACTAATTAAGTTTTGATTAAGCAAATTTTTATATTTTTAGCCTATTCACCCCTCCCCCCTCCTCCCCTCTAGGCAACATTCAGAGTATCTTCTCACGGCTCTTGTCAGCTTTCTCCACCATGATCTCTTCTTGCGGCTTTGGTCTAGATCCATCAATGAATCCAAACAACTGAGCATCGCGGATAGTCGGCAAGACGTGAGCCTTCCAAAGATGGTAATTATCTCTTGTCAATTTCTCAACATGAAGGGTAAGGGTGTTGAACCCAGTGACACTCGTGGTTGTGGATGAGCTCAACATGATTTACTCTGTGGAGTGTGTGGTTCTGATTACCATATCAAATGGTTGAAACCCATGCCTCGTCCGCAGAGGGTTACATGTTAATTTATAGGAAAAATGTACATGCAATATCCAACGTAGGAGATGATCGTGTTTAATTCTACCTTCCTAAAAATCCAGATTTATTCCTGTTACATGGGTGTTCAATAAACACCTTCCAAAGATTATTGCCAAGAGTTTGTTACAATATGATTTACTATATTTTTAATTCTGGTAGCCTTGATCTCCTTCTCTGAATAGCTCTGTGCTGATATACTCTTTGGTCATACTTGATGCACTTCCATATATCACGTGATCTATCGTAGACTTGGTTTGGTTCCATAATCTGGTGCGGTCTTCATTGGTTAGATATTCTAATAAATTACATATGAATTAAGACTTAAACATGAACCTAATCACCATTATACACCTAATGAACATAATTAGAGACGGAGTAGCGAAACTTACTTGATGATTGGTCAGTCATGGTCACCTTAGTCTTTCTTCGATCTTCTTTGAGGGGTTCCGGACTAGAAGGAAAAATATCTAGTGGTCTTTCCGTCAATTTATTTCCCGTCTTTATAGTGCATACGGTAGGGGACCGAGCTAAGGTCGGTTTCTTAGACCGTTTGCACTCGTCTATGTCTAAAATTCACCTCTAAAAAGGAATATTCTCCTCCTTTACAATCACCTCTAAAGTATTATCATCTTTACAGTTCTCTTCTCTGCACTCGTTCACCTCTATATCGAACCTCTATATCAACTAACATCTATATTATATCATTTCATTCCAACTCTTTTTTTATTTTATCATATAACTAATTATATTTTTCTTGTGTTACTATCTAGAAAAAGACAGTACATTTATTTTTTTTATTTTTTTCCTCTCCTTAATTCACAATCTTATATTTTTTCTATTTTTCTTTTTTTTCCTTTTTTCTCTCTTTCCTGGTCCTTCTCTCCCATTCTGGAACCTTCCCAGCACCTGGACTCACCCGATTCTTTCTTTCCTCGCCATATTTCTCTCCCGGTCCCTCTTCTTCCGATCCATATTCCACGGCACTCTCTTCTTCGGCTCCATCTTCCGATCCCCGCCGCTTCATGACCAGGAGCCGCTCTGGCGACGTCTCTCGCCACAGCCCTGCCCCTCTCCCCGCGCTCGCTCGATGGCCGCCGCTCCCACAACCTTCTCCCGCCTCGGTCCTCTCTCGAGCACATCTTCCCTCTCTCAAGATGCCTGGCCCCCGCACCGAGCTTCACGGCCGTCGAGTGCCGCCTTGTCCTTGCGTCGACGGCTAGGGTGCGTTCACCAACTCTGCCGCGCACCCAGATACGTCTCGCTGTTTCTTCCATCTCGTCGTTGCCGCCTGCCCAGATGCGCGCGAAGCCAACCGTCGGACACCCTCTCTCTTGGTAGCGTTTTTGTGTCAGATCTCTACCTTTGGAGGCGGACTGTGGACGACGGTATTTTGAAGGCGCGTATAGAGGCGCCGATGCGAGCAACCTGTAGGCGCCCGACCTCCAAATTTACAGTAGAGGCGCATATAGAGATGTCCGATGCGAACGGTCTTAAGGGACTCTCAGATATGTGGGTCATAAGCCTTTTTCTTTATTTATTTGACTTTTTCTTCTCCTTTTCTCAGGTTGGACCCGAGATCAATCAACAAATAAGTGTTGGAAGGCTGGTCATCTACACAAACGTGGCCTCCCTCGTCTGGCAGCCTGTCCTCGACGTGATCAAGAGGAAAATATTCAGCACATCTTAGCCTCTTATGTAGTTGCTCACCAAGTTTGGTTCTCATTTTTTTTCTGAAAACGTAGTTTGGTTCTCAGTCTTGCATACCCGGGCTCAATATCTTTCACCGGTTGGTGGTGCAGAGCTGTCAAGGACGCCCCAACAGACTCGAGGAAGGGCCTCAATTCTCTGATCACACTGGTCGCTTGGGAAATTTGAAAACACAGGAAGGATTGCGTTTTGAACGGCACTTCTCCTTCGGTCCCTCTCTGCTGTGTTAGATTTAACAGTACCGAGGATCTAATCTAGCCACTAATCAATTCGGGTTAAACTAATCTTATATGCTAATTGCAGTGATTAACACGCACCTTCCAGAATATTTGAGAGGAGCGTGCAGAGGAGACGACAATCATGGCTTTGGTGGTGAAGACGACGATCTGACTGCTGATGTAGTCATGGTGGCAATGAAGCCTTGGAGCATTTTCTCCAACCTTCTTCATATTGTCTGATTGGTGACCTTAGTAGTAAGGTGTCTAATTTTGTTGATCTTCTATCAGATTTGAAACTGAGGGGTAACTCATCTATTTATAAGGGAAGGGAGCGGTTGAGGGGCCTCCAACCGATTCGGTTGGGGTGTCCTGATCAAACACCGTGGAGAGATTTCTAAGAGATTGAGTTGGTTATGAAGTAACCAACTCCTATTATTTGATTCCTTTTATTTAACGTGATCAATCCTAACATTCTCCCCCTTGATCACAAAACTTAGTAACTTAGTAACACAAAACTAAATTGAATGTATATGTTCTCATGTTAAATATAAAAGACACTGCGAATCGAAAACAACCAGTTATGTACTGCTTGATCCGATGATCACGTTACATCTCACACTTAGAAACATACACTAATTCTGAGTTTGGCCTCTAAGTATCCAGAAAATCACAAGTTCTTCTTTAAACCCATGCACATTATGTGTTCACGAAACACACTGGGTAGAATTTCTTTTTGGATGCGGTACCGTGAAGATTCGCATGAATCTAATTGCTCATATTATCATGCTTAGTATGTTCCTGGATTTACTCTTTTGCAACACACAACTGATGTCAATGTGTTTGGCGACACATTTGACTTGTTTACATAGAAGTATGAATATCTTATGTGATTTATGTTGTCTACCACTTCTTAGTTCGAGTTTTCTTATTTTGTCCGCTCAGCGGCCTCATTACTAAGTTGGTGTGCATCGATTATGATGCAGTTACTATTGGTTTAGAGATTTTTTCACAATAAAGCTTCATCAGCGAGTGTTATCAACTGATGTGGATTTTACTACACATCTCGCAAGAACTTAGTTTTACTGATCCATGGCTCTTCTAATATTGAACTTATCATGAGGCCTGAATTCTTGCAAAATCACAAGTTTATACTGATCTTCATTCCAGTGACCTAGATTGAACTTATTAATGCCAAAATAACCCAGCAAACTATATCAAGGTTGGTTAATGAGCAAACCGAGAGCTTTCGACAGTAGAAAGCTTTGGAACCGATTTTATTTGGTCGATCTCTTAGTAGTTATCATACTAATTAACCTTGACTTTTCTGAGCAGACGAATTTGTTCGCATACATATTGTACTACTAAAGTACGCTCTCATGTATGCCTAATAATCACAATACCTCTTAGTGCCGAAATCATATGACAACTCTTATTGTTATCTAATAGTAGATTGACATTATACTCAATAGTAGAATGTCATCTACAAAAGCGAGAAAAGTCAATTTCTCGTTCTAAACTAAGTGAAAATTTAATTTATCCTCATAATACTTAGTATAACCCAAACTCACTAATTTACTTATAGAACTTTGAGATACCTTGTATCTCATATGTTCATTTTGCTTAAATGACAAGTCTTCGGTTATCACACAGACGTTCTCTTGTTGATCCCAATTGAGAATCATCATTATTACATCAATCTGATATAATACTAAGTCATAATGCGCTGCTAATATTATATTGATTCTGAACAAATCTTTAATTGAGACAGTTGAGAACGAATTAATGTAATCAACGTCTCCTTAATAAAATTATTAGCCACAAGTATGTCCTTACTATTTCTAACTTTTCCTTTTGGAGTCACGTGTTTGTGTAGTCTCTTGACAGCCTATTTATTTGGCTCCATTAGGAAGATTGACTGAGTTACAAACTTTATTGGCTTACTTATGCCTCATCTAATCCTATATAGCTTGACACCATTCGGATGGATGAGAGCTTCATATATCTTAGTTTAAATGAGGTGAGATCAGCCTTCATTTGAATATTGATCTCTCAACGAGATCCACTTATTCACGCATTATTTACTAATTAAGGTGATTGTTGCTCTTCATCATAGACGACTAATTTAATCAACACAGAAAACTAAGATGTCTTGTGCAACAGGAGCTTTACTTAATTTTGCCCCTGAAGAGCTAACAAAATGTGTTGAGTCAATAATAACGAGATATGTTGACTTAACAGCAGCACGTATCGAGAATAATGGTTCTTGAGTCATAGAGCTGGATCTTGCATCCACTTCTCGTCAAGATGATTTACTCGACTTACGTTGCTCCCTCTAATCTTAGCATATGTTGTTTCCATAAACTTAGTGTTGGTAAAGATAATAGAAACAATATTATCTTGTTGAATAGACATCGAGATGGCTTACTAATGTTTGGGATAATTGACTTAGTGACCACCTCATTAAAGTTTTAATGAGGATTTATGTCATGTCCTTGTCTAATATGATGTTTGAAAACATCAACTATTAAAGTTTTGATTTAGCATGTGAATAGAGGATTAAATGAGCCTCGATCGTTTAGCTAATTGACTAAGTTTAAGGACTTCACTGATTTCTTAGTGAATACAGGATACGCCGATCATAGTACTCCCCTTCACGATCGGCTTCTAATTTTAATATTTTATTATATGCATTCATCTGAGTAGAAAGTTCTTAGTAGAGATAATCGATTGAGAAACGGAGCGTTCAGTCCCCCCCCCCCCTCAAAATATGGCGTTATAAAAAGAGCCATAATTTTGAAGATGGTTCACGATCGATTCTTATGCGCTTACTAAAACTTATTCATTATGAGAGGAAATTTGATTATAGAATTATGTGAGGATTATGAGAATGTCTCGTCGAAAGACAAGACTCAACTTATTCAGACAGGTATATCAAGGTGACATACTCAACTTAGTTGTCCAAGCAAGATTACTAAAATCAAATTCCTTTAATAAGAGGGTAAATAATGAACTGAGCACGTAGTGAAGCGTAAGTATAAAGTCATCTTATATTACTAATGGGTGTTCGTGTTTGGCTTCTACTTTTGCTTCATGATCATGAGCGATTTTAACGGTCCTAATCCCTCTCCTGAGTATCCTCCTCTTATTTTAATACTAAGTCGCTTATAGCAATAAGCTTTTTCTAAAATCCAGTGCTTTTACATAGTATTACAAATGTTATGTATTGTTTTTCATGTAGACTACTTGACAAAGCACAACATTCATAATTATCCGTCATTCTAAGTATGTGCACATGCACAACGCCTCCATTTTATTTCTTAGTTGCAAGTTTCTTTGTGAGAATACGTGCATCAAACTTAGTATAGTCAGTAAACTGACCTTTTGTTCTAATGGAGGTTCTAATAGGCAGTGTCACATTCGAAAATTGCTTTCCGAACGTGCTTAGTAATTGAATCATCAAACATATCATGTTTAATGACTCGCACAATACGATCGAAATCGTACTTAAACTAAATGCTTTCATCATTACGAAGAAAACATATTGAGTTTCTCCATCTCGTAAGATGAAAAACTAAAACTTAATACAGTGTTGAATTAAGTATGGAGGATTCAACTGAGTGAAATACTTAAAGAATGCATAAACTGAAATAAAACTTAGAAATAAACAAACTAAAGTGTTATGTTTCGATTTTCACGTTGGCTACTTGGCAAAACATAACGTAATTGATAACATAGTAAATTTTGTCTTTCACGTTGGCTACTCGAGCAAAATTTTCTATGCACTAATATAAATAATAGTAGCTGAGAATAAACGTCGTCTTTTGTTGTTTAAACAAAATATGACATTCAAAATATCTAAGAAAACATAGTATCACGTTGGCTATTCGAACAAAAAATTCTATGAACTGATTCAAAACACTTAACTAAGGTGAAATGTCGTCTTTTGTCATTTTAACAAAATATGACATTCATAATAACTTAGAAAACATAGTAAGTTTTGTCTTTCACGTTGGCTAATCGAACAAAACTCTCTATGCACTAAATAACAGAGTCGAATAAAAATGTTATCTTTTGTCTTTCACGTTGGCTACTCGAACAAAATTCAACATTCATAACTGAGAGCATGACAAATTTTATCTTTCACGTTGGCTACTCAACAAAATTTTCATGCAACTAAATAATTAAGAACATAGTAATTGTCGGTGATTTGGATCCGGCAGATCTCCCGACACTACTAAAGTGTTAGAGGAGTTTGTGGTTCGGTGTGGGCGCGCGGAGATTCAAGAAGGTGAATTGGAAATGACACAGGAGACACAGAGGTTTACGTGGTTCGGGCCGCCTGAGCGTAACACCCTACTCCACGGATGTGTTGGTGTTGTATTAGCTGTATGAGCTTGTGTCCAGCATCTATGGGACGTGTATAGCCTATCTGAATGTGTAGAGTCTGTCGTTGGCCTGTCCTTTTATAGTACAAGGATAGGCCGTTACAAGTTAGCCTGGCCCGACATGTGGCACCGGCGGTTACTAGTATTGATACTCATTCAACACGTTTAATTGCCCTTAATGACCGGGTAACGGGATTTGACAGCACCGTTACTGGTAATTAAGGTCGTCCGATCGAGTGTCATTAATATGGTATTAATGACACTTAATCGGGTCTTGAAGTTCTTGATTCCTTTTTGAAGATCCGGAGCCATTGTGGAGTCTTCCGGAGGTTAGAGGCTGAAGATCCGACGGTTGGACACGTGGCAGCTCTGGAGCATACTGCGGGAAACAGATAGCTCCGGAGCTACCTGACACGTGTGAGTTCTCGAGCTTCCCTCGGTCTGGGGTTAGGTCCGGGGTGCCATTTCGGTACATAGCTCGGAGCTTCCCCCTTGTGGGTGGTAGCTCCGGTTTGGTAGTACACGTGGTGACCCTGGGATTAACCATGTTGGAGAAGCAGGTCCGGTCATATCTGACATGTGGGCCTCCGAAGGTCTTCAAATCAAGTAGATGACTTTCCTTTGAGATCTTTGTAACCTCAAGGGGTGTACGGTTTCCAGGGTACCGACAGTGGTCCTCTGGGCCCACCTCTGGGAAAGACCCCTTGGGTGAAGTCATTCCGCCGGAGGTGGGTCCATCCTCGTGGCTTTTGAACTGAGTCTTCAAAGGTCTTTGGAAGTGCCGTTGGCGAGGGTTTGGAGTTAAATCCCCGCCGTATGGCGTATCCCGCGTGCGGCAGATGAGATCTTTGGCGTGCGGATCTCACGCAATTGAAGGTCGCCGGTTCCCGATACGAAAACCGTATCGGTTCCGCGCGCCTTGTCAGGCCGCCGCCTTCGGGCTTCCCGCCTCATGATGACAACCGTTCGCCTGGGTAAGAACCTCGACTTGATCATCAGGGTGGTCCCGGGCCCTTTTTTCATCGGCTGGGTGGAATTTTTGAGTGGTATCTTCGACTTCCTTGCGGTTTCCATCCAAGCGTTGCGAGGGCTTACTTAAGAAGGAAAGCGCGCACCGTCTAGAGTTCTTTACACCTCTCATCTGTTCTTGCGCTCAAACTCCCAACTTGTGCTTCGCTTTTCCTCTCTTGCCTTGTTATGCTTCGATGGAGTTGGGTCTCCGCGAGAGCCGTTTGAAGACCTACGGCGACCTGAAGAAGGTCCGGACCCTCATGGGATGGTCCTCGGACTTCTTCAACCGCTCGGTCCGCGCCGGGGGAGAGCTCCCGTTTGAGAAGGAGCACGCCGGCGAAATGGTGTACTTCTCCTCGTACGCCATGGTGGGGTTGATCCCACATTTTTCCTCTTTTTTCTTGATGCTGCTAGACTTTTATGGTCTGCAGCTATACCACCTTGGCCCTCACTCCATTCTCCTTGTGTCTATCTTCGTCCACTTCTGTGAGATGTGGGTGGGCATCCCCCTCTACATTGAACTCTTCCGAACCTTCTTCACCGTCCATACCACCGGTAGGAGCAATGAGTATCTTGGCTTCTACTACTTTGTGAAGCGCAAGAAGTGCCCATTCAAGTACCTCCGGTCGTTTCCCTCTGGGAAGTGGGACGACTGGAAGAAGGACTGGATAGTCATCCGGGTGGAGGAGCACGAGAGGCTGGAGCTGCCCGAAGGCCTCCCCAACATTGACACGACAATCTGGAGTGAAGCTCCGGTGTTGGCGGACGCCTTCAACCCCGTTCTGACCAGGATCTGCCAGTGCGTGGAGGGAGGATTAACTCCTCAGGCGGTGTTTTGTAACTTCCTGGTCAACAGGTGGGCACCGCTGAAGAGGAGAAAAAAACTCGCTTGGGCCCTCAACAGTGTGATGGACGACGACCGGGTCGAGACCGGGTTGAAGTCCAACATGGTGGGGACAACCTTGGAGTTCCACCTCAAGAAATTCCAGCACGGCATCGACGTCGAGGGTGACGACTTGACTCCGCCATCAGCTTTTCTTCCTCTGAACATGGAAGTTGAGTTCAGTAGGGAGCTCTGGCGGAAGATGCCCGTGCTTGACGACCTTGGTGTCGTCGAGAGAAGATCAACCACCAGGGTGGCGATCCCTGGAGTGTCCGAAGGTGGCTCCGACCCTGCCCCGAAGCCATGGGTCGAGGTCATCGGTAAGGGCAAGGAGCCGGCGGACGAACCCTTGAGCCGGAAGAGGAAGCTGCAACATGCCGATGGAAGGTCCGTCAGGCCTGCCACCTCTCCATCGGCTTCTTCTCCCCGGAGGGGGAGGTCTTCTGCAACCGCGGCGATTGTACCCGCAGTGGGGTCCTCCCGGTGAGCTAGCTCCGGGCATGCGACTCCGGCACCAGGGATGGTGGAGGCCTCTAGGTCCGGAGGTTCTTTCCGATCGAGGGGAGCCTCGACCAGGGAAGCGCCCGTGGCTGCTACGAGTTCCGGGGGGGGCCTTCCGGAGCTTCCACGCCGTCGGCGGCTATGACCAGCCCGGAACGTCCGGGAAAAAGGTTCCGCGCAAGCTGGTGCGGAAGGCTCCCAATGTAATTTTTAATCTTTACCTTGGGCAATTGTTTAGTTGTAGTAACTATTCTTTAAGTTTCTTCATCCATCATCTGCAGCATTCCTAAGAAGAGGAGTGAGGCTCCACCCTCAGCCACAGCAACTGAAGCTGTGAGGGCGGAAGCTTCTGCTCCTGTCCCGGTGCTGCCCCAAGTGGTGGCTGAAGCTGCGACAGCTCCGGCGCCGGCTGTCGTGGTCATGGACCTTGACTCATCCCCAGAGACTGCCGTGGTAGCGCCGGACCGCTGGAGAGAAGATGCGCCAGCGGCACCTGTCCCGGAGGTTGAAGCTCCGGGTCCTGGTGCTGAGATGATGGAAGCTCCGGCTGTTGAGCCAGAGGAAGCAGTAATTCCAGCCTCAGAGCCAGAAATTTTCGAAGCCCCGGCGGTTGAGCCGGAGGTGATTGAAGCCCCGGCGTGTGCGCCGGAAGCTGAGGAAGTTCTGGCAGTTGGGCCGGATACTTCTGAAGCACCGGCCGCAGAGCCGGTCATTGTTGGAGCTCCGGCCGCAGGGCCGGTTGATGTTGAAGATCTTCCGGCTCCCGAGCCGGTTGTTGCAGAGGCGTCGGAGATAGAGCCCCCATCGGAGGAGGTGCCCAGGCCAGAAGCGGCCCCTGCTCTAGAAGTGACGACATCGGAGGTACCCTCGGCTGAGCCGGAGTGCCATGGTGAAATCGTTGGCCCCCTGCCTGAGGGGGTGAACGAAGACCTGGCGGCGGGGCCTTCCTCGATGGCGACTGAGGCCATCCCGGAGGACGGCCCTAGTGCCACGGAGACCCAGGGGACCACTCTTGTGGAGTGGGACCCAATTTTTGTATTTGAAAACCCATTGGAACCAGCGGAGAAGACCCCAGCAGGTCCGGAACCTATCCCGTTGTCACTGTCTATTGACAATGCATGTTCCAGTTTGCGTCAAGTTCAACTGGCCTTCTTCCACGATAGCAAGACTCTTGAAGAGGAGTGCCAAACCCTTAGGCGGTGGCGTAACCGGCTCTACTTCGAGACCAAGTTGGCGCAGCCGAGGCTAGCGGACGACAAAGAGTGAATCAAGCGGGAGAAGGTTCGCCTGGAATATTGGGGCAAGTTATTGGATGATAGGGAGAGTATGACTCGCGCCCTCGATGCTTAATCCCGGGAGATCTACGAGCAGACCAAAGCAGCTAACAGCGCGGTCGATGAAAGCCAAGAAAGGCTTGAGGCCATTAACACTACACTCATCAAGCGCCGGGAGGCACTTGAAGAGAGGGAGAAACGGCTCGAAGATGAAGAGCAGAAACTCCTAGAGCTGCGGGATGACGTCCTGAGGAGGGAGGAGGAGCTCACCGAGAAGGTGGCTCTAGCTGACAAGGGCCTCGAGGAGCGCGCCAAGAAATTGGAAGAGCGCTGCCATGAGGAAGAGGAGAAGGCCTGGGTGCGAGGGCAGGAACTCTACGAGCAAGAGTGTGCCCTTACTGCCAGGGAAAAGAAAGTGAGGGGCAGAGAGAAGGACCTGGTCGACCGCCGGAACAAGATCCACCTCCGGGAGGAGGAGCTCGGAAAACTCGAAAAACGGGTTGCTGAAAAGATTCAGCAAAACGCCAAAGAAGTTGAGCGCCTTGCTCGCGAGAATTCTGAACTGGTGGCGGCCAGGAGATCCTTGGAAAAAATAAAGGGATTGAGGACTGCGGACTCCCTACAGATTTGGGAGTTCCTGGGCAAGGCCAACGACGCGCTGACACCAATGGGCTTCAGCCCCGTGCGCCCGAATGATCCGGAGCCAGAGCCGGACCTGGCGTTGCAGGCGTTGAGCTCGGCAGGCAGCAAACTCTCCAAGGTGGGTGATGTCATCGCGGACCAATTGGAGGTTGAGAGGCAATCCCTGGCGAAGAACGTCGCAGAATATGTGCTGACGTGCTACACCAGCTGGAACTCCCAATTTCCTCTGGACCCGGTGCTTGAAGGTCCGGTTGAAGGAGAAGGCGAAGCTGCCCAAGCCAACGTGTCGGAGGTTGCCCAGAAGGTCGCCCAATTCTTCCATAGGGTCTAGGACCATCTCTGTAGTTCTCACTTGTATTTTCTCTTCTTCTTCCTCAATTTCATAATCCCTTGTCTCCAGATGTAATCCCTTGTCTCCAGATTAATGAAATCCCCAAATTTTTGTGAATTTCATTTTTTGTCTTCAACACTTTTGTCTTCACTTGGCCCTCTGGTAGATGTACACAATTTGATTGTGAACATGTACCAAGAGGATATTGCGTTTTGTTGAAGACTCATTTGCTCCGAACTTGTAGAGTGTGAGTTTGAAGTCTTCGATAGTGAAGGCCCCCTGAGGTTGTCAGAGCTTAGAAGCTCCGGCATTGTCTATCGTTGGAGCTTAGTAGCTCCGGCAATAATCTCTTTCAACGCGTAGAGCATCGATAGTTAATCCTCCGGGGTGTCGGAGCTTAGTAGCTCCGGCAGTGACCTTTGCCAACACTTAGTTTGTTGGCAGCAGACTCCGTTTGCGGGGTCTTCTCACCATCTTTTATTTAGCGTCGACGGCTGGTCCCCCTAGATCCGGTGATGCTCGTTTTCAATGCGTAACATCGAATACAAGCCACCTAGGGGAGTCGGAGCTTTGTTAGCTCCGACTTTTCTCCATCAATGTAGATTTTATTTTTCCTGCACACTGAAGCCATGAAAAATAGTAAAATTCGTTTCTTGTCTATAACTTCGTCGCGGCTTACGATTCTCAAGAAAATTTTAGGTCCAACACGATTCTAAATACAATCGAATGTGTTGTCTTTATTTCTAGATCCAATTGTACTTGGACCCGCCTTACTTCGGCCTGCCTGGGTGTACGTAGAGTGGCGTACTTAGGGTGCTTGACCAGGCTAAGTCGATAGCACACTCCGACCCTAGATTGGCTTGGCGGCATTCAGGCGAGTGGGCCACGAACAATATTTGAATCCAAAAGAATCGACAATACAATTTGAATTGTATATGAACCGGTCGAACTGAAATTTCTTAAGAATTGCACGTCTTTGTTATAGACAAGAAAGAGAAAAATAAAAAATGTTGAGCCTGTACAAAATAAATGCACGTGGATTCTGTTTCACATGAAGATGTCTTTCATTATAGGTCCGGGGTACAGGGGAAACAAATACACTCTTAGGGTACGGAACCAGGCTAAACGTGTTTTATTTCTCGTTTGACCCAAGGTAGCTAGCCACACTTTTAGTCCTGAGACTGTAATAAGTGTTGCATGAACTTTGTGAACCTTCCAGAAAAGGTCCGGCTGTTCTCCCGGAGGAACTACCCGACTCTGTACAATGACTCTATAACATACACCCCAAGTTACTACAGACTCACCTCCGTGATATTAAGTGTAGAACTTACGGAGGTGCTCAATGTTCCAAGGATTTGGGAGAGGTGTCCCATCCTCGGTAGCCAAGCGAACGCTCCCGGGACGGGATACTTTAATCACTTGGAAGGGTCCCTCCCAGCTGGGGGAGAGTTTGTTTAACCCTTCTCTGGATTGTATTCTCCGTAGCACCAGGTCGCCTTCCTCGAGCTGTCGGTTGTGTACATGCCGCTGATGATAGCGCCGAAGGGCTTGGCGGTATCGGGCATTCCGAACAGCTGCTTGGCACCTTCCCTCCTCAAGGAGGTCTAGGTCTTCACGCTAGAGCTGGTCCTGTGTGGCTTCGTCGAAGGTCCGGACCCGGAGTGACCCCAAGGTGATTTCTGGAGGAAGGATTGCTTCAGCTCCATACACCAGGAAGAAGGGTGTCTCTCCAGTTGACCGGTTTGGAGATGTCCTGTTGGCCCAGAGAGTGGGCGGAAGCTCTTCAATCCAGTTGGCTCCATGTTTTTTCAAGCGCTCATAGGTGCGCGTTTTGAGTCCTTTAAGGATTTTAGCATTTGCTCTCTCGGCTTGGCCATTGCTGATTGGGTGATATACGGAGGCGTAGCAAACTTGAATGTCGAGGTCTTCGCAATATCCTTGAAATGCAGAGCTTGTGAATTGGGTCCCATTATCAGTGATGATTTTGTTTGGGACTCCAAATCTGCATACAATGGACTGCAAAAAGTTGATAGCAGATTGTTTGTTGAATGTCACAACTGGAGTTGCTTCCGGCCACTTGGTGAACTTGTCAATGGCAACGTACATGAACTTGTAACCTCCGACGGCTCTTGGGAAAGGTCCCAAGATGTCCATCCCCCACACAGCGAAAGGCCATGTAGGAGGTATCATTTGTAGAGGTTGAGCCGGTGTGTGAATTTGCTTTGCATGAAATTGACATGCTTCGCATTTCTTCACCAGCTCAGTTGCGTCCTGGAGTGTTGTAGGCCAGTAGAAGCCATGCCGAAAGGCTTTACCAACCAGCGTGCGGGAAGACGCGTGGTTCCCACACTCGCCTCCATGGATTTCTACGAGGAGCTCGCAGCCTTCTTCCCTTGTGATGCACCGCATTAGGATACCGTTGGCACCGCGCCGGTAGAGATCCCCTTCTACCAACGTGTATCTTTTCGCCAATCTGACTACCCGGTCAGCGGATACATCATCGTCAGGAAGGATGTTGTCTTTCAAGTAGTTACGGATCTCCGAGATCCATGCATCAGAACTAACTTGAGCATTTGAGTCTTGCAAGCTAGGTTGCTCGGAGCTTCCGACAGCACCTACGACTCTTGATGGCTGCCATGGTAACAGTGAATGTAGGCCTAGAGGGGGGGTGAATAGGCCTTCTTGAATTTCTCGGTTCCTGTAGCGCTTCAACAAAAAGGTCAAATCCAGATATATCGGACTAGTCCGGTAAAGTGCGGACTAGTCCGGATTTCACGGGCTAGGTTGATCAAGTTAGGTCAATTTGATTGTTTCGTTGTCGTTTGCAGCGGAAATATAAACTATAATGACAGTTCAATAGTTGTATGTTAAGTTTTATTGCAAGTATGATTCTTTTTCACTATTTAACTTCAATTCAACAAAATGAATCAAACCCTAGATAATGTTGATCAACTAGAATGATGAACACAAACGAACAAGACACAAGATTTATCCCGTGGTTCGGTTACCACGAAGGCAGCCTACGTCCACGTTGAGGAGCCCACAAAAGGACCGGGTCTTTACCAACCCTTCCCTCGTCGGATCGCCACGAAGGCCAATCCTCTTCCACTAATCACACAGGGGTAAATCACCAAGTTGAAGGGGCGATCTCACAAGTTGAGAGCTCCCTTGATTACAAATTTCAAAACCACCAATAACACACTTCGAAATATACAAATTGAGATGCAAGAGTGTGTTAGAGATTCAAACCAAGAGCTCAATCGTGTGCAAAGTGCCTCTCCAATGATCTACAAGTGATCTTCAAAGGATTGATCGATTTTGCGCTCAACTTCGTGGAGAGAGATGGTTTTTGAGTCTCTTGGGAGGTGTGACGGCGCTAGGGTTCGAGAGCGATTAAAAGTGGGCCATGCACCTCTATTTATATGGGGTTTCTAGAAATTACCGTTAGGGTTTAGAAAGATCGGACTAGTCCGTGGTGGAGACCGGACTAGTCCGGTGTGCTGTGTGAAGCAAACCCTAAGTGTCCAGGAATATCGGACTAGTCCGATTGAAAAACGGACTGTCCGATTTCGCTGCTGGAAATCTTCGGACTTGTCCGGTTGACATCGGACTTGTCCGAACCTGTAAAACCCTAAGTGTTTAGAACGACAAGTCCGCACTTGGAGGACTTGTCCGATTTAGATCAGAGTGTAAATCGGACTAGTCCGTGTAGTCACCGGACTTGTCCGAAGTGGATCAGAAAGGGAATCGGACTAGTCCGGTGGTGACCGGACTTGTCCGATCTAGTGACTTGTGCATTGTGTTGAGGACTAGTCCGCACTAGGGAGGACTAGTCCGAAGTGGAACAGAAAGATATCGGACTAGTCCGGTGGAGACCGGACTTGTCCGATCTTGTGCAGAATGTGATATCGGACTAGTCCGGTTGATATCGGACTAGTCCGGTCCTGTATGGTTTTGTGCATTGTGTGTGTGTGATTAAGTGAGATTGAGCTCTTGGGTGTGTTTCCCTAACACACTCCATACATACTAATCTACTAATTTCTTCTTCTTGAGCTCAAATTCCTTCTCCTTCTTAATTTCCCTCTTTTTGGCATTTTGCTCATTTTTCATCATTTTCCTGCATTCATCTCAACAAAAGAATTAGGATCCCAATTGCTTGTCATAAATCATCCAAAACCCACAAGGGAGTCCTAGATGCACTTTCAATCTCCCCCTTTTTGGTGATTGATGACAACCAATTGAGATTTCACAAAATGAGGTATAAAATGAGATTTTCATAAAGTATGCACATATGACTCAAAAATGCATCAGGCAACAAGATAATTATTCATATGTGCATTCTTTATGGTGGGATGCATACTAAGAGCATGATTGCATTAAGAATGACAGAATTTTCATTTACCAACTAATATCAAGTGAATATGGCACTTCAGGAGCAAAAGCTCAGATTTCATCACACACTTGCAAATTAATTGAGCAATTCATCACAGGACCAAACATGATATGAAAAGAGAGTTAAGCAAATACAATCACAATTAAAAAACATAGAGAGCTCTCTCCTCGCATCCTATTCAGCTAAAGCTTAGACTAGAGACTCCCCCTCAATCTCTCCCCCTTTGGCATCAAGACACCAAAAAGAGAGAGAGAGGAATATCCTAGGGCTTCACTCTTCGCTGTCAGTCCTCTCGTCGTATTCATCATCTTCATCGCTTTCGGCTTGACGGGGTTGAGAGGTAGGAGGAGGAGCGGAGCTGCTCGAGCCCCCAATGCCAAAATAGGCAAGCTCGGAAGGAGTCAAGGGGCTCAGCTCGGTGATGTTTGGATCAGAATCTTCAGAAAGTACTGGAGATCCAATTGGATTGATCTCCAGCTTCTCACTCAGCTGCTTCACATTGGCTTTTATGTATCTCATGTCCTCCTTCCTCTTTTGATTTAGCTTGTGAAGCTTCACTTCAGTTTTCTTGCAGGAGGAGAAGATTGCAGCCAAGTACTTGAGGATCCCACTGGCGGATCCTTTCTGAGGGGCTTCCCTGGAGGGAGGAGTAGCCCTAGCAGCTTCTCCTTGCCTTGTCGGCACCTCGGGGCTTGAGGCCGGCGATGGAGCAGCCTGGACACTCACGGACTGAGGCTTCTGAGGCCTCAGTGGAGTGTGCTCCACATCCTTCACAAACTCGATTCCTGTGACCTTCTCAATCATGAACATCAAGTAAGGGGCATAGCCACAGGATCGGTTGGGGGTACTTGAGATATTGACCATATCATTCCAGATATAGTCTGCAACATCGAATTGCCTTTTCTTGCTGATGACCTTCATCAGGGTCCGGAGGTAGCCTTGCACACTCCCTGCATCACCATCCTTGGGAGCAATCGTCTTCCTGAGGACTCTGTTGAGGACCACAAAGAAAGGCTTCATGTTCTTTGTGGAGGGAGGGACAAACTTGGAGGTGGGCTCATACATGAACTGCATTCCATCCCTCTCAATGACCCCAATGTTGTGGATAATGAGGTGGTCATCTCCCTCAGAGTCAAGATGCAGCAGGCGGGCAAACTCTTCTTGAGTGATGGAATACTTGGATCCATGAGTCATCCAAGTCACACTTTCTTCGTCTTCACCTGAGAAGTGGCACGTTGCATAGAATTGTGCAATCACTTCATCATTCCAATTGTATCTGAAGGCAAACAAATCCTTCAGCCCATGTCTCTCTGCAGCTTGTATCACTTCATCAAAAGCTGCACATTTCCTCTTCTCAAGGTGGGCCCAGTCAATCCATTGACTGCGCACCACCGGGGTCTTCATCGGCAAGTAGACCAGCTTGTAGAAGTCAGCATGGAAATTTGACCAAAATCTGCCATCAGCTGCTTGCTTGGGCCTTGCATAGTAGTCCACACTTCTCAGCTTCATGGCCACATCGCTGCCCTTGCCATTGAATCTTTCCTCATTGGGGTCCCGGACCCCTTCTCTGGGAGTGTGCAGCTTTAGAGGCCCAACAGGCCCTGTGGCAACCCCCTTGCCTTTCCCTTTAGCTTGGCGAGGGCCACTTGACGGAGGAGCAGCCTTGGAGGCGGCCTTCTTGACACACACCTTCCTCCGAACCTGGGGAGGTGAGGGAGCAGGCTCGGAGGGTCTCTCTTGGCGTTTCTTGCCAAGACCCGTCGAGGGCCGAGGTGCCACCTCGTGGTCCAACTCGGCCTCGAAATCGGAGATTTCATTGTCGGAGCTCGACATGATCTGAGAATGAGTGGTCAAGAGAAAAGACAAGTTATACAAGGTATTGGTGAGGTAAGATGGCAATGGAAGGCAATAGGGAATTAAAGAATTAGGTTTTGGTTCAGAAACAACGGACTTGTCCGGTGCTCAGGCACGGACTAGTCCGGGGGACCGGACTTGTCCGTACCTGGACCGGACTAGTCCGGTGTTCATCTGCAAAAACCTAGCAAACTGGATAAAAATTGATCCCTAATGAAATAGCTAGTCTAGCATACACATAGTACATCAGCTGGACATGCAACTAGTGAAGAATGCTAGGCCAAACGATAAGCAATGAAGAAATTTGAGATTTCTTAGGGTTTGAGGAAAATTTACCAAGAAATCCAAGGAAGCTTGAAAATGTGGGGGTTGGAGGCCGGACTTGTCCGCTAACTTCAATCCCCGAGTCTTCAAGCTTAATCTCCGCCTAAGATTGAGACTTTTCGACGGAGGAATCAAGGATTCGCCTTGGGAGCTCGAGCGCAAGAGAGAGAAAGCTTGGAGGAGAGTGTGGGGTGAAGAGATTAGGGTTTGGTGGCGGCTAGGGTTATGGACACGAAAAATCGGACAAGTCCGGACATGACCGGACTAGTCCGAAGTCCTCCAGAAACCTAAATCGGACTAGTCCGTGGCCTGTCGGACTAGTCCGGCCTAACCGGCACACTGCGGACTAGTCTGCAATGGCGGACTAGTCCGGGTAACCACGGACTTGTCCGTGGTCACCAGGAGAGAATTGCATAGCCCATTCATATATATTTGAAGGTCCAATAATTGAGGGTAGAGAGGCAAAACAATTCAAATAATCCTGATGAATTTGATCAGTAAGCAAACAACAATCATACTATGATCAAAAATTCATCAAGATCTAATAATTGACATAGTTTTTCGATAGAAAAAATGGGGAGGAAAAATTTTCACAATTCAATCAATATTTTGAAGCAATCATACAGGTATGCAACTTTTCAAGCCACACTCCGAGAATCAAGGATGTTTAGCTCATTTCGGAGTTCGCAAAAACGTTTTTCATCAAGTGGCTTGGTGAATATGTCGGCCAATTGTTTTTGGGTGTTGACATGAGAGATGGATATGTCTCCTTTCATGGAATGGTCTCTCAAGAAATGGTGTCTTATGTCAATGTGTTTAGTTCTAGAGTGCTCAACTGGATTGTGGGCTATTTTAATGGCACTCTCATTGTCGCAAAGAAGAGGAATACGGTTCATATTGTAACCGTAATCCCTTAGAGTTTGTCGCATCCAAAGGAGTTGTGCACAACAACTCCCGGCTGCAACATACTCCGCTTCGGCTGTGGATAATGCAATGGAATTCTGTTTCTTGGATGACCAAGAAACTAAGGATCTTCCTAGGAATTGGCAAGTGCCAGAAGTGCTTTTTCTATCAACTTTGCACCCGGCATAATCTGCATCGGAATACCCAATGAGATTGAATTTTGAACCTTTTGGGTACCAAAGACCAAGGTTGGGTGTATGAACTAAATATCTTAGGATTCTCTTTACGGCTGTCAAATGACATTCCTTAGGGTTGGCTTGAAATCTTGCACACAAACATACACTCAACATAATATCTGGCCTAGATGCACATAAGTAAAGTAAAGATCCAATCATGGAGCGATATACCTTTTGGTCGACGCTCGGTCCATCTTCATTGAGATCCAAGTGACCATTCGTTGCCATGGGAGTCTTAATGGGCTTTGCCTTGTCCATGCCAAACTTCTTGAGGATGTCCTGTGTGTACTTGGTTTGGCTTATGAATGTTCCTTCCCTTTGTTGCCGCACTTGGAATCCCAAGAAGTACTTCAATTCTCCCATCATTGACATTTCAAATCTGTCTGTCATAATTTTACTAAACTCTTCACAAAAAGATTGATTAGTTGATCCAAAAATTATATCATCAACATAGATTTGGCAAATGAAAAGATCATTATTCAGATTTTTCGTGAATAGTGTATAATCTACTTTGCCAATTTGAAAGCCATTATCAATTAAAAAATCTCTAAGACACTCATACCAAGCTCTAGGAGCTTGTTTGAGGCCATAGAGAGCCTTACGCAGTTTATACACGTGGTCGGGGAACTCTTCGTCTTCAAATCCGGGTGGTTGCTCCACGTACACCTCTTCCTTGATCGGTCCGTTGAGGAAGGCGCTTTTTACGTCCATTTGGTACAACTTCGACTTGTGAGTAACCTTTGGCCACAAGTCGTGCCTTGTTTCTTGTCACCACCCCGTGTTCATCTTGTTTGTTGCGGAAGACCCACTTGGTGCCGACTATGTTTGCATTGGGTCTTTCCACAAGTTCCCAAACCTCGTTTCTCTTGAAATTGTTCAACTCTTCTTGCATTGCCACCACCCAGTCCGGATCCTTTAATGCATCCTCTGTCCTGCGGGGTTCCAAAAAGGAGACAAACGAGTAATGTTCACAAAAATTTGTTATACGAGATCTAGTGGTTACTCCTTTTTGGATGTCGCCGATGATGTTGTCGATTGGATGATCCCTTTGAATGCATTGGTGTACCCTTGGGTGTGGCACTTGGGGGGTCGTATGTTGGTGATCATCTTCTTCTCCCCCTGAGTTGTTGTCCTCATTGATTTGTTGATCATGTTCATATTCTTGTGATTGATCTTGTATCGAGGCTCCCCCTTGATTGTTGATCTCCTCTTGTGGTTCACTTTCCTCTTGTATTTGTGCCGATGACTCTTGTGGTCGTACTTCGCCTAGAGCCATCCTCTTTATTGCTTGATAGGGGGCTTCCTCATTACCTAATTCACATTGATCAACTTGCTCCTTTTGGGAGCCATTAGTTTCATCGAACACTACGTCACGTGCCACTTCAACAAGTCCGGAGGCCTTGTTGAAAACACGATAGGCGTAAGTGTTCGAATCATAACCAAGCAAGAAACCTTCATCGGACTTCGAAGCGAACTTTGAAGTCCTGGGCTTCTTGTTCAAAATATAGCAAGGAGAACCGAAAACTCGAAAATATGAAATGTTCGGTTTGTTACCGGTGAGTAGCTCATAGGGGGTCTTCTTTAGTAGTCGATGAAGATAGAGTCGATTTGTGGCATGGCAGGCGGTATTGATTGCTTCCGCCCAAAATCGATCCGAAGTCTTGTATTCATCGAGCATTGTTCTTGCCATCTCTATGAGCGTTCGGTTCTTCCTTTCGGCAACTCCGTTTTGTTGTGGAGAGTATGGCGCTGAGAATTCGTGCTTGATTCCTTCCTCATCAAGGTACTCCTCCACTTGTATGTTCTTGAAATCCGTGCCATTGTCGCTCCGAATACTCTTGATTGATAGTGAGAACTCGTTTTGCGCTCGCTTGAAGAATTTCTTGAGTGTTCCTTGTGTTTCTGACTTGTCATGCAAAAAGAACACCCAAGTGAAGCGGGAAAAATCATCAATAATGACTAAACCGTATTTGTTACCGCCTATGCTTATGTAAGCAATTGGACCGAAGAGGTCCATATGAAGTAGTTCGAGCGGTCTTGTCGTGGTCATGATGTTCTTTGCGGGATGTTGTGCTCCAACTTGCTTTCCTGCTTGGCACGCGCTACAAGGCCTGTCTTTCTCAAACACAACATCTTTCAAACCTCGGATGTGATCGCCCTTGAGGAGTTTTTGAAGGTTCCTCATACCAACATGTGCTAGCCGTCTATGCCACAGCCAACCCATGTTGGTTTTTGCAATCAAGCATGTGTCGAGTTCGGCTTTATCCTTGTTGAAGTCAACAAGATAAAGCTTTCCCTTTAACATACCCTTGAATGCAATGGAACCATTACTTCTCCTTGAGACGGTCACACCCTCGTTAGTAAACAGACAATTATAACCTTTGTCACATAACTGAGATATGGACAGCAGGTTATAATCTAAAGATTCAACGTGTAAAACATGCGAAAGAGTATGTTCAGAGGATATTGCAATTTTACCGGTACCGAGGACCTTTCCTTAACTGTTATCCCCAAAGTAGATGCCTTCGTTTGGGTCCTGGTTCACTTCATACTCCACAAACATCCTCCTTTCTCCGGTCATATGGTTGGTGCATCCACTGTCTAGCACCCATTTGGATCCACCGGAGGAGTAGGCCTGCAAAAACAAATTACGCCTTGGTTTTAGGTACCCAAGCTTGCTTGGGTCCTTGGAGGTTAGTAACAATACATTTGGGCACCCACACATGGGTTTTTGTGTTCCCATGGCGCGGCCCAGCATAATAAGCATACACTTTACCAACATTATTTTTCATTAAAACATAGGATGCATCAAATGTTTTAAACAGAAGTTGTTGTTGATTATGGGTCGGACTAGTCTGTGTGACCGGACTTGTCCGGATGGCCGGACTTGTCCGGACCACAACCGGACTAGTCCGATTTTCATGAGAGTTCAGATTTTTAGTTTTCGAGTTACCATGTTGTGAGGGTCCTCCCTTCACAAAGGTGATCCTTCCCTTGTTATTCTTATGATTTCCAGCTCTTTGCTTTCCATCACAAGAGTAACCAATGCCATACTTGACATTTGGAGGTCTTTGGACCAAATATGCACTACGTGCATAGTTGATCCTCTCCTTGTCAAATATTACACATTGGGTAGGATTTTTGTCCTTCGTGGAGGTAGGGTTTTCCTTCAACCTGGTGTTAGTTTTATCACATTTGCAAACATGAGCGATATTAGTTAAAGTGGGTTGAGAAGGTAGGGTTGAAGAGGAGGAAGGTTCACTAAGCTTGAGTGACTCAACCTGCACTTCAAGGATCTTGTTGACCTTGATTTGGTCATCAAGTTGATTCTTGATTGCAACATTTGAGTTGGTTAACTCCAAGCAAGTTTTCTTGCTTGAAGCTAGCTCAAGCTCTAGTGTGTGATTTTTCTCCTTTTCAAGAACTAGAAGATTGTCAAGTTCGACATGCTTCTCCTTTTGGGAGATAATCATGTCTTCTTGACGATCAATTAGCTCTTCCTTCTCAATAAGTTGGTTAAGCAAGAATTTCATTTTTGCAGCAGTTTTTCTATCTAGACCAATTAGCATGTCTTCATCATCACTATCTAGATCATCATCACTTGAGTAAGAATGCGAGGAAGGAGTTTTTATGTTTACCTTGCGTTTACCTTCCTTAGCCATGAGGCAAGTTCCATTTGCCTTCTTTGCACCGAGCGTGGGGAAGAGTGTGAGTTTCTTGGACATGCTTTCAATGGCTATGCTAGCCATTTCTTCTTCATCGGACGATGAGGACTCATCGTTTGAGTCCCACTCCTTTCCGATGTGTGCTTGTTCAGCTTGTTTCTTCTTCTTGAAGAACTTTTTCGGTTGAGGCTTGGATTCTTTACTCTTCTTTTTGTTGTCCTCATATGGGCAATCAACTATGAAGTGATTGTACTCACCACAATTATAGCATGCCCGCCTCATCTTCGGTTTTGTCTTCTCCTTGTATTTTCCTTCACTCGATTTTGCTCCTTGTCTTTTCTTCATAATTCTTTTGAATTTCTTCATGAACAGAATCATATCTTCTTCGTCCAGCTCGCTGCTTTCATCATCGCTGTCCTCCTCAAACTGAGCTTCTTTTGCTTCTTTGGATAGAGGTTTGAGTGTGGATTTTAAGGCAACTCCCTTCTTCTTGGCCGATGTGAGGTCAGCTATTTCTTTGACGTGCTTGGCTTGCTTCTCCATCATCTCAAAGTTGATGATTTTGCCAAGCAGTTCATCCGGAGTCATTTTCTTGTATCCAGGACTTTCTCGGATCATAGAACAGAGTGTGACGTTGCGAGGCATAAAGGCTCTAAGGATGAGCTTTACAACCTCGTGGTCATTCCACTTTTTGCTACCATACGATCGAACCTTGTTCACAAGAGTCTTTAGTCTGTTGTACATGTCCTGGGGAGATTCATCTTCCTCAATCGCGAACCTTCCTAGTTCGCCTTCAATCATTTCAATCTTTGCCTCCCGCACATGCCGGTCACCTTCATGTGCTGTCTGTAGCGTGTCCCAGATTTCTTTGGCAATTTCCAATCCGTCCACCTTTGTGAATTCATCTCTACTTAGAGATGAGGTGATAATGGTTGCGGCTTGGGCATTCCTGTGGATGGCTTGCTCTTGACTTGGCGTGAGTTCTTCATCGTCATCAGGGATGTTTATTCCTGTGCACACAATATGCCATAAACTTGGGTTAAGGGAAATCAAGTGCATCTTCATGTTTTGCCTCCACATGGAGTAATCACTCCCATCGAAGTGTGGGGCTTTTCCGAGAGGGATAGATAGATAATGACTGCTGTTAGAATTTAAACGGTCATAATTAAAAGGATATCGGGAGTAGTCGGTGTGACTACTCCCCCTCTTCTTTTCTTCAACTTTAGCTTTCCCTTTGGAAAGTGCTTTCTTTCGGAGCAGTGCTTTCAGCTCCAATGTCTCCTCATCATCATCATCGAAGTCTTGAATGGCTTCGAGATACCTTTCGAGCTTTTGGTGCTTGTCATTGTTCATTTCTTCTTGGTTGTTGATTTTCTGGACTTCCTTCATGTCCGACATGATCTCTTCGAGTGGTTGCACTCTTTCTTGAAGAACCTGCTCTGATACCAATTGAATGTAGGCCTAGAGGGGGGGTGAATAGGCCTTCTTGAATTTCTCGGTTCCTGTAGCGCTTCAACAAAAAGGTCAAATCCAGATATATCGGACTAGTCCGGTAAAGTGCGGACTAGTCCGGATTTCACGGGCTAGGTTGATCAAGTTAGGTCAATTTGATTGTTTCGTTGTCGTTTGCAGCGGAAATATAAACTATAATGACAGTTCAATAGTTGTATGTTAAGTTTTATTGCAAGTATGATTCTTGTTCACTATTTAACTTCAATTCAACAAAATGAATCAAACCCTAGATAATGTTGATCAACTAGAATGATGAACACAAACGAACAAGACACAAGATTTATCCCGTGGTTCGGTTACCACGAAGGCAGCCTACGTCCACGTTGAGGAGCCCACAAAAGGACCGGGTCTTTACCAACCCTTCCCTCGTCGGATCGCCACGAAGGCCAATCCTCTTCCACTAATCACACAGGGGTAAATCACCAAGTTGAAGGGGCGATCTCACAAGTTGAGAGCTCCCTTGATTACAAATTTCAAAACCACCAATAACACACTTCGAAATATACAAATTGAGATGCAAGAGTGTGTTAGAGATTCAAACCAAGAGCTCAATCGTGTGCAAAGTGCCTCTCCAATGATCTACAAGTGATCTTCAAAGGATTGATCGATTTTGCGCTCAACTTCGTGGAGAGAGATGGTTTTTGAGTCTCTTGGGAGGTGTGACGGCGCTAGGGTTCGAGAGCGATTAAAAGTGGGCCATGCACCTCTATTTATATGGGGTTTCTAGAAATTACCGTTAGGGTTTAGAAAGATCGGACTAGTCCGTGGTGGAGACCGGACTAGTCCGGTGTGCTGTGTGAAGCAAACCCTAAGTGTCCAGGAATATCGGACTAGTCCGATTGAAAAACGGACTTGTCCGATTTCGCTGCTGGAAATCTTCGGACTTGTCCGGTTGACATCGGACTTGTCCGGACCTGTAAAACCCTAAGTGTTTAGAACGACAAGTCCGCACTTGGAGGACTTGTCCGATTTAGATCAGAGTGTAAATCGGACTAGTCCGTGTAGTCACCGGACTTGTCCGAAGTGGATCAGAAAGGGAATCGGACTAGTCCGGTGGTGACCGGACTTGTCCGATCTAGTGACTTGTGCATTGTGTTGAGGACTAGTCCGCACTGGGGAGGACTAGTCCGAAGTGGAACAGAAAGATATTGGACTAGTCCGGTGGAGACCGGACTTGTCCGATCTTGTGCAGAATGTGATATCGGACTAGTCCGGTTGATATCGGACTAGTCCGGTCCTGTATGGTTTTGTGCATTGTGTGTGTGTGATTAAGTGAGATTGAGCTCTTGGGTGTGTTTCCCTAACACACTCCATACATACTAATCTACTAATTTCTTCTTCTTGAGCTCAAATTCCTTCTCCTTCTTAATTTCCCTCTTTTTGGCATTTTGCTCATTTTTCATCATTTTCCTGCATTCATCTCAACAAAAGAATTAGGATCCCAATTGCTTGTCATAAATCATCCAAAACCCACAAGGGAGTCCTAGATGCACTTTCAAACAGGGCCATCGGGACCGTCAGCTTCGGGATGCTGATCTCGCCCCCTTCGCTCAGTTCGGCACGCTGAGCTGTGGGTTTTGACAATCTCCGGACAAAAGTTCCGTTAGGAGCCGGAGCTCCGGTTGACGCTTTTGTCGAGAGTTCGTCGGCTTCAGCGTTGTGGGCACGCTGGACATGGTGGAGATCTAGGACTTCGAAGTCCTTCTGAAGCCTCTGGACTTCAAGGAGGTAAGCAGCTAGCTGGAGATTGTTGCAAGAGCATTCACCCTTCACTTGCTTGATGATGAGCTGTGAATCTCCCTTGACCAGCAGTTGCTTGACACCGTATGATAGTGCCACCTTTAGTCCGTAGATGAGTGTTTCATACTCTGCCATGTTGTTGGTCGCCTTGAAGTCAAGGAGTACCATGTATTTTACCTTCTCCCCGGTTGGTGCAAGGAGAAGGATTCCAGCTCCGGCCCCCTGCTTTTGCATGGAACCGTCGAAGTAGAGGGTCCAAAGAGGCTCAGTGAAGACCGGGGCTTCGTGTTCCAGCTTCTGCTCACTGGGGCCCCCAGGGTTTGATGGAGAGGGAGTCCATTCTGCCACGAAGTCTGCCAATGCTTGACTCTTGACTGCTTGCCTTGAAATGAATTCGAGATCGAATTCAGCCAATTCCACTGCCCACTTTGCAATATTCCCAGTTGAATTGTGATTATGTAAAATCGCTCGAAGTGGGTAAGAGGTCACCACTGAGATTTTGTGAGCTTGGAAATAATATCGAAGCTTCCTGGAGGCGATAAGAACTGCATAGAGCAGCTTATGCACCTCTAGGTATCGAGTCTTGGCATCATGTAGTACTTCACTGATGAAGTACACCGGGCGCTGAATGGTTCGGACCCTCCCGGAGGGGCCAGGAGCTTCCTCTTCACTGACCCGGATCTTCCCGGGGGGATTCGTATTTTCTTCGGGGACCTACGGGTTCTGGCTGGAGGAACCCGGAGCTTCTTCAAAAGTGACTTGGACCCTCCCGGAGGGGTCTGGGTCTTCTGAAGCAACTTCTTGTGGATTCGAGTCTGGGAGCTAGGACCCAGACTCGCTTTCAGGATCCTCCGGACCCTCCCAAAAATGGCGTTGAAGGTAAGTTGATCTGAGCAACGTCAAAGACCAACTTCTCAGTGCGATACTTCTCCCGTGTCCCGAAGGTAACGGGGAGAGTAATAGCTCTGAGTGGGGTAATGGCTCCCGGACCTACTCCGGAGAAAGGTCGGGAAGGTTGGAGATCCGAAGATCGGAGCTAAAGCTTGGTAAAAGCTTCGAAGCTTATGAGGTTAAGCCCCGAACCTCCGTCTACCATGACATGGTGGAGCTGGATGTTATTTATGGTAGGAGATACCATCAAAGGTAGCTGGCCTGCTCCAACCATGCTTCGAGGGCAGTCCGAAGCATCAAAAGTGATGGCTGTGTCCATTCACTTCCGATGAGGCTCCGGTCTGACTGTAGGAGCTACAGCAGCCATGTCCCGACGCATAGTCTTGATGACACGACGGGAGGTGATGTCCCATGATCCACCAAAGATGGTGTTCATGGTCTTCCGACGCTCATTGTCAGAGACGTCAGAATCGTCGTTGACGGAGGTGTAGACGGCCTTCAGGACCTTTTTGGGATCCTGAAAACCTAACTCCTCTTCAGCCGGAGCTTCGTCGACTTTTTGTTTTCCTTCCCTTTGTCGGAAAAGAGCTTCTTCCCAGCGCTTGTTGTAGCGCTCAGCAAGGTTTTAGACCTCCCGGCAGTCTTCCAAACTGTGGTTGCCCATTTTGTGAATTGGAAACCACACCTTGGGTTTGCCACCGTCTTCAGAAGACGGTCGAGGTCGCTTCTCGGGGCGTGGCCCCCGGCCACCCGGAGCTGCAGCAGCTGCAACATTGGATGTACCGGGCGACGGCTTCTTCTTGCCGTTGGTCTTCTTCTTCTTTTTGCCACTCCCAGAGGTAGTGGCTTCTCCTTTGGAGGATTTCTTGTGATCCTCCGGAGTTGGTTTGGAGTGCATCTCACGGCCCTCCGCAGCTCTAGCACATTTGTCAGCCAACTGGAGAGTTCTGTGACACTTGTGATCTCCTTGATCGCCAGTTTCTCCAGCATCTTCTTGTCCCGTACACCCTGTCTGAATGCCACAATGACAGAGGCACTAGAGATAGAAGGGATAGTGTTTCGTACCTGATAGAACCTCTGGATGAATGATCGCAGGGATTCTCCCCCTTTTTGCACGACTGCAAAAAGGTCCAGTTCAGTGCCTGGTCGGGTGTATGAACTCCCAAAGTTGGCGGTGAACTGCCGGCACAGCTCCTCCCAACTGTTGATGGAGTTGGGTGGAAGGCTCATAAACCAGGACATAGCGGTCCCAGTTAAAGCTACTGGGAAATAATTGGCCATTAAGGCCTCATTCCCTCCAGCTGCCAAGATAGCAGTGGTGTAGATCTGAAGAAATTCGACAGGATTGACGGTCCCATCGAACTTCTCCGGCAGGTGAGGCCGGAACTTCTGTGGCCACCTGACCATACGCAGATGCATGGTCAGGGCTGAACAGCCTCCTCCTACCCCCTCAGGAGCAGGAACGTCTTGAGCTTCTCGTCTTTCACGAGCACGCTCAATATGGACTCGGCCGCCCTGTTGACGGTATCGGCGATCAAGCTCCGCCCGGAGGTCATGAGGTTAAAGCCTGGATACCGTGTGAGTGCGTCGTGCCCCGAAGGGCAATGACGTCACCTGCTGTGACGCAGCACGTCTCCTGTTGTTGGAAACGTGCGGACCAAGTCTGCCAGACAAGGTCCGCCGCTGCGACGGGGCCCGTCCTGAAGGTGGAGGACCCTGGTTGCTGATGCGGTTGGCTGCTGCTGCAACCAAATGTTCCACATCAGCTCTCCACTGCTCCAGTGCATCTCGAGATGCCTTTGGAGGTGGTGGGCGTTGGAGAAGAGCACGTGCTGCATGGAGCGCGTGTTCCAGGTTGTCATGATTTCTCGACGCAGTGACTGACGCCGGTGCACCATCGCGTTGTCCAGCTTGATTTGCTAGTGGAGGCGGCGGTGGTGGCAGTGTGACTCCTGCTGGCGCTGAGGCTCTTGCTGGTGGCTGCATATTGGAGGGATTGCCCCCAGCAGCTTGAGCAGCGGGATGCCCGTTGGATGATCCAGCAGCTAAGTTCACCATTCTCGAAATCTCAGGCGCCCCTACCTGGCGCGCCAACTGTCGGTGGTTTGGATCCAGCGGATCTCCCGACACTACTAAAGTGTTAGAGGAGTTTGTGGTTCGGTGTGGGCGCGCGGAGATTCAAGAAGGTGAATTGGAAATGACACAGGAGACATAGAGGTTTACGTGGTTCGGGCCGCCTGAGCGTAACACCCTACTCCACGGATGTGTTGGTGTTGTATTAGCTGTATGAGCTTGTGTCCAGCGTCTATGGGACGTGTATAGCCTATCTGAACGTGTAGAGTCCGTCGTCGGCCTGTCCTTTTATAGTACAAGGACAGGCCGTTACAAGTTAGCCTGGCCCGACATGTGGCCCCGGCGGTTACTAGTATTGATACTCATTCAACACGTTTAATTGTCCTTAATGACCGGGTAACGGGCTTTGACAGCACCGTTATTCGTAATTAAGGTCGTCTGATCGAGTATCATTAATATGGTATTAATGACACTTAATCGTGTCTTGAAGTTCTTGATTCCTTTTTGAAGATCCGGAGCCGTTGTGGAGTCTTCCGGAGGTTAGAGGCTGAAGATCCGACGGTTGGACACGTGGAAGCTCCGGAGCATACTGCGGGAAACAGGTAGCTCCGGAGCTACCTGACACGTGTCAGTTCCGGAGCTTCCCTCGGTCTGGAGTTAGGTCCGGGGGTGCCATTTCGGTACATAGCCCGAAGCTTCCCCCTTGTGGGTGGTAGCTCCGGTTTGGTAGTACACGTGGCGACCCTGGGATTAACCATGTTGGAGAAGCGGGTCCGGTCATATCTGACATGTGGGCCTCCGAAGGTCTTCAAATCAAGTAGATGACTTTCCTTTGAGATCTTTGTAACCTCAATGGGTGTACGGTTTCCAGGGTACCGACAGTAATTATCAAAATTACTATGCATAAATTTAGTGATCTCAGATCATAATAATTTTATCGTTCACGTTGGCTACTTACCAAAATTGATATGAATACTTAGTGAACTAAGAGCATAAAATAAATTTATTTTTCAACAAATATTTTTATGCATGAACTTAGTACACAGCAGAAGTTTAGTTTCTGAGTGATCATACCTAATGACTTAACATAATCAAATTAATATATTGAGTATGAACTTAAAATTATCACAATGACAAATTAAAGAAGAAACAAAAAACACTAAACAATACATATCAAATGTATAAAAGTGCTTAATTATTCTAAACCTAATTAATTTAATTGAGAGATAGCCCATACTAAAATCATTAAAATAAACTGAGAATTTACTAATAGCCACTATTTTACTATTCGGTCCAAATGCAACACTAAAATTCTGAGAAAATACAAATAAATGGTGCTGCCCACACTGAAAATTTGCCTAAAGCCCATAATCATATTAGGAGCCGACTAAGTATTTCCTAAAATACTGAGAAAACTAAAAATCGGGCCCATCTGCTAATGCGGCCCAAATACTAAATTGGCTCGAAAGCCTGCTGAGATAAAACGGTAATTCCTAAGAAAAAAGAAAAAACGGCCCAGTCGTCCCTCTAAGGTGTCGCATGGGCCAGCGGCCTGCTTTGGCCCCGCTGACTATTTTCCACCATTGGATTTCATCCAACGGCCCTGATTGCTCTGGCGTTTTCAACTAAGATTGATCTGAGCACTTGATCGTACATCGAACGGTTAGGAAGGCTAGCGGCACGGACAAAACCGGTCGTCGTGGTTTCCTCTGAAACCCTAATCCAATTTTCCAGATCCCTTTCTCTCCTGTCTTCTTTCGGCCGCAGCAACCTAGCGAGTGAGAGAGTGAGAGGTGGGCCTTGAGAGAGGCGGACGCCGCCGCCGGTGCAGAGATCTCCGGCGCCACCTTGTGGTCCTCGCCGACGTGCAAGCTTGTCAGAAAGGAGCAAGCCGTCGGGAGTTGTTGTCGGGTCGGGCAGTCACCGTCATGGAGATCCCCCGCCATCAACACTAGTTTTAGGGTTTGGTCCATCGCGGACCACTAGGGTTCCAGCGAGCCTTCTAACAGCATCGCGGCCACTCCTCTCGCCGGCGCGCGCATTCACCCACGTTGAGCGCATCGCCATCGAGGGAGGAGGTATGCGGCGCGACTTAGGTGAGTCAGATCCGGCGAACCCGAGGCTTGCCCTACCCGGATTCCTGGGAGGAGGAATAACCGGTGGTGCGACGCCACTCAGGCCATCGAGCGCGGTGCTCGTGGTGTGACCCAAAAGGCGCGCATCTTCCCGATGACCTCGTTGGAGGCTTGTTCACGATGGTCAATGCACGGCCCCTAGCACGGTGATGAACCAGCGGGGTGTCCCGAAGGACATAAGCCCGTGAAGACCCTAAGGTGAGATTCGATCCCTTTTCTTAATTTTGGTTTGAATTCACTTGATCTGAGGTTGAGTCTGAGTGTGAATTCAAAACCCTAAATCGATTAGGATTGACTGATTACTAATTTCGGCTGACTAAGATTGATTTCAATTGAAATCGAGTCACTAATCTGATTTTTTTATTTGAATCTTGTACTTAGTTTGCATCTAAATTGTGATTCAAACCCTAAGTGCCCTCTTTCTAACATTGTTGAACCGAATTTAATTAAATCTTAATCAAAAAATCAATCTTAGTTAAGACCTGAAAGGATTAGTGAACTAGCTGGCTCTTGATGCCATTGTTAGATTTAATAGTATCGAGGATATAATCTAGCCACTAATCAATTCGGGTTAAACTAATCTTATATGCTAATTGCGGTGATTAAGACGCACTTTCGGGAATACTTGAGAGGAGCGTGCAGAGAAGGCGGGCGTCATGGCTTTGGCGGTGGAGGCGACGATCTGACTGTTGATGTAGTCATGGCGGCGGTGAAGCCTTGGAGCACCTTTCCCAACCTTCTCCCTATTGCCTGATCGGTGGCCTTAGTCGTAAGATGTCTAATTTTGTTGATCTTGTATCAGATCTAAAACTGAGAGGGTAGATCATCTATTTATAAGGGAAGGGAGCGGTTGAGGGGGTCTCCAACCGATTCGGTTAGGTGTCCCGATCATACACCGTGAAGAGATTTCTAAGAGATTAAGTTAGTTACGACTTACGAAGTAACCAACTCCTGATTCCTTTTATTCAATGTGATCAATCCTAACTAATAGTCATTCATGCGGTGGTGAGCGAGGGTTCTCCGTGGCGTATAGCGGGTGCCTCAGAGCTGCGAAACCTGCTGTGCTGGTCAGTAACTAACTGAGCATGTAGCGCCGGCAGGTTAAGTTTGTCGTCATACACCGGGAACACGTGAAACAGACCAGGATGGCATCACAAGTCACACGGCGAACGTACGTGTGGAAGAATAACAGGGGAAACGTCGCGTTCATGAAAAAACGGTGATCAAGATTCAAGTAGCGTGTTGGTCCATCTACTCGGCACGTGGTGACATTGGCGCTCACGTACATCGCCGTTGCAAGAAAGTCGTCAATGGCATTAACCTCCTCTTTGTCCGGCCGTGGCGAATCCTGTCCATAATAAATTAACCGGTGGTGTCCTTTTCGCTTGACCTGTATCCGTCCGCAGAGCACGAGTCGGTTGGTTTTTAGGTCGCCGCGGGGCGGCAGCACCAAGCGGCACTGCATCTGCATGCAGAAGGAGACGTACGCTCGCAGCGACGTACGGCTGAAAGGTGACCGCCTCGGTCCTCTTTGGTGTGGAGTACTCGCTCGTATCCAGTGACGGGGCTTGGAGAAACATTACGGAGGCGCGCAGGTTGTTTAGAAAATTTATAAGGAGGCCTTTGTGCCATTTAAAAAGTAAAGTAAAGCATTTCTTAAGTAAAATGCTAGAGTTCAGGAGGAGTCATGCTGGCCACCATTGGCCATAACGAATCTCCGTCCTTGCTCTTATCTCGATCAATTTTTGAATAAAGTATAATTCTTTGATTTGTAGTATGTAGGTGTTTTAAACCTCTCATATATAGAGATGCTCTAATAATCACCCATCCCATCGGAGTGATCAGTGATGTCGATGGAGAAGCCAAGCAGGGACAGTTCCAACAACTGGTGCTCAAGTGCTCGATCGGATGTCGTAATCCCACCAACCGGTACGAGCTGATCGCGCGGCTGATCCATCCTCTCACGCGCGCTCGCTACTACCGGAACACGGCGCAGGCGCAGGTCGGGGAAGCATCCGCCGAGACCCCCAACCAACAAACGGGAACTTAGTAACACCAACAAGCGGAATCGCACAACGGTGGGCGCGCGCACCGGTGACGATGGGCGAATGGGCGGAGCAACCACCGGTCCACTACCAGCGACAAATTAAAGCCCGCTGCTTCGTGGCCTGGTTCCGGCTCCGGCCGGGACCCAGCACGCGCGGCTGCGGCGGCGGTTGAGGCCGAGACCAGACCACGCTTTGGTAGGTGGTGCGGCTCGGCGGCGGCAACGACAACAACAGGTGATCAGAGCTGTGGCGGTTGGGGACGTGGTGACCCAACACAAAACCAAAAGCAGGTGCAGGTTACCTGAGCACACATGCATGCACAGCGCGGACAATCGTGCATGGACCACCCCGGCTAGGGGACGAATAGGAAGAGCGGAAAATGACGGTTCTGGGCGCTGGCAGAGGAATGACGACCAACAACCCGGCCTCAGTTCAATCAATCATTGCGCAGCCCCTTCTCTCCGGTTCACTAGCCACGCTTCTGTTTTATCAGTAGAGGTGTTCGTTTGGTTCATGCATACGTGGACTAGTAAATACTCCTACTTAATCTCTTCATTCTAAATTACTTGTCACTCTCTAGTGCAAAAATAAACTAGAGAGTGACAAGTAGTTTAAAATGGAGGGAGTAGCTCGTATAATTGGCTTGCTACGTGTGTAATGTGATTTTTTTAGATGATGACTAAAGTTCCGATCTTTTCTATAAGGAGGTTATGACCAACTTATAGCACACATTCACGATCATAATGTGTAGAACAAAATGATGATAACTGTATGACTGAACAGACGAGTGTGGATTGGACTTCATAGACCGACATGTGGCATGTGTTCGTCCTCTCATATTTTTGTAGTTGCGCTCCAATTTTGGTACCATAAGTCCATCTGTAAAGTACGTCCAAATTTGACACATATGAGTTACCATATAGAGAGTATCTGCACTTAATATTATAAAATTTATACTAAAATTCGTTCATATTTAGAATCAAACTCAAGATTTTAGTAGTGCTACTCCGAATTATTTAATATTGTGTAATGTGATATGTTAACGTGGACAGCACAACTCAACCACCTAACAAACCCGTTGCTTAGATTATTCAGCCTCCAAGTAGCGTTGTTTTCGAGATATTTGCCTCGCTCGCTTTCATGAGAACTCGAGGCCGCTCGCCCCAATGAGTGCCAAAGGCTTGCGCGACAACAAGGCCGTGCCATGCGGCGCATGTTATACAGCATGTCTTGCACGTCAGCTGGTCCATGAAGCGCAGGAACAGGAATCAATACGCCAGACGGATTTGATCGTACTGTAATTGGTAACGAAATACTGCACGACATACCTCCTCTTCTGCGTGTTGAATGCTGACGGGGTAACATCCCAGCAGCATGCATGTTGGACACAACGGCTGGCTGCACATCAAAAAGTAGATGGAGCGAACAAAAAGAGTAATTAACGTCATGTGAAGCGGTACAGGCAGGTTAATAACACTCTTTTCTTTAATAAATGTGTTAAAGTACCGATCTTCTAATCCAATGAGGTTATGATCATATCATTACAACCAATTACAAATGTAGACAATCACGGTCATATTATCTTTAAAAAAGCGAAGATAACTAGATAGCTAAACACACATATAATTGTAGAGCAAACTTCATAGATCGACGTCGGCATATGCTCGTCCTCTCACATTTAGTTGCACTTTTACGGTGAATCAAATTTAGAACTTGAGTAATGCTACTCAGATACTTATCCACTAGGCTAGCAAAACTCTCTTAATTGGATATACAAATAATCTACATTGTTTGGTATTCGTATTCGATAAAATTAATTGGAATGCGGTATAGATTTTCTCATAAAAATAATATTCTTACACTATTTTGTATCTACACTTATATTTTGTTTAGAAATTATGGAATGTGAAAGTGGTTTAGGGTTTTGTCATCCGATATCTGAACTATCCGTATTTGTTTCTGTATTAAAATGAACTGCAAAGAGACAATCTTTTAAGGATGGGGTGAGTATTTGAAAAACATCCAGTTCATAATATAAATACAAATATAGAAAAGGCAATGATCGGATCCCTTTCCATCCCTAATCGTTCTAATCTAACATAGTGGCACACCTGCTGCCCCTGCCCCTGAATTATCACCATACCAAATCCGAGCTGGTGCATGATGAGGCGATGCCGGGATGGCATTTGAAAAGGCTTTACGGCTGCACGCTAGCTGCCCTGATGACCAACCATTATTCTTATCTGTACCTGCCCCGCTGAAATCCATCACGCTACCGCGAGGGTTTCCGTGATCACTCACTCTCGTATTATTTGACGGTTCGGAAAAAAAAAACTCTCGTCTTATCTCGACCTGTGGAGAGTAGTACAGCCGGGGCTCTACCTCTACCTCATCATCATCGCGGTGGATACAGTTACAGTCTCAGAGTGAGTGTCGTATGGATTGCGGCCATGAGTTTGAGATAGAGAGAAAAGCTAGTGAATATGCAACATTTACGGGCCATTCAGAGGTTGCCATCAAGGCTCTCACATTTTCCATGCTCCTCTGTCATTCTAGTAGCAATTCGCTGCAGTTGAGTATGGTACGATGGTTGCCAGACGTCGCGCCCATCAAGGAGCCAGCTTGAGCTATATATTGAGCAGCGAACAAAACAATCTCCCAGCCTCCGAACAAGATACTGCTAGAAAACAATGCCGTTCGTTGGAAGTCTCAGAAATCAATCGACAGCAACATCAGTGCAGCAGTACTCTAGTAGCAGTAGCATGATCAAAGGGACGTAGTATTAAACTATTCCTTTTTTCTGTTATTAAATTACTATCGTCAGGTTCTTTGCTGTCGTGGACATGCAAGATTGTTTGTTTGGTTGCATGTTATTGTCAAGCAAAAAAAGATGATGTTTAGTTCTCTGCACCACCGGTATATAATGTGTTAGATAAAAATAAAATAATATTTTATTGGATGTGTTACATGCATGATACTTAATACTTGTATCAAATTAAATCTAAATCTACTTTAAAATATATTCTATCCGTTTCATTTTGTTTAACGTTAATAGGCTTGCTTCTGCTCACACGCTACATCGAGCAAGACAGTCCCGCGAGAAACGAAAATCACCAGAGCCAGGCCGAACGGTGGTGCCTTACTGCACCGAGTGTGCTCGGCCTCGGCCAGGCAACTAACCGAATAGCAACTTGTACACGTCCGTGGCTCGCAAGATGCCGCCGCCATCATCCTCGTTCGATTTCGATATCGATGGCGTCCGCTCCAAGCCTCGCGGGGCGGTTCGACGGACCGGTGATACGGCTACATCACATCTTCCTGGTAGTGGCGCTTGCTGCTAACATGGAGCAAGGCCATCAACGACAAGCACGTTGCTTCTTGCCTTTTCGCTCTTGCGTGTGCAATGCGCGGCGTGGGGTTCGCCGGTGGCCAATGTGCTCCCGGTTGCTCGCGTTCCGGCCCCAGATCGACGGCGACCGGCGAGCTCCTTAGTCCTCATCCTCGATGATCCATGGGCACCCGGCCGAGGCTTCCGTGGCCGTCAGCGGCGTGTTTGCACTCGGTTACCCGAGCTTGTTCTTCACTTTATCGCAACGCGAAGCTACCGCGGATTAAGTTGTTCTTATTAGTGTGCGGTTTCCGGCGAGAGCATTCCACTCGTGGTCAAGGAACTCGCGCGGCGCGTGCTTGTCAGACTATTAGTGCGCTGTAAAATGTACTCGAAAGCATATTAGAAAAATTTACGAAAACACATATTAAAAATATATAATATATAGAGTATGATTTAAAAGATAAAGTATGCTTTAGAGGTTGCTAGTGGTGATGATTTCACTCCGCGAGGCTGGCTGCAGTATGAGCCAAGGACCCGCGGTGCCGAGCCCAAACCCAGCACCCGGTTCACATGCCTCGAGCCAGCCGGGCAGCGCGGCCCCGCACAGCAGCGTAGGCCGCAGCCGCACGAGCCTTGGTCCAGGTCCAGCTACAGACGCCACACGCCACCCACCAGTCCGATGCTGTTCAGCTGCTGCACGCAGCGGGCGCAGAGCGGCAAACGACGCCATCACGGGGGCGCCACACTGTCCGTGCCGTCCCGATCCCACCACACGCTCACGCAGAGCTCACACTGCCACTGCACTGCGCATAAAACCCAACACACTCTCACGCACACATTCCCAGTTTCCCACCCACCACCCTTGCCTTGCGCACGAAATTACCCGTCCCCGGCGAGAAGCAACCCCGGCAAGAGGCCACCAAAAAGCGGCAACGCCAGTTAGGCAGGCAAAACTTCAGCTCCAGCTCAAGTTCCCCAATGCCCCGTCACTAGCCGTGTGCCCGCAGCTGACAGCTCCCCAGCCCATCGCAATGGCCGGGCCCCGCGCGGCCGCGTTGGCTGTACTCGTCTACCTCGCCCTCTGCGCCGTCGCGGAGCCGCCGGCGAGCGAGCGGTCCGCGCTGCTGGCGTTCGAGACCGCGACGCCGCACCAGCGCCGGCTGGGATGGAGCACCGCCACTTCGGCGTGCAGCTGGCTCGGGATCACGTGCGACCCGTCCAACTCCACCGTCGTCGGTGTGCGCCTCCCCGGCATCGGCATCATCGGTGCGGTACCGCCGGGCACGCTCGGCCGGCTCACCAACCTCCGCGTTCTATCGCTCCGCTCCAACCGCGTCCTCGGGACGCTCCCCGACGACCTGCTCCAGGTGCCCAGCCTCAAGGCCCTGTTCCTGCAGCGGAACGAGTTGTCCGGCTCCATCCCGCCGGGGATCGCCAGCCTCGTCGGGCTCGAGCGCCTCGTGCTCGCGCACAACAACCTGTCGGGCGCCATCCCCTCCGCTCTCAACAACCTCACCTCGCTGCGGGTGCTGCAGCTCGACGGCAACCACCTCTCCGGGAGCATTCCGGGCATCAGCATCCCGGGGCTCGCCGTCTTCAACGTCTCGGACAACAACCTCAACGGCTCAATCCCGAGGTCGCTCTCGCGATTCCCGCGGGACTCCTTCGCGGGCAACCTCCAGCTCTGCGGCGACCCGCTCCCGCCGTGCGCCAGCCCGTTCCTCCCACCGTCGCCGGCGCCCGGCGGCGAACCCGTGCCGGGCGCCTCCAAGAAGCGGAAGCTCTCCGGCGCGGCAATCGCCGGCATCGTCGTGGGCGCTGTGGTAGTCGGACTCCTCCTCCTCATTGCCATCGTGCTCTGCGCGGTGCGCCACCGGCGCGGAGCCGCCCAGGCGGGGCCGAAGGTCGCGACTGCCGCGGCGGTGCCGGCAACAGAGGTGGCCCCGCCAGCGTCCGGCGAGGGCGGCGACGTGACGTCCCCGTCCAAGGAGGACCTGGGCGGCGGCACGTCCGGGTCGGCCGCCGCCGCCACCGAAGCAGCAGCGGCAGCGGCCGCGGGCGAGCAGAGCCGGCTGGTGTTCGTCGGGAAGGGCGCGGGGTACACCTTCGACCTGGAGGACCTGCTCCGCGCGTCGGCAGAAGTGCTGGGCAAGGGCAGCGTGGGTACGTCGTACAAGGCGGTGCTGGAGGAAGGCACGACGGTGGTGGTGAAGCGGCTCAAGGACGTGGCGGTGACGCGGCGGGAGTTCGACGCGCACATGGAGTCGCTGGGCCGGGTGGAGCACCGCAACCTGCTCCCCGTCCGGGCCCACTACTACTCCAAGGACGAGAGGCTCCTCGTCTACGACTACCTCCCCAACGGCAGCCTCTCCGCCATGCTCCACGGTCAGTGTGCTCTCTGCTCGACTCCTCTTGCGCGTGGACGCGATAATTCTGCCAGAATCGGCTAGCAGGCATTGATGAATGCCGAGAACCAGCTGCATTTGCCAAGAATTCAGGTCCCCTTCAATTCGGACGTTAGTATACTACTAGATCGATAGAGTACGGGCCGGCACAGACAACCGCGTGGACGGACTCATCGGTACGGAGCCCGTCGCATCGGCCTCGGCGGCGAGCGTGGACACGAAATTTTACGAGAATCAGCCGGCATTGATCATGGGAATAATTAGGGTGGCCACATGTACATGTTCTTGACCAGCAGCCTCGATGGTGTACAGCGGTACTACCATTGCCAGACCAGAGCCTAGTCAATGCATAACGCTGCCATCGTCTTATGTAGTAATCTGACGCTGCAGTTAGCACCAAAATCCTCTGCTCTGTGAGTCCACTGCCTGTCAATGTTCCTATACTTGCCAAATACCACAAACTCGCTTTTGGTCCATAGGCTTTAGCCAAGCAACGCTCCCTGACTCAGCAACCTCTGTTTGCACGCTCGATGCACAAAATGCTGCTAACTCTGCCTCTGTTACTACATCAGAATCAGATCAGTGCCGAATTGGAATGTGTCAATTTTTTCGAGCTAAGATGCATCCTGTTTGTATTATCTGTGGCGGTGCAATTATAGAACCAGCCTACTAGTTTGGCGTCCTTGCTGGCTTGTCGTGTCGTACCAGTTTCACGTCTACCGGATGTGCTTTGTTAGTAGCCAAATGATAAAAAAAATGCCGGTGAATATTAGTACTACTACTCCCTCCGTCCTGAAAAGGTTGTCGCTTTGTAGTTCATTTTTGAACTACAAAGCGACAACCTTTTCGGGACGGAGGAAGTACTTTCTATCTATGTGATGCGCCACTCTGATTAATATTTAGTACCATATTCATATTCCGTTTAGTATGTGATGCGCCACGCTGATTAATATTTAGTACTATATTCATATTCCGTTTCTTAGTAAACCTAATCAACCAACTCAGTGCGATGATTAATTTCCTTTATGTTGTTGTTGCAGTCGAACTATACCTAACCAATTGCAGACATCCTGTCCTCTATTTACGATGCCTGATGTATCATTCTTCTTTTTCTGCATTTAAGCTAGCTACTGGCTTTTTTAACAAATTAAACAAAGTCCTCATATTCCCTATATTTTAAATTGTTTTCATTAGGACGAGAATTCAAGTTCAAAAATGAACTATAGAGAGGGAGTATACGTGAGCATCACTGATTCCTTGACAGTGACAAAACCCTGTGGTTTTTTAGATCAGTTCAACGTGATTATTTATTCATCTCATTGATTAAACAAGTTGAGCATTCCTCAAATTTTGTATCACTGTGGTACGTTTTCTGCTAGTGCTAGTGATATGACTTGGTGAACGAGAATCCTTTTATTGAATTCTGCAATAAGTAGGAAATATTACCATTGCTTATCTGACATTGGATAGCATCATGTTTAATGATCTTTTGGAAATGCTGCATGTACAAAAAAAAAACAGTGGAAACGTATGAAAGAAGAAATTATGCTGTTACCAATGGAATATTTTTTTCCAGACAGCTACTGCAGGGCAAAGCCCGGTTGCTTTTTTATTTTTGTGGGGTGAAAACTTTTCTGGTTAGCTCACGGAGTTTTTTTGCATCCACGTGCAGGAAGCCGGGGCTCCGGCCGGACGCCGCTGGACTGGGAGGCGCGCATGCGGTCCGCGCTGTCCGCCGCTCGCGGACTGGCGCACCTGCACACCGCGCACAACCTCGTGCACGGCAACGTGAAGGCCTCCAACGTGCTGCTCCGCCCGGACCCCGACGCGGCCGCGCTGTCCGACTTCTGCCTCCACCCGCTCTTCCCCCCGTCGTCGACGCGCGCCGGCGGGTACCGGGCGCCGGAGGTGGTGGACACGCGCCGGCTCTCGTTCAAGGCCGACGTGTACTCGCTCGGCGTGCTCCTGCTGGAGCTCCTGACGGGCAAGTCGCCGTCGCACGCGACCCTGGAGGGCGACGGCGGCGCGCTGGACCTGCCCCGGTGGGTGCAGTCCGTGGTGCGCGAGGAGTGGACCGCCGAGGTGTTCGACGTCGAGCTGGTGCGGCTGGGCGCCAGCGCCGAGGAGGAGATGGTGGCGCTCCTGCAGGTGGCCATGGCGTGCGTGGCCACCGTGCCGGACGCGCGGCCGGACGCACCCGACGTGGCGCGGATGATCGAGGAGATTGGCGGCCGGACGACGACGGAGGAGAGCGAGGAGGGCGCGCGCGGCGCGTCGGAGGGAGGCGCCATTTAGCTGGAGGAGTAGGTAAAAAAGGCGTTGCCAGATTAAAATTGCATACTTCTTTGTTTATTTTCGCTTTCATTTGTTTTCTTTTACCGAGGCCATTATTTTGTTTTTGATTTTTTGGCTCCTCCGAACTCTCCAGCAAATCGGCACCCGGCAGGGCAGTCCTGTCCGTGTCCTGTATCGGTAATAGGTGTCGACATTCTGTTAACTGACAGTTCGGTTCGGTTTTCCGATTTTTTTAAAATTTTGTTTTGAGAAACAGAAATCGAAATACAACATACAAAAAATCAGTCAGTTGGTCAACTACTAAATTTCGATTCAATTTTCGATTAACTGAACCGAACTCAACGTTAACCCTCAATCTCTCTCTCGATCTGGCAGGAGCCGTGCGCCTGATGGTGCGGTGGTCGTTGGGGATGACTGCGAGGCACGAAGGTCTTCAAGGGTGAAGGGCGCGACGGGGCGGCAGGGCTCGCCAGGCGGTAGCAATGAAGCGAGGCAGCAGCGGCGAGGATCGGCAAGCGGAAGCGGCGAGGCGAGGCGGCGTTGTGTCTGTCGGGGGATCGGACGATGCCAAGCCACGAGATCGTACGCGACACGCGTGGCAGGCCGCGCGCGACGCGCGGTGAGACGTTGGAGCATCGGGGACTCGAGGACTGCGGGCATCGGACCGAGAGGCGGCTAGATGAAGATGAAGGCGGTCGTCAGGCGAAGGCGACTGTCGACTGTTGGAGTCGGCAGATCTCCTGACACTACTAAAGTGTTGAAGGAGTTTGTAGTTCGGTGTGGGCGCGCGGAGACTCAAGAAGGTGAATCACGATTGGACACGAGTGACACAGTGGTTTACGTGGTTCGGGCCGCCTGAGCGTAATACCCTACTCCACGAGTGTGTGATGTTGTATTAGCTTGTGTGCCTGAGAGCGTTTCAGAGCCTTCGAACGTCAGAACGTGCCTTGTGTATCGTCGGTCTGTCTTTTTATAGTACAAGGACAAACCGTTACAAGTTAGCCTGGCCCGACATGTGGCCCCGGCGGTTACTAGTATTGATACACGATTAATTGTTGTTAATAACCCTGTAACGGGCCCCGACAGTGCTGTTACAGGTATTAAGATTATCCAATTAAGTGTCATTAACATGGAATTAATGACAATTAATCGGGTCTTGAAGTCCGCGGCTATCCCTTGATGATCCGGAGTCGTTACAACGTCTTCCGGAGGTTTGAGGCGGCCAGCTCCGACATTTGGACACGTGGCAGCTCCGGAGCTTGCTTGTGGGAAGCGGGAAGCTCCGGAGTGGCTTGGCACGTGTCAGGTCCGGAGCTTCTCTCGGTCAGGGGTTAAGTCCGGAGGTGCCGTTTCGGTACCTAGCCCGGAGCTTCACCCTTGTGGGTAGTAGCTCCGGTCTGGCAGTACACGTGGCAACCTAGGGGTTAACCATGTTGGAGAAGCAGGTCCGGTTATGTCTGACAAGTGGGCCTCCGAGGGTCTTTAATTTGAGTAGACATCCTTCCCTTGAGATCTTTGCAACCTCAGGGGGTGTATGGTTTTTAGGGTACCGATAGTGGCCCCCTGGACCTACCTCCGGGGAAAGCCACCGGGGTGAAGTTATTCCGTCGGAGGTGGGTCCATACTCGCGACTCTTGAACTGGGTCTTCAAGGGTCTTCGGAGGTGCCGTTGGCGGGGCTTCATGGTTAAATCCCGACGCGTGGCGCACCTCAGGCGGCAGATAAGATCTTTGACGTGCGGATCTCTCGCAATTGAAGGTCGCCGATTCCCGATACGAAAACCGTATCGGTTCCGCGCGCCTTGTCAGTTCGCCGCCTTTGGGTTTCCCGCCTCGTGATGACAACTGTTCGCCTGGGTAAGAACCTCGACTTGATCGTCAGGGTGGTCCCGGGCCCTCTTGTCATCGGCAGGGTTGAATTCTTGAGTAGTATCCTTGACTCTCCTGCAGTTTCCATCCAAGCGTTGCGAGGGCTTACTTAAGAAGGAAAGCGCACCGTCGGGAGTTCTTTACGCTTCCCATCTGTTCTTGCGCTCAAACTCCCGACTTGTACTTTGCTCCTCTTCTCTTGCCTTGCTGTGCTGCGATGGAGTTGGGTCTGCGTGAGAGTCGCTTGAAGACGGACAGCGATCTGAAGAAGGTCCGGGCCCTCATGGGGTGGTCTTCGGACTTCTTCAACCGCTCGGTCCGCGCCGGCGGAGAGCTTCCCTTTAAAAAGGAGCACTCTGGCGAGATGGTGTACTTTTCCTCGTACGCCATGGTGGGGCTGATCCCACCGTTTTCTTATTTCTTCTTGATGCTGCTGGACTTCTATGGTCTGCAGCTGTACCACCTTGGCCCTCACTCCATTCTCCTTGTGTCCATCTTTGTCCACTTCTGCGAGATGTGGGTGGGCATCCCTCCCTGCATCGAGCTCTTCCGAACCTTCTTCACCGTCCAAACCACCGGCCGAAGCGATGAGTATCTTGGCTTCTACTACTTCGTGAAGCGCAAGGAGTGCCCATTCAAGTACCTCCGGTCATTCCCTTCCGGGAAGTGGGATGACTGGAAGAAAGATTGGGTAGTCGTCCGGGTGGAGGAGCATGAGCGGTTGGAGTTGCCAGACGGTCTGCCCGGCATTGACACGTCGGTGTGGAGCGAAGTTCCGGTGCTGGCGGGAGCTTTCGACCCTGTCCTGACCAGAATCCGCCAATGTGTGGAGGGAGGATTGACTCCCCAGGCGGTGTTCTGCAACTTCCTGTCCAACAGGTGGGCGCCGCTGAAGAGGAGGGAGAAGCTCGCCTGGGCCCTCAACAGCGTGATGGACGAGGACCGGGTTGAGACCGGGTTGAAGTCTAGCATGGTGGGGAAGACCTTGGAGTTTCACCTCAAGAAATTCCAGCACGCCATCGACGTTGACGGAGATTACTTGACTCCGCCGCCGGCTTTCCTCCCTCTGAACGTGGAAGTTGAGTTCAGTAGGGAGCTCCGGCGGAAGATGCCCGCGCTTGACGACCTTGGTGTCGTCGAGAGAAGATCAACCACCCGGTCGGCGATCCCCGGGTTGTCCGGAGACGGCTCCGCCCCTGTCCCACAGCCAAGAGCTGAGGTCATCGGCAAGGGCAAGGAGCTGGCGGAGGAGCCGGAGAGCCGGAAGAGAAAGCTGCGACATGCTGACGGAAGGTCCGTCGGGCCTGCCACTTCCCCCCCGGTTCCCCCTCCTCAGGAAGGAAGATCCTCCGCCGCCGTGGCGACTGTCCCCGTGGTGGGGTCCATCCGGAACGTTACTGTTTCGGCGGTGGGGTCCTCCCGAAGTGCGACTGTCCCCGTGGTGGATCCCTCCTGTGGTGCTAGCTCCGGGCGTGCGACTCTGGCATCTGGAGCGGTGAGGGCCTCCAGGTCCAGGAGTTCCTCCCGATCAGGGAGAGCTCCGACCCGGGAAACGCCCGCCGCTGTAGCAAGTCCTGGGAGTCCTCCCAGAGCTCCTACGCCGACCGTGGCCAGCCCGGATCGTCCGGGAAAGAGGTTCCGCGCAAGCTGGTGCGTGAGCCTTCCAAGGTAATTTTTCTTTTTTACCTCGATTAACGTTTTAATTGTAGCATCTGTTTGCTCAATTTCCTCGTTCTTCATCTGCAGCGTTCCCAAGAAGGGGAGTGAAGCTCCGCCCTCAGCCACAGTGTTTGAGGCTGTGAGGGCTTCTGCTCCAGCCCCGGTGCCGCCCCAAGCGGAGGCTGCGACAGCTCCGGCGCCGGCTGTCGTGGTCATGGACCTCGACTCGTCTCCAGAAGTTCCCGTGGTAGCGCCGGACCACGGGAATGAAGATGCGTCAGCGGCACCCGTCCCGGAAGTGGAAGCTCCGGGTCCTGGTGCTGCAGAAGTAGAAGCTCCAGCTGTTGAGTCGGGGGAAGTAGCAGTCCCAGCTTCGGAGCCGGAAAGTGCTGAAGCCCCGGCGATTGAGCCGGAGGTGGCTGAAGCCCCGGCATGCGAGCCGGGAGTTGAAGTAGTTCCGGTAGTTGAGCCGGTTACCTCCGAAGCTCCGGTCGCAGAGCCGGTGATTGTTGGAGCGCCGGCCGCAGAGCCGGCGGCTGAAGAGGCGAGGGAGCTTGAGCCTCCCTCAGAAGAAGTGTCCCGGCTGGAGCCAGTGGAGGCGACGACGTCGATGGTGCCTGTGGCAGAGCCAGAGTGCCTGAACGAAGTCGCTGGCCCAGCCTGAGGGGGCAAATGAAGACTTGGCGGCGGGACCTCCTTCGATGGCGACTGAGGCCATCCTAGAGGAGGGCCCTAGCGCTTTGGAAGCTCGGGGTTCCACTCTCGTAGAGTGGGACCCAATTTTTGTAAGTGAAGACCCGCTGGAACCAGCGGAAGAGATCCCAGCAGGTCCGGAGCCCATCTCGCTGTCGATGTCCATCGACAACGCCTGCTCCAGTCTACGTCAGGTCCAACTGGCCTTCTTCCACGACAGCAAGGCTCTTGAAGAGGAGCGCCAAACCCTTAGGCGGTGGCGTAATCGGCTCCTATTCGAGACTAAGCTGGCGCAGTCGAGGCTTGCGGATGACAAGGAATGGATCAGGCGGGAGAAGATCCGCCTGGAGCTCTGGGGTGAGCTGCTGGATGAGAGGGAGAGCATGACTCACGCCCTCGACGCTCAATCCCGGGAGTTCCATGACCAAGCTAAGGTTGCTAACGACGCGGCCAATGCTAGGTTTGATCAGCTCGAGGCCATCAACACCGCACTCATCAAGCGCCGAGAGGCACTTGAAGGGAGGGAAAGACGGCTCGAGGATGAGGAGCAAAAACTCCTAGAGCTACGGGATGACGTCTTGCGACGGGAAGAAGGGCTCGCTGAGAAAACAGCTCTGGCGGACAAGGGCCTCGAGGAGCGCACTAAGAAATTGGAAGAGCGCTGCCTCGAGGAGGAGGAGAAGACCTGGGTGCGGGGGCAGGAACTCTACGAATACGAGTGTGCCCTTACCGCCCGGGAGAAGAAAGTGGAGGCTAGGGAAAAGGACCTGGTCGACCGCCGGAATAAGATCCACCTCCGGGAGGAGGAGCTCGGAAGACTTGAGAAGCGGGTTGCTGCGAAGATCCAGCAAAACGCCAAAGAAGTTGAGCGCCTCGCCCGCGAGAATTCGGAGCTGACGGCGGCCCGGAGATCCTTGGAAGAGATGAAGAACTTGAGGAAGGCGGACTCCCTGCAGATTTGGGAGTTCCTGGGCAAGGCTGACGACGCACTGACGCCGATGGGTTTCAGCCCCGTGCACCCGGATGATCCGGAGCCGGAGCCTGACCTCGCGTTGCAAGCGTTGAGCGCCGCAGGCAGCAAGCTCTCCAAGGTGGGCGATGTCATCGCGGACCAGCTGGAGGTCGAGGGGCAATCCCTGGCTAGGAACGTCACATAATATGTGTTGACGTGCTACACCAGCCGGAACCCTCGATTTCCTCTGGACCCGGTGCTTGAAGGCCCCGTCGAAGGAGAAGGCGAAGCTACCCGAGCCCGCGTGTCGGAGGTCGCCCAGAAGGTTGCCGAGTTCTTCCATAGGGTCTAGGACCGTCTCTTTTAGCCTTTACTTGTATCTTCTCTTCTTCCTCAATTTTGTAATCCCTTGTCTCCAGATGTAATCTCCGGTCTTCAGATGAAATGAAATCCCCAATTTTTTGCGAATTTCATTCTTTTGTCTTCAACATCTTTATCTTCACTTGGCCCCCTGGTAGATGTGCACAATTTGATTGTGGACATGTACCAAAAGGATGTTGAGTTTTGTTGAAGACGAATTTGCTTCGAACTTGTGGAATTTAGGTCCGAAGTTTTTGATAGTGAAGGTCCCCTGAAGTTGTCGGAGCTTAGAAGCTCCGGCACTGTCCATCACTGGAGCTTAGTAGCTCTGGCAATAGCCTCTATCAACACGTTGAGCGTCGATAGTTTATACTCCAAGGTGTCGGAGCTTAGCAGCTCCGGCAATGACCTTTGCCACACTTGGTTTGTTGGCAACAGACTCCAGTGACGGGGTCTTCTCACCATCTTTTAGTCTACGCCGACGGTTGACGCCCTGGTGGGAGTCGGAGCTTGGTTAGCTCTGGTTTTTCCCATCAACGTAGGGTTCATTTTTCCTGCACACTTAAGCCAAGAAAAATAGTAAAATTCGTTCCTTGTCTATAACTTCGTCGCGGCTTACGGTTCTTAAGAAAATTTTAAGTTGAACACGATTTTTAATACGACTGGATGAATTGTCTTTTCTTTTAGATCCAATTGTCCATGGACCCACCTTACTTCGGCCTGCTGGGGTGTAGGTAGAGTGGCGTACTTAGGGTGCTTGACCAGGCTAAGTCGATAGCACACTCCGGCCCTAGAATGGCTTGGCGGCTTTCAGGCGAGTTGGCCACAGACGATATTTAAATCCAAAAAATCCGACAATTCAACTCGAATCGTATGTAAACCGGTCAAAATAGAACTTCTTAAGAATTGCACGTTTCTGTTATAGACAAGAAAGAGAAAAATAAAAATGTCGAGCCTATGCAAAGATGAATGCACGTGGAGTTTATTTCACATGAAGATGTCTTTCATTATAGGTCCGGGGTACAGGGGAAACAAGTACACTCTTAGGGTACGGAACCAGGCTAAGTGTGTTTGGTTTCTCGTTTGACCCAGGGTAGTTAGCCACACTTTTAGTCCGGAGACTGTGTCAAGTGTTGCATGAGCTTTTCAAACCTTTCGGGAAAGGTCCGGCTGCTCTCCCGGAGGAACTACCCGACTCTGTACAATGACTCTATAACATACATTTCAAGTTACTTCAGACTCACCTCCGTGGAATTAAGTGTAGAACTTACGGAGGTGCTCGATGTTCCAAGGATTTGGGAGAGGTGTCCCATCCTCGGTAGCCAAGCGAACGCTTCCGGGACGGGATACTTTGATCACTCGAAAGGGCCCTTCCCAGCTGGGGGAGAGTTTGTTTTTCCCTTCTCTGGATAGTATTCTCCGTAGCACCAGATCGCCTTCCTCGAGCTATCGGTTGTGTACATGCCGCTGGTGATAGCGCCGTAGAGCTTGGCGGTATCGGGCATTCCGAACAGCTGCTTGGCACCTTCCCTCCTCGAGGAGGTCTAGGTCTTCGCGCCGGAGCTGGTCCTGCGCGGCTTCATCGAAGGTCCGGACTCGGAGGGAACCCAAGGTGATTTCCGGAGGAAGGATCGCTTCAGCTCCGTACACCAGGAAGAAGGGTGTTTCTCCGGTTGCCCGACTCGGAGAAGTCCTGTTGGCCCATAGAGTGGGCGGAAGCTCTTCGATCCAATTGGCTCCGTGCTTTTTCAAGCGCTCATAAGTGCGTGTTTTGAGTCCTTTAAGGATCTCTGCATTTGCTCTCTCGGCTTGTCCATTGCTGGCAGGATGAGCTACGGAAGCGTAGCAAACTTGTATGCCGAGGTCTTCGTAATATCCTTGAAATGCGGAGTTTGTGAATTGAGTCCCATTATCAGTGATGATCTTATTTGGGACTCCGAATATGCTCACGATGGATTGTAGAAAATTGATTGCAGATTGTTTGTTGATCGTCACAACAGGAGTAGCTTCCGGCCACTTGGTGAACTTGTCGATGGCGACGTACAGGAACTTGTAACCTCCGACGGCTCTTGGGAAGGGTCCCAAGATGTCCATCCCCCACACAGCGAAAGGCCATGTAGGAGGTATCATTTGTAAGGACTGAGCAGGTGTATGAATTTGCTTTGCATGAAATTGGCATGCTTTGCATTTCTTCACTAGCTCAGTGGCATCCTGGAGTGCTGTAGGCCAGTAGAAGCCGTGCCGAAAGGCTTTTCCGACCAGCGTGCGGGAAGATGCGTGGTTCCCACACTCGCCTCCATGGATTTCTGCGAGGAGCTCGCAGCCTTCTTCCCTTGTGATGCACCGCATTAGGATGCCGTTGGCACCGCGCCGGTAGAGATCCCCTTCTACCAACGTGTATCTTTTAGCCAATTTGACTACCCGATCAGCGGATACATCATCGTCAGGAAGGATGTTGTCTTTCAAGTAGCTCCGGATCTCCGAGATCCATGCATCGGAACTGACTTGAGCATTTGAGTCTTGCGTGCTGGGTTGCTCGGAGCTTCCAGCAGCACCTACGACCCTTGATGGCTGCCATGGTAACAGGGCCATCGGGACCGTCAGCTTCGGGATGCTGATCTCGCCCCCTTCGTTCAGTTCGGCAGGCTGAACTGTGGGTTTTGACAACCTCCGGACAAAGGTTCCGTCAGGAGCCGGAGCTCCAGTTGACGCCTTGGTCGAGAGTTCGTCAGCTTCAGCGTTGTGAGCACGCTGAACATGGTGAAGGTCTAGGACTTCGAAGTCCTTCTGAAGTCTCTGGACTTCAAGGAGGTAAGCAGCCAGCTGGAGATTATTGCAGGAGCATTCACCCTTCACCTGCTTGATGACGAGTTGTGAATCTCCTTTGACCAGCAATTGCTTGACACCATATGATAGTGCCACCTTTAATCCATAGATGAGTGCTTCGTACTCCGCCATGTCGTTGGTTGCCTTGAAGTCAAGGTGTACCATGTATTTCACCTTCTCCCCAGTTGGTGCAAGGAGAAGGATTCCAGCTCCGGCTCCCTGCTTCTGCATGGAGCCGTCGAAGTAAAGGGTCCAGTGAGGCTTAGTGAAGGTTGGAACTTGAGGTTCCGTCTTCTGCTCGCTGGGGCCCCCAGGATTTAATGGAGAGGGAGTCCATTCTGCCACGAAATCTGCCAACGCTTGACTCTTGATTGCTTGTCTCGGAATGAATTCAAGATCGAATTCAGCCAATTCCGCTGCCCACTTTGCAATATTCCCAGTTGAATTGGGATTATGCAGGATCGCTCGAAGTGGATATGAGGTCACCACCGAGACTTTGTGAGCTTGGAAATAGTGTCGAAGCTTCCTTGAGGCAATAAGAACTGCATAAAGCAGTTTATGCACCTCTAGGTATCGAGTCTTGGCATCATGTAACACTTCACTGATGAAGTATACCGGGCGTTGAATGGTCCGGACCCTCCCGGAGGGGTCCGGAGCTTCCTCTTCATTGATCCGGACCCTCTCGGAGGGGTCCAGACTCTCTTCGGGGACCTCCGGGTTCTGAGTGGAGGAACCCGGAGCTTCTTCAGAAATGACCTGGACCCTCTCGGAGGGGTCCGGGTCCTCTGAAGTGGCTTCTTGTGGGTTTGAGTCTGGGAGCTGGGACCCAGACCCGCTTTCAGGAACCTCCGGACCCTCCCGAAGGGGTCTGGATTCCTGAGTATTAAGTAGTTCCGGTCTCTCCGCAACCAGAACCATACTGACGACTTCGTCAGTAGCTGAAATGTAAAGCAACAAAGGCTCACCAGGGTTTGGAGCTACCAGGACTGGTAGGGTGGTGAGGAACTCTTTCAGCTCCTGGAATGCCTTCTCTGCTTCTTCAGACCATTGGAATGGTCCGGACTTCCTCAGTAACTTGAAGAAGGGAAGTGCTCTTTCCGCCAGTCTTGAAATGAACCGGCTGAGGGCTGCTAGACATCCAGTTAACTTTTGGATGTCTTTGATGCGGGTTGGTGGCCGCATGTCTTCAATGGCTTTTATCTTCGCCGGATTAGCCTCTATGCCCCGGTGACTTACCAGGAAACCAAGAAGCTTTCCGGAACTAACCCCGAAGACGCACTTGTCTGGGTTTAGCTTCGTGCGGGTGGCCCGCAGCTTATCGAAGACAGCCTGCAAGGTGTCCAAGAGGGACTCCTTGTTTTTGACTTTGACCACGATGTCATCAACGTACACTTCCACTATGTCTCTGATGAGTTCTTCGAAAGTTTTGTACATAGCTCGTACAAAAGTTGAGGCTGCATTCTTGAGACCAAACGACATGGCTGTGTAACAATACAATCCATCCACTGTGATGAATGAAGTATGCTCTTCATCCTCCCTAGACATCCTGATTTGATGATATCCAGAATATGCGTCTAGAAAACACAGTAACTCGCACCCGGAGGTGGAATCCACTATCTGATCTATTCTAGGTAGTGGGAATGGATCTTTTGGACATGCCTTATTCAGTGTGGTGTAGTCGATGCACATCCGAAGTTTCCCGCCGGCCTTGGGCACAACGACTGGGTTTGCCAGCCATTTTGGATGGTAGACTTCTCGGATAAATCCAGCTTCGAGCAACTTCTTCACTTCTTGTCGGATGAAGTTCTGTCGCTCTACAGATTGCTTCCGAGGTTTCTGATGCACAGGCCGAGCGTCGGGGTAAATCTTCAGATTGTTCTCAATCACTTCCCTGGGGATCCCACGCATTTGTGACGGTTGCCAAGCAAATACGTCAACGTTAGCCCGGAGGAAAGTGATGAGCGCGAGTTCCTATTTGTCATTCATCCCACCCGATATGCGGGTGGTTTGAGTGACATCGGAACCAATTTGGACGACTTTGACGGGGATGTCGGTGTTGCCGCTTGGTTGTACACGGGGAGCAGAGGTTGAGCCTCGTTGCCGAATGCTCGGAGGTTTTGGAGCTTGCCCCTGTCTGGAGTCCTCCTCTTGCGCAGTGGTGAGTGCATGGAGCTCCTCCAGAGCAGTTACTCCGGCGGTGCGATCTCCACGAATCCGGAGAACGCCTGCTGGTGTTGGCATCTTCAACACCAAGTATCCATAATGAGCAGCTGCCATAAATTTGTATAGGGCAGGTCTACCCAAGATGGCGTTGAATGGTAAGTTGATCTGAGCGACGTCGAAGACCAACTTCTCAGTGCGGTACTTCTCTCGTGTCCCGAAGGTAACGGGGAGAATTATAGCTCCGAGTGGGGTAATGGCCCCCGGACCTACTCCGGAGAATGGTCGAGAGGGCTGAAGATCCGAAGGTCGAAGCTGAAGTTTGGTAAAAGCTTCAAAGCTTATAAGGTTCAGCCCCGAACCTCCGTCCACCATAACATGATGAAGCTGGATGTTGTTGATGGTGGGAGATACCATCAAGGGTAATTGGCCAGCTCCGACCATGCTTTGAGGACAGTCCGAAGCATCAAAAGTGATGGGTGTATCCATCCACTTTCGATGTGGCTCCGGTCTAGCTGTAGGAGCTACAGCAGCCATATCCCGCCGCATAGTCTTGATGACACGACGAGAAGTGATGTCCCATGATCCACCAAAGATGGTGTTCATGGTTTTCCGACGCTCGTTGTCGGAGACGTCGGAGTCATCGTCGACGGAGGTGTAGACGGCTTTCAGGACCTTTTTGGTGTCCTGAAACCCTAACTCCTCTTCAGCCGGGGCTTCGTCAACCTTCTCTTTTCCCTCCCTCTGTCGGAAAGGAGACCCTTCCCGGCGCTTGTTGTAGCGCTCGGCAAGGTTTTGGACCTCCCGGCAGTCTTCCAGCCTGTGGCTGCCTGTTTTGTGAATGGGGCACCACATTTTGGATTTGCCGCCGTCTTCGGAATACGGTCGAGGTCGCTTCTCAGGGCGTGGCCCCCGGCCACCAGGAGTTGCAGTGGCTGCAACGTTGGATGTGCCGGCCGACGGCTTCTTCTTGCCGTTGGTCTTCTTTTTCTTCTTGCCACTCCCGGAGGTAGCGACTTCTTCTTTGGAGGATTTTTTGTGATCCTCCAAGGCTGGTTTGGAGTGCATTTCACGGCCCTCCGCAGCTCTGGCACATTTGTCTGCCAAGCTGAAGAGCTCCGTGACGCTGGTGATCTCTTTGATCGCCAGCTTCTCCAACATCTTCTTGTCTCGTACACCCTGTCTGAATGCCACAATGACAGAAGCGCTTGAGATAGAAGGGATTGTGTTACGTACCTGAGAGAACCTCTGGATGAATGACCGCAAAGATTCTCCCCCTTTTTGTACGACCGCAAAAAGGTCCAGTTCAGTGCCCGGTCGGGTGTAAGAACTCCCGAAGTTGGCAGTGAACTGACGGCACAGCTCCTCCCAACTGTCAATAGAGTTGGGTGGAAGGCTCATAAACCAGGACCTGACGGTCCCAGTTAAGGCCACTGGAAAGTAGTTGGCCATTACGGCCTCGTTTCCTCCAGCTGCTAGGATTGCAGTGGAGTATATCTGCAGAAATTCTACGGGGTTGACAGTCCCGTCGAATTTTTCTGGCAAGTGTGGCCGGAACTTCTGTGGCCATCTAACCATGCGCAGGTGCATGGCGAGGGCGGAACAACCTCCTCCTACTCCTTCCAGAGTAGAAAGGTCTTGAGCATCCCGTCTTTCTCGAGCTCGCTCGATATGGACACGGCCATCCTGTTGGCGGTATCGGCGATCAAGCTCCGCCCGGAGGTCGTGTGTCGAAAGCCGAGATGCCGTATGAGTGCGTCGTGCCCCAGAGGGCAACGACGTCACTTGCTGTGACGCAGCTCGTCTTCGGTTGTTGGAGACATGCGGACCAAGTCTTCCAGACAACGTTCGTCGCTGCGACGGGGCTCGCCCTGAAGGAGGAGGAGCCTGGTTGTTGAGGCGTTCGGCCGCTGCTGCGACCAAATGCTCAACATCAGCCCTCCATTGCTCCATAGCATCTTGAGATGCATCCGGAGGTGGTGGTCGCTGGAGAAGAGCACGCGCTGCATGAAGCGCGTGTTCTGGGTTGTCACGACTTGCAGGCGCAGTATGTGACGCCGGTGCACCATCATGTTGCTCGGCACGTCTTGCCGGAGAAGATGGTGGTGGTGGGAGTGTGACTCCTGCTGGTGCTGAGGCTCCTGCCGGTGGCTGCATGTTGGAGGGATTGCCTCCGACGGCCTGAGCAGCAGGTTGCCCGTTGGATGATCCAGCCGCAGAATTCACCATTCTTGAAAGTCTCAGGCGCCCCTACCTGGCGCGCCAACTGTCGACTGTTGGAGTCGGCAGATCTCCTGACACTACTAAAGTGTTGAAGGAGTTTGTAGTTCGGTGTGGGCGCGCGGAGACTCAAGAAGGTGAATCACGATTGGACACGAGTGACACAGTGGTTTACGTGGTTCGGGCCGCCTGAGCGTAATACCCTACTCCACGAGTGTGTGATGTTGTATTAGCTTGTGTGCCTGAGAGCGTTTCAGAGCCTTCGAACGTCAGAACGTGCCTTGTGTATCGTCGGTCTGTCCTTTTATAGTACAAGGACAAACCGTTACAAGTTAGCCTGGCCCGACATGTGGCCCCGGCGGTTACTAGTATTGATACACGATTAATTGTTGTTAATAACCCTGTAACGGGCCCCGACAGTGCTGTTACAGGTGTTAAGATTATCCAATTAAGTGTCATTAACATGGAATTAATGACAATTAATCGGGTCTTGAAGTCCGCGGCTATCCCTTGACGATCCGAAGTCGTTACAACGTCTTCCGGAGGTTTGAGGCGGCCAGCTCCGACGTTTGGACACGTGGCAGCTCCGGAGCTTGCTTGTGGGAAGCGGGAAGCTCCGGGGTGGCTTGGCACGTGTCAGGTCCGGAGCTTCTCTCGGTCAGGGGTTAAGTCCGGAGGTGCCGTTTCGGTACCTAGCCCGGAGCTTCACCCTTGTGGGTAGTAGCTCCGGTCTGGCAGTACACGTGGCAACCTAGGGGTTAACCATGTTGGAGAAGCAGGTCCGGTTATGTCTGACAAGTGGGCCTCCGAGGGTCTTTAATTTGAGTAGACGTCCTTCCCTTGAGATCTTTGCAACCTCAGGGGGTGTATGGTTTTTAGGGTACCGACAGCGACCGTTGAGCGAAGGTAGGGGCGAGTCGAGTCGTGGGAGGCGGACTTCGAGCGACGAGGCGGCGAGTCATTGGGCGACGGGGCGACGAGTCATGGGCGGTGGGGCGCAAGTCGCGGGCGACGGGGTGTTAGGGCACCGCACGTTGGGGTGGCGGCGGCTTGGGGTTGGGGGCGGTATGCTTATGAGGTGTTGGGATTATTAATTGGGTCGAAATAGGCTAGTTATTGGGTGGGCCGACTGGCTATTGGGCCGAATAGTTATTAGTTCGACTAATCCGGTTAATCGGGAAAAAAATCGAAAATCGAAAAAATGGTTTGCAGGGAATGGTAATTATCGGTTTTGTCGGTTCAGTTAGTTCGGTTTCCGTTTCTGATTAATTCAATAATGGTTTTCCATCACCGATTTTTTTCCACCCCTAATCGCTACGTGCCACATAACAACGGACACCGACAAATTGTAAGCGCTGCTATCAGTGAGCAACGTGGCAATCGGTGGTGATTCCATACTCCGTGGCTTGCTCCTGTGGGGATGGCGAGAAGGACACCGCAGTAGCCTTGAAGGCATGATGTCGCTGCCATTTCGATCGGGAAAACACGACGGGTCATGTTGCCTGCCCGATGCAGTGGTCACTGGTCGTGTGATCCGATCATCTAGTGGACTCCTGTCCCAAGCAACTCGCATCAAGCAGATGAGCACTGCAGCTGGCCTCAGATAATTCAGTCGTCTGTAGCTGCAAGCTTCAGACGAGACCCTGTGACAACACAAACAGCAGCACTGTTTGATCGCTGGTCTTTAAGGTGATCATTTTCCGATTGGAACCTTCTGGTCTCATGGATACGTTTCACAACCTGGAATGCAGACTTCCTCGCGTGCTCGTGCACTGCCCTCCCGGCCCGTTCCAGCCCGAGCCCGGCGCATGCCATGAGCACGCTGGGCACGACGAAGTTGTCCGCGGGACGCCCAGCTGGACCATGCATGTCGGCCAACCCGGCGAGCGCCGTGAGTGACCGAGTCCCTGACGTGGAGCCCGAAGGCGTTCTTGTCCGGGAGCGCGCCGCAGGCCGCAGCGGGCGTAGCAGGCGGCGAGCTTGGTGGCGATGTAGGCGTTCCGAAAGTAGTACGGCCCGCGCTGATGAGGCGGATGTTTCACGTGCTGCTGATGGGCTTTTATGGGCCCTCATTGGAGCCCTTCTGCTTCTCTACGAATAAGAGGTTTCCCGTTCTCCATGGACGTTTCTTCTGAGTGTCTCTCTCTCCATCTGGTTTTCATTGTTGCTGCACGGCCTGAGTTCAGACAGATTCTTTTGTTTCTTGTGAGCAGGCGAATATATTTTATGAGGTTCTTGCGCCTGGACAATGATAATGCTGGTCACTTCGGACGCTACCAGTAGAGGGCAAACACGTAACACCTGCACCGTGTGACATGACCAGGGTATCGATCCAATCATTTTCTTCTCGTCCCGGTTCATGTAACGAAGATGGGGATGGGGCCTCGTAAAAATTCCAAGTCACCTCCTTACAAAAATACAATATCGGTAAGCGAACTTCAACTATGATCGATCTAGTACTACTATGACGACTTGGGATCGTTGGGCGAGGTGATCCGATTTCACTCTCTAATAAACCACGGGAGCAAGTGAAATTGAATGAACCAACAGGGACACGGTTCGGATGGACTCAAAACGTCACACAGAACCCATCTTTGCAGGTGGCTCTCCTCTCCTCTGAGGCTCTGGATCATGCCACGCCTAATCTAGCCTCGCACGAGCGTCCAACGAACAAGACCACAGCCTCCAGAGTCCAGGTGCTCAGGAGTCAGAACTAAGCTCATGCACCCATCCCAAAAAAAAGAATGGCTCGGCACAAATGGGCATTCTTGGAACTGTCTTCAAGCCAATACGGTTCTCTCTCCTTGCCTCTCCCTCTCGCTCTGGGGTGTGGGTTGCCCCGATGCTGGCCGATCACTCTTGGTTCGTCCTGCTGATTATGTATACTAAACCAAATCAAACTAAATCAGCCGAGGCTTAAAGGAACTAGATTTCTATATTCTGTTTGCATTTCATAACGGCTCACTGCGAAAATTTCCCAAACAGGCTGCTGCAAAGCGCGTCACGGATTCTGAGCACTACAGGAAACGCGATCATTTACGACAGTCCGCCGTCGTAAATAATGTAAATTGCGACGGTCTGTCCTTGGCCGTCGCAAAGAAGGAGGCCGTCGCAAATAAACACTTGTTTGCAACGGCTGCGGACGAAGCCGTCGCAAATAAGCCTTATTTGTGACGGCCAATCCTAGGGCCGTCGCAGATAATGTAGACGTTGCAAATAAGGTCATATTTGTGACGGCTCCAATAAATACCATCGCAAATAACATTATTTGCGACAGCAGTTAAGGCCGTCGCAATTAACGCAACCGTCACAAATAAGGACTAATATCGGCTCCATCAGACCCCGATAGCCCATTCTCACTCAGCGCACCCAAACAACACTCGTCGTTGCGCTTGCCGCCGCCGTGTCGCGGCCCCGCCGACCCCACGCCCGTCGCGCCCCCCGCCGTTCCCGCCGCTGCCCCGACCCTGCGGCACCCCCGCCGCCCCCGCCCCCCGCCCCCGCCCCGCTGCCCCCGACCCCGCCGCCCCCGACCCCGCCGCGCCCCTGCCGCCCCCCGCCGTGCCTGCCTACACCGTCGGCCGCCCCGGACGCGCTGTCCGACGTCGTCGGCCTCCTCCGATGCCTCCCCACCAGCATCCCTCGACGTAGGTAATGCAATGTTGTTAAATTTTCTTTCTTCTCCATTCCCACTAGCAATATTGTGAAGCGGTTGTGATGCTAGTTATGATTAAGTGATACAATGTTTAAATTGTGAGCCGTCATCTACAATTGTTATGCTTAAAGTGTTATAATTATGAGTTTATGTTAGATGATGTGATGCTTATATTTAGGTAATGATTATGTTTTGGTGATGCTTATGTTAAAATTGCGATTTTTAGAATTGTGATACTTAGAACTGAATTTAAGCGTTGAAATGATTTGAATTGAATTTATGTTGAGAATTGATTTGATACTTATGAATAGAATTGAATTGAATTGATTTGATGCTTATGTTTAAGTTTATGGTTATGATTATATTGAGAATTAAATTGCTTATGTTTAGGTCAATGCTTATGTTTATGTTTATAATACAATTGTTTATATTTAGGTTTATGTTTATTAATTGATAAATTACAGTTTAATAATTCTTATGTTTACGTTTAATTGAACTGCTTTTTTTAGATTATAGTTATAATTTTTAATTTGATTGCTTGAGTGTTACTATATGTATAAAAATGGGATTCGGGTTGGCTTGACCCGACACAACCCATTTAGGACCCGACACAACTTATTTAGGACCCGACAAGGCCTATTTAGTTGAAAGTTAAAGTATGCGTCTAAACCAGGATTGTAAAATCATGCTTGTACGCCTAGGTGCCTCGTCGGCCTCCTGGACGCTTAGGTGCCCGCCATTAACGATAATTTCTTTCACTTTAAATTGCAGAACCAAACATGGGTGAAGACTGTAGTTGGATGTATACTGGCTGGAAGAGCAGAACTGGTGGTCACTCGGGTGAGTGGTACATCAAGTTAGATAAATTTTTTGATCGAGCATTTTCGTTGTCAACGGAAGATATCGAGCGGTGCCCATGTACAAAATGTTGGAACACCAAGTGTTTGAGAAGATTGGAGCTTTCGTTTCACTTATGTCGAAACGGTTCCACTCCACATTATGAAGTGTTGACCTTTTACGGCGAGACTAAATCTCGAGTCATAGCAGAAGTGGATGAGGATGATGATATAACATAGGTTGATAGGATGGATGAGATGCTAGAAGCTCTGGAAGCAGAGGATCCTCTTACAAGCGGAGGATCCTCTTACAAATGAGGCAGAGAAGTTTTTTGAGGAGCTGAAGAAATTACAAGAGTCATTGCATGAACACACGGTTGTGACCGTACTTGCTTTCTTGACTAGATTTATGGCAATTAAGTCCAAGTACTTTTTTCCATCAACTTCTACAATGATCTCATGAAATTGATATGCGATATCCTTTCACAACCTCACAAAGCGCCACTAGATATGTATCAATCAAAGATCAAGATATCTGGTTTCGGTATGAAGTATGAGAAAATCGATGTGTGCCCAAACAACTGCATGCTATTGTGGAAAGAGCATGCCAATGAGAAGATGTGCTTGAAATATGGTAAACCGAGGTATGTTGAAGTTGTTAATGACGATGGCGATAATGTGATGACAGATGTCGCACATAAGCAACTTTGTTACTTGCATGTGACACCTCGGTTGAAGCGATTGTTTTTTTAAAAAAGAACCGCAAGACACATGAGATGGCACAAAGAAGGTAAACATGAGAACAAAAAATTCTTGACGCATTCGTCTGACGGTGATGCAGGGAAGGAGCTAGACCGTTTCGATCCATACTTTTCTCATGATGCAAGGAATGTTCGCATCGGATTAGCGACAGACGGATTCTCACCGTTCAGTACAAACGCTACGCCATACTCCTGTTGGCCCGTCTTTATCATTCCGTACAACTTGTCACATGCTCTTTATACGAAGAACGAGTTCATGTTTCTCAGCCTCATTATACCTCGACCTGATCATTCCGGGTAACGTCTCAACGTGATGTTGAAACCGCTGATCGAAGAATTGAAAGTTTCGTGGACAGGAGTCGAAGCGTACGACAGTTATAAAAAGCAAAAATTCAACATCCGAGTTGCTTATTTGTGGTTTGTCCATGATTTATCGGCATACATCATGTTTTCCAGATGGAGCACTCACGGTCGTCTGACGTGTACGATATGTGCTTCAGACACGGATTGCTTTCGACTAACTCATAGAGGCAAAATATCTTACTTTGATTGTCACAGATGTTGACTGCCCTCAAATTACATATTTAGGCAACAGAGACGTGTCTTTAAAAAGAACACTGTTGTCACTAAAGGACCACTGAAGCATCTCAGTGGGTCAAAATTTTCTGATATGTTGGACAAACTGGTACCTGATGAATGTCGTCCTGGATATTTTGTAGGTTATGGAGAGGAAAACAATTGAACTCACATATGTGGACTTTGGAAGCTACCGTATGTGAAGTAGTTGATTCTAATGCACAACATTGATGTCATGCATCAGTAGGATACTTTTCAAGTGTCTACTTTGCAGAAAAAACAATATCAATACTTCAGCGATGCGGTACAATGTGGACGAAGCATCCCCTTTAAGCGACCTCTCCATTTTTCAAACGAATGGTACTATCGTTGGTAGGTACACGATGTACGTGCTATCCGAACACGACAGGACTGTTGCTTTACTCTACATGTACGCAAATATAGAAGGCATGCTGAAATCCTTTGAGTAAGTGTTTGTTCTACATTTATGCTAATCGACATATTTTCCTACACATGTATTCTAAAAGACATTTTTTCATGTTCAGCGAGTTCTAGAGACAATGTTGGCCACATAGGCATCAACATATGGTCAAACAAGTAGAAAGGATGTGAAAAGAAGGAATAAATGGATGGTCGAGTTTCCTATCCTGGTTTCAAGATTATGTAATACCCTCTCGTCTTCTAGATTTTATTAGTTACTATTATTAAAAAAAGTATTATTTTAACTTACGATCATTTTTGACAGTGTCGGACTCACAATATCCATGAAGATTTGCGGTAACTATCTTATGGATTGGTGAATATTAGAAGTTATGGTTGATATGACGTAAATGGCTTTCGATTCTATACAACTCATTTTGAAGCTCTTCATCCTCTCACGACAACATCAAATTTCGGTGTTGACGAGAGCAAACGACACTCAAGGAAATTTAACCGATTATTATAGGATCATTAACAAAATCTTTGAATTTACTTTTACCAGAAATAAGGCCCTTCGAGTTGTCTTCTTTGACAGTGACTGGTATGATCGCACTCATGGAACTCGAGAAAACCAATCTGAAATGGTGAAAGTAAAACATAAGGACCGATTACGAGGTTACGATACATTTGTTCTTGCACATCAAGTAAAACAAGTGTATTATCTACCTTAGCCATGCACAAAGCTCAGTGCTTGGTGGGTGGTATATAAGGTGAATCCTCGTGAGCGGTTATATACTCCTGGAAATGATGGTTACCATGATAGCAAAGACGTTGAAGAAGTGTATCAAGAAGAAGAGTTGTCAGACACTTTTATCATCGAGTTTGGTGCAGGACTCGGTCAGTTAGTTGAAGATGTTGAATATGTAGAGTCAGATAATATGCAAAAACAGAAATTAGAACAGGCCACGATAGAAGATCGTTGGGCTAGTTTAAGGAGTAGGGCACATGATAATGATGTTGATGAATTTTGACAATGATTACAAGTAGTGTTTTCTTGATTATAGTAACTTGAATTTCGTATATCTTATTTGCATATTTACTAATTATTTATTAAAACAGGATGTCATCAAAGAAGGGTAAAAATGTGCCGCCGACGAGGGGGTTCTTCCCCTCTAGACCCAAGGACGCTTTCGCTGGTGCCTCGTCGACTAGGAGCAGAAGTTCTCAGCTGCTGGGGCACGTTCTAACCAACACTAGAGCTTCATCACAGGTAAATTTCACTCGTTTTTGACAAATTCTTTAAATTCAAATTTTAATTAAACTTACTTATGAATCATTTGAATGTTGTAGTCCTCACTGACTGACTCAGAGGCTACAGCGCCAGTTGACATTGGTTACCCTTTGGTGAGCCAGCCCTCGGCTACCCAACCCTTGGGTGGTGAGCCTTCTGTTCCTGAGCACTTTGATTCGGGTGGTGACGAGCCGTCTGGGTCACCTGACGTGGCGCTCCAGCATACGTGAAGGACGAGGAGGACTCACTTTGTCAGTCCTCTTGCGGTCCCATCACAGAGGATCGTGATTCGAGTGGTCGGAGATAGGTAATAAAAATTATAGTGTTTAATTCTGATTTTTTTGTTACTTAAGTAATGAATCAATAAATATCTTGCAGGGTTTGGGACGACACGTCTTTCACCGGTGAGAGACACCAGAGACCAGTGAACGGTGTCCTCGGGTCCTTAGTGAGTTTGCACTATCCTCGGGTCATCGACGGAGTGCCTACTCTTTCGTGCGAGGACTACGCACGTGTCCATCACCAGAAGCACGACAACCTTCAGGAGGTCGTATGGGCCGATTTTATGGTAAGTATGTTAGAAATAGTTTTTAAGTTTTAACTCTTAAATTCTTTTAATGATCATCTCTTCAATATATTCTTTATCACAGGCAAGGTATATTTTAGAGGACCCGAACGATCCTTGCTTGGTTAAGAATACGAGAAGAGTGTTTCACTACAACGCTGCCAAAGCGCTTCGACAAGCTTTGTCGAACGCTGATGTTCAAATTATTAATGAGCACTTGAGGCGAACCAGCACAACATGCTACACTTCCGGCAAGAGAGTGAGAGGCACCTGACGGAGGAGGGGTACGCGTAGGTACGTGGGGTGTAGTAAGTATCTTTTCTGATAATTTTCTCGATGATATTTTTAACGACTTACAACTATTTGCAGGGCCACGTGAGCTGGTTGGAGGGTCGGTCCGATGCATTTCGGTCCTTTGCCGCTACTGGGCTAGCGATGAATTTGAGGCTAAGTCCGGGAAGGGACGAGAGTGCAAAGGGGTCGAGGGGAAGAGCAGACATGGCCAAGATAATCACTTGCATTTAGCTAAACGAATAATAAGTGTATGTAACTTATGTTTATATATTCATAATATACTATTTGTACTAACACGTATTGACAGGAACGTGAGACAGGGGTACCGCCGACCCCTGCTGAGATCTGGAAGAGAGGTCACAGGGACCCTTCTGAGCCGACGGGGTGCAGTCCGGTTGCAGTCGTGCGATTAGTAAGTTTAGAAATCATTCATATTAAATATAACTATATGGATTGTTGAACTTACACGGTTTTCTTGTTTTGCAGGCTAAGTACGGGGAGGAGGCTAGGAAGATACACGGCGAAAATTTCGATTGAGAATGTGAACCAATCGATCCTCAAGCCGCGTATGCAAGCGGAGGTGGAAAAGCACACAGAAGGTGAGTTTATAAGTTATTTAATCATTTTAAATTTAAAGTATTCAAGATATTTCAATTTCATATTACTAACTCTCTTTTTTATAGGCTCGCCATATTCAACAGAGTTGTCGACTCGAGGGCGGCGAGACCTGCGAGAGGCAGCTCCACGCAGACTTCATCGGTGGGTACGTCAGGTCGCCCTGTCTCGCAGAGGGACGTTGAGATGCAGTCCCTCTGACAAATTGTAGAAGAGAACCTCAGGCGACAGGAGGAGGCGGAATGGCAAAAGATCGCAATGGAGGTCACGATCTCTTCTCAGACAGCCTGGATAGAGGAAAAAGGATTGAGATAGAAGAAAGAGGGAGATAGTTAGATAGAAGAAAAGGATTGAGATGGAAGAAAGAGAGAGATAGTTAGATAGAAGAAAATGATTGAGATAGAAGAAAGAGAGAGATAGAAGAAAGAGTGAGAGATAGTTAGATAGAGTGAGAGAGGAATGAAGAGAGAGGGGGAGATGTAGATGGAGATAGAAGGAGAGGAAGAGAGAGGGAGAGGGGAAGATGTAGATGGAGATAGAGGGAGGAAGATAGAGGGGAAATGATAGCAATAGAGAGATAGGGTGAGAGAGAGATAGATTGAGATAGAGAGAAGAATGAAAAGAGAGAGGAAGAGAGGAGATCTAGATGGAGATAGAGAGAGAGGGAGGGGGGGAGAGAGATGTTGATGCATTTATATTCTAACTCTAAGTTTTATTAATTGTAGGGATCTACGACAGCTGCTCAAACTCCATCGCCGTCATTACCGCCGATGATGACTTCGACTTCGGAGGTGGCTTCGGAGGTCAAACGGGCGAGTGAGCCCTTGTTTGCTTTGTTGATGGTGATGTGCGATGTATCGACGATATTGTGATGTTGTTTGTGATTGTGATGCTGTTTGTGATTGTCATATATTATCTTGTCCATTCTGTGATTCTGGCCATCGAGCCGGGTAGTATTTTCAGTTTTTTTTTTTAAAAATAAAAAACCTTATTTGCAAAGACTTTTTATACAGTACCGTCGCAAATAAGGACACAGACCATCGCAAACAAGCCACTGTTTTTTGTGACGGCCAGGCTGTCGCAAATGGCCGCGTGGGTCCTGCCGAAGGACGCATGGGTCCCGCGGGCTAAACTAATTTGTGACGGCCAGACCATCGCAAATACCGTCTTAATTGCAACGGCATGGCCATCGCAAATAGATGTGTGGGACCCACCATGTTCCCTGGCAATAACTTGCAACGGCTAAAGTTAGCCGTCGCAAATAGACTTATTTGCGATGGTGGCCGTCGCAAATAACCTTAATTGTGATAAATTATTTACGACGGACGAAAACCGTCGAAAATAAGAAAAGTCGTCGCAAATAGCTTATTTGCGACGGTTTTTTCCTTATTTGCGGCGGCGTTGACCGTCGCATATCGTCGGAATTTTTGTAGTGGAGATGCGAGTGGTTTTCCAGCAAGGCACTTTCCAGATAATCACTCATGCCTTTTGCCTTGCACAACACTTAATCGCGTGCTAGTCTTCCAAGCCCGAGCACAATTTAGTTGTAATAGGGTAAAAGCTTAACACAAATGCCGAAAGCGTACTCAGTGCGTGTTTTTGACTCGTGAAGCTTTGGTGACCTCATTATCTAAAAATGAAGCCTTGGTGCTGGTGACCTGACGATCAATTATTACTCTGTCCAGAAAAACGTATTCGTTGCCCAGATATAGTCCATTTTCTAAGAAGAAATATAGACACACACGTATTTTGTTGAGATAGAAAAAGCAACAAAGTATAAAGATGAAAGGGGCATGAAAGGATCGATGCAACATTTCAGGACACCGTGATCCATTTCTTAATGTAAGGCTATCCGCACTCATTACTCTAAAATATATTTTATACATTATTATCCTACTTTTTATTATACTATAAATTTACACATATACAATATCGTTTACATTATACCATTATGGACAGTCTAAGAAGCCATATATAGAGTAAAGGAAACAACAGGCCTATCGAATATGAAAATGAATTGTCTTTCTCCCTAGATCAATTAGAATAATCAACCCTTAATGTAGTTGATGTAATTTGCCTAAGTTGCATGGATATTTTCACTCCACTCTTGGTTTTGGCAAGTACAATGGTATATAATGTAGAACAGTGGCGGATCTAGGATTTCAGTAAAGAATATGCCACATAAATAAGTCATGTGCAATTTGTTAAAGCTATTTAGCAATTGGACAAAGAATTTAAAATTTGCAACATAACTCGGTATATATATAATAAGTACTCAATAACATTGATAAATCTTAATTTCAACAAATTATAATATATAGAGCTCAAATACAATGTCTAACTTAACAGCTATTGCATCCTAAAAGGACGTGATGATTAGCATGTGTTAGTAGTAAATTAGTTGCATTTTATTGGTATTAGTGTTGACACGTAAAAGAGACTTACAATACACTTGACAGTTAGCACGTGTTAGTGGTAAATTAGTTGCATCGATTAGTATTAGTGTTGATGGCTAAGGGTCTATTTCTGTCGAATGTAATTAGAAATTTGACGATCTTTCTTCATAGAGCTAAACAAATTTTCATGTTTCTCTCCAAACCAGAAAATCCAAATGAATTACTAGCAAAATATTGCAAATCAGAAATATCTAAAAGTCCAAACCCCAATCAGACCACGGTGATTTTTTTTGCATATAAACCTGTATTAATTTGTTGCGAGCGTGAGTGCTTGCGGGTATATTTGCTAGCTCCAATCTGCCACTAGTGTGCGTGAGGCGTAAGACCTGACGGAGGCAGGACCGCAGGAGCCATCAAGCCGGAAGAAAAGCATTCCTCGATCGATTCGCTTGCTAGCGTAGCGATCCGCCTCCTCCATCGTGTGCGTGAGAAGGCTGTCAGTACACTGAAAACCGTACATCCCTTGAAGTTACAAAGATTAAGTGTCAAAGGATCTTCAAAGGAGAATCAAGGACTTCAAGACCCGATTAAGTGTCATTAATACCATATTAATGACACACGATCGGATGACCTTAATTACCAGTAACGGTGCTGTTAAAGCTCATTACCCGGTCATTAAGGGCAATTAAACGTGTTGAATGAGTATCAATACTAGTAACCGCCGGGGCCACATGTCGGGCCAGGCTAACTTGTAACGGTCTGCCCTTGTACTATAAAAGGACAAGCCGACGACGGATTCTACACGTTCAGAGACACACACACGTTCCATAGAGGCTCAACACCAGCTCATACAACTAATACAACACCGACACACCCGTGGAGTAGGGTATTACGCTCAGGTGGCCCGAACCACGTAAATATCTGTGTCTCCTGTACTATTTACAATTCACCTTCTTGAATCTCTGCGCGCCCACACCGAACATCAAACTCCTCTAACACTTTAGTAGTGTCATAAGATCTGCCGGATCCAAACCACCGACAGTTGGCGCGCCAGGTATGGGTGCCTGAGATTTCGAGAATGGCGAACTCAACTGTTGTATCATCCAACGGTCACCCTGCTGTTCAAGCTGTTGGGGGCAATCCCTCCAATATGCAGCCACCAGCAGGGGCCTCAGCGCCAGCAGGAGTCACACTGCCACCACCGCCACCCCCACCAGCAAATCAAGCTGGACAGCGCGATAGTGCACCGGCGTCAGTCACTGCGTCGGGAAATCATGACAACCCGGAATACGCGCTCCATGCAGCACGTGCTCTTCTCCAACGCCCACCACCTCCGGATGCATCCCGGGATGCACTGGAGCAATGGAGGGCCGATGTGGAACATTTGGTTGCAGCAGCAGCCGGCCGCATCAGCAACCAGGGTCCTCCTCCTTCAGGACGGGTCCCGTTGCAGCGAACGACCTTGTCTGGCAGACTTGGTCCGCACGTTTCCAACAACAGGAGACGTACTGCATCACAGCAAGTGACGTCGTTGCCTTCCGGGGCACGACGCACTCACACGGTATCCAGACTTTCAACTCATGACCTCTGGGCGGAGTTTGATCACCGATATCGCCAACAAGACGGCCGAGTCCATATTGAGCGTGCTCGTGAAAGACGAGAAGCTCAAGACGTTCTTGCTCCTGAAGGAGTGGGAGGAGGCTATTCAGCCCTGACCATGCATCTGTGTATGGTCAGGTGGCCACAGAAGTTCCGGCCTCACCTGCCGGAGAAGTTCGATGGGACCGTCAATCCTGTCGAATTTCTGCAGATCCACTCCACTGCTATCTTGGCAGCAGGAGGGAATGAGGTCGTAATGGCCAATTACTTTCCAGTGGCTTTAACAGGGACCGCCAGGTCCTGGTTTATGAGCCTTCCACCCAACTCCATCAACAGTTGGGAGGAGCTGTGCCAGCAGTTCACCGCCAACTTCGGGAGTTCATACACCCGACCAGGCACTGAACTGGACCTTTTTGCAGTCGTGCAAAAAGGGGGAGAATCTCTGCGATCATTCATCCAGAGGTTCTCTCAGGTACGAAACACTATCCCTTCTATCTCTAGCGCCTCTGTCATTGTGGCTGTCGGTACCCTAAAAACCATACACCCCATGAGGTTGCAAAGATCTCAAGGGAAGGACGTCTACTCAAATTAAAGACCCTCGGAGGCCCACTTGTCAGACATAACCGGACCTGCTTCTCCAACATGGTTAACCCCTGGGTTGCCACGTGTACTGCCAGACCGGAGCTACTACCCACAAGGGTGAAGCTCCGGGCTAGGTACCGAAACGGCACCTTCGGACTTAACCCCTGACCGAGAGAAGCTCCGGACCTGACACGTGCCAGGCCACCCCGGAGCTTCCCGCTTCCCACAAGCAAGCTCCGGAGCTGCCACGTGTCCAAACGTCGGAGCTGGCCGCCTCAAACCTCCGGAAGACGTTGTAACGACTCCGGATCGTCAAAGGATAGCCGCGGACTTCAAGACCCGATTAATTGTCATTAATTCCATGTTAATGACACTTAATTGGATAATCTTAACACCTGTAACGGCACTGTCGGGGCCCGTTACAAGGTTATTAACAACAATTAATCGTGTATCAATACTAGTAACCGTCGGGGTCACATGTCGGGCCAGGCTAACTTGTAACGGTTTGTCCTTGTACTATAAAAGGACAGACCGACGATACACAAGGCACGTTCTGACGTTCGAAGGCTCTGAAACGCTCTCAGGCACACAAGCTAATACAACATCACACACCCGTGAAGTAGGGTATTACGCTGAGGCGGCCCGAACCACGTAAACCACTGTGTCACTCGTGTCCAATCGTGATTCACCTTCTTGAGTCTCCGCGCGCCCACACCGAACTACAAACTCCTTCAACACTTTAGTAGTGTCAGGAGATCTGCCGACTCCAACAGTCGACAGTTGGCGCGCCAGGTAGGGGCGCCTGAGACTTTCAAGAATGGTGAATTCTGCGGCTGGATCATCCAACGGGCAACCTGCTGCTCAGGCCGTCGGAGGCAATCCCTCCAACATGCAGCCACCGGCAGGAGCCTCAGCACCAGCAGGAGTCACACTCCCACCACCACCATCTTCTCCGGCAAGACGTGCCGAGCAACATGATGGTGCACCGGCGTCACATACTGCGCCTGCAAGTCGTGACAACCCAGAACACGCGCTTCATGCAGCGCGTGCTCTTCTCCAGCGACCACCACCTCCGGATGCATCTCAATATGCTATGGAGCAATGGAGGGCTGATGTTGAGCATTTGGTCGCAGCAGCGGCCGAACGCCTCAACAACCAGGCTCCTCCTCCTTCAGGGCGAGCCCCGTCGCAGCGACGAACGTTGTCTGGAAGACTTGGTCCACATGTCTCTAACAACCGAAGACGAGCTGCGTCACAGCAAGTGACATCGTTGCCCTCTGGGGCACGACGCACCCATACGGCATCTCGGCTTTCGACGCACGACCTCCGGGCGAAGCTTGATCGCCGATACCGCCAACAGGATGGCCGTGTCCATATCGAGCGAGCTCGAGAAAGACGGGATGCTCAAGACCTTTCTACTCTGGAAGGAGTAGGAGGAGGTTGTTCCGCCCTCGCCATGCACCTGCACATGGTTAGATGGCCACAGAAGTTCCAGCCACACTTGCCGGAAAAATTTGACGGGACTGTCAACCCCGTAGAATTTCTGCAGATATACTCCACTGCAATCTTAGCAGCTGGAGGAAACGAGGCCGTAATGGCCAACTACTTTCCAGTGGCCTTAACTGGGACCGCCAGGTCCTGGTTTATGAGCCTTCCACCCAACTCTATTGACAGTTGGGAGGAGCTGTGCCGTCAGTTCACTGCCAACTTCGGGAGTTCATACACCCGACCGGGCACTGAACTGGACCTTTTTGCGGTCGTGCAAAAAGGGGGAGAATCTTTGCGGTCATTCATCCAGAGGTTCTCTCAGGTACGTAACACAATCCCTTCTATCTCAAGCGCTTCTGTCATTGTGGCATTCAGACAGGGTGTACGAGACAAGAAGATGTTGGAGAAGCTGGCGATCAAAGAGATCAACAGCGTCACGGAGCTCTTCAGCTTGGCAGACAAATGTGCCAGAGCTGCGGAGGGCCGTGAAATGCACTCCAAACCATCCTTGGAGGATCACAAAAAATCCTCCAAAGAAGAAGCCGCTACCTCCGGGAGTGGCAAGAAGAAAAAGAAGACCAACGGCAAGAAGAAGCTGTCGGCCGGCACATCCAACGTTGCAGCCACTGCAACTCCTGGTGGCCGGGGGCCACACCCTGAGAAGCGACCTCGACCGTCTTCCGAAGACGGCGGCAAATCCAAAATGTGGTGCCCCATTCACAAAACGGGCAGCCACAGGCTGGAAGACTGCCGGGAGGTCCAAAACCTTGCCGAGCGCTACAACAAGCGCCGGGAAGGGTCTCCTTTCCGACAGAGGGAGGGAAAACAGAAGGTTGACGAAGCCCCAGCTGAAGAGGAGTTAGGGTTTCAGGATCCCAAAAAGGTCCTGAAAGCCGTCTACACCTCCGTCGATGATGACTCCGACGTCTCCGACAACGAGCGTCGGAAAACCATGAACACCATCTTTGGTGGATCATGGGACATCACTTCTCGTCGTGTCATCAAGACTATGCGGCGGGATATGGCTGCTGTAGCTCCTACAGCTAGACCGGAGCCACATCGAAAGTGGATGGATACACCCATCACTTTTGATGCTTCGGACTGTCCTCAAAGCATGGTCGGAGCTGGCCAATTACCCTTGATGGTATCTCCCACCATCAACAACATCCAGCTCCATCATGTTATGGTGGACGGAGGTTCGGGGCTGAACCTTATAAGCTTTGAAGCTTTTACCAAACTTCAGCTTCGACCTTCGGATCTTCAGCCCTCTCGACCATTCTCCGGAGTAGGTCCGGGGGCCATTACCCCACTCGGAGCTATAATTCTCCCCGTTACCTTCGGGACACGGGAGAAGTACCGCACCGAGAAGTTGGTCTTCGACGTCGCTCAGATCAACTTACCATTCAACGCCATCTTGGGTAGACCTGCCCTATACAAATTTATGGCAGCTGCTCATTATGGATACTTGGTGTTGAAGATGCCAACACCAGCAGGCGTTCTCCGGATTCGTGGAGATCGCACCGCCGGAGTAACTGCTCTGGAGGAGCTCCATGCACTCACCACTGCGCAAGAGGAGGACTCCAGACAGGGGCAAGCTCCAAAACCTCCGAGCATTCGGCAACGAGGCTCAACCTCTGCTCCCCGTGTACAACCAAGCGGCGACACCGACATCCCCGTCAAAGTCGTCCAAATTGGTTCCGATGTCACTCAAACCACCCGCATATCGGGTGGGATGAATGACAAATAGGAACTCGCGCTCATCACTTTCCCCCGGGCTAACGTTGACGTATTTGCTTGGCAACCGTCACAAATGCCTGGGATCCCCAGGGAAGTGATTGAGCACAATCTGAAGATTTACCCCGACGCTCGGCCTGTGCATCAGAAACCTCGGAAGCAATCTGTAGAGCGACAGAACTTCATCCGACAAGAAGTGGAGAAGTTGCTCGAAGCTGGATTTATCCGAGAAGTCTACCATCCAAAATGGCTGGCAAACCCAGTCGTTGTGCCCAAGGCCGGCGGGAAACTTCGGATGTGCATCGACTACATCACACTGAATAAGACATGTCCAAAAGATCCATTCCCACTACCTAGAATAGATCAGATAGTGGATTCCACCTCCGGGTGCGAGTTACTGTGTTTTCTAGACGCATATTCTGGATATCATCAAATCAGGATGTCTAGGGAAGATGAAGAGCATACTTCATTCATCACAGTGGATGGATTGTATTGTTACACAGCCATGCCGTTTGGTCTCAAGAATGCAGCCTCAACTTTTGTACGAGCTATGTACAAAACTTTCGAAGAACTCATCAGAGACATAGTGGAAGTGTACGTTGATGACATCGTGGTCAAAGTCAAAAACAAGGAGTCCCTCTTGGACACCTTGCAGGCTGTCTTCGACAAGCTGCGGGCCACCCGCACGAAGCTAAACCCAGACAAGTGCGTCTTCGGGGTTAGTTCCGGAAAGCTTCTTGGTTTCCTGGTAAGTCACCGGGGCATAGAGGCTAATCCGGCGAAGATAAAAGCCATTGAAGACATGCGGCCACCAACCCGCATCAAAGACGTCCAAAAGTTAACTGGATGTCTAGCAGCCCTCAGCCGGTTCATTTCAAGACTGGCGGAAAGAGCACTTCCCTTCTTCAAGTTACTGAGGAAGCCCGGACCATTCCAATGGTCTGAAGAAGCAGAGAAGGCATTCCAGGAGCTGAAAGAGTTCCTCACCACCCTACCAGTCCTGGTAGCTCCGAACCCTGGTGAGCCTTTGTTGCTTTACATTTCAGCTACTGACGAAGTCGTCAGTATGGTTCTGGTTGCGGAGAGACCGGAACTACCCAATACTCAGGAATCCAGACCCCTTCGGGAGGGTCCGGAGGTTCCTGAAAGTGGGTCTGGGTCCCAGCTCCCAGACTCAAACCCACAAGAAGCCACTTCAGAGGACCCGGACCCCTCCGAGAGGGTCCAGGTCATTTCTGAAGAAGCTCCGGGTTCCTCCACTCAGAACCCGGAGGTCCCCGAAGAGAGTCTGGACCCCTCCGAGAGGGTCCGGATCAATGAAGAGGAAGCTCCGGACCCCTCCGGGAGGGTCCGAACCATTCAACGCCTGGTATACTTCATCAGTGAAGTGTTACATGATGCCAAGACTCGATACCTAGAGGTGCATAAACTGCTTTATGCAGTTCTTATTGCCTCAAGGAAGCTTCGACACTATTTCCAAGCTCACAAAGTCTCGGTGGTGACCTCATATCCACTTCGAGCGATCCTGCATAATCCCAATTCAACTGGGAATATTGCAAAGTGGGCAGCGGAATTGGCTGAATTCGATCTTGAATCCATTCCGAGACAAGCAATCAAGAGTCAAGCGTTGGCAGATTTCGTGGCAGAATGGACTCCCTCTCCATTAAACCCTGGGGGCCCCAGCGAGGAGAAGACGGAACCTCAAGTTCCAACCTTCACTAAGCCTCATTGGACCCTTTACTTCGACGGCTCCATGCAGAAGCAGGGAGCCGGAGCTAGAATCCTTCTCCTTGCACCAACTGGAGAGAAGGTGAAATACATGGTACACCTTGACTTCAAGGCAACCAACAACATGACGGAGTACGAATCACTCATTTATGGATTAAAGGTGGCACTATCATATGGTGTCAAGCAATTGCTGGTCAAAGGAGATTCACAACTCGTCATCAAGCAGGTGAAGGGTGAATGCTCCTGCAATAATCTCCAGTTGGCTGCTTACCTCCTTGAAGCCCAGAGGCTTCAGAAGGACTTCGAAGTCCTAGACCTTCACCATGTTCAGCGTGCTCACAACGCTGAAGCTGATGAACTCTCGACCAAGGCGTCAACTGGAGCTCCGGCTCCTGACGAAACCTTTGTCCGGAGGTTGTCAAAACCCACAGTTCAGCCTGCCGAACTGAACGAAGGGGGCGAGATCAGCATCCCGAAGCTGACGGTCCCGATGGCCCTGTTACCATGGCAGCCATCAAGGGTCGTAGGTGCTGCCGGAAGCTCCGAGCAACCCAGCACGCAAGACTCAAATGCTCAAGTCAGTTCCGATGCATGGATCTCGGAGATCCGGAGCTACTTGAAAGACAACATCCTTCCTGACGATGATGTATCCGCTGATCGGGTAGTCAGATTGGCTAAAAGATACACGTTGGTAGAAGGGGATCTCTACCGGCGCGGTGCCAACGGCATCCTAATGCGGTGCATCACAAGGGAAGAAGGTTGCGAGCTCCTCGCAGAAATCCATGGAGGCGAGTGTGGGAACCACGCATCTTCCCGCACGCTGGTCGGAAAAGCCTTTCGGCCCGGCTTCTACTAGCCTACAGCACTCCAGGATGCCACTGAGCTAGTGAAGAAATGCAAAGCATGCCAATTTCATGCAAAGCAAATTCATACACCTGCTCAGTCCTTACAAATGATACCTCCTACATGGCCTTTCGCTGTGTGGGGGATGGACATCTTGGGACCCTTCCCAAGAGCCGTCGGAGGTTACAAGTTCCTGTACGTTGCCATCGACAAGTTCACCAAGTGGCCGGAAGCTACTCCTGTTGTGACGATCAACAAACAATCTGCAATCAATTTTCTACAATCCATCGTGAGCAGATTCGGAGTCCCAAATAAGATCATCACTGATAATGGGACTCAATTCACAAGCTCCGCATTTCAAGGATATTGCGAAGACCTCGGCATACAAGTTTGCTACGCTTCCGTAGCTCATCCTGCCAGCAATGGACAAGCCGAGAGAGCAAATGCAGAGATCCTTAAAGGACTCAAAACACGCACTTATGAGCACTTGAAAAAGCACGGAGCCAATTGGATCGAAGAGCTTCCGCCCACTCTATGGGCCAACAGGACTTCTCCAAGTCGGGCAACCGGAGAAACACCCTTCTTCCTGGTGTACGGAGCTGAAGCGATCCTTCCTCCGGAAATCACCTTGGGTTCCCTCCGAGTCCGGACCTTCGACGAAGCCGCGCAGGACCAGCTCCGGCGCGAAGACCTAGACCTCCTCGAGGAGGGAAGGTGCTAAGCAGCTGTTCGGAATGCCCGATACCGCCAAGCTCTACGGCGCTATCACCAGCGGCATGTACACAACCGACAGCTCGAGGAAGGCGATCTGGTGCTACGGAGAATACTATCCAGAGAAGGGCAAAACAAACTCTCCCCCAGCTGGGAAGGGCCCTTTCGAGTGATCAAAGTATCCCGTCCCGGAAGCGTTCGCTTGGCTACCGAGGATGGGACACCTCTCCCAAATCCTTGGAACATCGAGCACCTCCGTAAGTTCTACACTTAATTCCACGAAGGTGAGTCTGAAGTAACTTGAAATGTATGTTATAGAGTCATTGTACAGAGTCGGGTAGTTCCTCCGGGAGAGCAGCCGGACCTTTCCCGAAAGGTTTGAAAAGCTCATGCAACACTTGACACAGTCTCCGGACTAAAAGTGTGGCTAGCTACCCTGGGTCAAACGAGAAACCAAACACACTTAGCCTGGTTCCGTACCCTAAGAGTGTACTTGTTTCCCCTGTACCCCGGACCTATAATGAAAGACATCTTCATGTGAAATAGACTCCACGTGCATTCATCTTTGCATAGGCTCGACATTTTTATTTTTCTCTTTCTTGTCTATAAAAGAAACGTGCAATTCTTAAGAAGTTCTATTTTGACCGGTTTACATACGATTCGAGTTGAATTGTCAGATTTTTTGGATTTAAATATCGTTTGTGGCCAACTCGCCTGAAAGCCGCCAAGCCATTCTAGGGCCGGAGTGCGCTATCGACTTAGCCTGGTCAAGCACCCTAAGTACGCCACTCTACCTACACCCCGGCAGGCCGAAGTAAGGTGGGTCCATGGACAATTGGATCTAAAAGAAAAGACAATTCATCCAGTCGTATTAAAAATCGTGTTCAACTTAAAATTTTCTTAAGAACCGTAAGCCGCGACGAAGTTATAGACAAGGAACGAATTTTACTATTTTTCTTGGCTTAAGTGTGCAGGAAAAATGAACCCTACGTTGATGGGAAAAACCGGAGCTAACCAAGCTCCGACTCCCACCAGGGCGTCAACCGTCGGCGTAGACTAAAAGATGGTGAGAAGACCCCGTCACTGGAGTCTGTTGCCAACAAACCAAGTGTGGCAAAGGTCATTGCCGGAGCTGCTAAGCTCCGACACCTTGGAGTATAAACTATCGACGCTCAACGTGTTGATAGAGGCTATTGCCGGAGCTACTAAGCTCCAGTGATGGATAGTGCCAGAGCTTCTAAGCTCCGACAACTTCAGGGGACCTTCACTATCAAAAACTTCGGACCTAAATTCCACAAGTTCGAAGCAAATTCGTCTTCAACAAAACTCAACATCCTTTTGGTACATGTCCACAATCAAATTGTGCACATCTACCAGGGGGCCAAGTGAAGATAAAGATGTTGAAGACAAAAGAATGAAATTCGCAAAAAATTGGGGATTTCATTTCATCTGAAGACTGGAGATTACATCTGGAGACAAGGGATTACAAAATTGAGGAAGAAGAGAAGATACAAGTAAAGGCTAAAAGAGACGGTCCTAGACCCTATGGAAGAACTCGGCAACCTTCTGGGCGACCTCCGACACGCGGGCTCGGGTAGCTTCGCCTTCTCCTTCGACGGGGCCTTCAAGCACCGGGTCCAGAGGAAATCGAGGGTTCCGGCTGGTGTAGCACGTCAACACATATTCTGTGACGTTCCTAGCCAGGGATTGCCCCTCGACCTCCAGCTGGTCCGCGATGACATCGCCCACCTTGGAAAGCTTGCTGCCTGCGGCGCTCAACGCTTGCAACGCGAGGTCAGGCTCCGGCTCCGGATCATCCGGGTGCACGGGGCTGAAACCCATCGGCGTCAGTGCGTCGTCGGCCTTGCCCAGGAACTCCCAAATCTGCAGGGAGTCCGCCTTCCTCAAGTTCTTCATCTCTTCCAAGGATCTCCGGGCCGCCGTCAGCTCCGAATTCTCGCGGGCGAGGCGCTCAACTTCTTTGGCGTTTTGCTGGATCTTCGCAGCAACCCGCTTCTCAAGTCTTCCGAGCTCCTCCTCCCGGAGGTGGATCTTATTCCGGCGGTCGACCAGGTCCTTTTCCCTAGCCTCCACTTTCTTCTCCCGGGCGGTAAGGGCACACTCGTATTCGTAGAGTTCCTGCCCCCGCACCCAGGTCTTCTCCTCCTCCTCGAGGCAGCGCTCTTCCAATTTCTTAGTGCGCTCCTCGAGGCCCTTGTCCGCCAGAGCTGTTTTCTCAGCGAGCTCTTCTTCCCGTCGCAAGACGTCATCCCGTAGCTCTAGGAGTTTTTGCTCCTCATCCTCGAGCCGTCTTTCCCTCCCTTCAAGTGCCTCTCAGCGCTTGATGAGTGCGGTGCTGATGGCCTCGAGCTGATCAAACCTAGCATTGGCCGCGTCGTTAGCAGCCTTAGCTTGGTCATGGAACTCCCGGGATTGAGCGTCGAGGGCGTGAGTCATGCTCTCCCTCTCATCCAGCAGCTCACCCCAGAGCTCCAGGCGGATCTTCTCCCGCCTGATCCATTCCTTGTCATCCGCAAGCCTCGACTTCACCAGCTTAGTCTCGAATTGGAGCCGATTACGCCACCGCCTAAGGGTTTGGCGCTCCTCTTCAAGAGCCTTGCTGTCGTGGAAGAAGGCCAGTTGGACCTGACGTAGACTGGAGCAGGCGTTGTCGATGGACATCGACAGCGAGATGGGCTCCGGACCTGCTAGGATCTCTTCCGCTGGTTCCAGCGGGTCTTCACTTACAAAAATTGGGTCCCACTCTAGGAGAGTGGAACCCCAAGCTTCCAAAGCGCTAGGGCCCTCCTCCGGGATGGCCTCAGTCGCCATCGAAGGAGGTCCCGCCGCCAAGTCTTCATTTGCCCCCTCAGGCTGGGGGCCAGCGACTTCGTTCAGGCACTCTGGCTCTGCCACAGGCACCATCGACGTCGTCGCCTCCACTGGCTCCAGCCGGGACACTTCTTCTGAGGGAGGCTCAAGCTCCCTCGCCTCCTCAGCCGCCGGCTCTGCGGCCGGCGCTCCAACAATCATCGGCTCTGCGACCGGAGCTTCGGAAGTAACCGGCTCAACTACCGGAACTACTTCAACTCCCGAATCGCATGCCGGGGCTTCAGCCACCTTCGGCTCAATCGCCGGGGCTTCAGCACTTTCCGGCTCCGAAGCTGGGACTGCTACTTCCCCCGACTCAACAGCCGGAGCTTCTACTTCTGCAGCACCAGGACCCGGAGCTTCCACTTCCGGGACGGGTGCCGCTGGCGCATCTTCATTCCCGTGGTCCGGCGCTACCACGGGAACTTCTGGAGATGAGTCGAGGTCCATGACCACGACAGCCGGCACCGGAGCTGTCGTAGCCTCCGCTTGGGGCGGCACCGGGGCTGGAGCAGAAGCCCTCGCAGCCTCAAACACTGTGGCTGAGGGCGGAGCTTCACTCCCCTTCTTGGGAACGCTGCAGATGAAGAACGAGGAAATTGAGCAAACAGATGCTACAATTAAAACGTTAATCGAGGTAAAAAAAGAAAAATTACCTTGGAAGGCTCACGCACCAGCTTGCGCGGAACCTCTTTCCCGGACGATCCGGGCTGGCCACGGTCGGCGTAGGAGCTCTGGGAGGACTCCCAGGACTTGCTACAGCCGCGGGCGTTTCCCGGGTCGGAGCTCTCCCTGATCGGGAGGAACTCCTGGACCTAGAGGCCCTCACCGCTCCAGATGCCGGAGTCGCACGCCCGGAGCTAGCACCACGGGAGGGATCCACCACGGGGACAGTCGCACTTCGGGAGGACCCCACCGCCGGAACAGTAACGTTCCGGATGGACCCCACCACGGGGACAGTCGCCACGGCGGCGGAGGATCTTCCTTCCTGAGGAAGGGGAACCGGGGGGGGGGGGAGTGGCAGGCCCGACGGACCTTCCGTCAGCATGTCGCAGCTTTCTCTTCCGGCTCTCCGGCTCCTCCGCCAGCTCCTTGCCCTTGCCGATGACCTCAGCTCTTGGCTGTGGGACAGGGGCGGAGCCGTCTCCGGACAACCCGGGGATCGCCAACCGGGTGGTTGATCTTCTCTCGACGACACCAAGGTCGTCAAGCGCGGGCATCTTCCGCCGGAGCTCCCTGCTGAACTCAACTTCCACGTTCAGAGGGAGGAAAGCCGGCGGCGGAGTCAAGTAATCTCCGTCAACGTCGATGCCGTGCTGGAATTTCTTGAGGTGAAACTCCAAGGTCTTCCCCACCATGCTGGACTTCAACCCGGTCTCAACCCGGTCCTCGTCCATCACGCTGTTGAGGGCCCAGGCGAGCTTCTCCCTCCTCTTCAGCGGCGCCCACCTGTTGGACAGGAAGTTGCAGAACACCGCCTGGGGAGTCAATCCTCCCTCCACACATTGGCGGATTCTGGTCAGGACAGGGTCGAAAGCTCCCGCCAGCACCGGAACTTCGCTCCACACCGACGTGTCAATGCCGGGCAGACCGTCTGGCAACTCCAACCGCTCATGCTCCTCCACCCGGACGACTACCCAATCTTTCTTCCAGTCATCCCACTTCCCGGAAGGGAATGACCGGAGGTACTTGAATGGGCACTTCTTGCGCTTCACGAAGTAGTAGAAGCCAAGATACTCATCGCTTCGGCCGGTGGTTTGGACGGTGAAGAAGGTTCGGAAGAGCTCGATGCAGGGAGTGATGCCCACCCACATCTCGCAGAAGTGGACAAAGATGGACACAAGGAGAATGGAGTGAGGGCCAAGGTGGTACAGCTGCAGACCATAGAAGTCCAGCAGCATCAAGAAGAAAGAAGAAAACGGTGGGATCAGCCCCACCATGGCGTACGAGGAAAAGTACACCATCTCGCCAGAGTGCTCCTTTTTAAAGGGAAGCTCTCCGCCGGCGCGGACCGAGCGGTTGAAGAAGTCCGAAGACCACCCCATGAGGGCCCGGACCTTCTTCAGATCGATGTCCGTCTTCAAGCGACTCTCACGCAGACCCAACTCCATCGCAGCACAGCTAGGCAAGAGAAGAGGAGCAAAGTACAAGTCGGGAGTTTGAGCGCAAGAACAGATGGGAAGCGTAAAGAACTCCCGACGGTGCGCTTTCCTTCTTAAGTAAGCCCTCGCAACGCTTGGATGGAAACTGCAGGAGAGTCAAGGATACTACTGAAGAATTCAACCCTGCCGATGACAAGAGGGCCCGGGACCACCCTGACGATCAAGTCGAGGTTCTTACCCAGGCGAACAGTTGTCATCACGAGGCGGGAAACCCAAAGGCGGCGAACTGACAAGGCGCGCGGAACCGACACGGTTTTCTTATCGGGAATCGGTGACCTTCAATTGCGAGAGATCCGCACGTCAAAGATCTTATATGCCGCCTGAGGTGCGCCACGCGTCGGGATTTAACCGTGAAGCCCCGCCAACGGCACCTCCGAAGACCCTTGAAGACCCAGTTCAAGAGTCGCGAGTATGGACCCACCTCCGACGGAATAACTTCACCCCGATGGCTTTCCCCGGAGGTAGGTCCAGGGGGCCACTGTCGGTACCCTAAAAACCATACACCCCCTGAGGTTGCAAAGATCTCAAGGGAAGGACGTCTACTCAAATTAAAGACCCTCGGAGGCCCACTTGTCAGACATAACCGGACCTGCTTCTCCAACATGGTTAACCCCTAGGTTGCCACGTGTACTGCCAGACCGGAGCTACTACCCACAAGGGTGAAGCTCCGGGCTAGGTACCGAAATGGCACCTCCCGACTTAACCCCTGACCGAGAGAAGCTCCGGACCTAACACGTGCCAGGCCACCCCGGAGCTTCCTGCTTCCCACAAGCAAGCTCCGGAGCTGCCACGTGTCCAAACGTCGGAGCTGGCCGCCTCAAACCTCCGGAAGACGTTGTAACGACTCCGGATCGTCAAAGGATAGCCGCGGACTTCAAGACCCGATTAATTGTCATTAATTCCATGTTAATGACACTTAATTGGATAATCTTAACACCTGTAACGGCACTGTCGGGGCCCGTTACAGGGTTATTAACAACAATTAATCGTGTATCAATACTAGTAACCGCCGGGGCCACATGTCGGGCCAAGCTAACTTGTAACGGTTTGTCCTTGTACTATAAAAGGACAGACCGACGATACACAAGGCACGTTCTGACGTTCGAAGGCTCTGAAACGCTCTCAGGCACACAAGCTAATACAACATCACACACCCGTGGAGTAGGGTATTACGCTCAGGCGGCCCGAACCACGTAAACCACTGTGTCACTCGTGTCCAATCGTGATTCACCTTCTTGAGTCTCCGCGCGCCCACACCGAACTACAAACTCCTTCAACACTTTAGTAGTGTCAGGAGATCTGCCGACTCCAACAGTCGACAGTGGCATTCAGACAGGGTGTACGGGATAAGAAGATGCTGGAGAAACTGGCGATCAAGGAGATCACCAGTGTCACGGAACTCTTCAGTTTGGCGACAAATGTGCCAGAGCTGCAGAGGGCCATGAGATGCACTCCAAACCAACTCCAGGGGATCACAAGAAATCCTCCAAGGGAGAAGCCGCTACTTCCGGGAGTGGCAAGAAGAAGAAGAAGACCAACAGCAAGAAGAAGCCGTCGGCCGGTACATCCAATGTTGCAGCTGCTGCAACTCCGGGTGGCCAGGGGCCACGCCCCGAGAAGCGACCTTGACCGTCTTCTGAAGACAGTGGCAAACCCAAAGTATGGTGTCCAATTCACAAAACGGGTAGTCACAGTTTGGAAGACTGTCGGGAGGTCCAAAACCTTGTCGAACGCTACAACAAGCGCCGGGAAGAAGTTCCTTTCTGACAGAGGGAAGGAAAACAAAAAGTCGACGAAGCTCCGGCTGAAGAGGAGTTAGGTTTTCAGGATCCCAAAAAGGTCCTGAAGGCCGTCTACACCTCTGTCGACGACGATTCCGACGTCTCTGACAACGAGCGTCGGAAGACCATGAACACCATTTTTGGTGGATCATGGGACATCACCTCCTACCGCGTCATCAAGACTATGCGTCGGGACATGGCTGTTGTAGCTCCTACAGCCAGATCGGAGCCTCATCAGAAGTGGATGGACACAACCATCACTTTTGATGCTTTGGACTGCCCTCGAAGCATGGTTGGAGCAGGTCAGCTACCTTTGATGGTATCTCCTACCATCAACAACATCCAGCTCCACCATGTCATGGTAGACGGAGGTTCGGGACTTAACCTCATAAGCTTTGAATCTTTAACCAAGCTTCAGCTCCGACCTTCGGATCTCCACCCCTCCCGACCTTTCTCCAGAGTAGGTCCGGGGGCCATTACCCCACTCGGAGCTATTACTCTCCCCGTTACCTTCGGTACACGGGAGAAGTATCGCACCGAGAAGTTGGTCTTTGACGTTGCTCAGATCAACTTACCCTTTAATGCCATCTTGGGTAGGCCTGCCTTGTACAAATTCATGGCAGCTGCTCATTATGGCTACCTGGTGTTAAAGATGCCAACACCAGTAGGCGTTCTCCGGATCCGCGGAGATCGTACTGCCGGAGTAACTGCTCTGGAAGAACTTCATGCACTTACCACAGCGCAAGAGGAGGACTCCAGGTAGGAGCAAGCTCCAAAACCCCTGAGCATTCGTCAACGAGGCTTGACATCTGCACCTCGTGTGCAGCCAAGCGGTGACACCGACATCCCCGTCAAAGTCGTCCAAATCGGTTCTGATGCCGCTCAGACCACACGTATATTGGGAGGATTGAACGACAAATAGGAACTCGCGCTCATCGCTTTCCTCCGAGCTAATGTCGACGTGTTTGCTTGGCAACCATCACAAATGCCTGGGATCCCCAGGGAAGTGATTGAGCACAATCTGAAGATCTACCCTGACGCCCGGCCTGTGCACCAGAAGCCTCGAAAGCAATCTGTAGAGCGACAGAACTTCATTCGACAAGAAGTGAAGAAGTTGCTCGAAGCTGGATTCATCCGAGAAGTCTTCCATCCAAAATGGCTGGCAAACCCAGTCGTTGTGCCCAAGGCCGGCGGGAAGCTTCGGATGTGTATCGACTACACAACACTAAATAAGGCATGTCCAGAAGATCTATTCCCACTACCTAGAATAGATGAGATAGTGGATTCCACCTCCGGGTGTGAATTACTGTGTTTCCTAGACGCATATTCTGGGTATCATCAAATCAAAATGTCTAGGGAAGATGAAGAGCAAACCTCTTTCATCACAGTAGATGGATTGTACTGTTATACATCTATGCCTTTTGGTCTCAAGAATGCAGCTTCAACCTTTGTACGAGCTATGTACAAAACCTTTGAAGACCTCATTAGAGACATAGTGGAAGTGTATGTTGATGACATCGTGGTCAAGGTCAAGAACAAGGAGTCACTTCTTGACACCTTACAGGCTGTCTTCGATAAGCTGCGGATCACCCGCACAAAGTTAAACCCACACAAGTGTGTCTTCAGGGTTAGCTCCAGAAAACTTCTTGATTTCCTGGTAAGTCACCGGGACATATAAGCTAATCCGGCGAAGATCAAGGCTATTAAAGACATGCAGCCACCAGCCCGCATCAAAGATGTCCAAAAGCTAACTGGATGTCTAGCAGCCCTCAGGCGGTTCATTTCAAGACTGGCGGAACGGACACTCCCCTTCTTCAAGCTATTGAGGAAGTCCGGACCATTCCAATGGTTTGAAGAAGCAGAAAAGGCGTTCCAGGAGCTAAAACAGTTCCTCACCACGCTACCAACTCTGGTAGCTCCGAACCCTGGTGAGCCTTTGTTGCTTTACATTTCAGCCACTGACGAAGTCGTCAGTATGGTCCTTGTCGCGGAAAGACCAGAACTACCCCATACTCAGGGATCCAGACCCCTTCAGGCGGGTCCGGAGGTTCCTGAAAGCGAGTCTGGGTCCCAGCTCCTAGATTCGAATCCACAAGAAGCCACTTCAGAAGTCCCAGACTCCTCCGGGAGGATCCAGATCGCTTCTGAAGAAGCTCCAGGTTCCTCCAGTCAGGACCCAGAGGTCCCCAAAGAAAATTCGGATCCCTCCGAGAGGATCCGGGTCAGTGAAGAGGAAACTCCGAGCCCCTCCAGGAGGGTCCGGACCATTCAACGCCCAGTATACTTCATCAGTGAAGTACTACACGATGCCAAGACTCGATACCTAGAGGTGCATAAGCTGCTCTATGCAGTTCTTATCGCCTCTAGGAAGCTTCGCCATTATTTCCAAGCTCACAAGATCTCAGTAGTGACCTCTTACCCACTTCGAGCAATCTTGCATAATCCCAACTCAACTGGGAATATTGCAAAGTGGGCAGCGGAATTGGCCGAATTCGATCTTGAATTCATTTCAAGACAAGCAATCAAGAGTCAAACATTGGCAGACTTCGTGACAGAATGGACTCTCTCTCCATCAAACCCTGGGGGCCCAAGTGAGCAGAAGCCAGAACATGAAGCTTCGGTCTTCACCGAGCCTCATTGGACCCTCTACTTTGATGGCTCCATGCAAAAGCAGGAGGCCGGAGCTGGAATCCTTCTCCTTGCACCAACCGGGGAGAAGGTGAAATACATGGTACACCTTGACTTCAAGGCGACCAACAACATGGCAGAGTACGAAGCACTCATCTACGGGCTAAAGGTGGCACTGTCATACGGTGTCAAGCAACTTCTGGTCAAGGGAGATTCACAGCTCATCATTAAGCAAGTGAAGGGTGAATGCTCCTGCAACAATCTCCAGCTAGCTGCTTACCTCCTTGAAGTACAGAGGTTTCAGAAGGACTTCTATGTCCTAGATCTCCACCATGTCCAGCGTGCCAACAACGCTGAAGCAGACGAACTCTCGACGAAAGCGTCAACCGGAGCTCCGGCTCCTGACGGAACTTTTGTCCGGAAGTTGTCAAAACCCATAGCTCAGCCCGCCGAACTAAGCGAAGGGGGCGAGATCAGCATCCCGAAGCTGACGGTCCCGATGGCCCTGTTACCATGGCAGCCATCAAGGGTCGTAGGTGCTGCAGGAAGCTCCGAGCAACCCAACACGCAAGACTCAAATGCTCAAGTTAGTTCCGATGTATGGATCTCAGAGATCCGGAACTACTTGAAAGACAACATCCTTCCTGACGATGTTGTGTCCGCTGACAGGGTAGTCAGATTGGCTAAAAGATACACGTTGGTAGAAGGGGATCTCTACCGGCGCGGTGCCAACGGCATCCTAATACGGTGCATGACAAGGGAAGAAGGCTGCGAGCTCCTCGCAAAAATCTATGAAGGCGAGTGTGGGAACCACACGTCTTCCCGCACGCTGGTTGGTAAAGCCTTTCGGCATGGCTTCTACTGGCCAACAGCACTCCAGAATGCAACTGAGCTGGTGAAAAATGCGAAGCATGTAAATTTCATGCAAAGCAAATTCACACACCGGCTCAGCCCCTACAAATGATACCTCCTACATGGCCCTTCGCTGTGTGGGGGATGGACATCTTGGGACCTTTCCCAAGAGCCGTCGGAGGTTACAAGTTCCTGTACGTTGCCATTGACAAGTTCACCAAGTGGCCGGAAGCAACTCCAATTGTGACAATCAACAAGCAATCTGCTATCAATTTTTTTACAGTCCATTGTATGCAAATTTGGAGTCCCAAACAAAATCATCACTGATAATAGGACCCAATTCACAAGCTCTGCATTTCAAGGATATTGTGAAGACCTCAGCATTCAAGTTTGCTACGCCTCCATAGCTCACCCAACCAGCAATGGCCAAGCCGAGAGAGCAAATGCTGAAATCCTTAAAGGACTCAAAACGCGCACCTATGAGCGCTTGAAAAAACATGGAGCCAACTGGATTGAAGAGCTTCCACCTACTTTATGGGCCAACAAGACATCTCCAAACCGGTCAACTGGAGAGACACCCTTCTTCCTGGTGTATGGAACTGAAGCAATCCTTCCTCCAGAAATCACCTTGGGGTCACTCCAGGTCCGGACCTTCGACGAAGCCACGCAGGACCAGCTCCGGCGTGAAGACCTAGACCTCCTTGAGGAGGGAAGGTGTCAAGCAGCTGTTCGGAATGCTCGATACCGCCAAGCCCTTCGGCGCTATCATCAGCGGCATGTACACAACCGACAGCTCGAGGAAGGCGACCTGGTGCTATGGAGAATACAATCCAGAGAAGGGTTAAACAAACTCTCCCCCAGCTGGGAGGGACCCTTCCGAGTGATTAAAGTATCCCGTCCCGGGAGCGTTCGCTTGGCTACCGAGGATGAGACACCTCTCCCAAATCCTTGGAACATTGAGCACCTCCGTAAGTTCTACACTTAATATCACGGAGGTGAGTCTGAAGTAACTTGAGGTGTATGTTATAGAGTCATTGTACAGAGTTGGGTAGTTCCTCCGGGAGAACAGCCGGACCTTTCCCGGAAGGTCCGCAAAGTTCATGCAACACTTGTCACAGTCTCAGGACAAAAAGTGTGGCTAGCTACCCTGGGTCAAACGAGAAATAAAACACGCTTAGCCTGGTTCCGTACCCTAAGAGTGTACTTGTTTCCCCTGTACCCCAGACCTATAATAAAAGACATCTTCATGTGAAACATACTTCACGTGCATTTATTTTGTACAGGCTCAATATTTTTTATTTTTCTCTTTCTTGTCTATAACAAATACGTGTAATTCTTAAGAAATTTCAGTTCGACCAGTTCATATACTATTCGAATTGTATTGTCGATTCTTTGGATTCAAATATTATTCATGGCCCACTCGCCTGAATGCCGCCAAGCCAATCTAGGGCCGGAGTGTGCTATCGGCTTAGCCTGGTCAAGCACCCTAAGTACGCTACTCTACCTACACCCCGGTAGGCCGAAGTAAGGCGGGTCCAAGTGCAATTAGATCTGAAAGAAAAGGCAACACATTCGGTTGTATTTAGAATCGCGTTTGACTTAAAATTTTCTTGAGAATCGTAAGCCGCGACGAAGTTATAGGCGAGAAACGAATTTTACTATTTTTCTTGGCTTTAGTATGCAGGAAAAATAAGATCTACGTTGATGAAGAAAAGTCGGAGCTAACAAAGCTCCGAGTCCCCTATGTGGCTTGTAATCGATGTTAAGCATTGAAAACGAGCATCACCAGAGCAACCAAGCTCCGGTAAAGCTAGGGGGACCAACCTTCGACGTAAAATATAAGATGGTGAGAAGACCCCACAAGCGGAGTCTGCTGCCGACAAACTAAGTGTTGGCAAATGTCACTGCCGGAGCTACTAAGCTCTGACACCCCAGAGGACTAACTATCAATGCTCTATGCGTCGATAGGAACTATTGTCGGAGCTACTAAGCTACGATGATAGACAATGCCGGAGCTTCTAAGCTCCGACAACCTCAGGGGGCCTTCACCATCGAAGACTTCAGACCTACACTCTACAAGTTCGGAGCAAATAAGTCTTCAACAAAACACAATATCCTCTTGGTACATGTTCACAATCAAATTGTGTACATCTACCAGGGGGCCAAGTGAAGACAAAAGTGTTGAAGACAAAAAGTGAAATTTACAAAAATTTGGGGATTTCATTCATCTGGAGACAAGAGATTACAAAAGTGAGGAAGAAGAGGAGAAAATACAAGTGAGAACTACAGAGATGGTCCTAGACCCTATGGAAGAATTGGGCGACCTTCTGGGCAACCTTCGACACGTTGACTCTGGCAGCTTCGCCTTCTCCTTCAATGGGACCTTCAAGCACCGTGTCCAGAGGAAATTGGGAGTTCCGGCTGGTGTAGCACGTCAACACATATTCTGCGACGTTCTTCGCCAGGGATTGCCCCTCAACCTCCAATTGGTCCGCGATGACATCACCCACGTTGGAGAGTTTGCTGCCTGCCGAGCTCAACGCCTGCAACGCCAGGTCCGGCTCCGGATCATCCGGGCGCACGGGGCTGAAGCCCATTGGTGTCAGCGCGTCGTTGGCCTTGCTCAGGAACTCCCAAATCTGTAGGGAGTCCGCATTCCTTAAGCCCTTCAATTCCTCCAGGGATCTTCTGGTCGCCACCAGTTCAGAATTCTCGCGAGCGAGGCTCTCAACTTCTTTGGCGTTTTGCTGAATCTTTTTAGCAACCCAATGATCAAGTCGAGGTTCTTGCCCAGGCGAACGGTTCTCATCATGAGGCAGGAAGCCCGAAGGCGGCGTCCTGATAAGGCGCGCGAAACCGATATGGTTTTCGTATCGGGAACCGGCGACCTTCAATTGTGTGAGATCCGCACGCCAAAGATCTCATCTGCCGCATGCGAGATACGCCACACGACGAGGATTTAACTCCAAACCATCGCCAACAGCACATCCGAAGACCTTTGAAGACTCAGTTCGAAAGTCGCGAGGATGGACCCACCTCCAGCGGAATGACTTCACCCAAAGGGTCTTCCCTAGAGGTGGGCCCAGGGGGCCACTGTCGGTACCCTGGAAACCGTACACCCCTTGAGGTTACAAAGATCTCAAAGGAAAGTCATCTACTTGATTTGAAGACCTTCGGAGGCCCACATGTCAGATATAATCGGACCCGCTTCTCCAACATGGTTAATCCCAAGGTCGCCACGTGTACTATCAAACCGGAGCTACCGCCCACAAGGGGGGAAGCTCCATGCTATGTACCGAAATGACACCCCCGGACCACCCCAGGCCGAGGGAAGCTCTGGATCTGACACGTGTCAGGTAGCTCCGGAGCTACATGCTTCCCACAGTATGCTCCGGAGCTGCCACGTGTCTAACCGTCGGACCTTCAGCCTCTAACCTCCGGAAGACTCCACAACGGCTCCGGATCTTCAAAGGGGAATCAAGGACTTCAAGACCCGATTAAGTGTCATTAATACCATATTAATGACACACGATCGGACGACCTTAATTACCAGTAACGGTGCTGTCAAAGCCCATTACCCGGTCATTAAGGGCAATTAAACGTGTTGAATGAGTATCAATACTAGTAACCGTCGGGGCCACATGTCGGGCCAGACTAACTTGTAACGACCTGCCTTTGTACTATAAAAGGACAGACCGACGAAGGATTCTACACGTTCAGAGACACACACACGTTCCATAGAGGCTCAACACCAGCTCATACAGCTAATACAACACCAACACACCCGTGGAGTAGGGTATTACGCTCAGGCGACCCGAACCACGTAAATCTCAGTGTCTCTTGTGCTATTTACAATTCACCTTCTTGAATCTCCGCGCGCCCACACCGAACATCAAACTCCTCTAACACTTTAGTAGTGTCGGGAGATCTGCCGGATCCAAACCACCGACAAAGGCAACTGCTGCGCTTTGTTGATCCGCCCCCTCCTAAATATGGCTAGGCCTGAGGTATGCCCATGGCCAATCTAGCATACTCTCTAGGTCCGCCAGTGATGTACTCCCCCCGTTTCAAAATAATTGTCACCGACTAGTTCATTTTTAAACTAACCGGTGACAATTATTTCGAAACGGAGGGAGTATAAAAGAGAAAGAGAGGCAAGAGAAAAAGTTAGTGTTTCACAAGGCAATCGTCACAAATTGTAGCTGTCGTGCAACCCATACATATTTTTATTTATAAATTATAAAATTACTACAAGACAGCCAAAAGATCACAAATTATTGTGATTCTCGAGTCTCTTACGAAATAACCTTTTTCCCTTGTAGCAATTGATGCTTAAAAGGATGTGTAAGCAAGGCAACATCGCTAAGAGATGGATAACAATTTCCAATGGTTTTCTCAACGAATAGCCACAATAAATTATAAAATTTGTATTAAAATGAAAATGGTAGAGAAACCCCCGAGTATGATATTATATTGATAGATTAAATAAAAAAAGTTTATTTTACTATTTTCAAGTATCATCTTAAAGAAAATTTTGGTTCAATTTACTTACTGAACTATTTAGATTGTTTCAATTCACTTCCTCCTAACATTTTTCTTTTTTATTTCTCTTGGTATGGTTAATTTGAAGTTAAATTTTGATAGGATGATAGATGATATCATACATATTCTATAAAAGTATTTCTATACTTTTTTTCATAATTTTTTGCATTATTCCATCACCCAAGCAAGATATGTTTACATGCTTTAAAAATAAAAAAAATACATAAAACACTTTTTTGATATATTATTGTTGTAAAGTATAATCTTATGAAATTTTATCTTCAGAATGATATTTACGGAGAGAGATAAAAAAGAAAAATTTCGTTAGAAGGTGAGTTGAACTAATCTAAATAGTTTGAGGGTAAAGTGTACCAATATTTTCTTGAGGAGTTAAGTGAACAACACTGATACTTGAATGTAGTAAAATGATTTTTTATATAAACAAAAAGGTGTGTTTTAGCAGACGAAATGCTGACCAAACAGTCATACTCTCTCCATCCTTTAAAGTTTGTCACTTTCTAATTTATTTTTGAACTAGTGACAAACTTTGAGGATGATGGGAGTATAAACATCAAGAGAACACTACGGACCGAAACAAAAATATGAAACAAAAGAGAGGATCAGAAGACAGTGTCAAACCAAGCTAACACTCGATCACTGTCTACCGTATTTTTTTTGAACAATCCACTGTCTACCGGTTTGAACATGTGAGCTTGAAGCGTTTTTTAAGAGGCAATCCTTTTAGGATTGGAAGGACAGTGCTATACATAATACAGTTCGCTATATACATGCACATTAACCGTGGGCAATTACTCTGCATGGAATGGTTATATTTGCTCAAACATTGTAATCAATTTTCGCTGGTCCGGCTGTCAAAGGACGCGATGGAAGCAAGGAGCTCGAGCCAAAGTGGAAAACCAAAGGCGGCACTGTTTTGAAAAGCAACGAGGAAAGATGAGCCATCCGGATCGGATCCCACAGGCGACGACGACGACGAAGACGACTACAGCCTTGGACACGAAGGATCCGTCTCGCCACTATAGATCCGCAAACGATCCTGCACAGTTCGGTTACCCACGAGAGGAAGCGATATTTATGTGCCTCCGACATTATTATACTCCTCCCTGTACTGGGCCCACATATCCCTTTTCTATTCCCCAATTGCGCCGCTTCCCTTCCTCCTCGCTTCCGTTCACATCTCTCTCTTCCACTCCTACGCATCCCCCTCCCTCCCGGCGCCGCGATTCCAATCCGCCCGCCGCTAGGGTTTCGCCCGGGCTCGCCCCTTCTACGTCGTGCTCGGGCCACGCCACGCGCATCCACTCACCGCCCGGCGGAGGCGTCTGTGGCGGTCCAAGTGTAGCCGGACCGGACCCGTGTCTTTATTCGCCGCTGCCTGTTTGATTTCCGGGGAGTACGCCGCCAGGCCGGCGCGCCGCCGCCATGTCGCAGACGAACTGGGAGGCTGACAAGATGTGAGGATTTGGCTATTTTTTTCGTCCATTTCACGGTTGTTCCATTTTGTTGATTCGCGGCATGTTCCGCGGGCGTTTTTTTTTGTGTTTGGGCCATCGCTGCTTTTCTGTGGGGATATGAGCCGGAGTCGTCGGAGGGTGTTCAAGTCGTGGCCCGTGTTGCCTGCGAGGAGTTCCCGTGTGTTAGGCAAGCTAGGGTTTCGCGGGAGTTCCCGTTTTTGCCAGAGTTCACGTCAGTTTTATTTATTTTTTTATTGGAATCACCCTCCACTGTTGGTGTTCGAATAGTAGGGACGCGGATTTGGCGGTTTGGGATACCCGGGAACAGATTTGAGTCACCCGGAGAAATTTTACTATTCGTAGCAGCAAATTCTGAATATCCAGTAACGGCGATTGAGCTGTTTTGCATACTGTAAGATAGGAGCTTGATTTGGTTCCGGGACACAGCTTCTTCAGGAACCGCTGCACGTTTATGAGAGTAACAATTGTAGTGGTGCGAATGGGAACCCTAGTGAATGGGAGGCTGACAAGATGTGAGGATTTGGCTCCTTTTCCCCTCATTTCTAAGTTGTTCCGTTCTGTTGATTCGGCGTGTTCTGCAGGCAAGTTTTTTTCGGTGCTTGGGCTATTGCTGCTTTTCTATGGTGATTCTATGAGCCGGAGTCACGGGAGAGTGTTCGAGTCGTGGCCCGTGTTGCGTGGGAGGATTTCCTGTGTGCTAGGTCAGCTAGGGTTGCGCAGGAGTTCCCATTTTGGGCAGAGAACACGTCAGCTTTGTTTTTTTACTGAAATCACCTAATATTTTGGCTTGTAGGATCAGCATTTTCAATGCTATGCTTAAGTGCTAATCTGAACATGTCTTGTTAATTGAATAATGAGGCTTTTGTCAGTAAACTGAACCTTGTTTACCTCAACACTGGTGCTTGGCTAATTTGAAGAAAGAAAAACTAATCTTGTTGATCTGGCATACGTGTACTGTTTAAAATATTTACTTTTATAGTTCTCATTGTTCATATTCTTGTTTATTGTGCACTGGTGGGCGAAGTGGTGTATTATCGAATACTCCCATCAAACATCTATTCTGACTATTTGACTTGTTCATGAAACAGGTTGGATGTTTACATATATGACTATTTTATGAAGAGAAATTTGCAGGCAACTGCAAAGGCCTTCCAAGCAGAGGGGAAGGTCTCTTCAGATCCAGTTGGTATGTATTTGTCTGCTAGTTGTCTCAAAATTCCTTTTTCCTTGTTTAACCGCTCACTTTCATTTTTTGTTGCCAAGGTTATTTTTTAATTTTTGTGGTTTGCTCTATTGCAGCAATTGATGCACCTGGTGGCTTTCTGTTTGAGTGGTGGTCAGTTTTTTGGGATATATTCATAGCTAGAACAAATGAGAAACATTCGGATGTTGCAGCATCATATATTGAGGTAAGTATATATGCATTTGATTTTCTTGTCTTGTTAAAATTTTATTCAATGCACATTTCACTAATCTTATTGTTTCAATTCCCCACGACAAATGGTAAATTCTTTAGCAAAATAGCAAGTTCCAATAGGCGCTAGCCGGGCGGTGACCCTTTGCCTAGAACCTAGGCGTTCCAAGGCATTACACACTGTAGCAGTGATTAATTATATTTTTTATAAATAAAGTAGGATATGCATGTTTCAGTTATCTGGGCTAATTTTCCCCGGCCCACTTCAACCCCTGCCTTAACTTTCTCTGCCCCACGATTCTCCTTCCGATCCCCCACTTCGTTTCTTTGACACCCCTTCCTTCTTTGGTCCTCTGCTTGCAAATCCGGCCCCCGCCACCTCCTCGGGTGCTCCCTTCCGGATCGCCCCTGCCCCCCTCCTCTAGATCCGGCATTCCCGTCGCCCCTCCTCTTTGACATGCCTTCGGATCTTGCATCACCGCCACCCCCTCCTCCGACTTGCCTCTGGATCCGGAACCCTTGCCGCCCCTCCTCCGTGGCACGCTCGCCGACGCTCTTGCTCGCGACCCCCCTCCTCCCCTGCCGTGGAATGGCTGCCTAGGCCTCGAGGCGAGGCGGAAGCGCTGTGCCTCGCGTCCAGGCATGCGTAGGCGAGCACCTAATAATGCCTTACGGAACTCTGTTTGTTAGTGCTAGCTGCTGGAGTACAAATTGAATAATACCTACCCGTAGAGTTGGCTGGAGTACAACAGGAATTCAGCCCAATTCCTGTAGGAGAAGAAGTGTTTCTTCTCTTTTAATTCCTCTTTTACAGATAGGCTTTTGCACTTGTTACACTTGAACTACTCTTGATTAAATCCTGGCCTATTTTAATCTCCACAATTTGTAATATGCATCCGCGTTGAGTGCTACGTGGAATATTCAAACCAGCTCTTGTTTCCCATTTCACATCATGGCTCAAAATTTCTACTGTTTAGCATACATTTATTTTAGATTTTAAAGTGTATTTTATAGGATAAATATTGTTATCTAAAGCTATAATATATACACATGAGTTAGTTATTGCATCATTATAGATTCAGTTCCCATACCTGTACTGATTCATCTATAAATTGCTGCATTATTACAGACTCAGCTTATGAAAGCCCGGGAACAACAGCAGCAACAGTCTCCTCAACAGAGGCAGCAGCAACCACAACATATACAAATGCAACAGATGCTATTGCAAAGAGCTGTGCAACAGCAGCAACAGCAGCAGCAACAGCAGCAACAACAGCAGCAGCAGCAGCAACAGCAGCAACAACATCAACAACAACAACAACAACAATCGCAGCAGCAGCAGCAGCAGCTACACCAGCAGCAGATGCAGCAGCAGCGTAGAGATGGTTCACATCTTCTCAATGGTGCAGCAAATGGAATATCTGGAAACAATCCTTTAATGCGTCAGAACCAAAGTACTGCAAATGTTATGGCAACAAAAATGTATGAGGAGAGGTTAAATTCTCAGAGAGACTCTCTGGATGAGGCCTCAATGAAGGTACATCCTTAGCTAGTTTCAAAGTAGAAAGTACCATGTTTTTTTTAGTTGATAGCTTGCCAATTTTTTCCTTCTTTTTGTGGATAATTATGTTGTAACATGAAAACTCTGGTTGCAGCAAAGATATGGAGAGAATGCTGGGAAACTACTTGATTCAAATGAAACGTCATTGTTGAAAGCAGCTGCAAGTGGACAATCCTCAGGGTACTTGCTGAACCTGTAAATTATGAAAATAGTTCTACAGTATTTGTGCTGCATATGCTATGGCAGTAACTGATGGAGACTCGAGCGCTTAGCAGCTCCAGTGCTCCACATTATCGTCTTCATTACAATTTGTATAATATGGCAAAAACAGGTTGCATTTTAGACCAGTTCTAAGGTAGATTTGTGTTGTTTGATCAACATTTTTTCCCATTGTTTTGGTCTTCATTTTTAGTATATTTCAGCATAGATTCCAAACTTACTGACTGTACTAATAGGTCCAAGATCTGTTTCATGGACTTTTCGTGGCACATAAATGTTAACCCTGTCAGTCCTACCTTCCCCTGTTTTGTCGTGCTCTTTTTTTTTTTGTGTGTGTATCTGTGGTGGTGATAGGAGGTACTAGTCTTGTTGCACCAATGATCTTGATCACAAGAACTACACTCTTTATTCAACAGCACTTGGTCTCTGTATTTGAAAGATGATCCCCACTCCTCAACCTTTTAGCCTACCACTCCCATTCCTTATTTCCAGCATCTCCTAAACCACTGCAACTTTACACTGATATTCCTTGGCTATCGTTTTACCACGGGTGGTTATAGGTAACTAGGATGTCACACACCTTTCGTATTGTTCAGGCATCATTGATGTGTTGAGCTTGTTGCGCTCGAGGCATTAAGTAGCTCACCCATTTCTGATGGCATATGGAGCTATGTCGTGACAGAAGACACCCATTTGCAAAGATTTGCAAGCGCAATAAGCCAATACTCTGCACAAAGGTAGAAGCCACATGGTCAATATAGTGATCACTTCTGTATCAGTGAAAATAGGCCAATTATGTTGATTTGTTGCGTAGTAGCAATACTAATGTGTTAGTTCTAGAAGCAAATATTTTTTGTAGGTTTTACACTGGTAAGTAGCAATACTGCAATAGTAATGGGAGGAGGCCATGAAAAGAGACATGAGGTATTGGCATATCGTTAAGGAGCTAGCCATAGCTAGGAGGTAGTTGAAACTAGCAATCGCTGTTCCAGAACCTTGATTTTTTTGCTCCCCCTTTTTACCTTAACTTTCGTGTCTTTGCTTTTTCATCCCCTTACTTTCTCTCTTTCCCCCTTTGTTTTCCCCTTTTCTGTTATTATTTTATTATTTTTATCTTTTTGTTGTTGTTGTGAGCTTCATCTCTAGCCTCCCTAACTATCTTGGAGCAAAAAAGGCTTTGTTGTTGTTGTTGTTACAATCGTAAGTGTTTTCATCAATTGGACTATGCATATACTGTTGCTGCTGGTATGTCTTCGTAAAATTTACTCTAAGGGAGCTAAAGTGTCCCCTATTATAGGCAAATTTTGCATGGAACTGTTGGTGGCTTGTCAGGAACTTTGCAACAAGTTCAGGCCAGGAGTCAGCAGCTTCCCGGACCTGCTCAGGTCAGTATTCTAGGTCAAGTGTCTAATTTCCTGTCATAAGCAGTTAAGCACTGCAAAAACATTGAGAGGGAAGGGGGAATGGCAAAATCAGGCTTTCTTTCTCATATATTCGTTTTTTGGCAGAGTATCAAGACAGAGCTTAATCCCATTCTGACACCTAGAACTCCAGGCCCAGAAGGGTCATTTATTGGTGTCCAAGGTATATCTGTCGAATTGGCTTTTAACTGTATCCCTCTTATTAGTTTTTGTAGTCCTGTGAAAAATATGATTGGCATTTTCAATCTTGTCAAGTGATTATATTGTTGGGGGCTAACTTAGATGTAATCATAACAGGATCTAATCTTGCTGGGAACAATTTGACTCTGAAAGGATGGCCACTCACGGTAAGTTATAGGTCAAAACCTGTTACTGGAGATCTCTGACTATAATTTTTTGTTTTTTAAGTGCTCGGTTTAAATTGAATCAAACTTTTCTCAAAAAATTATATATTAGTAAACCCACTGTATGCTACTGGTTAACAGTCGAAAACCCACTTTTTTACCCGCTGGTGGGAGCTAGTTGACTAATGAGAAAATGAAATTGAATACCTGATAAGTATCTTTAATTAGCCTATCTTTTTGTTGTGGGCTCTTGTATGTCAAATAAACACATTTTGGGGGTTCGTGCACCACATAAACATTCAGTTACTAATATTGTCATTGACAGGTACTAGGGAGTCATTTCACAAATTTCAGTTGCGTGATATACAATTTCTATTACACCATCATTTAATCTATTTTCCCAGGGACTTGAGCAACTTCGGTCTGGGATTCTGCAGCAAAAGTCATTTATGCAGAATCAGCAGTTGCACCAACAGATCCAAATGTTGACTCCGCAGCAGCAGCAGCAGCTTATGCTGCAGGCTCAGCAAAATATGGCTTCCCCAACATCTAGTGATGTTGACAACAGAAGATTGAGGATGATGCTTAACAGCAGAAGTGCTGTTCTTGGGCGAGATGGGCAAACAACCAGTGGCAGTGACATTATTCCAAATATTGGCTCTCCTAGTCAAAGTGGTGGAGATATAGATATGCTTATAAAGGTATATCTTTCTGACTTCTTCCTTGTGATTTTTTTTTTGCAACCAACTGGTGAAAAAGGTCTATTTTTATTGAGCCATATGATTCTTACGGTAAACTCTAATCATATCAACTTGGGCTCAAGGGTAGATGACACTTCATCTTAATCTGATTAAACTCGACATGTGTATAAATGAAATGAACAGACTACTTTGATGTAGTCTGTAAATATATTGGTGTTTTCAGTGTGTTGCTCCTTGCAGCAATTATTATTCTTGCACCATGATATGATGTCAGCTTCAAAACTCTTAGTTGTCGTAGCTGTATTTATTGTAAAATTTGTTTCTGCATCTGCACAAAATGGAGCATGATTGCCATTTCGCTTGACTGCTAAAATATCGATTCTCATAAATTCGGTTGGCATAGCATTGGTGATTGTAGCTGTTTAAAATTTGAGCAAAGCAAAGAGAATTAGAACATATGGCTTTTATTGTTCTTGTTCCCTTACACTTTTGCAATACCTGACAAATACTTGTTTGTTTCTGATACGTGTACCTTTCAAGATCAGCATTCAATAATATCATAGCATTAGTGTTCTATCCCTTTTCTGCCAGTATGTTCATATACATATTTTCTGTGTAGTAGAAGAAAGTTGCTCACGCACATCAGCAACTATTACAACAGCAAAGTAATAGCCAACAACAGCATCAGCTTCAGCAACCTGCTGTCTCTAGTCAGCAGTCTCAAAGCTCAAATCAGCTTCTCCAACAAGACAAGGCAGGGATTGGTAATATGCCTGTTGATGGGGGCATGCCAAACTCCTTTGGTGGAGCTGAACAGGTTTTGAACACCTAGTTTCCTACACCACCTCCTGTGCTTCATTTAGCATGGATATTCAAACCTAATATAGTACTTTTTACTGTATGCATGTTATAGGAATGAGCCGATTAATTCTTATTTATGTACGTGCTATGCATCTATCCTGGTATATGAAAGATCACATACACTTACAAGAACTAGTTTATGAGGAAATTGGCATGTAATGTTACTTTTGGCTTTAATTTGGAAGTCCCATACAACAACTGACCTTTTTGCCATCTGTGGTACATGATCTGTATGTGAATACAGCTTTATGAGAGACTGTGTTCACTATAAAGTAAAACAAGTGATTTTGTATTTTTCACTGGAATTGTGTTACTTTGTTACTTTACTGTTGCAACTGTTATGGTCATCATTCTTTGTTGACGATGAACTTGGCAACTTGGTTCGTGTGAGTGGTTTAATTATGTTCTTTTGTGCTGTTTGTGGTCAGACAACGAAGAAGAGAAAGAAACCAGGCTCATCCTCCGGCAGAGCTAATAGTTCTGGTACAGCTAATACTGCTGGCCCCTCTCCAAGTTCTGCACCATCGACACCATCAACTCATACACCAGGGGATGCTATGTCTGTGCCCCAGTTGCAGCAGAATGGTAGTTCGGCTAAACCCATGGTAATGTTCGGCTCTGATGGCACTGGGAGTTTGACATCGCCAGCAAATCCATTGGTATGCACACATATTTATGTATTCATTATTAGAGAGCCAGTTTCTTGTGTTGCTGAATGCATCAGACAGTATGGTGACACACGTCTCCAATTTCAGGATGATGTAGACCGTTTACTGGAAGATGGGTCATTGGATGAAAATGTTGAATCTTTCCTGTCACAAGATGACATGGACCCCAGGGAGTCCTTGGGCCGCTGCATGGATGCCAGTAAAGGTATGTTTTCATTTCTTGCTGGTACCTAACCTGGTTTTAGAAGCATGTCTTACCTGTCTTGGCCATATGAAGGCACATTGTAAGAAAGCATGCCTTTTCTTTATTGTATTATTCTAGAGGTCAATTTGCAGCTGGAGATCTGTTTGTTGCAGGGTTTGGTTTTGCTGAGGTCTCAAAAGCACGTGCAAGTGCAACCAAAGTTGTTTGTTGCCACTTCTCATCTGATGGCAAACTGCTTGCTACTGGTGGCCATGATAAAAAGGTGTGATTCTATTATTTCACCTGTGCTGGAGAAATGGGAAAAAGCTTATATCACTCACCTTTTCGTCTTCTGTACAGGTTGTTTTGTGGTGTACAGAGCCTGGACTAAAGCCCAAATCATCATTGGAAGAGCACTCATTTCTGATTACTGATGTTAGATTTAGCCCAAGCATGTCACGTCTTGCTACATCCTCCTTTGACAAAACAGTCCGGGTTTGGGATGCTGATAATGTATGCTCCTCAATACTTACTGTTTTTCACCCTCCAAGTGCTACTGTCTTGTGGAATCAGTACATTGGAAGATGTTTCACAGCTCAAAATGCATAATCTAACTTTTATAATATTCCATCTGTTATTGATTGTCTATGTGCAGACTGACTATTCACTCCGTACATTCACGGGCCATTCAGCATCTGTTATGTCACTTGATTTCCATCCGAATAAAGAAGATATGATTTGCTCCTGTGATAGTGATGGGGAAGTGCGCAGCTGGAGCATAAACAATGGTAGCTGTCTAACCTGTGTAAAGGCTTTTAAGGTATCTCACAATAATATTTTATGTTTCATGGAATCTTTTGCTTGAACATCTAAGTTCTGATATTACTCCGTCCCTGAATCGTCGTTCTTCCAGGGAGGTGCTACCCAAATGAGATTTCAACCTCGCAAGGGAAAATATTTAGCGGCTGCCTCTGAGAAGGCTATCTACATACTTGATGGGGAGACACAACATCCTTGTAGAAGCCCTTTACAGGTTGTTTATAGAGGTCACTGATAGTCTGTTGAGGGTTAATTTGCAATCTGTAGCAATTTGCAGTTTTTGCCATGTTTTGTCATTGACTCTGAGTGTATCCATGCTAATTATGTTTCCTATTTTTGATAGTTCGGTATATGCATTTAGATGATAAATAGGTTCATTTTGAGACACTAGCAATTTTTTTTTTTAAAAAATTCCAGAGGATTGACACAATAAGCTGTGACAGTAGGACTGTAGTACTTTTTTTTTAGGCTGAATGACTTCAGATTTCATCTGTTTTGCATTTGGCCAAGATTGAGTATTAACCAAATTTAATTCATTTGTGTAGGGCCATAATAAGACTATTCAGTCAGTTTGTTGGAATTCTGCGGGTGACTATCTGGCTTCTGTCAGCGAAGACTCTGTCAGAATATGGTCATTCGCCTCTGGGCATGATGGTGAATTTATGCACGAGTTGAATTGCAGTGGCAACAAATTCCAGTCATGTGTTTTCCACCCAACTTATCCACATTTGCTAGTAATTGGGTGTTATGAGGCAAGTTTCTCTTATCAGGCTTAAGTTAATCGTTTTTTGAACACATTTATTTCATAGACAATGATCTCAACGTCTGTGTTATTTGTGCCAGTCTTTAGAACTTTGGGACATAAGGGAGAAGAATGCCATGACCTTCAACAATGCACATGATGGTTTAATTGCAGCCCTAGCAGCATCGAGTGCAACAGGGAAGATAGCCTCAGTAAGTCATGATAGATTTGTCAAGCTCTGGAAATGACTTGTATGATAGCAACCTTTATCTGTGTCTGCGGTTACATTCTGTTTGTTAGATATAGAAACAAGACAGTTTTCTGGCTCAGATGACCACATGATGAAAAGGTAGCCAACAGGATTTCTTGAGCCACTTGGATCCAAAGAACTAACCATGTTTATGTTTTGTGGTTGTCTTTGTTGTATGCTGAAATATGTGCTTCTGAAGCTTGTGTACCCCTTGATGACGTCTTATTGTGCTGAACATATTGCAAACTCATTTTTATCTGTCTGCATGTGATTGTAATGCATTTCTTTATTCAAATTTTCTTTATCTGTTTGAACCCTAGATCCTTCACAATGTTCAAAATCATACATGATTGATTAATATTTCTGGAGCTCGTGTTTGTTTTAAATGTTGGTTCTAGTGAGGCCAAAAGCCTTGGAATTTAAGTTCAGATTGCCTGCAATTCCTAGAGCAATATTTTGAAGTGTTGTAAAATACCCCGTTTATTCTCAAATTGTTGTTATTAGAACAGCAATTATAATTCATTTTTAAAATGTACTATGGAATTTTATTTGTCATGTAAAAAATTATTGAGATCTAAATTTGCTGCTGCTGTAAAACAGCATATGGCTCACTGCAGCTGTGTACAGAAATTTGAGTTGTCTGAATCATTATTGGCTGTTCCGCAGTGCGGCAGTGGCTGGACGTCAAAGTCCGCTTCAAAAGCAAGAGGATAATTATCTGGAAACGGTATATGATTTACTGCAGCATCACAGCTGAGCCTTCTAATGTGTTGAGAACCAATCAAAAACCGAACTGAACTGTTTTATCAAATCAGCTGTCAGCCCATTAACCTATACCAAATGGCCGAACGGTATCAAATCGTTTTAGAACTGTGATTTGACCTGTTCCAATTTAAAACGCCATCGGCCGCTCCAGGATTTTTTTTATTTTACTATTATTATATTATGATTTAATATTAATAGCGTCTGATTTTTTTTTTAAAACTAGCATCCCTACCGTCTACAATGTGAACGGCAGGTACACGTGGCAATGGAGCCGTCCACACGTGACTGCCACGCCAGCGAGGAGCCGTTCACTCCCCAGCTGTCCACCGTGGATGGCAAGCCCTTGTGTCCGGTTAGCTTGTTGGTTCTTTCCATTTTGTCATCAATTTAGAAATAGATAAAAACAATTTTCAATAATGTTTTTATCAAAGTAAATGTAGTACATTTTGTTCTTATTTTGAAAAAATAACTTATCTAAACGTTGGTTTAACAAGTGAAACGTTATGTGCATTTGAATAACGCATTAGGATTAACCATCGTATTCAATTTTCGGCAATTACTTAAAAATATTTCGGAACATAATTGAAAGATGTTGTTATAGACGTAACGGTAATGTATATTGTTATCGTTACATGCAATGAGTTGCACAAACATTCGATACATAGAATGAATTGTTATATTCTTTTGAAATATGAATTATGAACATAATACAAAAGTGACATTAGAAAGACATTATAGATGCATCTTATTAAAAGATTCCGCGATTGCATACATTACAAAGTTTAAAAATAAGTATTTGTTCTCTGCCTCTCTACGACTACGATACATAAGGTAGATAACACATATTTAAGAACAGAAAAATAAAAACGACGATACAAATGGTGTGTGTATGATGCACTAAATAATATCTAACCTACGTGCACCAACCTACTCCTAACACATCTTAGTTAAAATTAACGCCAAACGTATTTCATATAGATTTTATTGCGTGCAACGGAGATATTTTTCCTTTCGAAATGCATCCGGTCCGGCTTCTCTTGCACGACGTGCTCTTTCACGCATGTGTTCCCTCTTAGCCTCTCTTGCCCGCTGTGCCATAAGTTCCTCCACTTGACACTTGCGACGATACTCTTCCTCCTTTTGGCGACGCTCTTCTTGACGTTTGCGACGCTACTCTTCCTGTTCAACTCTTTTCCTCTTGTCTCTCTCAACTCTTTCTTCCCACTCCATTTGATAGAGGAATATAGTTGTTCAAATGGGCCGGGTTAATCGGGCCAGCACGAAGCACGACGATTTTGGCCTGGTCCGAACCTGACATGACACGAAATAGACCGGGCTCGGGCCGGCCCGGTCCCCGTCACGGGCCGTGCTTGGGCTCAAGCAGCAGCCCGTCGGGGTGGCCCGGCACGACCCGATTAACGGGCGGCCCGATTAGCCCGCAAAACGTCCCATAGAGCCCGCCGGATCAAAGCACGGTCCGACACGACCCATGTAGCCCGAATCTCTACATAAAACAACGGAGGGAGGTGCGGCGAATCGCCAAACCCTAATCGTCCGCCCTCGCCCACTCTGCCCGCCCGACTCCACGACCGCCACTCGCCCTCGCCCCGCCCGACTCCACTCAGTCGCCACTCGAAAACCCTAGTCGCCTCCAGCCTCCACGCGACCACGCCTCCACTCGGCCACCACAGCGCCACGCCGCTCGCCACCACGGCCCGCCGGCCGCCATACACCTCGAGTGACCGAGGCTTCGACCGTCGCCGTGGCCGCGACGGTCGGCGCTCGACCGCCTCTGACTCCCTCCGAGGCTTCGACGCGCGGGTCGGCTCCAACTCCGACGCGATGTGTTCTTCCTCCTGTCGTCAGATCCATTGATCCATCCCCATCCGGTCCTCCCCGCACCGGATCCATCCCCCCCTCGTCGGATCCGTCCTCCCCTCGTCGGATCCGTCTATTCGTCCCCCCTCCGGCCCTCCCCTTCGCTTGATCCGTCGATCCATTGATGGCAAAGCGCACATCGTCCTCTGCTCCGGTAGAGGACACCATTAACAACAATCTTAGGTTGCAGGGACTCCAAGGCGACGACGAAGATGACATTGGTCATGCAGAATTTGTTGGGGCTGGGCCGGCTGGCACACCATCCGCATCTGCGACGGCAGAAGCTCCGACTGCAGCAGCTGCTGAGGCTAGCGGCGCTAGCCCGTCGGCAACAGCAGCGAGCACTGCTTCTGCTTCTAAGAGGTATGATTCGATGCATCGCTGTCACTGCCTGTTAATACCTACTTAGATTATTTATGTAGTGATAATGCTTCATTAGTTCTTGTACATGATTAGTTCCTATAGTTGCAAGTTGCATATTTAGTTCATTAGATTCTATATTTTAGTTCTTTAGTTCTTGTACTTGTTACTTGCTTGTATTGTTTAAGCTTCATTAGTTACTGTACTTGATTAGTTCCCGATGTCATTAGTTTCTGTACTTGCATATTTAGTACATTAGTTTATAGTGTTTAGTTCATTAGTTCTTGTACTTGTTACTTGCTTCTACTGTCAATGCTTAATTAATTTCTGTACATGATTAGTTCCTGTTATTATTAGTTAATAAGTTTCTACTGTTTTGTTGTTTTGTTGTTCAAGGACTCGTGTATGTACCTCTGATGTGTGGCAAGATATGGAGGAGCTCAAACATGAAGTTAATGGCAAAAAAGTAAGGTATGCAACCAAGTGTAATTATTGTAAAACTGAATTGTCTGCCAAAAGTAGCAGTGGTAGAGGTCATTTACTTAGACATGCTGCCTCCTGTAAGAGAAAATATTTGGCTGCCACTGCATGTACCCAATCACACTTACATTTTACAGCTGATGGTGAAGTTAGGCATTTTAATTATGATCCAAATGTTGCTAGGTCTGAACTGGTTAGACTGATTGCTAGGCTTGATTTACCCTTAATCATTGGTTCAACCTCTGCATTTGAAGATTACATCAGAATTGCTCATAACCCTAGTTATAAAAATGTTTCTAGACAAACAACTACAAGAGATCTTGAGGATTACTTTAAATTGAAAAGGACTGGTGTTATTGATTTGTTAAAAGATGCTTCTTGTGTGTGTTTAACTAGTGATATATGGTCTGGTAATGCTAAGGAAGACTACCTTAGCGTCGTATTTCATTTTGTCACTACTGAGTGGGAGTTAGAGAAAAGAATTGTTGGTATGCGGTTAATTGATTGTTCTCACATTGGTCTTAATATTGCTGAACGTATTTCTAATGTAGTTAATGAGTATGACATGTTTTCTAAGATTCTATCTATTACTCTTGACAATGCATCTTCCAATTCTCGTGCTGTTCAAGAATTAACTCCAATGTTGTCATCCTATGTTGGTACTAGTTTGTTTCATCAACGTTGTGCATGCCACATTATCAATCTAATTGTTAAATCTGGTTTAAAACGTATTAAAAGTTATCTCGAGGACTTCAGGACATCTGTATCCTTTCTTAATTCTTCTAATCAACGATGTCGGTGGTTTTGATCCGGCAGATCTCCCGACACTACTAAAGTGTTAGAGGAGTTTGAGGTTCGGTGTGGGCGCGCGGAGATTCAAGAAGGTGAAGTGTAAATGACACAGTAGACACGAAGATTTACATGGTTCGGGCCGCCTGAGCGTAATATCCTACTCCACGGGATGTGTTGGTGTTGTATTGGTTGTATGAGCTCAAAGTGAGTTCAGGGTGTAGAGTGAGCGTGTCTTCGGAGAGTGTGTGGAGAGTCCCCTATGTATTGTCAGCCTGTCCTTTTATAGTACAAGGGCAGGCCGTTACAAGTTAGCCTGGCTCGACATGTGGCTCTGGCGGTTACTAATATTGATACACATTCAACAGGTTTACTTGCCCTTAATGACCGAGTTATAGACTTTAACAGCATCATTACTGATAATTAATGTCGTTCGATCGTGTGTCATTAATATAGTATTAATGACACTTGATCGGGTCTTGAAGTCTTTGATTCCCCTTTGAAGATCCGGAGCCGTTGTGGAGTCTTCCGGAGGTTAGAGGTTGAAGATCCGACGGTTGGACACGTGGCAGCATCGGAGCAGACTGTGGGGAACAGATAGGTCCGGTGTTACCCGACACGTGTCAGTTCCGGAGCTTCCCTCGGTCTGGGGTTAGGTCCGGGGGTGCCATTTCGGTACATAGCCCGGAGCTTCCCCCTTGTGGGGTAGCTCCGGTTTGATAGTACACGTGGCGACCCTGGGACTAACCATGCTGGAAAAGCGGGTCCAGTTATGTCTGACATGTGGGCCTTCGAAGGTCTTCAAATCAAGTAGATGACTTTTCCTTGAGATCTTTGCAATCCCAAGGAGTATATGGTACCCAGGGTACCGATAGTGGCCCCCTGGGCCCACCTCTGGGGAAGACCCCTTGGATGAAGTCATTCCGCCGGAGGTGGGTCCATCCTTCGACTTTTGAACTGAGTCTTCAAAAGTCTTCGGATGTGCCTTTGGCGATAGTTTGAAGTTAAATCCTCACCGCGTGGTGTATCCCATATGCGGCAAATGAGATCTTTGGCGTGCGGATCTCACGCAATTGAAGGTCGCCGGTTCCCGATACAAAAATCATATCGATTCCGCGCGCCTTGTCAGGCCGCCGCCTTCGGGCTTCCCGGCTCATGATGACAATCGTTCGCCTGGGTAAGAATCTCGACTTGATCGTCGGGGTGGTCCCGGGCCCTCTTGTCATCGGCTGGGTGGAATTTTTGAGTAGTATCTTCGACTCCCTTGCGGTTTCCATTCAAGCGTTGCGAGGGCTTACTTAAGAAGGAAGGCGCACAACGTCTGGGGTTCTTTACGCCTCCCATCTGATCTTGCGCTCAAACTCCCAACTTGTGCTTGCTCTTCCTCTCCTGCCTTGCTGTGCTGCGATGGAGTTGGGTCTCTGCGAGAGCCGTTTGAAGACCGACGGTGACCTGAAGAAGGTCCGGGCCCTCATGGGATGGTCCCCGGACTTCTTCAACTGCCTGGTCCGCGCCGGGGGAGAGCTCCCGTTCTAGAAGGAGCATGCCGGCGAAATGGTGTACCTCTCTTCGTACGCCATGGTGGGGTTGATCCCACCTTTTTCCTCCTTTTTCTTGATGCTGTTAGACTTCTATGGTTTGCAGCTGTACCACCTTGGCCCCCACTCCATTCTTTTTGTGTCCGTCTTCGTCCACTTCTGTGAGATGTGGGTGGGCATCCCCCCTGCATTGAACTCTTACGGACCTTCTTCACCGTCCATACCACCGGTAGGAGCAATGAGTATCTTGGCTTCTACTACTTCGTGAAGCGCAAGAAGTGCCCATTCAAGTACCTCTGGTCGTTTCCCTCTGGGAAATGGGATGATTGGAAGAAGGACTAGATAGTCATCCGGGTGGAGGAGCACGAGAAGCTGGAGCTGCCCGAAGGCCTCCCCAACATCAACACTACAGTGTGGAGTGAAGCTCAGGTGCTGGCAGATGCCTTCAATCCTGCTCTGACCAGGATCCGCCAGCGCGTGGAGGGAGGATTAACCCCTCAGGCGGTGTTTTACAACTTCCTAGTCAACAGGTGGGCACCGCTTAAGAGGAGAGAAAAACTCGCTTGGGCCCTCAACAGTGTGATGGACGACGACCGGGTCGAGACCGGGCTGAAGTCCAACATGGCGGGGACAACCTTGGAGTTTCATCTCAAGAAGTTCCAGCACGGCATCGACGTCGCGGGTGACGACTTGACTCCGCCATCAGCTTTTCTCCCTCTGAACGTGGAAGTAGAGTTCAACAGGGAGCTCCGACGGAAGATGCCTGTGCTTGACGACCTTGGTGTCGTCGAGAGAAGATCGACCTCCAAGATGGTGATCCCTGGGGCTTCCGAAGGTGGCTCCGACCCTGCCCCGAAGCCAAGGATCGAAATTGTCGGCAAGGGCATGGAGCCGGCAGACGAACCCTTGAGCCGGAAGAGGAAGCTGCAGCATGCCGACGGAAGGTCCGTCAGGCCTGCCACCTTTGCATCAGCTCCTTCTCCCCGGAGGGGGAGGTCTTCTACAACCGCGGCGACTGTACCCGCAGCGGCGTCCTCCCGGGGTGCTAGCTCCGGGCATGCGACTCCAGCAACCGGTTGAGGCCTCTAGGTCCGGATGTTCTTCCCGATCGAGGGGGGCCTCGACTAGGGAAATGCCCGTGGCTGCAACGAGTTCCGGGGGGCCTTCCGGAGCTTCCACGCCGGCGGCGGCTATGGTCAGCCCAGAACGCCCGGGAAAGAGGTTCCGCGCAAGATGGTGCGGAAGCCTTCCAAGGTAATTTTTAATATTTACCTCAGACAGTTGTTTTGTTGTAGTAACTGTTTTTTAAGTTTCTTCATCCATCATCTATAGCACTCAAGAAGAGGAGTGAGGCTCCACCCTCATCCAAAGCAGCTGAAGCTGTGAGGGCGGAAGCCTCTGCTCCTGTCCCGGTGCTGCCCCAAGTGGTGGCTGAAGCTGCGGCAGCTCCGGCGCCAGCTGTCGTGGTCATGGACCTCGACTCATCCCCCAAGACTCCCGTGGTAGCGCCGGACTGTGGGAGAGAAGATGCGCCAACGACACCTGCCCCGGGGGTTGAAGCTCTGGGTTTGGGTGCTGAGATGATGGAAGCTTCGGCCGTTGAGCCGGAGGAAGCAATAATTCCGGCCCCAGAGCCAGAAATTGTCGAAGCCCCGACGGTTGAGCCGGAGGTAATTGAAGTCTCGGCGTGCGCGCCGGATGTTCACGAAGTCCCGGCGATTGAGCCGGCTACCTCTGAAGCACCGGCCGCAGAGCCGGTCGTTGTTGGAGCTCCGGCCGCAGGGCCGGTTGATGTTGAAGACCTTCCGGCTCCCGAGCCGGTTGTTGCAGAGGCGTCGACGCTCGAGCCTCCAGTAGAGGAGGTGCCCAGGCCGGAGCCAGAAGCAGCCCCTGCTCCGGGAATGACGACGTCGGAGGTTCCCGCGGATGAGCCGGAGTGCCCAGAAGAGGTTGCTGGCCCCCTGCCTGAGGGGGCAAATGAAGACCTGGTGGTGGGGCCTTCGGAACCACTTCCAGATGTCAGAACTTCATCAGCGGGACCTTCTTCGATGGCGACTGAGGCCATCCCGGAGGACGGCCCTAGTGCCATAGAGGCTCAGGGGACCACTCTTGTGGAGTGGGGCCCAATTTTTGTAACTGAAAACCCGCTGGAACCAGCGGAGGAGACCCCAGCAGGTCCGGAACCTATTTTGTTGTCATTATCTATTGACAACGCTTGCTCCAGTCTGCGTCAAGTTCAGCTGGCATTCTTCCATGACAGCAAGGCTCTTGAAGAGGAGCGCCAAATCCTTAGGAGGTGGCGTAACCGGCTCTACTTCGAGACCAAGCTCGCGCAATCGAGGCTAGCAGATGACAGAGAATGGATTAAGCGGGAGAAGGTTCGCCTGGAATACTGGGGCAAATTATTGGATGACAGGGAGAGCATGACTCACGCCCTCGACGCTCAATCCCGGGCCATTTATGAGCAGACCAAAGCAGCTAATAGTGCGGCTGATGAACGCCAAGAAAGGCTGGAAGCCATTAACACTACTCTCATCAAGCGCCGGGAGGCACTTGAGGAGAGGGAGAAGAGGCTCGAAGATGAAGAGCAGAAACTCCTTGAGCTGCGGGATGACGTTCTGAAGAGGGAGGAGGAGCTCACCGAAAAGGTGGCTCTGGCTGACAAGGGCCTCGAGGAGCGCACCAAGAAATTGGAAGAGCGCTGCGCTGAGGAGGAGGAGAAGGCCTGGGTGCGGGGACAGGAACTCTACGAGCAAGAGTGTGCCATCGCTGCCAAGGAGAAGAAAGTGAGGGGCAGGGAGAAGGACTTGGTTGACCGCCGGAACAAGATTTATCTCCGGGTGGAGGAGCTTGGAAAACTCGAGAAGCAGGTTGCTGAAAAGATTCAGCAAAATGCCAAAGAGGTCGAGCGCCCCGCTTGCGAGAATTCTGAACTGGCGGCAGCCAGAAGATCCTTGGAATAATTAAAGGGCTTGAGGACTGCGAACTCCCTATAGGTTTGGGAGTTCCTGGGCAAGGCCAACGACGTGCTGACACCGATGGGCTTCAGTCCCGTGCGTCCGGATGATCCGGAGGCGGAGCCGGACCTGGCGTTGCAAGCGCTGAGCTCGGCAGGTAGCAAACTCTCCAAGGTGGGCGACGTCATCGCGGACCAATTGGAGGTTGAGGGGCAATCCCTGGCGAAGAACGTCGCAGAGTATGTGCTGACGTGCTACACCAGCCGGAATCCCCAATTCCCTCTGGACCTGGTGCTTGAAGGTCCCTATCAACGCATAGAGCATCGATAGTTAGTCCTCCGGGGTGTCGGAGCTTAGTAGTTCCGTCAGTGACCTTTACCAACGTGTAGTTTGTTGGTAGCAGACTCCGCTTGCGGGGTCTTCTCACCATCATTTATTTTGCATCGACGGCTGGCCCCCCTAGCTTTACCGGAGCTTGTTTGCTCCGGTGATTCTCGTTTTCAATGTTTAACATCGATTACAAGCCACCTAGGGGGAGTCGGAGCTTAGTTAGCTCCGGCTTTTCTCCATCAACGTGGATTCTTTATTTTTCCTGCACACTGAAGCCAAGAAAAATAGTAAAATTCGTTTCTTGCCTATAAATTCGTCGCGGCTTACGATTCTCAAGAAAATTTTAGGTCAAACGCGATTCTGAATACAACCGAATGCGTTGTCTTTTCTTCCAGATCCAATTGTGCTTGGACCCGCCTTACTTCGGCCTGCCGGGGTGTAGGTAGAGTGGCGTACTTAGGGTGCTTGACCAGGCTAAGTCGATAGCACACTCCGGCCCTAGATTGGCTTGGCAGCATTCAGGCGAGTGGGCTATGAACAATATTTGAATCCAAAAGAATCGACAATACAACTCGAATCGTATATGAACCGGTCGAACTAAAATTTCTTAAGAATTGTACATCTTTGTTATATACAAGAAAGAAAAAAATAAAAAATGTTGAGCCTGTACAAAATAAATGCACGTGGAGTCTGTTTCACATGAAGATGTCTTTCATTATAGGTCCGGGGTACAGGGGAAACGAGTACACTCTTAGGGTACGGAACCAGGCTAAGCGTGTTTAATTTCTCGTTTGACCCAGGGTAGATAGCCACACTTTTAGTCCCGAGACTGCGACAAGTGTTGCATGAATTTTGCGGACCTTCCGGGAAAGGTTCGGCTGTTCTCCCGGAGGAACTACCCGATTTTGTACAATGACTATAACATACACCTCAAGTTACTATAGACTCACCTCCGTGATATTAAGTGTAGAACTTACGGAGGTGCTCAATGTTCCAAGGATTTGGGAGAGGTGTCCCATCCTCAGTAGCCAAGCGAACACTTCCGGGCCGGGATACTTTAATCACTCGGAAGGGTCCCTCCCAGCTGGGGGAGAGTTTGTTTAACCCTTCTCGGGATTGTATTCTCCGTAGCACCAGATCGCCTTCCTCGAGCTGTCAGTTGTGTACATGCCGCTGATGATAGCGCCGAAGGGCTTGGCGGTATCGGGCATTCCGAACAGCTGCTTGACACCTTCCCTCCTCAAGGAGGTCTAGGTCTTCACGCCGGAGCTGGTCCTGCGTGGCTTCGTTGAAGGTCCGGACCCAGAGTGACCCCAAGGTGATTTCCGGAGGAAGGATTGCTTCAGCTCCATACACCAGGAAGAAGGGTGTCTCTCCAGTTGATCGATTTGGAGTTGTCCTATTGGCCCATAAAGTGGGCGGAAGCTCTTCAATCCAGTTGGCTCCATGTTTTTTCAAGTGCTCATAGGTGCGCATTTTGAGTCCTTTAAGGATTTCAGCATTTGCTCTCTCGGCTTGGCCATTGCTTGCTGGGTGAGCTACGGAGGCGTAGCAAACTTGAATGCCGAGGTCTTCGCAATATCCTTGAAATGCAGAGCTTGTGAATTGGGTCCCATTATCAGTGATGATTTTGTTTGGGACTCCAAATCTGCATACAATGGACTGTAAAAAGTTGATAGCAGATTGCTTGTTGATTGTCACAACTGGAGTTGCTTCCGGCCACTTGGTGAACTTGTCAATGGCAACGTACAGGAACTTGTAACCTCCGACGGCTCTTGGGAAAGGTCCCAAGATGTCCATCCCCCACACAACGAAGGGCCATGTAGGAGGTATCATTTGTACGCGCTGAGCCGGTGTGTGAATTTGCTTTGCATGAAATTTACATGCTTCGCATTTCTTCACCAGCTCAGTTGCATCCTGGAGTGCTGTAGGCCAGTAGAAGCCATGCCGAAAGGCTTTACCAACCAGCGTGCGGGAAGACGCGTGGTTCCCACACTCACCTCCATGGATTTCTGCGAGGAGCTCGCAACCTTCTTCCCTTGTGATGCACCGCATTAGGATGCCATTGGCACCGCGCCGGTAGAGATCCCCTTCTACCAACGTGTATCTTTTAGCCAATCTGACTACTCGGTCAGCGGATACATCATCTTCAGGAAGGATGTTGTCTTTCAAATAGTTCCGGATCTCCGAGATCCATGCATCAGAACTAACTTGAGCATTTGAGTCTTGCGTGCTGGGTTGCTCGGAGCTTCCGGCAGCACCTACGATCCTTGATGGCTGCCATGGTAACAGGGCCATCGGGACCGTCAGCTTCGGGATGCTGATCCCGCCTCCTTCGCTCAGTTCGGCAGGCTGAGCTGTGGGTTTTGACAACCTCCGGACAAAAGTTCCGTCAAGAGCCGGAGCTCCGGTTGACGCTTTCTTCGAGAGTTCGTCGGCTTCAGCGTTGTGGGCACGCTGGACATGGTGGAGATCTAAGACTTCGAAGTCCTTCTGAAGCCTCTGCACTTCAAGGAGGTAAGCAGCTAGCTGGAGATTGTTGCAGGAGCATTCACCCTTCACTTGCTTAATGATGAGATGTGAATCTCCCTTGACCAGTAGTTGCTTGACACCGTATAACAGTGCCACCCTTAGTCCGTAAATGAGTGCTTCATATTCCGCCATGTTGTTGGTCGTCTTGAAGTCAAGGTGTACCATGTATTTTACCTTCTCTCCGGTTGGTACGAGGAGAAGGATTCCAGCTCCGGCCCCCTGCTTTTGCATGGAGCCGTCGAAGTAGAGGGTCCAGTGAGGCTCGGTGAAGACCGGAGCCTTGTGTTCTGGCTTCTGCTCGCTGGAGCCCCCAGGGTTTGATGGAGAGGGAGTCCATTCTGCCACGAAGTCTGCCAATGCTTGACTCTTGATTGCTTGCCTTGAAATGAATTCGAGATCGAATTCGGCCAATTCTACTGCCCACTTTGCAATATTCCTAGTTGAGTTGGGATTATGCAAGATTGCTCGAAGTGGGTAAGAAGTCACCACTGAGATCTTGTGAGCTTGGAAATAATGGCGAAGCTTCCTGGAGGCAATAAGAACTGCACAGAGCAGCTTATGCACCTCTAGGTATCGAGTCTTGGCGTCATGAAATACTTCACTAATGAAGTACACTGGGCGCTGGATGGTCCGAACCCTCCCGGAGGGGCCCGGAGCTTCCTCTTCATTGATCCGGATCCTCCCGGAGGGATCCGGATTTTCTCCGGGGACCTCCGGGTCCTGGCTGGAGGAACCCGGAGCTTCTTCAGAAGCGACCTGTGCCCTCCCAGAGGGGTCTGGGTCTTCTGAAGTAACTTCTTGTGGATTCGAGTCTGGGAGCTGGGACCCAGACTCGCTTTCAAGATCCTCCGTACCCTCCTGAAGGGGTATGGATTCCTGAGTATGGGGTATTTCTGGTCTCTCCACAACCAGGACCATATTGACGACTTCGTCAGTTGCTGAAATGTAAAGCAACAAAGGCTCACCAGGGTCCGGAGCTACCAGAGTTGGTAGGGTGGTGAGGAACTGTTTTAGCTCCTGGAACGCCTTTTCTGCTTCTTCAGACCATTGGAATGGTCCGTACTTCCTCAATAACTTGAAGAAGGGGAGTGCTCGTTCCGCCAGTCTTGAAATGAACCGGCTGAGGGCTGCTAGACATCCAGTTAGCTTTTGGACATCTTTGATGCGAGCTGGTGGCCGCATGTCTTCAATGGCCTTGATCTTCGCCGGATTAGCTTCTATGCCCCAGTGACTTACCAGGAAACCAAGAAGTTTTCCGGATCTAACCCCGAAGACACACTTGTCTGGGTTTAGCTTTGTGCGGGTGACCCGCAGCTTATCGAAGACAGCCTGCAAGGTGTCAAGGAGTGACTCCTTGTTCTTGACCTTGACCACGATGTCATCGACGTACAGTTCCACTATGTCTCTAATGAGTTCTTCAAAGGTTTTGTACATAGCTCGTACAAAGGTTGAAGCTGCATTATTGAGACCAAATGGCATGGCTGTATAACAGTACAATCCATCTACTGTGATGAAAGAGGTATGCTCTTCATCTTCCCTAGACATTCTGATTTGATGATACCCAGAATATGCGTCTAGGAAACACAATAATTCACACCCGGAGGTGGAATCCACTATCTGATCTATTCTAGGTAATGGGAATGGATCTTTTGGAGATGTCTTATTTAGCATTGTGTAGTCGATACACATCCGAAGCTTCCCGCCGGCCTTGGGCACAACGACTGGGTTTGCCAGCCATTTTGGATGGAAGACTTCTCGGATGAATCCAGCTTCGGGCAACTTCTTCACTTCTTGTCGAATGAAGTTCTGTCGCTCTACGGATTGCTTCTGAGGCTTCTGATGCACAGGCCGGGCGTCGGGGTAGATCTTCAGATTGTGCTCAATCACTTCCCTAGCGATCCCAGACATTTGTGACGGTTGCCAGGCAAACATGTCAACATTAGCCCAGAGGAAAGCGATGAGCGTGAGTTCCTATTTGTCGTTCAATCCCCCCGATATACGGGTGGTCTGAGCGGCATCGGAACCGATTTGGACGACTTTGACGAGAATGTCGGTGTCGCCGCTTGGCTGCACACGAGGTGCAGAAGTCGAGCCTCGCTGACGAATGCTCGGGGGTTTTGGAGCTTGCTCCTGCCTGGAGTCCTCCTCTTGCGCCGTAGTAAGCGCATGTAGTTCTTCCAGAGCAGTTACTCCGGCAGTACGATCTCCATGGATCCGGAGAACGCCTACTGGTGTTGGTATCTTTAACACCAGGTAACCATAATGAGCAGCTGCCATGAATTTGTACAAGGCAGGCCTACCCAAGATGGCATTGAAGGGTAAGTTGATCTGAGCAACGTCAAAGACCAACTTCTCGGTGCGATACTTCTCCTGGGTCCCGAAGGTAACGGGGAGGGTAATAGCTCCGAGTGGGGTAATGGCTCCCGGACCTACTCCGGAGAAATGTCGAGAGGGGTGGAGATCCGAAGGTCGGAGCTGAAGCTTGGTAAAAGCTTCGAAGCTTATGAGGTTGAGTCTCGAACCTCCGTCTACCATGACATAGTGGAGCTGGATGTTATTGATGGTAGGAGATACCATCAAAGGTAGCTGACCTGCTCCAACCATGCTTTGAGGGCAGTCTGAAGCATCAAAAGTGATGGTTGTGTCCATCCACTTCCGATGAGGCTCCGCCCTGGCTGTAGGAGCTACAACAGTCATGTCCCGACACATAGTCTTGATGACGCGGCGGGAGATGATGTCCCATGATCCACCAAAAATGGTGTTCATGGTCTTCCGACGCTCGTTGTCAGAGACGTCGGAATCGTTGTCGACGGAGGTGTAGACGGCCTTCAGGACCTTTTTGGGATCCTGAAAACCGAACTCCTCTTCAGCCGGAGCTTCGTCAACTTTTTGTTTTCCTTCCCTCTGTCGGAAAGGAGCTTCTTCCCGACGCTTGTTGTAGCACTCGGCAAGGTTTTGGACCTCCCGACAGTCTTCCAAACTATGGCTGTCCGTTTTGTGAATTGGACACCACACCTTGGGTTTGCCACCGTCTTCAGAAGACGATTGAGGTCGCTTCTCGGGGCGTGGCCCCCGGCCACCCGGAGCTGCAGCAGCTGCGGCATTGGATGCACCGGCCGGCGGCTTCTTCTTGCCGTTGGTCTTTTTCTTCTTCTTGCCACTACCGGAGGTAGCGACTTCTCCTTTGGAGGATTTCTTGTGATCCTCTGGAGTTGGTTTGGAGTGCATTTAACGGCCCCCCGCAACTCTGGCACATTTGTCAGCCAAGCTGAAGAGTTCCGTGACACTGGTAATCTCCTTGATCGCCAGTTTCTCCAGCATCTTCTTATCCCGCACTCCCTGTCTAAATGCCACGATGACACAGGCGCTAGAGATAGAAGGGATAGTGTTTCGTACCTGAGAGAATCTCTAGATGAATGATCGCAGGGATTCTCCTCCTTTTTGCACAACTACAAAAAGGTCCAGTTCGGTGCCTGGTCGGGTGTAAGAACTCCCGAAGTTGGCGGTGAACTGTCGGCACAAATCCTCCCAACTGCTGATGGAGTTGGGTGGAAGGCTCATAAACCAGGACCTGGCGGTTCCAGTTAAAGCCACTGGGAAATAATTGGCCATTACGACCTCATTTCCTCCGGCTACCAAGATAGCAGTGGAGTAAATATGAAGAAATTCGACAGGATTAACGGTCCCGTCGAACTTCTCCGGCAGGTGAGACCGGAACTTCTGTGGCCACCTGACCATACGTAGATGCATGGCCAGGGCTGAACAGCCTCCTCCTACTCCTTCAGGAGCAGGAATGTCTTGAGCTTCTCGTCTTTCACGAGCACGCTCAATATGGACTCGGCCGTCTTGTTGGCGATATCAGCGATCAAGCTCCGTCCGGAGGTCATGAGTTGAAAGCCTTGATACCGTGTGAGTGCGTCGTGCCCCGGAGGGCAACGACGTCACCTGCTGTGATGCAACACGTCTCCTGTTATGGGAAACATGCGGACCAAGTCTGCCAGACAAGGTCCGTCGCTGCGACGGGGCCCGTCTTGAAGGAGGAGGACCCTGGTTGCTGATGCGGTCGGCTGCTGCTGCAACCAAGTGTTCCCCATCGGCCCTCCACTGCTCCATTGTATCCTGGGATGCGTTCGGAGGTGGTGGGCGCTAAAGAAGAGCACGTGCTGCATGAAGCGCGTGTTCCGGGTTGTCAAGATTCACCGACGCAGTGATTGACGCCGGTGCACCATCGCGTTGTCCAGTTTGATTTGCTGGTGGAGGCGGCGGTGGTGGAAGTGTGACTCCTGCTGGAATCGTGGTTCCTGCTGGTGGCTGCATATTGGAGGGATTACCCCCAACAGCTTGAACAGCGGGATGACCATAGGATGATCCAGCGGCTGAGTTCACCATTCTTGAAATCTGAGGCGCCCCCTACCTGGTGCGCCAACTGTTGGTGGTTTTGATCCGGCAGATCTCCCGACACTACTAAAGTGTTAGAGAAGTTTGAGGTTCGGTGTGGGCGCGCGGATCTTCAAGAAGGTGAAGTGTAAATGACACAGTAGACACGAAGATTTACGTGGTTCCGGCCGCCTGAGCGTAATACCCTACTCCACGGGATGTGTTGGTGTTGTATTGGTTGTATGAGCTCAAAGTGAGTTCAGAGTGTAGAGTGAGCGTGTCTCCGGAGAGTGTGTGGAGAGTCCCCTATGTATCATCGGCCTGTCCTTTTATAGTACAAGGGAAGGCCGTTACAAGTTAGCCTGGCCCGACATGTGGCCCTGGCGGTTACTGATATTGATACACATTTAACACGTTTAATTGCCCTTAATGACCGAGTTATGGGCTTTGGCAGCACCGTTACTGGTAATTAAGGTCGTCCGATCGTGTGTCATTAATATAGTATTAATGACACTTGATCGGGTCTTGAAGTCCTTGATTCCCCTTTGAAGATATGGAGCCATTGTGGAGTCTTCCGGAGGTTAGAGGTTGAAGATCCGACGGTTGGACACGTGGTAGCACCGGAGCACACTGTGGGGAACAGATAGGTCCGGTGTTACCTGACACGTGTCAGTTCCGGAGCTTCCCTCGGTCTGGGGTTAGGTCCGGGGGTGCCATTTCGGTACATAGCCCGGAGCTTCCCCCTTGTGGGCGGTAGCTCCGGTTTGATAGTACACGTGGCGACCCTGGGACTAACCATGCTGGAGAAGCGGGTCCGGTTATGTCTGACATGTGGGCCTCCGAAGGTCTTCAAATCAAGTAGATGACTTTCCCTTGAGATCTTTGCAATCCCAAGGAGTATATGGTACCCAGGGTACCGACAAACGCATTGCTGCTTATAAATCATTTTGTTGTCATTGGGTGTACGTCCTCGTAAATTTGGATTAGACATGGATGTTAGATGGAACGCAACTTATCTCATGCTTCAACATCTTATACCATACAAGAGTAGTTTCTCTGTTTTCATTCATACTCACTATCATGGTTCCATCTGCTTATAAAGGTTTTTAACGAGGCAACCCTTGTAAAACAGCTCTTTAAAGTCTGGTGGTCACACTAAGTTTCAAACTATGGTTGTTTACTTGTTTCAATTCCTGTATGATTTGCTTGAAACTGTGTTGTCTTAACTTGTTTGATTCTGTATAATTTGTTTGAAACTGTGGCTGTTAACATTGAAATTAGATGTTTTTTTGCAACGGGCCGCAGGCTAACCCAGCACGATCGGCCCGTTACAGGTCGGGCTAGCCCGACACGACTAATAGTGGTCCGGGCCGTGCCTGGGCTCAGTCGTAGGCCCGTCGTGCCGGCCCGACACGGCCTGAATATTTCGCAGGCCGTGCCGGGCCCACAGTTTTGCGGCCCGAGCCCGGTCGGGCTCGGGCCGGGCTGGCCCGGCACGGCCCATTGGACAGCTATGTAGAGGAAGTTCCTGATAGCAGATCTATGCATGCTATACACGTACTCGATCTGTTTTGGTGTTTGTTCGTGGTCGACATATTGTACGTACTCGCAAAGAGGTAGTAGAGACTGCGTGATTACAAATGTGTCATTATAAATAGTAGAATGAAAATGTAAATATCAAATGGTACGAATAAGGGTTGTAAGTATTTTACCTGAGCTCTGCCATTGAGAAAAAATGGACAGGTCCTATGAGGAGGATCATACTCATAATTATTACACATCCAGAGTCTCAAACCATAAGTGTCCCACATCCCAAGATCTTTAACAAACTGACAATGAGTGCCACATAGACACATTGGCGGTTGTAATCTCTCGGGGATATCGACTCTCTCTTTGTTGTTTGATGGCGAATAAGGTCCGTCCATGGTAAGACGATGTATGGAATGAGTATAATGATGAGATTGTGGTGACGATGCGGAGTCACTCTTATATAGACGATAGAGACATGTAATCGTCCACACTGTGGACGGCTTGTCCAGGCTCGTGTTCAATATGGACAATAAATATAAGATTCAGTAGTATAAATTTCTTAGACGAGTACCGTAATAAATATACCATAACATACATAAATAAAATAGCATGCAGAGTCACATCCAAGTACAGAGGAAATATGAAAGACTATATTTGCAAAAAAAATCAGACACTATTAATATTAAATCATAATATAATAATGCTAAAATAAAAAAATTCCCGCTCCAGCATAAATGTACTTGGGCTGTCTTGTTCCGGCCTGCTCATGCCTCGTGCAGGGTAGCGACAGTCCACATTGGCCCATGGTGCTGTGCCGGTACATTGGCTAATAGCATGGTCAGGCACGGTCCATGAGCTGTCGTACCTGTTATGAATAAAAGTAGAGTAGACAATAGACAAAAGTTTGAGACAATTGAATTATGTCATTCTCATTGATTTCTTATGTTTCTTATATACATGTTCAATGGACACGAGGAGGGAACCACTGCCGTTGTCGCGTCTCTTCACTGATGGAACCGCCGGCCAAGCGAGGAGAAGATGGTGCCGGTAATTACCGGCTTTAACTGTTCACACTATGTATTTCTTAACACCCCCCTTGGATAGTTAATGGCCATTATATGTCTATATGTCTCATTTAAAAACTCTTTAGAAAAAAAAAATCAAGAGACATACATAAAACTTGTGTGCACATTTTCGTTAAAAATCTTTCAATCAGAAATTTTGTAAAACTCATAAAAAGAAAAAGAGTACAATGTAATACTTTAATTAGGATACTTCACAGAAGTTCTCCTCTTGAACCTTGCAAATCTTTAAGTCTTTTCATTTCAATGCCTTTGACAGATTTGTCAAATATGGCTAGTGGTAATGACTTTGTAAATAAATTAGCAAAATTATCACAAGACTTTGTTTGTATTACACTTATCTCTCCATGTTGTTGAAGCTCATAAGGATAAAATAGTTTTGAAGAAATATGTTTCATATAATTAGTCTATGTATCCCGTTTGCATCTGAGCAACACAAGTCGCATTATCTTCATAGATAATTGTAGGTGACTTTATTTTACCTATACCATATGAAGTTTCTATGTGGTTAATCACTATGCGTAACCAGACACACTCTCTTGATGCCTCGTATAGTGCAATTATTTCTGAGTGATTCGTGGACATAGCTATTAAAGTCTGTTTTGAAGACTTCCATGAGATAGCAGTCCCATTGTGTAAAAACACAAAACCCGTTTGTGATATACCATTATGTGGATCAGATAAATAGTCGACATCGGTATATCCGACTAGATAAGATTCTTGTTTCCTTTAAAAGAATAAACCAAAATATATTGTGCCATTTAAATATCTTAAGATATTCTTAATGCCTTTCCAATGACGCATTGTAGGTGTCATACTGTGTCTAGCAAGACAGTTCACTACAAATGTAATGTCGGATCTTGTATTGTTTGCTAGATACATCAATGCAACAATGATACTAAGGTATGGGTATTCTGCTCCCAATACCTCTTCTCCTTCTTGTTTTGGTCTAAATGGATCTTTATCCTTTTTCAAGAAACGAACTATCATTGAAGTCCTTTGGGGGTATACTTTGTCCATATTGAATTTTTCTAATATTTTCTTTACATAAGCATATTGATGCACAAGGATACCCTTCTGTAGATGTTCTATTTGTAATCCTAAACAAAATTTGGTTTTACCCAAATCCTTCATTTCAAACTCTTTCTTAATATCATTGCGTGCTTTATTTATATCCTTCTCATGACCAATGATATTTAGGTCATCAACATATACTGATATTATACAGAAACCAGTATTTGATTTTGTTATGAACACTCATGGACAATCATCATTATTTGAATATCCCTTGTTTAGAAGGAATACTTTTAATCTGTTATACCATATTCTTCCTGATTGTTTTAATCCATACAAGGATTTAACAAGTTGTACACAATACATATTACGATTTACATTTATATTCGGTACAGACATTCTATCAGGAACTTTCATGTATATATTCAGATCTAATGACCTGTATAAATACGCGGCCACGATATCCATCAACTGCATTGATAGATTCTTTTGCATTGCCAGAGATATTAAATATTGAAACGTTATTCCATTCATCACTGGGGAGTATGTTTCATTAAAATCAACTTTGGGTCTCTGTGTAAAACCCTGTGCAACCAGCCTCGCTTTATATCTTACCACCTCGTTATTTTTGTTTCTCTTTCGAACAAAAACCCATTTGAACTCAATTGGAAAGGTTCTTGGAGGCGTATGTATTAATTCAGTAAATATCTTTCTCTTCTTGAGCGAGTTAAGCTCAACTTCAATTGCTTCTTTCCATTTGTTCCAGTCTGAGCGTGTCTTACACTCTGCCATGGTCTTAGGTTCTGGATCATCTTGGAAATTTCAGCAATGATAGTTGAGAAGCATAGGTCTGCAATTGTAGTACTACGATCATAAACTTTCCCCGAACTAGTATAATTAATGGAAATATCTTCTATCCCCTTTGACATCTCATTATTCCCTAATACGAGATTGTCGGGATTTTCCGATCTTCTAGTCTCATTTATATTACGCACTTGAGAACTAGACTGTGGATCATTCACATTCACTTGAGGTTGTATACCTTTTCTTTTTCTCATATTCTTAGGTTTTCTTGGAGCTTTTGTTTTCTCTTTTCTTGGTTGCTTTTCTGAAGCAATATTCTTCCATTTAGGTTCTACCCTCCCCCTCTTCCTTATAGAAAAATTCAGAGTGGTTTTCTTTGGTACCTCCACTCTTTCAGGTGCATTTACCGCGGGATTCCAAGATTTCATAACTCCATTATAATCTGTGAATGAATCTGGCAAATTATTTGCAGCATTTTGCAAATTTATTATTCTCTGAACTTGAAGTTCAGTCTCTTTTGTACGTGGATCTGAGGATATAATATATTTATCATTCCAGTTTATTTCCTACCATTCTGAACTATTCTGAAATTCTCCCCTAATGCCAGGAAATGATCATTATTAAAAATATAGTCAGCGTATCTTTCTGTGAATAAATCAAGAGTCATGAGTTCCAGGTATTTTATGATCGAAGGAGAATGATATACCACATAAATAGCCATTTTCCTATGAGGACCCATTGCCGTACGTTGCGACGGTGAAATTGGTGCATATACTACGCACTTAAATTTCTGCAGATGGGAAATGCTTGGAGTATTACCACGTACTAACTGTAGTGGGGAGAGACTATGATATGCAGTTGGTCACAATTGTATTAAGTCTGCAGCGTGTAAAATTACATGACCCCAACATGTAATAGGTAAATTACAATTATATAATAATGGTCTTGCAATCAACTTTATTCTCTTAATAAGTGATTCAGCCAATCCATTTTGAGTATGTACATATGGTACTGAATGTTGTACTTCAATTCCTTGAGCCATACAATAATCATTGAAAGCCCTTGAACTAAATTCTGCAACATTATCTAATCTTATAGATTTTAGTCCGTGTTCAGGATAATTTGCTTTCAATCTTATGACTTGTGTCATAATTTTAGCAAATACATGGTTTCGTGTCGACAGAAGACACACATTCGACCATCTTGTAGATGCGTCTATTAAAACCATAAAATACCTGAATGGTCCCGATGAGGGGCTTATAGGTCCACAAATATCTCCTTGAATTCTTTTAAGAAATTTAAGTGGTTCTACCTTAATCTTGAGTGGTGAAGGTCTCAAAATTAATTTTCCAGTAGCACAAGCTGTGCACATAAAATCTTAAGATTTCATAAATTTGGCTGAATTTAAATTGTGACCATATGTATTACCTATAATCTTCCTCATCATTCCAACTCCTGGATGTCCAAGTCTTTCATGCCACATTTTGAATGCATCTATTTCTTGGAAGACTACCTTGTATGTAACATGTGGTACGAGTTGTATGTAGTATAATATAATTCAGACGGTAATCATGGCATTCTCTATAGAATATCATAGCTTCCACCGTTTTTCTTAATAATATGGAGAAACTCTTCATTATTTTCTTCATAGATATTTACATGTAACTCATTCATTCGGATATCTCTATAACGTGGTAATGTACGGGTTGAATCGAGATACAAAAGTGCATTCTCAATTGTTACTTGTGTACCCATTGGAAGGACTATAATAAGTCGTCTAGAGCCTACTATATTCGTATCATGTCCAGCAATAGTCAAAATATTCCCAGTTTTTTTGTAAGAGTTTGGAAATACTTTGTCTCTCTAAGTATAGAGTTTTTTGTGCCACTATCCACAAGACACAATTCTTATTCCATAGGATTGACTTCAGGTATCTATATAGAATAATAAATTTATAATAAATTTATTCAGTATAGAATACATACATACATATTTGTAATATCAAAGTATTTACATACTTATATTTACATTACATATCACAATCCTTAGTGTCACTAATATTTACAAAGACGATAGATTAATAAAATCTACTAAGATAAATGGAGCCTATTCTTGGTCTCCAAACACATCGTCGGTATATTCAACGATCATGTTCTAATCATCAATGTAGTCATCATTTGATGGACTTTGCTTTATTTCTTCATCATGTACTTTTCCCGAAGTTGTAGCCTCATCGGATGTAGCATTGAAATGTGCTTCATACGATCCTTTTTCTTTTCCTTCTTCTTTGAGTGATCTTTGATATAAATCAACCAAGTGTTGGAGAGTTTTGCATTTCCTTGCAATATGATTAGGACCACCACAACGGTGGCACTTGAAAGGTTTCTTTCCTTTCTCCTTTTTCTGTCCCTTGGATTTATTCTTCTTGTGCTTATTATACTTGCCTTTCTTGAATTTACCAACATTTTTAGATGATTTAGGATCATCATTCTTTTCTTTACCCTTTGAACCATAGTTGGCCTCAGGCAGTGGAGCAGTACCAACAGGACGTTGGTGAATATTTCTCATAGTGGATTCATCATGGTTCTCTGCTTGTAGAAGGTCTTGTATGAGTTCTGAGTAACATTGATAATTTCTGGCACGATATTGATGCTTTAAGATCCTATCTAATGGAAGCATAGTAGTGAAAGTGAAAGCATCTAGGCCCCCATGAGGTATGGTTTCGGTGATTAATGACAACCATTGGATTTTACTAATGAATTTGTGAATGCAAGGTCCCCATAATCACTCAATAAAATGAAATCAATATGTCACTGGAGACCCCTAACAATCAATGTATAAGATCAAATCAATGATATGAAGACAAGAAGTGAAAGCTCTTATGTCAAAGTCATTCAACTTTAAATTGACAACATTCAATGCTTAAAGATCATCAGAAATACCTTTGCAATAAATGTCAAAGAGGTCAATCGAGCAAGACACAAAATAATCACTTAGAAACAACTCAAAGCAAACAAAATCAACTCACCGGATCAACCGATGATACCTCAGAACAACACATCGGTCGAGTTGGTTCAACTGAAGAAGATCTCAGAACAAAGTACTCACCGGATCATCCGATGTGAATGGCTCAGCAACATCGGTCCATCAGTACAGTTTGCAATATCATTGGACCAAGTGTAGTACCGAATCATCTGATGTACAGAGAAGCACACATCGGTCGATTACTCCAGTAAGCATCAAGTTTGAGAAAATTCTGGAGGAAGAGCCACCGGATCATCCGATGAGAAGACAATATCAACATCGGTCTAACAACGATCATATCTAACACAATGACGTCAACTAAAGTAACTTGACCAATGATAACTAAAGGGGGGACATCGGATCATCCGGTGTTCACAGTAAAGTTCTGTCAGCCTACTTTTCCAACGGCTATTTCGGGGAGGCTGGCTATAAATACCCCCTAATCCTGTCATTTCGTCAAGTCTTGATCACCAGACACCATCAACACATCCACAAGCATTCAAGACCAAGAGCAATCATCTCCACATCATTTCGATCACCTATACACCAAGAGTTAGGCTAGAACTAGCTAGAGAGAGAGCTTGTGTGCCTCCATTCTGGGTGAGTGGGCTCTCTAGGATAGTGAGAGAGCCTCAAGGGAGTGCCCTTGGTGTTTGTAACTGTGAGGAGACTTCCGGAGCTTGCCAAGGCATTTGTGGAAGCCCAGAGGGTCGAAATTGTACAAGGCTTGAGCTCCACCCTGCCAAGGGAGGCAAACGGAGAGGAATAGTGAAGACCCCTCGTCTCGGTGACTTGGGTGTGGCAAAACCCTTTGGTGGGTGCCACAACGTGGATGTAGGAAGATCTTGACGGTCTTGCCGAACCACGGGATAAATCCTCGTGTCTCCTCGGGAGTTTGCATCCTTCTCCCTTCCCTTACTTTTATGCATTTTATATTTCGCGCAGTTTCTATCTACTAGAATGGATAGATAGTTTGCGTAGGGAATTGGGCTTTAGAAATTAAGTTTTATTGCTTAGAATTTTTCAAAAGAAGCCCAATTCACCCCCCCCCTCTTGGGCATTCGGCCCTTACAATTGGTATCAGAGCAAGGTTGCTCATAGGATCGTTCTAGCTTCACCGCTAGAGAGCTAAAATGACCAAGGTTGGGGGTTCGGTTCCTATCTTTGAGGGCACGAACTTTGCCTATTGGAAAGCACGCATGCGCGCTTATCTAGAGGCTATTGCGCCCGAAGTATGGGAAGCGACCCACGCGGGGTTTGGAGAACACAATTATGTTGGTGATCAAATTAAATGGGATGCTAAAGCTAGGAATGCAATCTATGAATGTATTAGTCAAGATGTGTTTTCTAGGATTGCTAGCAAGGAAAAAGCTTGTGAAATTTGGGCGTGCTTAATAGAGATTCATGAGGGTTCTTCTAGAGTCAAGGAACTTAAATATCACATGCTTAAAGCAAAATATGATGAATTTAAGATGCTACCCCATGAAAATGTCAATGAGATGTTCTCTCGCTTAAATGTGCTTATTGAAGAAATAAATGCTCTTGACATTGCTTCTCTTGGCAAGGGACTCATCAACCGCAAGATCCTCATGCTCCTTCCCAAGCCAAAGTACAACAGCATCAACTCCATGCTCCAAAAAGAGTCGCTTGACCACATTGAAGTTTCGGAGCTCATTGGAGAAATACACGCTCATGAGATGAGTGTGCTTGGGATGATGGAGCAATCATCTTCAAAGACAATTGCTCTAAAGGCCTCCACCAAGAAAACAAGCTTCAAGAAGAAGAAGGTGGTTGAGCCTAGCTCAAGTGAAGAAGAACAAGCCTCAAGTGAAGATGATGATGATGAGCTTGCGTTGATGATGAGAAAGTTCTCACGCTTGAACTCCAAGATCACTAAGAAGGGAGACACATTTGATCCAAAGAAGAGAGCATTATACCAAGGAGAGTGATCACAAGACTTGCTACAACTGTGGTGATCAAGGCCACATCTCCTATGATTGTCAAAAACCGGACAAAAGAAGAGAGAACCACAAGAGCAAGCATCACAAGCTTGAAGGAAGTGATGATGATGAAGAAGAGGCCAAACCCAAGCCAAGATCCTTTGGGAGAGAAACATGACAAGAGCAAGAAGGCAAGGCTCTTCCCAAAGAAGAGAAATGGCCCACAAAAGGTGTTCATGTGTGAGGCAAATGAATGGGTCACCGATGAAGAAACAAGTGATGAAGAGAGTAAAGAGGAAGAACAAAGCTTGGCCGGCCTCGCCATCGCCAACAATGATGATGCACCTCTTCATCCACTGCCCATGTGCTTCATGGCGAAAGGTAACACCAAGGTATGTGACGACTCTAGCGATGATGAGCTTTCCCCCGATGATTTAACTTCTTTGATAAATGAATATCATGCTATCATTAAGAGGGAAAAGAGTAAGGTTAAAGTGCTTGAAGAAACTCGTGCTAGACTTGAGAGTGCTAACCTTGATTTGCTTGACAAGTATGAAAGCATACTCAAAGATCATGACACGCTCAAATCCCATGTCAAGCAAATTGAGGAAGAAAAGGCTAAAATCAAGATAGATAATCATGAACTTAACTTAGCACACCAAACACTCTTGGAAGAGCACAACAAGTTAACACAAGAAAATCAAATACTTAACCTTGCTCATGACATGCTTGATCAAGAATTGAAAAATATGAAGAAGCAAACTCTTAATGATAACATATCCATTACTTCTCATGCCACTAATGCTTTGCACAAGTCTTTGCCTTTGAAAGCTAATGCTAGGGAGAAGGACTTGTTGGAAGAAATTGAGAGTCTCCGCACTAGTGTGGCTAGACTTTCAAAAGGGGAAGTCAAACACAAGGAAATCCTCTTCCAACAAGCAAAGGCCTTCAACAAAATAGGATTTGGATCCTTCCCGGTGCCCAACAAAGGAAACGTGCCCTCACTAGAGCTAAGAACAAGCTTCATCAAAGAAGTTGGTTCTTATTGCCAACATTGTGAGGTCACCGATCACCACACAAGGGAGTGCCCTCTTCCTAACCGACCCTCTCCCAAGCTTCCTGCTAATTACAAATCTACTTTCAATGATCGTTATTATCTCTTAAGTAAAGTAGATGGCAAGGTGAAGGCTAGGTTCATTGGCAAGGACAAGAAGGACATGAAGGGGAAGCTCCCCAAGCAACTTTGGGTCCCAAAGACACTTGTATCACACATACAAGGACCTAAGTTGGCTTGGGTGCCTAAAGTTAAAAATTGAATTCATGTGTGTAGGTGAACTACAAAGCCGGAGGAAAGCATTGGGTACTCGATAGCGGGTGCACCCAACATATGACCGGCAATGATGGCATGTTCACCATCATAGAAAACCCCGACAATCATGAACAAGTCACCTTTGGTGATAACTCTAAGGGAAAGGTAATTGAGTTAGGTAAAATTGCCATTTCAAATGATTTGTCCATTTCTAATGTTTTGTACGTTAAGTCACTTAGCCTTAATTTACTTTCTATTGCACAACTATGTGATCTTGGACTAACATGCACATTTAGCAAAAATGATGTTGTTGTGAGTAGTGAAACAAGCAAAGACATAGTCTTCAAAGGATTTCGGCATGGAAATCTCTACCTAGTAGATTTCTCCAACAAGAATGCTAGCTTATCCACTTGCCTTTTCACTAAGACAAGCTTGGGTTGGCTATGCCACCGACGCATAGCGCACATTGGGATGAGCAAACTCAAGAAGTCATTCAAGCTTGGGATGGTGACCGGCGTGAAGGATGTCACATTTGAGAAGAACAAGCTTTATAGCGCTTGTCAAGCCGGGAAGCAAGTTGCTTCACACCACCCAATGAAGACAATGGTGTCAACCTCCAAGCCACTTGATCTACTCCACATGGACCTCTTCGGACCGTCCACATATCAAAGCCTTGGTGGTAACCTCTATTGTCTCGTTATTGTTGATGACTATTCTCGCTATGCTTGGACTTTATTTCTAGGTGACAAGAGTGAAACTCCGGAAGTGTTCAAGACCTTCGCCAACCGCGCTCAAAGGGAATTTCAACTTCCCATCATCAAGGTTCGGAGTGACAACGGCACCGAATTCAAGAACTACAACATTGGGGAGTGTGAAAGTTGCCTAGAGGGGAGTGAATAGGCTAATCGACCTGCAAATGACTGAATAAAACGAGATTAAATCACAGGGGGCGGACTAGTCCGGTCTGGGGGCGGACTAGTCCGGTCAGCCTGCGTGAAGAACCCTAAAAAGTGTTTCTAGCAAGTTTTAAAGGGATTTTCTCGAGGCTACAAGTGAGGATATGTTTAAGACAAGTTTAGAAACTATCAACACAAGAGTGAGTCAAGTTTTAATAAGATTAAGCAATGTGAGGCACAAGACAAGACTAGCAACCCTAGAGCTAAGTATGCGATAAACAAAATACGAAGAACACGGAGACACAAGGATTTTATCCCGAGGTTCGATTCCACACAAGAATCTACGTCCCCGTTGAGGAGTCCACAAAGGACCGGGTTCACCAACCCTTCCCTCACCAAGTTTACCGCACGGGCCTAACTTGGTTCTCCACTATCTCAAAGTGCGAATACAAGATTCGTTGGGGCTTCTCACAATCTGAGGCTCCCACACCACAAAGATGATCAACAACGCAAAACACACTCAACACACAGCTCACAAAGACTCAATGAGTGCAAGAGATCAAACCGGGAGCACAAGCGCGATGTTCTTCCTCTTCTCCACCTCACTAAACCCTAATCCACACAAGAATTAGTTTTAGAGGGAAAGTTGGCAAGAAAGAGGCTTAAGAGTGCTCCAAGTTGGCTGTGGCGGCGCTAGGGTTCAAGAGTGTTCAAGTGTTAGGTTCAAAAGAACCCAGGGGACCTCTATTTATAGAGGTCCCAAGCCCATACTGCTGACTTCTGCAGAAGGGCGGACTAGTCCGGCCTCAGGACCGGACTAGTCCGGCCTAGGGGACCACTGACCTCTTGTTAGGCCCCGACAGCTGACACGCTATCGTCACACTACCCGCCAAACTTCAAATTCAAACGGTCACTTCAACAACGGACTAGTCCGGTCACCACCGGACTAGTCCGATCTCACACAGAGCCTTTTGCTCCGCGCGAAAACGGACTAGTCTGAGGACCACGGACTAGTCCGGCCCCAAGGGCGGACTAGTCCGGTCCTCCCAGACTTAGCCACAGGACCACTTTCAGCACACCAACCCGGACTAGTCCGGCCCCACGGGCGGACTAGTCCGTTCTCACTCAGGACCTCTTGGTCCGGTCTAAAACAGACAAGTCCGTGGTTTTGAGACTTAGTCCCCAAAACCCACTCACTGCTACTCGGACTAGTCCGGCCATGAACGGACTAGTCCGATCTCAGTCAGACCCTTCTGGTCCGGCCGACAACGGACTTGGCCGGCCAGGGACGGACTAGTCCGGCCACCTGCACGGACTAGTCCGGCCCTACTGCCAGACTGCTTTTCCACTCTTTTCTCTCAAGGGGTTTGACCTCTAAAACACTTTGAGCTCCCAAACTTGATCTCAATGCACTTTACACACGCACCCTCCTATTTCTACGGCTAGTCTAACTCAACACGCTAGAAACCCTAGTTTCCACGCTTCGAGTTGAATCCGTTTCCTTCCTTTTCCTTTTTGAGGGTTTGCGTCTCCGATCGAGTCCACACCTGTGCTAAGATCACTTGAGCTCATTAGCGACTTAATTGTCGTCATCAATCATCCAAAACCCACGGGGAACCTAGATGCACTTTCAGAGTGGTGTGACCGTGAAGGAGTGAAACATGAGTTTTCGGCCACATACACTCCTCAACAAAATGGTGTCGTTGAAAGAAAGAACAAGACACTCATCACTCTTGCAAGAGCAATGCTTGATGACTACGGCACGTCAGAGAAGTTTTGGGCCGAAGCAATCAACACGGCGTGCCATGCCGCAAATAGGGTCTATCTCCATCGACTACTTCAAAAGACCCCGTACGAGCTTCTCATTGGGAGAAAGCCCAACATCTCCTACTTTCGAGTCTTTGGATGCAAGTGCTACATCTACCGCAAGAAAAGGCTCGGTAAGTTTGAAAGAAGATGTGATGTTGGTATATTCCTTGGTTATGCATCAAACTCAAAAGCATATAAAGTATTCAACCAAACCTCCGGTTTAGTTGAGGAAAGTTGTGATGTTGAGTTTGATGAATCTAATGACTCCTAAGAGGAGAGTTTTGGTCATGATGAAATAGATGATGAGCCTCTACGAGAAGCCATGAAGAACATGACCATTGGAGACATCAAGCCGGAAGTTGAGGAGAGCCATGATCAAGGGGGAGCTTCAAGTTCCAACAACAACACCTCCATGGCGCCTCAAGTTGACGAAGAAGAGAAGGATGATCCATTGCCAACTCAAGACTCACAAGCACAACAACATCAAGAGGAAGAAGAAGTCCATGATCAAGTCCAACCACAAGAGGAGCAACATTCATCACCTTCGCCAAGTGCTTCACAACCACTTATGAGGCATGGACGCATCTCCAAGGCGCATCCAATGGACCAAATCATTGGAAGTCCATCAAGGGGTGTAAGCACACGTTCTCGCCACTTTGCTTCATTTTGTGAGCACTACTCGTTTGTTTCGTGTGTAGAACCCACTCACATTGAGGAAGCACTCCAAGACCCAAATTGGGTGATGGCCATGCAAGAAGAACTCAACAACTTCATCCGCAATGAAGTTTGGGTGTTGGAGGAGCGACCCAAGGACAAGAACGTCATCGGAACAAAGTGGGTGTACCGCAACAAACAAGACGAGAATGGCGTTGTGGTCCGCAACAAGGCTAGACTTGTGGCCAAAGGGTTCTCGCAAGTTGAAGGACTAGACTTTGGGGAGACATTTGCCCCGGTCGCCCGGATAGAAGCCATCCGTATAGTCCTTGCTTTTGCTTCACATCATAATATTAGACTTTATCAAATGGATGTGAAAAGTGCCTTTCTTAATGGTTACATTAACGAGCTTGTTTATGTTGAACAACCTCCCGGGTTTGAAGATCCAAGGAATCCTAATCATGTGTATAGGTTGCACAAGGCGCTCTACGGGCTCAAGCAAGCACCTAGGGCGTGGTATGAACGACTACGGGATTTTCTTATCATGCAAGGATTCAAGATCAGGAGGGTGGACACTACACTCTTCACCAAGGACATGAACGGAGATTTGTTCATTCGTAAAATTTATGTTGATGATATTATTTTTGGTTCAACTAACAAAGCTCTTAGTCATGAGTTTTGGCAAAATGATGTCTAGGGAATTTGAGATGTCAATGATTGGAGAGCTCAACTTCTTCCTTGGATTTCAAATCAAGCAACTTCAAGAGGGGACCTTTGTCTATCAAGAGAAGTACACCAAGGACCTCTTGAAGAAATTTGAGATGGGAGATTTGAATGTAGGCCTAGAGGGGGGGGGGGGGTGAATAGGCCTTCTTGAATTTTCTCGGCTCCTGTAACACTCAACAACAAAGTCAATACCAGATACATCGGACTAGTCCGGTAAAGTGCGGACTAGTCCGGTTTTCACGGGCTAAGTTGATCAAGTTCAGTCAATTTGATTGATTCGTTAATGTTTACAGCGGAAATATAAACTTGAATGACAGTTTAATAGTTGTATGTCAAATTCTATTACAATTAAGGCTCTTGTTCAACAATTTAACTCAAATTGAACAAAGTGAATCAAACCCTAGATTAAGTTGATCAATTAAGATGAAGAACGCAAAAGGACAAGACACACGATTTATCCCGTGGTTCAGCTACCACGAAGGCAACCTACGTCCACGTTGAGGAGCCCACAAAAGGACCGGGTCTTCTCCAACCCTTCCCTCGTCGGATCGCCACGAAGGCCAATCCTCTTCCACTAATCACAAAGGGTAAATAACCAAGTTGAAGGGGCGTTCTCACACATTGAGAGCTCCTTTGATTACAACTTACAAAGCCACCAATAACACACTCGAAAATTACAAATTGAAACGCAAGAGTGTGTTAGAGAATCAAACCAAGAGCTCAATGACGTGTGCCAAGTGTCTCTCCAATGATCTAGAAGTGATATTCAATAGATTGATCGATTTTGCACTTAATTTCGTGGAGAGAGGTGGTTTTTGAGTCTCTTGGGAGGTGTGATGGCGCTAGGGTTCGAGAGATTGTAAAAGTGGGCCGTGCACCTCTATTTATATGGGGTTTCTAAAAGTGACCGTTAGGGTTCAGAAAGATCGGACTAGTCCGTGGTGGTCACCGGACTAGTCCGGTGTGCTGTGTGTAGCAAACCCTAAGTGTCCAGGAATATCGGACTAGTCCGGTTGAAAACGGACTTGTCCGATTTCACTACTGGAAATCTTCGGACTAGTCCGATTGCCATCGGACTTGTCCGGACATATGAAACCCTAAGTGTTTAGGATGACAAGTCCGCACTTGGAGGACTTGTCCGATTTAGATCAGTGTGTATATCGGACTAGTCCGTGTAGACACCGGACTTGTCCGAAGTGGATCAGAAAGAATATCGGACTAGTCCGGATCACAACGGACTTGTCCGATTTTGTGTGACTTGTGCATTGTGTTGAGGACTAGTCCGCATTGGGGAGGACTAGTCCGAAGTGGATCAGAAAGATATCAGACTAGTCCGGTGTATATCGGACTTGTCCGATCTAGTGCAGAAAGTGATATCGGACTAGTCCGGCTGATATCGGACTAGTCCGGTCCTGTATAACTTTGTGCATTGTGTGTGTGTGCTTGAAAGTGATTGAGCTCTTGGGTGTGTTTCCTTAACACACTCCATACATAATAATCTACTATTTTCTTGAGCTCAAATTCACTTTGCTTCTCATTTCCCTTCTTTTTGGCATTTTGCTCATTTTTCATTATTTGCCTGCATTCATCTCAACAAAAGGATTAGGATCCCAATTGCTTGTCAAAAATCATCCAAAACCCACAAGGGAGTCCTAAATGCACTTTCAATCTCCCCCTTTTTGGTGATTGATGACAACCAATTGAGATTTCACAAAATAAGGCAAAAAATAAGATTTTCATAAAGTATGCACATATGACTCAAAAATACATCAAGCAACAAGAGAATTATCCATATGTGCATTCTTTATGGTGGGATGCATACTAAGTGCATGAATACATTGAGAATGACAGAATTTGCATTAATCAACCGATGCCAAGTGCATATGACATTCCAGGAGCAAAAATGCAGTTTTCATCACATACTCGCAAATAAATTGAGCAATTCATCACAAGTCAAACTTTAATATGAAAACAATGTTAAACTATTACAATCACAAATAAAAGTACAGAGAAGGCTCTCTCCTCGCATCCTATTACAGCTAAAGCTAAGACTTGACTCCCCCTCAATCTCTCCCCCTTTGGCATCAAGACACCAAAAAGAGAGAGAGAGGAAGGTCCTAGGTTCTTCACTCTTCGCTGTCTGTCCTCTCGTCATCTTATTCGTCTTCTTCGCTCTCCGCTTGACGAGGAGGAGAGGGAGGAGGAGGAGCGGAGCTGTTCGAGCCCCCAATGCCAAAATAGGAAAGCTCGGAGGGGGACAAGGGCTCGAGCTCGGAGATGTCAAGATCAGAATCTTCAGAAATTACTGGAGATCCAATGGGGTTGATCTCCAGCTTTTCACTCAGTTTCTTCACATTGGCTTTGATATATCTCATATCCTCCTTCCTCTTCTGATTGAGTTTATGAAGCTTTACTTCAGTCTTCTTGCAGGAGGAGAATATCGCGGACAAGTATTTGAGGATCCCACATGCGGATCCTCCCCGAGGGGCTTCCCTGGAGGGGGGAGGAGCCCTAGCAGCATCTCTTTCTCTTGTCGGTGCCTCAGGACTTGAGGCCGGCGAGGGAGCAGCCTGGACACTCACAGGCTGAGGCTTCTGAGGCCTCAGGGGAGTGTGCTCTACATCCTTCATGAATTCTATTCATGTGACCTTCTCAATCATGAACATCAAGTAGGGAGCATAGCCACAGGACCGGTTGGGGGTGCTTGAGATGTTGACCATGTCGTTCCATATGTAATCTGCAATATCAAACTGTCTCTTCTTGCTTATGACCCTCATTAGAGTCCGGAGGTAGCCCTGTACACTCCCTGCATCCCCATCCTTGGGGGCAATGGTCTTCCGGAAAACTCTGTTCAGAACCACAAAGAAGGACTTCATGTTCTTTGTGGAGGGAGGAACATACTTAGAGTTGGGCTCATACAAGAACTTCATTATGTCCCTCTCAATGACCCCTATGTTGTGGATGATCAGGTGGTCATATCCAGCAGAGTATAAATGGAGCAAGCTTGCAAAATCCTCCTGAGTGATGGAGTACTTGGATCCATGGGTCATCCAAGTCACACTCTCTTCATCTTCACTCGAGAAGTGGCACGTTGCATAGAATTGTGCAATCACTTCATCATTCCAATTGTGTCTGAAGGCAAACAGATCCTTCAGACCGTGCCTTTCTGCTGCAGCAATGACCTCATCAAAAGCTGAGCACTTCTTCTTCTCTAGGTGGGCCCAGTCAATCCACTGACTGCGCACCACCGGAGTCTTCATCGGCAGGTAAACCAGCCTGTAGAAATCTGCATGGAAGTTTGACCAAAACCTTCCATCAACTGCCTGCTTTGGCCTTCCATAGCAATCAATGCTTCTTAGCTTGGCTGCCACATCGCTGCCTTTCCCATTGAATTTCTCTTCATTGGGGTCCCGGACCCCTTCTCTGGGAGCATGAAGCTTCAGGGCCCAACTGGCCCCATTGCGACTCCCTTGCCCTTTCCCTTTGCTTGACGAAGGCCACTTGAAGACGTAGCAGCCTTCGAGGAAGGCTTTTTGACACAGACCTTCCTCCGAACCTGGGGAGGGGAGGTAGCAGGCTTGGAAGGTCTTTCTTGGCGTTTCTTACCAAGACCCGCCGAGGACCGAGGTGCCACCTCGTGGTCCAACTCGGCCTCAAAGTCGGAGATCTCGTTGTCGGAGCTCGACATGATCTGAGAATGATTGAGCAAGAATAATGACAAGTTATACAAGGCATAGGTAAGACAAGATAGCAATGGATGGCATTAAGGAATTAAAGAATTAGGTTTCAGGTTCAGAAACATCGGACTTGTCCGGTGCTCAGGCACGGACTAGTCCGTGCATGGACCGGACTAGTCCGGTGTTCATCCTCAAAAACCTAACAGATTGGACAGGATACAATCCCTAATGCAAATCTAGTCTAGCATACACGTAGTACATCAACTAATCATGTAACTAGTGAAGGGTGCTAGGCCAAACAATCAACAATTGAGAAAAACACGATTTCTAGGATTTTGAAGATTTTTACCGAAGAAATCGATGGAGGCTCGAAGTTTTGGGGGTTGGAGGCCGGACTAGTCCGCTAGCTTCAATCCCCAAGTCTTCAAGCTTGATCTCCGCCCAAATGAGTGGCTTTTCGACGGAGGATGCAAAAGATCGCCTTGGGAGCTCGAGCGCAAGAGAGAGGAAGCCTAGAGCGAATGTGAGGGTGAGGAGATTAGGGTTTGGTGGCGGCTAGGGTTATGGACACGAAAAATCAGACAAGTCCGAACATGACCGGACTAGTCCGGAGTCATCCAGAGACCTCTATCGGACTAGTCCGTGGTCTATCGGACTAGTCCAGCCTAACCGACACTCTGCGGACTAGTCTGCATGGGCGGACTAGTCCGGGTAACCACGGACTAGTCCGTGGTCACCAGGAAAGAATTGCATAGCCCATTCATATATATTTGAAGGTTCAATAATAGAGAATAGAGAGGCAAAACAATTCAAGTAATCTTGATGAATTTGACCAGTAAGCATACAACAATCATACAATGATCAAAATTCATCAAGATCTAATAATTGACATAGTTTTTCGAGAGAAAAATGGAGAGGGATGATTTTCACAATTCAATCAACATTTTTGAAGCAATCATACAGGTATGCAACTTTTCAAGCCACACTCCGAGAATCAAGAATATTTAGCTCATTTCGGAGTTCGCAAAAACGCTTTACATCAAGTGGCTTGGTGAATATGTCGGCCAATTGTTTTTGGGTGTTGACATGTGAGATGGTTATGTCTCCTTTCATGGAATGGTCTCTCAAGAAATGATGTCTTATGTCTATATGTTTAGTCCTAGAGTGCTCAACTGGATTGTGGACTATTTTAATGGCACTCTCATTATCACAAAGGAGAGGAATACGGTTCATATTGTAACCGTAATCCCTTAGAGTTTGTCGCATCCAAAGGAGTTGTGCACAACAACTCCCGGCTGCAACATACTCCGCTTCGGCTGTGGATAATGCAATGGAATTTTGTTTCTTAGATGACCAAGAAACCAAAGATCTTCCTAGGAATTGGCATGTACCAGAGGTGCTTTTTCTATCAACTTTGCACCCGGCATAATCTGCATCGGAGTAACCAATGAGATTGAATTTGGAGCCTTTTGGGTACCAAAGACCAAGGTTGGGTGTATGAACTAAATATCTCAAGATTCTTTTTACGACTGTCAAGTGACATTCCTTAGGGTTAGCTTGAAATCTTGCACACAAACATACACTCAACATAATATCTGACCTAGATGCACATAAGTAGAGTAAAGATCCAATCATGGAGCGATATACCTTTTGGTCGACGCTCGGTCCATACTCATTGAGATCCAAGTTGCCATTCGTAGCCATGGGAGTCTTTATGGGCTTTGCCTTGTCCATGCCAAACTTCTTGAGTATGTCCTGCGTGTACTTGGTTTGGCTTATGAATGTTCCTTCCCTTTGTTGCCGCACTTGGAATCCCAAGAAGTACTTCAATTCTCCCATCATTGACATTTCAAATCCGTCTGTCATAATTCTACTAAATTCTTCACAGAAAGATTGGTTAGTTGACCCAAAAATTATATCATCAACATAGATTTGGCAAATAAAAAGATCATTATCTAGATTCTTTGTGAATAATGTATAATCTACTTTGCCAATTTGAAAACCATTATCAATTAAGAAATCTCTAAGACACTCATACCAAGCTCTAGGAGCTTGTTTGAGGCCATAGAGAGCCTTACGCAGTTTATATACGTGGTCGGGGAACTCTTCATCTTCAAACCCGAGTGGTTGCTCCACGTACACCTCTTCCTTGATCGGTCCGTTGAGGAAGGCGCTTTTCACGTCCATTTGATACAGCTTGAAATCATGGTGAGTAGCATATGCAAGTAATATTCTAATTGATTCAAGCCTAGCTACTGGAGCTAAAGTCTCATCGAAATCCAAACCTTCGACTTGTGAGTAACCTTTGGCCACAAGTCGTGCCTTGTTTCTTGTCACCACTCCGTGTTCGTCTTGCTTGTTGCGGAAGACCCACTTGGTGCCCACTATATTTGCATTGAGTCTTGCCACAAGTTCCCAAACCTCGTTTCTCTTGAAGTTGTTCAACTCTTCTTGCATTGCCACCACCCAGTCCGGATCCTTCAATGCATCCTCAGTCCTGCGTGGTTCCAAAAAGGAGACAAACGAGTAATGCTCACAAAAATTAGCTATACGAGATCTAGTGGTTACTCCCTTTTGTATGTCACCGATGATGTTGTCGATTGGGTGATCCCTTTGAATGCATTGGTGTACTCTTGGGTGTGGCACTTGGAGAGTTGTGTGTTGGTGATCATTTTCTTCTCCCCCTGAGTGGTTGCCCTCGTTGATTTGTTGATCATCTTCATATTCCTGTGATTGATCTTGTATCGAAGCTCCCCCTTGATTGTTGATCTCCTCTTGTGGTTCACTTTCCTCTTGTATTTGTGACGATGACTCTTGTGGTCGAACTTCGCCTAGAGCCATTCTCTTCAATGCTTGATAAGGAGCTTCTTCTTTACCTAATTCACATTGATCAACTTGCTCCTTTTGGGAGCCATTAGTTTCATCGAACACTACGTCACGTGCCACTTCAACAAGTCTGGAGGCCTTGTTGAAAACACGATAGACGTAAGTGTTCGAATCATAACCAAGCAAGAAACCTTCATCGTACTTCAAAGCGAACTTTGAAGTCCTGGGCTTCTTGTTCAAGATATAACATGGAGAGCCAAAAACTCAAAAATATGAAATGTTTGGTTTGTTACCGGTGAGTAGCTCATAAGGAGTCTTCTTGAGTAGTCGATGAAGGTAGAGTCGATTTGCGGCGTGGCAAGCGGTGTTAATTGCTTCCGCCCAAAATCGATCCAAAGTCTTGTATTCATCGAGCATTGTTCTTGCCATCTCTATGAGCGTTCGGTTCTTCCTTTTGGCAACTCCGTTTTGTTGTGGAGAGTATGGTGCTGAAAATTCGTGCTTGATTCCCTCCTCATCAAGGTACTCCTCCACTTGTATGTTCTTGAACTCCATGCCGTTGTCGCTCCGAATACTCTTGATCGATAGTGAGAACTCGTTTTGCGCTCGCTTGAAGAATTTCTTGAGTGTCCCTTGTGTTTCTGACTTGTCATGCAAAAAGAACACCCAAGTGAAGCGGGAAAAATCATCAATAATGACTAAACTGTATTTATTACCGCCGATGCTTATGTAAGCAATTGGACCAAACAAGTCCATATGAAGTAGTTCGAGCGGTCTTGTCGTAGTCATGATGTTCTTTGCGGGATGATGTGCTCCAACTTGCTTCCCAGCTTGGCACGCGCTACAAGGCCTGTCTTTCTCAAAAACATCTTTCAAACCTCGGATGTGATCGCCCTTGAGGAGTTTTTGAAGATTCCTCATACCAACATGTGCTAGCTGTCTATGCCACAACCAACCCATGTTGGTTTTTGCAATCAAGCATGTGTCGAGTTTGGCTTTATCCTTGTTGAAGTCAACAAGGTAAAGCTTTCCCTTCAACATACCCTTGAATGCAACGGAACCATCACTCCTCCTTGAGACGGTCACACCCTCGTTAGTGAACAAGCAATTATAACCTTTGTCACATAATTGAGATATGGACAACATGTTATAATCTAAAGATTCAACATGTAAAACATGAGAAAGAGTGTGTTCAGAGGATATTGCTATTTTACCGGTACCGAGCACCCTTCCTTGACTATTATCTCCGAAGTAGATGCCTTCGTTTGGGTCCTCGTTTTCTTCATATTCCACGAACATCCTCCTTTCTCCGGTCATGTGGTTGGTGCATCCACTGTCTAGCACCCATTTGGATCCACCGGAGGAATAGGCCTGCAGAAACAAATTATGCCTTGGTTTTAGGTACCCAAGCTTGCTTGGGTCCTTGGAGGTTAGTTACAATACATTTGGGCACCCACACATGGGATTTTGTGTTCCCATGGCGTGGCCCAACATAATAAGCATAAACTTTACCAAGATTGTTTCTCATTAATACATAAGAGGCATCAAAGGTTTTGAACAAAAGTTGTTGTTGTTTATGGATCGGACTAATCTGGGTGACCGGACTTGTCCGGATGACCGGACTTGTCCGGACCACAACCGGACTAGTCCGGTGTTCATGAGAGTTCGGGTTCTTAATTTTCGAGTTACCAGGTTGTGAGGGTCCTCCCTTCACAAAGGTAATCATTCCCTTGTTATTCTTATGACTTCCAGCATTTTGCTTTCCATCATAAGAGTAACCAATGCCATACTTGACATTTGGAGGTCTTTGGACCAAGTATGCACTACGTGCATAGTTGATCCTCTCCTTGTCAAATATTCCACATTGGGTAGGATTTTTATCCTTTGTGGAGGTAGACTTTTCCTTCAAACTGGTGTTGATTTTACCACATTTGCACATATGAACAAGATTAGTTGAAGTGGGTTGAGAAGGTAGACTTGAAGAGGAGGAAGATTCACTTAGCTTGAGTGACTCAACTTGCACTTCAAGGATCTTGTTAACCTTGATCAGGTCATCAAGTTGATCCTTGATTGCAGCGTTTGAGTTGGTTAACTTCAAGCAAGTTTTCTTGCTTGAAGCTAGCTCAAGCTCTAGTGAGCTATTTTTCTCCTTTTCAAGAACTAGAAGATTGTCAAGTTCGACATACTTCTCCTTTTGGGAGATAATCATGTCCTCTTGACGATCAATTAGCCATTCCTTCTCAACAAGTTGGTCAAGTAAAAATTTCATTTTAGCAGCATTTTTTCTATCTAATCCAATTAACATATCTTCATCATCACTATCTAGTTCATCATTACTTGAGTAGGAATGCATGGAAGGAGTTTTTATGTTTACCTTGTGTTTACCTTCCTTTGCCATGAGGCAAGTGCCATTTCCCTTCTTTGTATCGAGCGTGGGGAAGAGTGTGGGTTTCTTGGACGTGCTTTCAATGGCTATGCTAGCCATCTCTTCTTCATCGGATGATGAGGACTCATCGTTTGAGTCCCACTCCTTTCCAATGTGTGCTTGTTCAGCTTGTTTCTTCTTCTTGAAGAATTTCTTCGGTTGAGGCTTGGCTTCTTTATTCTTCTTCTTGTTGTCCTCATACGGGCAATCGACTATAAAGTGGTTATACTCACCACAATTATAGCACGCCCGCCTCATCTTCGGCTTTGTCCTCTCCTTGTACTTGCCTTCACTTGATTTTGTTCCTTGTCTTTTCTTCATTATTCTTTTGAACTTTTTCATGAACAAAATCATATCCTCTTCGTCCAGCTCACTGCTTTCATCATCGCTGTCCTCCTCAAGCTGTGCTTCTCTTGCTTCTTTGGATAGAGGCTTGAGTGTGGACTTTAAGGCAACTCCCTTCTTCTTGGCCGATGTGAGGTCGGCTATTTCTTTGACGTGCTTGGCTTGTTTCTCCATCATTTCAAAGTTGATGATTTTGCCAAGCAATTCATCTGGAGTCATCCTCTTGTACCCGGGACTTTCTCTGATCATAGAGCATAGTGTGACATTGTGAGGCATAAAGGCTCTAAGGATGAGCTTTACAACCTCGTGGTCATTCCACTTCTTGCTCCCATATGATCGAACCTTGTTTACAAGTGTCTTCAATCGATTGTACATGTCCTGGGGAGACTCGTCTTCCTCAATTGCGAACCTTCCTAGTTCGCCTTCGATCATTTCAATTTTCGCCTCCCGCACATGCCGGTCACCTTCATGGGCTGTTTGTAGTGTGTCCCATATTTCCTTGGCAATCTCCAGTCCGTCCACCTTTGTGAATTCATCTCGACTTAGAGAGGAGGTGATTACGGCTGCGGCTTGAGCGTTTCTGTGGATGGCCTGCTCTTGACTTGGGGTGAGCTCTTCGTCGTCATCTGAGATGTCTATTCCTGTGCACACAATATGACATAAACTTGGGTTAAGGGAAATCAAGTGCATCTTCATATTTTGCCTCCACATGGAGTAATCACTCCCATCGAAGTGTGGGGCTTTTCCAAGAGGAATAGATAGGTAATGGCTGTTGTTTGAATTTAAACGATCATAGTTAAAAGGATATCGGGAGTAGTCGATGTGACTACTCCCCTTCTTCTTTTCTTCAACTTTAGCTTTCCCTTTGGAAAGTGTTTTCTTTCTGAGGAGTGCTTTCAGCTCCAGCGTCTCCTCGTCATCATCATCGAAGTCTTGAATTGCTTCGAGATACTTTTCCAGCTTTTGGTTCTTGTCGTTGTTCACTTCTTCCTGGTTGTTGATTTTCTGAACTTCCTTCATGTCCGACATGATCTCTTCGAGTGGTTGCACTCTTTCTTGAAGAACCTGCTCTAATACCAATTGAATGTAGGCCTAGAGGGGGGTGAATAGGCCTTCTTGAATTTTCTCGGTTCCTGTAACACTCAACAACAAAGTCAATACCAGAGATATCGGACTAGTTCGGTAAAGTGCGGACTAGTCCGGTTTTCACGGGCTAAGTTGATCAAGTTCAGTTAATTTGATTGATTCGTTAATGTTTGCAGCGGAAATATAAACTTGAATGACAGTTTAATAGTTGTATGTCAAATTCTATTACAATTAAGGCTCTTGTTCAACAATTTAACTCAAATTGAACAAAGTGAATCAAACCCTAGATTAAGTTGATCAATTAAGATGAAGAACGCAAAAGGACAAGACACACGATTTATCACGTGGTTCGGCTACCACGAAGGCAACCTACGTCCACGTTGAGGAGCCCACAAAAGGACCGGGTCTTCTCCAACCCTTCCCTCGTCGGATCGCCACAAAGGCCAATCCTCTTCCACTAATCACAAAGGGTAAATAACCAAGTTGAAGGGGCATTCTCACACGTTGAGAGCTCCCTTGATTACAACTTACAAAGCCACCAATAACACACTCGAAAATTACAAATTGAAACGCAAGAGTGTGTTAGAGAATCAAACCAAGAGCTCAATGACGTGTGCCAAGTGTCTCTCCAATGATCTAGAAGTGATCTTCAATAGATTGATCGATTTTGCACTTAATTTTGTGGAGAGAGGTGGTTTTTGAGTCTCTTGGGAGGTGTGACGGCGCTAGGGTTCGAGAGATTGTAAAAGTGGGCCGTGCACCTCTATTTATATGGGGTTTCTAAAAGTGTCCGTTAGGGTTCAGAAAGATCGGACTAGTCTGTGGTGGTCACCGGACTAGTCCGGTGTGCTGTGTGTAGCAAACCCTAAGTGTCCAGGAATATCGGACTAGTCCGGTTGAAAATGGACTTGTCCGATTTCACTACTGGAAATCTTCGGACTAGTCCGATTGCCATCGGACTTGTCCGGACATATGAAACCCTAAGTGTTTAGGATGACAAGTCCACACTTGGAGGACTTGTCCGATTTAGATCAGTGTGTATATCGGACTAGTCCGTGTAGACACCGGACTTGTCCGAAGTGGATCAGAAAGAATATCGGACTAGTCCGGATCACAACGGACTTGTCCGATTTTGTGTGACTTGTGCATTGTGTTGAGGACTAGTCCGCATCGGGGAGGACTAGTTCGAAGTGGATCAGAAAGATATCGGACTAGTCCGGTGTATACCGGACTTGTCCGATCTAGTGCAGAAAGTGATATCGGACTAGTCCGACTGATATCGGACTAGTCCGGTCCTGTATAACTTTGTGCATTGTGTGTGTGTGCTTGAAAGTGATTGAGCTCTTGGGTGTGTTTCCTTAACACACTCCATACATAATAATCTACTATTTTCTTCTCCTTGAGCTCAAATTCACTTTGCTTCTCATTTCCCTTCTTTTTGGCATTTTGCTCATTTTTCATTATTTGCCTGCATTCATCTCAACAAAAGGATTAGGATCCCAATTTCTTGTCATAAATCATCCAAAACCCACAAGGGAGTCCTAGATGCACTTTCAAGATTGTAGCTCAAGAAGCACTCCAATGACAACAAATTGTCATCTCGACGCGGATAAGGACGGTAAACCTATTGACCAATCTAACTACCGTTCTATGATTGGCTCATTGCTTTATCTTACCGCATCTAGGCCCAATATCATTTTTAGTGTATGCTTGTGTGCTCGCTTTCAAGCGGCACCTAAAGAATCGCATAGGAAGACGGTCTTTAGGATACTTAGGTATCTTAAGCATACCCCTAGTGTGGGCTTGTGGTACCCTAAAGGTGCAAAATTCCACCTCTTGGGATACTCGGATTCGGACTTTGCCGAATGTCGCGTAGATCGCAAGAGCACCTCCGGTGGGTGCCACTTGATTTGGCGTTCCCTAGTATCTTGGTCTAGCAAGAAGTAAAATTCCGTCGCCCTGTCCACGGCGGAAGCGGAATATATAGCGGTCGGTGCATGTTGTGCCCAAATTCTTTATATGAAACAAACCCTTTTGGACTTTGGTATTAAACTTGGTTGTGTACCTCTCCTTTGTGACAATGAAAGTGCAGTTAAGATAGCTAAAAACCCCGTTCAACACTCCCGCACTAAGCACATTGATATTCACCATCATTTCTTGAGGGACCATGAAGCTAAGGGAGACATCTCATTGCGAGGTGTTAGGTCCGAAGAACAATTGGCGGATATCTTCACTAAACCACTAGATGAGAAAACTTTTTCTAGGCTAAGAAGTGAGTTAAATGTTCTAGATGCAACAAACGTCATGTAAGAATGCACTTCATATAGGTCTTGCCTAACTCTCAAAGGATAGGGGTGAGCAAGGGTTAGCTTGGGATGGAGGTTCTTTTGAGTTTTCCCAAGGTTTGGAGAGTGGTTCTCCCTGAAGAAGCCTTTGAAAGGTTCAAACTTAGCAAGATAGATTTATTTTATGCCTTGCATGATGCATGCCATATAGACTTATAATTTCTTGCATTATAAAATATTTGGCATTGCATACGGTAGATTGTCACAAAGGGGAACCCACCTCATGAGAAAGAGACTTGTTTGAAATGCAATATCTCAACTCATATAAGGTGGAAAGAACAAAATGTTAGGTGCGTTAATGCCTAGAGGAACATGCTCTAAAAAGATAGAAGTCTTCATACTCTACCTCACGAAGCATGGGCCTTACATTTTATTTGGACGATTTCCTCCTATTTTTCTCGATGTTCCATTTGCTTTAAGGCCTAGCCAAGTTATTGGCATATTGGTATCTTTGAGGGGTAAGGGGTTGCCCAAAAAGTCCTAATACATGTGTTTCTCATGGCTTGTTTGTTTGGTCAAAGGACATATATGGGATGTTATTGTTCTGTAGTCATCGGATTATACGATGCCTAGGTCAATCCCTCATCGGATCAATTGGTGTTCAATCTCCAAGAGTCAGTTCTCTCAAGTGTGACAAATCGACCGACGGGTTCATCCTGAAAAACATCAGTCCATCCGGTGTTCACAATTCTGGAGCTGTGCCAAATTCCACCGATGCTAATTCATCCCACGTCGAACCATCCGGTGTCAACATTCCATTTTAGAATACCCTTACTGTGCCATTCGATCGATGCTCCCATCCTTCGACATTGGTCCATCCGGTGTCAACAGCACTTTTCTAAAAAACCTTACTGTGGCATTCGACCGGTGCATCTATCGTTCAACATCGGTTCATCCGGTGTTAAAAAGTCGGCTAGGGTTTGGGACCCAATATTTAAATTGGTCGTTCGTCTCTTTTCTCTCTCTCCCCGATCTCATTTGCCACCGCCGCCGACTTTCTCACCAAGCGCCACCACCGCCGCCGGATGCCGCCGCCGCCCTCCGGCTGTCGCCGCCCGTCGCCGCCCGCCGCCTCCGGTCGCCGCTCCACCGCGCCGCCGCCTCCATCACCTAGCGTCGCCGCCTTCATCACCAAGCACCGCCGCCGCTCCACCCAAGCGCCGCCGCCGCCGCTCCTGCGCCGCCGACCACCGCCGCCCAGCCACACCTCCACCACCTCGTCGATCTTCGCATCGCCGTTTCGTGTGTTCGACGTCGTCGACTCCGTTCACGCGCCCGATTGCAATGGCTCGCGACAAGAAAAATAAGGGCAAGGCCATCGCGGAGCCAGCCGCGAAGAAGCAAAAATTGTCGAAGGAGGAGAAGACGGCGTTGATGGCCGCTCGCGCCGCCGAGGAGCGTGAGCGTGGATGAGGGGGGTCACTGAGGATCCGTGAGGCTCGTCTGAGGCAGCCTCCTATGATCGATGACTCCGAGGCCGAAGAAGAGCCGGTAGAGCCTCTCGTCCGCCGGCGCTCAGCCCGGACCCGTGGGGGTCATCCCGCGGCAGCTCCACGTCCAAGACCGACGGCTGCCGATCGTCATGAGGACAGGGAGGCCCATCGAGCTATCTACGACATGGACACCAATGTCCATGTTGCTGAAGGAGTCCGGTTGACCGACTGCCAGAAGATGAAGGCCAAGCAGCTTCGCAGACTCAGGTGGAGTGTGCTGCTTGAGGAGTGGTACCCGTAGCTCAGGGAAGCACTTGTAGACAGTCGTTTCTGGACTGTGACGCAGGCGTCTCTCTACGAGACTTACAGATGTCGAGGCCACAAGTTGTTCCAGCACAACTTTCTGGACTGGGATCAGCTCGCTCTGGCTGCCGAAATAGAGATTTGACCTTATTTTGAGAGGTACAGAGGTCTGGTGCAGCTAGTGTCCTATGAGAGGAGTGCTTATGTGGAGGACTGGGTACGCGTGTTCTACGCTACCCTCTACGTCTCTGAGGGCAGAAGATCGATTGATTTCATGTTCATGGGACAACACTACCACTTGACGAGGCAGACACTGGCACAGCTGCTAGGTGTGGACCTGCACGACATTTGCGTGCATGAGAGAGTATATGGTCAGACAGACCCGCCGAGGAGACCGCTCACTGGAGGAGTGGCACCAGCTCTGGAGGAGATCCGTTCTTTGTTCGGTCCTACTTTCTCTCCTGACCAGCCGAGGGTACCGACATTGCTGACTCTAGCTGCGCGCACAACGCCCCTTGCCTTGCGTCGCACGCTCTTGCCGAGGTCAGGCTACTTGGAGGGGTTCACCAGCTTACAGCAGACTCTCCTGTTCTACATCATGAACGGGATGGAGTTCGACATAGTGGACGTCCTCATATGGGAGATGGAGGATGTGATTACTGACGGGGTGGGCATGATGAGGCAGCTCGTGTATGGACACTAGATCAGCTATCTGCTCTCTATGATGGTCCCTGAGGAGTCCGCCGTGCATGACCGCCTCACTGACGAGAGCGTGACATAGTTTAGCCACTACCGTGCTTCAGCTCCTGGAGACCGCCGCCTTGGCCGTCCAGTCGAGCATCAGGTCAGGGCTCGTCTTTCTGAGGAGGACTGGTCGGACTTGGAGAAGGAGGATGAGAGGCTAGCTAAGGCAGAGGCACAGGGTGAGGACCTGCAGCACATATGGTCCGAGAGCGACACCAACGACAGTGTCGAGGAGTACTTTCCGCCTCCTCCTCCACCCAGGCAGCACGACGCGGAGGCTGGAGGCTCTACTGTGCCACCACCTACTCCACCTCCCGTCACTGAGGCACAGGTCACTCAGCCGTCAGAGCTGACTTCGCTCCTCCAACAGATGGTTGAGCAGCAGCGTCTGGACAGGCTGGCAGCTGAGCAGGCCCAAGCGGAGCAGGCTGCCCGCCTCCTTGAGCTTCAGCAGCAACAGGAGGAGATGCAGCATCAGATCGCCCGTGAGAGGCGTGAGGACACTGACCGGTTGACTGGACTCATAGACCAGATGCACCAGCGCACCCTCGACCAGCAGCAGCAGACGCAGCAGGCGATGATGGGCATCCTGGGGTTGATCACCAACCTCTACACCCAGACCGGGATTGCCCTCCCGTCGCAACTGCCAGGAGTCGCTCCACCACCACTAGTCCTGGCTCCAGCTACCGCTTCGGTGCCGTCTACGCCGATTCCCTCCATCAGCATGTCTCCACTTCTGGCTCCTGGTGCTTCGATTCACTCCCCGCTATCGGCCACGACACTGTTTTAGCAGACGCCGGCCTCCGTCGTCAGTGCCCCTGTTCCAACAGCTCCTACACAGCAGGCACCGACAGTGGCTCCCACGGCTCCGGCAGCTCCTTACACTGCTACTCCAGCCAGCAGCTCCGACGACAGCGAGGTGACCAGTTCGTCATCGCGCCTAGTACTCAGGATCCTTAGGCACCCGGATCCCTTTTTGGTGTCTTGATGCCAAAGGGGGAGAAGAGTTAGAGGAGTCAGGGGGAGGTCTGCTTAGTCTCAGGGGGAGTGTCTTAGTCTCAGGGAGAGTCTTTCTTATGATTTATCTTTTGTAATTTGGAGTTTATCTAATTATCTTGTGTAATTCGATGCTTTTGCTACTCATTTGGTGTTCATTGAGTACTCTTATGTTAATTAATCGATTTAGCTTATTTGGTATTACTCACTTATTCACACTTGAGTTATTGATTGATTTTGAGCTTTCAAATAATAAGTGTGATATCTTGTATTCATTGCATATCCTTTAAGTTTCATTCTATCAAATTCATTACTATTGCGCTTTAAATTATTGTGTTGTCATCAATCACCAAAAAGGGGGAGATTGAAAGCATCTAGGCCCCCATGAGGTATGGTTTCGGTGATTAATGACAACCATTGGATTTTACTAATGAATTTGTGAATGCAAGGTCCCCATAATCACTCAATAAAATGAAATCAATATGTCACTGGAGATCCCTAACAATCAATGTATAAGATCAAATCAATGATATGAAGACAAGAAGTGAAAGCTCTTATGTCAAAGTCATTCAACTTTAAATTGACAACATTCAATGCTTAAAGATCATCAGAAATGCCTTTGCAATAAATGTCAAAGAGGTCAATCGAGCAAGACACAAAAGAATCACTTAGAAACAACTCAAAGCAAACAAAATCAACTCACCAGATCAACCGATGATACCTCATAACAACACATCGGTCGAGTTAGTTCAACTGAAGAAGAAGACCTCAGAACAAAGTACTCACCGGATTATCCGATGTGAATGGCTCAGCAACATCGGTCCATCAGTACAGTTTGCAATATCATTGGACCAAGTGTAGCACCGGATCATCCGATGTACAGAGAAGCACACATCGGTCGATTACTCCAGTAAGCATCAAGTTTGAGAAAATTCTGGAGGAAGAGCCACCGGATCATCCGATGAGAAGACAGGATCAACATCGGTCTAACAACAGTCATATCTGACATAATGACGTCAGCTAAAGTAACTTGACCGATGATAACTAAAGGGGGACATCGGATCATCCGGTGTTCACAGTAAAGTTGTGTCAGCCTACTTTTCCAACGGCTATTTCGGGGAGGTTGGCTATAAATACCCCCTAATCCTGTCATTTCGTCAAGTCTTGATCACCATACACTATCAACACATCCACAAGCATTCAAGACCAAGAGCAGTCATCTCCACATCATTTCGATCACCTATACACCAAGAGTTAGGCTAGAACTAGCTAGAGAGAGAGCTTGTGTGCCTCCATTCTGGGTGAGTGGACTCTCTAGGATAGTGAGAGAGCCTCAAGGGAGTGCCCTTGGTGTTTGTAACTGTGAGGAGACTTCCGGAGCTTGCCAAGACGTTTTTGGAAGCCTGGAGGGTCGAAATTGTACAAGGCTTGAGCTCCACCTTGCCAAGGGAGGCAAACGGAGAGGAATAGTGAAGACCCCTCGTCTCGGTGACTTGGGTGTGGCAAAACCCTTTGGTGGGTGCCACAACGTGGATGTAGGAAGATCTTGACGGTCTTGCTGAACCACGGGATAAATCCTCGTCTCCTCGGGAGTTTGCATCCTTCTCCCTTCCCTTACTTTTATGCATTTTATATTCCGCGAAGTTTCTATCTACTAGAATGCATAGATAGTTTGCGTAGGGAATTGGGCTTTAGAAATTAAGTTTTATTGCTTAGAATTTTTCAAAAGAAGCCCAATTCACCCCCCCTCTTGGGCATTCGGTCCTTACAGAAAGTTTTCTCAATCTTCTCTTCATCAGATGGCTCCTTCTCGCAAAACCGTAATTTAGCACAAATTTTATGAACAGTGTGATTGTAATACCCAATAGATTTGAAATCCTGTAGGCGTAATTGTATCCAATCATGATTTGCCTCAGATAAGATTATTGCTTTTTGTTGTTCATATCTGATTTGTAGAGCAGACCAGAGAACACTTGGTTCTTCCTTCACTACATACTCTGATTTTAAATCAGGATGTATGTGATTCCTTAAAATATATAGAGCATTATATATGTATGTATTAGGCAATTGTTTTTGTCAACTTTCAGATGGAAGTATTGTCTCAGAGATCCCTCTAAGATTTAAGCTTATCTTGACATCCATCGCTCATATAGGATAATTATGCCCATCGAGAGCAAGCTCTTCAAATTCACGAACCATTTGTCCTACAATATTTAACCAAGATTTTGTCAGAATCTAGGTTATATTGTGACATACACAAGTATATTAGTGATCTTGTGATATTTATGATCAACACTCATCCAACACCATGTGTTATATTTTGATTTCACATCAAATGAAATCTATCAAATTTCATGTTTAGTTTTATAATTATGGTTTTTGTAATTTAAACTCCATGAGTTTACAATTTTATAAGTCATTCACTTTTATAAACTCCATAAGTTTGATGAATTTTGCAAGAAATATATTGATTTCATGCCTCACATAAAATCATAGTTAAAACATCCTTGATTAACCATATTTTCAAATTCCATATAATGGAAAATGACTAAGTACAATTACAATACCATAATTATACAATATTTACAAACTAAACTGAAATTTATAGAAATTTAAATGCTAAATACACACTAAAAGCAAATAAAATTGTACATATTCACATTAGCCCACTGTGCTGCTTTTTTTTTCTTCTTCTGGCCCAGCCGGCTAGTCAACCTGGTTGGCCCAGCCGGCTAGTCAACCTGGTCCAAGCAGCCTTCGGCGCGACCCATCCGGCTACGACCCATACCGTCTGATCTTCGGCACAGCCTGACCTGGCTGGCCGCTCGGCCTGGTCCAGTTGCGACGAGATGAGGTGAGGGGGGTGTCTTAGGGTTGGCCGACATCCTTCCTTTCTCTTGTTGCCGCCGCAGCTTCTCGAGTCTTCCTCCTTCCTCCTCGGTTCCTTCGCTTTGCTCGTGCAACGCCAGTAGCGCCGCATCTCCTCCGCTCCTCCTCCTTCCCCCACCGCCTCCCCCCATCCCTAGGCCCTCAAAACTGACGAGGAATGGACAAGCCCCCGGGCGACGGCCCGAGTTGCTCGGTTTCGCAAGGTGGGCAAAACGGTGAAGGACCCGGCCGCCGTTTGGGTTCCAGAGCGGTGGCTCGCTTTTTGTTGCCATTGGATCCGAAGGATTTGGTGATGGATGTGTCATTTGGTCGCCGAATCCGGTAACAGTTGCACTCTGTCGATCTTCTTTTGCACTTGTTCTTTGTGCTAGGGTTCCGGTGGGGAGTCCACGAGGACCGACCCGGATCCTAGCCGTTTGCTTGTATGTCGGCCGTGGTGGAAGTGTTTCGGGGATCTTATTGAGGTCGATCGGTTGGTCTTCCTTCTCGGTCACGACCACCACTAGCATGTCGCTGTCTTGTTGGACTATGGTGACCATCTCGTTATCGACACGGTCGGTTGCTTCTTCTTCTCCCTTTTATTCTTCCTCTTCCCCTTCTCCCTTACCCGGTGACGAGAATACCGGGCCTTGAGCAACCGGGTATGGACAAGGGTCCATACCATGGATGGCGCTAGGCCTCTTCCGACGATTCCATGGAGAATCAGTCGGATCTGAGGGCTCCATCGGCCAATACGTTGGTGGATTTGGGGATGGAAATCTTGGTCGTTTTTCAACCCTAACCCTAGGGTTAGGGATTTGGTCCATTGCTTGGCTTGATGAACCAGCCCCTGCCTCTCCACTGTTCCAGCGAAGTCGGTCCAGATCCAGGCGAGGGCGCGTTTGGCGTCGATGACGATGATGCTTTCTTCCTTTGTTCTGTTGTTGTTCTTGCCGGCAACATTCTCTGTTTCTTCTTCATTTTACAGATAATCGCCAGCAACGGTTTTGACGATTGCCACTTGATGAATCGATTTGGTCCAATACTTGACGACGATGATGGATTAAAGACTCGGTAAGTTTGTTCTTCGCCATTCCCTTCTCTGTTCTTGTGATCTTGCGAGGCCTATTGAACTCTTGGTTGAACTACGTGGCTGATAATGTGTTATGAATGAAAGTAGAGTAGACAATAGACAAAAGTTTGAGCCAATTGAATTCTGTTATTCTAGTTGATCTCTTGTGTTTCTTATATACATGTTCAATGGACACGAGGAGGGAACCGCTGTCGTCGTCGCGCCTCTTCGCTGATGGAACCACTGGCCAAGCGAGGAGGAGATGGCACCGGTAACTAATGGCTTTAACTGTTCACACTATGTATTTCTTAACAGTACCAACCCAAGCACGATGCAACTGTTCTTTATATTTGCGGTCATTATATAAATAATTCAGAAAATATTAATTTTAAAGAAATATTAAGTTTATTAATCCAAAATTTTAGAAGTACACTACCTAGTTAAAAATCTTTAATCAGTTCTTCAGTAAGTAAAGAGTACCTTTTATTATTACAAAAATATTTAGGTTCCGTTTGGTACAGTTTTAGATTCACATAAGATTAGAAATATTTCAGCCTAACGCAGAAACGGTTTTAGACTGTAGAATAAAATCACTTTAGAAACCTTTTGGCTAGCATTTTGTTTCTGTTTCAGTAGAGAGAAGGGAAAGACTGAATTGACCCACTTGTCGCTCTCTAGTTTGTGGTTGTTCTTGATTTATGTTTGTTTGTCATATGTCGTTACGTAATGACTTGACGATACAAAAAAATTAGCCACAGGTCCTAATGTTAGTTCCAGGTGAGAACGTTGTAACATAACTTGGCTATTATTTGCTTTTTGTACGTTTTATTTTGTTTGTATTATCACGTTGCCAAGTTCAGAAAAAAAAAACAGATTTTGGCAACTGATCCGAGTTGGAGTGAAATTCGGCGAATAAGTTATGACTTGAGGGTCGAAGATTCCAAAGGGTTCCAAGGTAGTGACAAATTTTCGTAATTTTTCTAGAACTTGAACTCGAGTTACCATTGACCTAAGCATTACAAGGTGTAGAACACATTGTCAAGTGTTTCACTTTCATAGTTCAAAAAAGTGAATCACTTCAAGGTGTTTTTCTCCTGAAATGTTTCTTCTTTTTACCGTTTGGATTAATTTCAAGTGATTCTACCCAGAATCAGAAACGTTCCATCCATCCAAACGAGCCCTTACTCTGTCTTACAACTCAAGATGAGCCAATGCTTCGACGGTATCTGAATCCTTTAGTTGGTGGTTTATAAGCATTAAAAGTTAATTTATGCTAGTTGACAGAGTTCAATATCTAGAGTACCAAACATACAAGACTGATGGTACGTGATCACTATGCGGCTACGAATCGTAGCTTCCCTCCATCTCGAGGAGGCCCGCCACCAACGCTCGGATTTGTTGAAATCGGGTATCTAGCCTGCCCAAATCTTGATCCGAGAGGTCGGGGCGAACGATTCCTCTCGGGCTCGAGTCCGAGAGAGGCGGATAATTGGAAGCACTTATGACAGACGGTGGGCGCAATAGCTTCGGCAGGAGGGATGAATCCGCGTCCCATACGTCGCAGAGGAATAATTATCCCACTTACAAGATGGTGTCTTGGAGACCAAGAAGAGGTCAAGACTGAAGCTTTCACGCCTCGAACAGTTCGGATGCATAGAACGAACACTGTACATTCGGCCCCACTACGAGGAATGTAGGTTATATAAAACTTCCAAAGTCTTCTGCAAGGGGGGTAAATTCACTCAGTATTCGCTTTACCTATGCATTTTATCTTACACATTTACCTTATGCACTTTCCTTATGCATATTTCCTTTGACGCGCTTGCGTTCGTGCCTTACTTTCATAGTCCGTGCACATTTCGCTTACACGTTACTTTCATAGAGTTATTCCTACTTTCATAGAGTTCAGTACTCGAGCAAGGCTCACTTGTAATCTGTTCTCTCGCTTTTATAGCTAACAAAGATCACACAAGACTTTCTGTAAATGTATGGCTATTTTTTCGAACCAGGATAAATATCTTATCTTTTGCAGCTAATCATACGAAGACGAACTCCATCAACTCCAATTTCCGTCCCCGGCGAGGAGGTCTGCGCGGTGACTTTGAGTTCCCCATCAACAACAACAGGACGACGTCGGCATCCTCCAGAGAGTATGTGACACCCACGCCAACAACACTCCGATTGTTTCCTTCGTTGGGATGATCGACCACGACATCCCATCTCTCTAAGAAATCCCGAAGAAAACTGCCGGCAGCAACTCTGACCTCGATGAAGTTACCAAGGTAAGTAACCGTCCTCGCAAACGCTATGAAACGGGTGAAGGCGTCCGTGACAGAACACCCTTCAACACCCCTTCGGAGTTTATGCCAGCGCAGCTGGAGGCACAGAGCCTCCGAAAAAGCGCCGACGGTCGTTGCGGATCAGGCTGACCCGCCAGCGACACAAGGTACCATGACCCACGCCAGACTCTCATGGCCAGGCGTGGAAAGGACCAAATACCTACCTACGCCGTATCCATGCCCAGATCCAGACACAACACGCTCCCAGGCATTTCACGTTTTTGTCGGCATGCCCGCCAGCGCAATCGATCCTCTGCGCTTCGAAGCGGGCGAGCCAGAATGTAGCAGCGACAACCGCCATACTACGCGGCGTGCCAGAACCTGCTGAGCGCGAATCCCGGCGAGCCTACCGGAATCTCCAGTCCCTTCATCATAGTCAACAACTAAATGAAGATACTTTCTAGTAAGCTATCAAATACAAATGAGTAGTGATTTACTAGATCAAAGGGATAGTAAGCCCCCTGCTAATGCTGCTGTTCGTATATCAGCGGATCACATTCGACTTCAAGCCAGTAGATAGCATATAGAGCTTAGAAAGAGGAGCTTGGGACAGAGCTTGCAAGATAGGAACCACGAGCAGAGGTTTTCCCTTGAAAGAAGCACCAACTGGAATAACAGATATCGAGATATGAATCTGGATAGGTTGTTTTAGCTAGCTAGGCATTTGCTTCCTCGAGAACAGAAAGCTATATAAGGAGAGCCTTGCTAACTGATATGTTACTCAAAGACATGATGCGATGGCCTCTGAACTGCAGGGTATGGAAAGTGGTGGATTGTGTCACGAATTTTGAATTCCTCTTGCTCCTGTGGAGATAACGACATTTGCGCATTTAATAGAACGAGCTTCAGAATTGATCAATATTACTAAGGAGAAAGAAGTCAAAGCTATCTCTTTTCCAAGAATGGCTTAAAAAGTCGTGACAGACGTTTCAAAAAAGTTTGTACTGTAGGAATTTGTTCGCTATCTCTGTCTGTAGTACCCTCCGAATATGCCATGATGCAGACTGCTAGAACCTCACTACCATGGTAGGACCGGGAAACCACTCAGCACGCAGAAAGCTCCCTTGCCCGCTAGCAGGAGGCATCAGACCATGGTGGGAGCCATGGACGCGTCAGGGGTGAAGCCGGACCATCAAGGCCTCGCGCCTCGGAGGAGGTAAGCAAGGTTCTCGCACCGTCAGCCTCATCCGGGACGCTGCCACAACAGCGACGAAGGTCGGAGCCCGAGCCTTGACACTCCCACGCCAAATGCCTTCGACAGGCTAGTGTGCGGTGCATGCGGCGTTTCCACCCTGTTTTCGCGCACCAAACAACATCGCCAAGTACAACGACAAAACAAACCCCAACGTGTGGTTGGAAGACTACCTTCTAGCGTGCAGGGCCGATGATACTTGTCGGTACCCTGGATACCAGGTACCCCTGATACCGCACTTAAAACCGAGGAGTTACTATGTCCGAATTGAAGACTTTCGAAGGCAATACACGCCTGTCGGGACTGGGCTCGCATCCCTCGTTTGGGTAGCTTCGGTGCTACCACGTATCCTACAGGACCGGACCTACCTCCCTTCACTGGGAAGCTCCGGTACCGCAACGCGTCCAATAACCTCGAACCTAACCCCCCAGTAGAGAGAAGCTCTGCTGTCGCCACACGTCAAATGGTTCCGTACCTGCCTTCCCACAGAGGGAAGCTCCAGAGGTGCCACGTGTTAGAACTCTGGATCTAAGCCTACAATGGAAAGACTACAGGATCTCCAACAGCGCGGACATTCAAGAGGCTATTAAATAGCTATTATAAGACCTGATTAACGTGTCATTAATTCAGTATTAATGACATACGATCAGAGGACCATCAAGATAGGTAATGCAGCCATTAAAGCGCATTATCATACTGTTAATCACATATTATACATGTAGATCGTGTATAGGTGGTTAATTACAGCCGAGGCCACCTGTCGGGCTAGGCATATAATGTAACGGTCAGTCTTTACATATAAAAGGATTGTGTCGCACGGTAGAAATGAGACTAAGCTCACACGCACACTAGCATCCACAAACACTCACCGTATACACACATACTCAATCAAACAACCACCACGTTGGAGTAGGGTATTACGCTCAGGCGGTCCAAACCATGTAAAAACTCTCGCGTTACCATCTTGTTTGTGATCTTACACGCCCCATCCGAATACGAACCTCCACAGACTACGCTTCATTAGTACCGGAGTAAGTATCGTTGCTACACTTCGATAGTACTATATACAACCTCTACATCATCCAGTACCTTCCCATATATTTGGCCGACTTGGCTTAGACGTGGCTCAAGTATCAGCCCACCGACACCATCCGCTATTGGGTCGAGCTCATATCCGTCTTCACCGGTATTTTTTCAGGGAACATACGTGCGTTCGGGAAATTCATGGGACCTAAAAGGATGCAAGCAGGGGTATGGAGAAATCCTCTGCGAATACATATGACACTTCTCCAAGAAGTGCAAAGATCTCCCTGATGTCGTCGATGCTGACGTCGTTGGAGTGTTCCTCTCCAGGACCACGTGCGAGTCTTTGGTTCACAGGCTCAGCTGTGCCAAGCAAAGAAGCACGAGGGAGCTACTCGACATGGCGACCAACCATGCCTCCAACCAAGAGGCAGTCGGGGCTATCTTCGATGCACCGAAACAAAAGCCTAAGAACCCCAAAGAAAAGAAGGACACAACGCCCCGTCATGACGAGAGGGAGACTGACTACAACAGACGTCACCCTCAGATGGACGACCGGGGGTTGGTCACCGCCACTGACCGCCACGAGGACAAGAGAGAAACCAAGCCACCGACTAACTACTTCAAGAAAATACTGGAGATGTCATGTACCCATCGTGCGACCCCAGTCGAACACGCTGTGAAGGATTGCATCCTCCTCCAGCGCTTTCTTGGAAGGAAACCCGACTGCACGAGCGACAAAGGAAAGAGGATTGGACCCCAAGTCTTGAGCCGGAGGAGCCCATCATCCACGAGCCCACCGACCTCACCTAGGACCCGCTCGAGGAGCGACGGTGGGGGGCTCGAGTGATGGCGTAAGACTCGAGGACAGAGGCCAGGAACTCGAGAACAATGTTGAAGGACTCGGAGGCTGCACCAGCGAAGGACTCAGGAACGACGGCGAGGAACCCAAAAATAGCATTGAAGGACTCGGTGGTCGTGCTAGCGAAGGGAATGGTCAGGAGTCCCTAGGCGACTTTGAGGGCTCAAGCGACGATTGGCCCAAACTGCGCTGTCACTCCGCCACAAGCCACGACCCATGATCGCAAGGAGCCCCACGAGCCAATGGTGTGCCCTCCCAGAAAGCCGAGGGAATCAAGGCAGGTACCAACCCCTTGACACAATAGTTTTTAATTGTAGACCAAGCGCATTCTTAAGACTAGGGCACAGGGTCAGGTCGCATGCGAACCAAACAAAGACATTGTCATATTTCTCCGCGACATAATCACGGGGCTCCGGGCGGTGCTCGGATCTCACCATTCGCCCCACTTCACTTGAGGACTCCATGGTGGAACCACCCCCCTCCCCACGTCTCACGGTCTGGGCTGTGGCGCGACAACACGATTCCCCTGCCGCGACTCGGAAGTAGGCTTAGGAGCAAAAAAAGAGAAGAACCGACAAAAACAACATATGTGTACATTAAGTCGGCGCCAATACAAAAATCCCTTACATAAATTCCCAAGTGGAGGGGGGTACATGCACCATCTCCCACACTTGCGAGATTTACCTCCGGCCCATCTCCTGAGCTAGATCTCAGATGACCTCGGGGGTAACGAGTGTGGATAACGAGGCAGCAGCAGGCTCGACTTCTCAAATGACCTCGGCAAGCTGCTCCGTTGACCTCATGACCGCATGTTCGTCTTCCACGACCCGAAGGTCGACGCCATCATAGTGGCATGCTACGACAGCGAGGGCGACGCGAGCCCCCAAAAGGGCCCTAGAGCTTCCAAACCCCGTGCACCGAGCCTTCACTCGGTCCAGAATCTCGCGAAGCCAAACTGCCAAAGAGCCCCCGCTCATGACTCCAGGCTCCAACAGCCCAGACACCGACTCACTGGCCGCCTTTGTAGAAGAACGGACCTCGCGACCTCATCCCGAACAACGGCAAACTGGGCAGTCCTCAAGCGAGCCTCCAGAAGGGTTTGCACATTTGATAGCCTGAGTAATGCGACGGAAATGCAGGACACAACCGTCTGAAGGGCTTCCATCTCGTTCTACCAGATTTGGGCTCATGCTCTAACGATCGAATGGTCACCTGCAGGGCTACAAAGGACCCAATGAATGAACACAATTAGCCCAAAGAATAAAAAGTTCAAACACGAGACAATGGAGGGAAGGGCTAACCGTCGTATTCTCTTCGACCCCGCTCCAAGCTGTCTCGAGCCTCGTGCGCTTTGGTGCGCGCCTGAACCAGCTGGACATCTGACTTGTCGCGGGCGAACGTCTCTTGCGCCTTCTCTTGGGTCATCCTAGCAAGGCTCGCTCGGGCTTCGGAGGCATCACTCGGGCACGCTCAAGCTCCACCAGTAGGGACTCTTGCACGATCCCTATCGAACCCAAGTGAAGCTCGGCTCCCCAAGAGGCTCGCGTCCCCTCGACAACCTACTGGGTCGACTTCGAGCAAATGCACGATACTAGCCGTCAAACAAGTTGGGGATAAAAGCACCCACAAAACACCTGTCCAAGGTCAGGACCTACCAAGTCGTCGGAAGTCACCCCCTTTAAGTGGTGGAGCACCACAAAGAGGTCCCGACGCTCAGCTTCGAGATTCGTTCGGGCATTAGAGAGCTGGGAGTAGATGTGGGTAACACCCTAACAGAGCCGCTCCCACTTGACCTCTGCCCCTCTCGCGTCTGTGTCCATGGACCCTTCACCCTTCGGCAAGGGATCAAACCACTCGACAAGCCACGGCACCACGACCAACGCGCCCTCTGACACCATCCCGGGCTCCGGATCGAACGACGCGAATAGTAGGACCGGGACGGTGCGATACACCGCAGACATCCCTAGAACCGACGACTCCGTCACTTTTTCGAGGGATGGTGTCGGTTCCCCAACAAAACGAGCTCAATGGAGAAAGAAGGCCTCATGGCCGAATAGTCAGGTCTTGCTGGACTTTGCACCGAGGGTGTCACCCCCCGGCTGATACTCTTCGCGACCAAAAAATAACCGATGAAGGCTATGAAGCAACTCAAGTCAAACCAAAGAGGAGACTCAAAAGTGGACAGAGGATTAGTGACCTCGAGGAGACACGTAACGCCGTCATTTGAATGGGGGCCGAAGGGACGGGCGTACAGGACGGGGACACCGGTCGGGTTCTCAAGACCCTATCTTCCGACGGGGGTGATGACATCAATCCACTAGAGGTCTCGATTGTGCAAAGTGACACCATGGTCCCGGTCCGATCTCGCCCTCTTCGGCCAAAACCCACAAGACACCTAGATGCTCTTTCATAATACCCATTCGATCTTGAAGATCGTTTTCTTGCAGTGATCAATGATCAAAGACATCGTCATGCTTCTAAGTTTCTGAGAAGATCCATCACACTGCCTTACATAATAGATTTAGCTAAACACAATCCATGCCATTGGAGGCATGCTTCCAAGTGTTTGAAAGTGTCATTGTGCCCCATCCATCTCCATCCTTTTTTATCCTTCTAATCAAACAAAAAACAGAGATCGTCTCATCCCACCAGACAAACAAAAAATGCAATCGTCCCATCTCTAAAAAGAAGGATGGACCCTTTAGAGAATCATTTTTTCTGATAATCACTTACAAAGCTCTATCAAACAGACCCTTAAACAACACCTGCTTCCTTGTGCATCCCAGTCCGCCGTGTTATTTGTCATCGTTATCTATGTGTTCGTCGTGGTCATCTTCACTTCTTTGCCGGCGGTGGTGGACAACGTTAAAACGACAACTTTGGGACGATCAATCGTGGACCAGCGGTGAGCGGGGCCGAGGAAGAGGCCGCATGGCGCTCAGACTTGGGGGGGGGGGGGGGGGGGGGGGGGGGGGGGGGGGGGGCAATGTGGAGATGCCGCCGTAGGTTACGGCGTTACGCACACGTTGACGTGCTTGGACTTGGATCATTCGATCTCGAACCCTCCTTGGATGATCGTCGTGACCGTCGGCGACGAGTCCCAATGGGGCGCACATCGTGGCCGACGCTCGCGTTCCTCCCCTCCTGCTTGGTCACGGTCTCCTTAGGTTGGTGCGGAAGCTGGACCCATGGTCTCCCTTGACTTTTAATTGCCGCTTGTGTAGCACTTCAGTTACGGAGATATTCGCGATGATGGAACAGATTAGCAAATCCTACTCCAGTCAAATCTGCTAAACAAGATAATTACAACATCTCGTTTAGCTTCTCCCGTGGAATGCCTCGTCTTACCCACACAGTACATTTTTTTTACAGCCCCACAGCAGCTGAAAACCGCCGTCAAATTAAATCGCGTATCCACAGCTCGATCTTTTCAGTTAATTTTATCCGTCCAGATTCGTGACGGGGCCCTTGAACCAGTGCCTGGCGCTGAGGATCCACGACGACAGCACGAGGAGGAAGAGCCCGCCGACGGCGACGGGCGTGTAGTTGAGCGTGTCCTTGGTGACCGGGTACGTGACCGGCAGCGAGAAGAGCACGGTGATGGTGGCCACCCAGAGCACGGCGACGCAGCCGACGAGCACGCCGTAGCGGCCCAGGTTGAAGGGCCCCGGCACGAAGTGCTTCCGCGCCAGCGTCACCCGGAACAGGATCGGCAGCGCGTACGAGATGTACAGCCCGATCGTCGCGATCGACACCATCGCCTGGAACGCCACCAGGCTGCCCAGAGACTGCATATATTTACATGTGTCGGACGACACGCCATGCGTTTCGTCAGTTTGCGAAATATGAGCATGGCAGTACACTGCTTGACGATGCTTATTATAATTTGTGCATTATTACCGTCAACGCCATGCAGAAGGCGATGAAAGCTGAGAGCCAGACAGCGTTGATCGGCACTTCTTGCTTGTTCACCTTGTGCCACACAGGTGAGAACGGCATCGCGCCATCTCTCGAGAACGCATACGCCATCCTGACGACACAGAAAACAAAAGAAACAAACAGGTGTTATCAAGTGTTAGTGGTTGCCAGCATTCATGCATGATTCAGAATAATATCCGCAGGCAGAACATCGATCGTCGGCTACCTCGAGTTGCTTGTCACCGAGCTCATGCCACAGAAGTATATGGCGACGGCAACCACCCCCAAGCAGATGATCCCGCCAACGCCGTTCCCGTACCGGCTTTTGAAGGCGAGGTAGAACACCTCGGCGATCGCATACCCTCCGGCATCATTGTCAGGGCTCAGAAGATAGGGTACGTCCTTCACCGCAAACGTGATGCCAAGTATGTAGCCCCATCCCACCAGTATGGATATCCCAATGGCGCTGATTATACCGATGGGCCCGTTCCTGTCTGCGTTTTTCGTTTCTTCCGTCTGCACCAACAAAGAACCAGAACATCAAAAGAATGCCACATGCAGTTCCTACCCTGTAACACGACTTATTGAGGTTTTCTGCGTACCATGTGCGCAGAAGCGTCGTATCCAGTGAGCGTGTACTGGCTCATCAGGAGCCCCAGGACGAAGATGTAGAGGTTGCTGTGGATCCCGGCGTTGTTCTCGGTGTTGAAGTGGGTGAACACGAACTTGGCACTTGCCCGCTCGGTAGCAACGGTTGGCACAGCGATCATCAGTACAAAGACACCTGCATGCAGGCAACGACAGACGATCATATATAAGCAGACTCCATGAACGCATTAGATATCTGCAGCTGCCATCTTAGCCTCCATAAACAACGAAGAAAGAGTAACGATGCGTTGTGTTAATTTGTGCGAGCTCGGACAGGAAGCTCTCACCTAACATATTCCAAGCGGCAGCGAACTGCCCGAAGAACGAGAGCCAGGTGATGGGGAGACTGTTGATGACGGCGTGGCTCAGCAGGATGGCGGCGTGGAAGGCGATGACGACGTACTTGGACGCTAGGTACCCTCCGCCGTTGTTGCCGCCGGTGCTGAGCAGGATGATCACCTGGATCAGCTGCGCCAGGGAGAAGTCCACGCTGGTGGTCACCGCCCACTGAACAACACAAGAAACTGCTCAGTTAGCATACGTCCGGTTTACAGATTTAAACTGGTGCAAAAAGAAAAATGGAGAAGGTTCAGGAAAGGACCAGCGGCTACCTGTCCGACAATGTTGAACCTGAAAAATCACAAGGACGGAAAGAAAACACGGAGGGTTAAAAAAGACGCTGAAAACAATTGCAATCTATCAAATTGATCAAGTAGATGTTCGAGAAATAGAAAGTCAGGTATGGGTGAGCATCACGTCATAATCGACAGAAACTTCACGGTTTTCAGAGTGGGCACAAATGCGTGCCCACTGATTGCTGTCTTTCAGGAATTGACCCATACCTGTGTTGTAGGAAAGTGTCAACGTACCTGTATGAATTCGAGCCTAGAGCATGGCCACAGCCACAAGGTAGTACTTACTAATTCATAGAATCACTAAGAACTCGCAAAGCCAACTGCGGCACTTACGCTGCAAACCGCTGGTGATGTAGACACTCTTGACCAACAAACAGTATGTACACAGTCAAAACTTTTAGATGGTGAAAATGGCAGGTGTTCTTCAGTGTTTCGTTAAGAAGGAAATTAAAACTCCGTTGCCTACTTTCCGCACAACGTACCGGTAGCGCTTATGACAACCGATCAATCAAATTCGTCCAAGCAATTAGTCGTGTGAAAGTTCAGCCTCCACAGGACAGACGGGACGGTGTTCTTGCTCTGCTTGAGAAAGTCAGAGCACGCACATTGACTAATGATCACGGAATATGGTTCCAAAGAAACAAATATTCCATTATTAGTGCATTACATAAGGTAAAAAGAATCAGTTCCCCCTGCCCACACCACTTATATACTCTATATGTTTCATTTTATTTTGATGCTGGTTAGTTCAGTTTTAAACTAACCAGTGTCTATTAAATTTAAATAAAAAGGAGAAGGTAACATCTCGTCCATCTCATTTGGTGGAACAACCGATCCGTTATTTTTGTTTAATCAGGCAACAGATAAAATAAAGAGATGCCAAGTTGTCGCTCGCACCGATCCAGTGACGCCAGGAAGAAAGAAAGAAAGAAGCACGCTAAGATAGATAGAAAAAAAAATTGAAATTTTCTTCATCCCAAAATCGAACATGACAAGAACCTGTTCACATGCTGTGCAAGATCGCTCCTGACAAAATATATAAATAAATAACAAGCCCAAAAAAAACGAGGGAGGCGGCCGTTCCATGAACGACGAAGAAGCGGATGATTTCGAGAGCGAGGAGGAGGGAGTGGGTGTGGCACACGACACGACGTACCATCCGGTGATCCAGGACGCGAAGGGCGCCCAGCGCTTGCCGGAGAGGCGCGCGCTCCAGTAGTATAGCCCGCCGGAGGTCGGGAAGGAGGAGCAGATCTCGGCCATGGAGAGGCCGACGGCCATGGTGAAGGCGCCGGCGACGAACCAGCCGAAGGTCATGGTGGCCGGGCCGCCGAAGTTGAGCCCCGTGTTGTAGAGCGTGGTGATCCCCGTGAGCACCGAGATGATGGAGAAGGAGAAGGCGAAGTTGGACAGCACCCTGCACGTTGCGTCGCGGCGGTGGCGGTCCGGCAGGAACCGATCATCACATCATCGTCGTCATCAAGTGATGGACCGGACATGGAAGAACACGGCGGAACTGATGGAGCAGGAGGAGGAAGAAGGGACGACGTACGAGAGGTCGCGCTTCAGCTCCTGCTTGTACCCGAGCTCGCGGAGGCGGGCGAGCCCGGTGTCGTCGGAGCCTCCGACGTCGACGGCCACGCCCGCTCCATCGTCGGCCGGGGGCTTGTTCCACGTCATGGCGCGGCGTTTTACACTCTGTGTCTTTCTATTGGAGCCGGTGGCGGTGGCGGCGAGCTTTGTAGAGACAGGAGGGGATCGGAGGGGCGGGGGAGGGAAGTGAAGGGCGCACGGGTGCAGCTGCGGCGTGTGGGCGGGATGCGGGTGCAGCAGTCAACTCGAAAATGGCGGTGGGGTCCCGGAAAATGGGGCGCCCGGCGGGTTCGTTAACGCCAACCGAGCGACGCAGATTCCGCCAACCTGGACCGCCCGCGCGCGGGCGGATCTGCCAAGCTTGCTGGCTCTCTCTCCGGGATTCGGGCTTCAGATGCACACGCCCGGATACTTAGCAAAGGCGTTCACCATTAATCGGGCATATATAAATAAGTTACGAGATGCTCGTGGCAACCTGCAGCACCTCGTTTCACTGCTTATTAGATTAACATGGAGAGATGATGCCCGATCCGTCATGTCGTGTGGCCATCTGGATATATCTACGTGTATGTTATCTGGCTATCATCGTTTCCCAGGTCAAAATGATCGACTGTCGCCGTCCGGATTATTGGAGGCCATCGATCCAAGCCGTGATCAAGTAGCCGGACGACGGAGACGGATGCCGTGTGTTCTTTTCTTTCCAAGAACGGGGAGGTCGGCGCGTGTGAATGCTGTGTGTGATTGTTTTGTTCTCCCCAGCTGGGAGGACGGCGATCCACTTTGACCAACCTCTAAGCTGCTCGAGGCAGGATGTATATAAATAAACGAACAAATAATAAAGTGGAGCTGTCTGATACCCATGCCGCAGGTCAATCGCAACGTGATACTCTCTCTATTTTAAAAATTTTCTTATTAGAATATATAAGAATTTTATTTTAAAAATAAAATAGATTTTTTTTTTCACAACGTGATGTGGCAGCGTATCCGCCAGCCGAATTGAAGCCCTGCGTGGACTACCGACTAGTGACTTGCTTCGAATAAACACTACTCGCTCCAGTGACATGATGATGATGAGGAAGCAGGAGGTCGGTTACGCCAGCACTTACCAGCCGGTGAGCCACGAGGCGAAGGGTCCCCATCGCCGGCGGCTGCAGAGCCTGGCGCTCCAGAAGTAGAGGCCGCCGGAGGTGGGGTAGGCGGAGCAGATCTCGGCCATGGCCAGGCCGACGGCGAGGGTGAAGGCGCCGGCAATGGGCCACCCCCACACCATCGTCGCCGGCCCGCCGAACTGGAGGCCCGTACCGAACAGCGTCGTCACGCCCGTCATCACCGACACGATCGAAAACGTCACCGCGAAGTTGGACACCAACCTGCACAACCAACCAAATCTGATTATCTTTTTTTTTTCGACAGGAACCAAATCATATTATTACTAGCAAGTTTTAGTTTAGGGGTGAACGTTATTGATCTGGCAATCCTAGGCCCGGTGCTTGGTTAGATAATAGTCTCTCGGCTTTCCTGCGTCTAATGATTGAGATCATGCATGGACACAGCAGCTGAAAGCGAGCTTCACTTGGACAAGCAAACAAGTTCACCAAAGCCTCAATCAACAGATTCTATGGTTCAAATTCGTAAGCAGAAAGAGAAGCACGCGATCCACGAGTTTGCTACGCAAAGCAAGAACACAAGATCTGGCCAAGAAGTGGAGCTAGCATGGCCTTATTACGAGATCGAGCAGCAGGGCAGACGGCACTTACGAGAGGTCGCGCCTCAGCTGGGGCTTGTACCCAAGCAGCCTGAGCTTCGAGTCGTCGCCCTCATCGCCGTCGCGGATCACCTCGTGGTCGCCGGCGAGCGGGCGGTAGACGTGCTGCCCGTCCATCTCCGTCCCGCGTGTCCTGTTTCCTCAGACTACCCCCTTGTGGCTGGCAGCGGCAGAGCACCAGATCTTTCCTCGGCCTCCACTTGTTACCGTTTTCTGGGTCTGGGATGCTAGACACTGATGAGATTAGAGCTCAACGAGGAGCACGGAGGAATTCTTTAGCAGGCGATGCTGGCGCCGGGGCGGGCCTGTCCCCCGAGATCACAACTTGTGTGTGGCTGCACGTGGGTCCCTCTGGATACGAATCTCTTTTGAGTAGGTAGCACACATGAATGCCATCGGGATTTTGTTCTGCTTCCCTCACATGCACAGGTGCTGCTACCGCTGCCATCTTTGGCAGCGTCTATGGCACATCTTAGGACGTGATCAAGTTGGGATTTACTAGGAGTAGATTATGAACTCGGTTGCTATTAACTTATTATTATTACTGAAAATTATACGGTTAAATTTTTCTCTAAGGTTTATCGAAATGGTGAGGATCATTCATGTTTTGGCCCCCTCCATTTGGCGTGACGTGTAATCCCTTCGTTCTCAAATAATAATCACGAGTTAATTCATTTTTGAATTAATCGATGATAAATATTTGAGAATGAAAGAAGTACCATTATGTTATTGTGTCCCGACAATTATAAATTCTCTATCAAATACTCTGGGTTGTAGGACTTGCAGGAATTACAACTTCGCTCGAACTGTTGGCATAATATATGGAATGCCTCTTACCCGTTTGCTTCATACCAAAAGGTAAATTAAACTGCTGGGATCACAATGTGTACATGCCGCTAGAGAAATTTAACCACTACCATTACTCGTGAAAGCGCATTTTCACACTTTTTGTTACAGCTCTTGCAGATTTTTCCATTTCTGACCCAGCTACCATTACTTATTATACAATAAGAAATCCATTTTACTATTCTGAATAATTCAATTTGTCTGTTTCAGACCATTAACAATATATTGTACTTGATCTACTCTATTATACTGTTTAAATCTGTGAAATATAACTCTTATATTTTCTTTATTTTTCTCATTGTTTGATTTAATTTTTTAGTATGATAAATATTATCATTTCCTATGTTATTTTTTATTTTTGAAATGTTTTCAAATGATTTTTTATTTCTAATAATACTGTTAATACATAAAAGTAGTCTATAATTTTTTGACCATTGTTTTCTTTACAGGCATAATAATAAAAAATATAAGATCTAAACGAATTGTATATGAAGAAATAAATCAAACAAAAAAAGTGTAGATTGCCGGAATTTTTTTTATTTTAGCATTAATAATTTATTATTTAATATTAATAGCATCCTAAATTTTCTTTTTGCAAAACTAGCATCCCCGTCCACACCAACTTGCCACGTGGCAGTCTAAAAAATTCTGGTTTTTATTCACTTTTGGGCGTCTATTTTAGAATACTTACAGACATATTTTGGAAATGTTGTTATTGAGGAAAATGTAGTATACAATGTATACTACAAATTCTTCAACGGCAATATTTCCAAAATATGTCTCTAGGTATTTCAAAATAGCCGTTCAAAATTGAATAAAACTCAGCAAAATTGGACTGCAGAGGCAAATTTGCTGAGTTCAATCACTTTTTAATGACAATTTTAAAATAACTAGATACATATTCATGAAATTTTAATATTGGATAACTGTAAAAAAATCTTTACTACATTTTATTCAATAACGATATTTCAAAAATATGTTTATAGGTATTTTAAAATAGGTGTCCAAAAGTAAATGAAACTAAGAAAATTCGGGTTGCAGAGGTAAATTTGTTGTGTTTAGTCACTTTTGAATGGTTATTTTAAAATACTTAGAGACATATTTAGGAAATGTAGTTATTGAATAAAATGTAGTAAAGATTGTTATCTACAGTTATTCTAGTATCATTATTTTCTAAATTTGTATCTATGTATTTTAAAAGGACCGTCGAAATGTGACTAAACTCAGCAAATATACCTCTGCAGCGCAAATTTGCTGAGTTTTATTCACATTTGGACGGCTACTTAGAAATATCTAGAGACTTATTTTATAAATGTTGTTACTTAAGGAATTGTAGTACACGTTGTCTACTATGTTTTTTCAATAACAAGATTTCCAAAATACGTCTCTAAGTATTTTAAAATAGGCGTCCAAAAGTGAACAAAAACAGAATTTTTAAAACATGTGCTGCCACTTGGCAAGTCGTCCACACCGTAGACGGCAACCCTGCCATGTGGCAAGTCGTCCATACCGTGGACGACAGGATGCTATTTTTACAAAAAGAAAATTTCGGATGCTATTAATATTAAATAATAAATTAATAATGCTAAAATAAAAAAATTCGTAGATTGCCCCTATTTACATAGCTCGAGGTTGTAACAGGCCGGTTACAATTCTATGCTGTGATGGGCCGGGGCCTATAGATCAGCGGCCTCTTGCGCGCAGCCGTCGTCTTCAACCTCCCGACTTCCAAGGAAACTCGCTTCCTCCGCTCCATGAAGCAGCCGAGCAGTCTGCGCACGTGCGGCAGCGGCCTGAATTAACCCCTAGGTGGCCTGAGCGGTGCCCTGTCCTGTCCCAGCTCTTTTTCTCCCCGAACCCCTACCCGAATCAGTAACCCTAGCTCGCTCGCCGGTGACCATCTCCCTTCCCTTCTTTGGGAGATGCCCGAAGAGGCGAAGGCAAACAGCGGCGGCAGAGATGGCGGAGATATATACAACGTCCAGGCCGCCGAAATCCTCGCCAACGAGGCTCGCGTCAGTAACTCACACTCTCAACTCGCTCTCCACTCGCTCGCCTGAATGCCTCCCCTAACCTAATCCACTCGATTTCAGCTGCTCCCCATCAACGAGGCCGCCCCCATATACGAGAAGTTGCTCGCCACCTTCCCTACTGCGGTCTGTATCATCCTCTTACTCTTTCTCTCCCCTTTGCATTTTCATTTTCATTTTTTAAATCGGCGTCGTTCCTCATTCTAAGCAGATGTAATGTAATGTCACAACGTGATGGTTGCAGGCCAAATACTGGAAGCAGTACGTCGAAGCCTACATTTCTGCCAACAATGACGAAGCTACCAAGCAGATTTTTAGCAGATGCTTGCTCAACTGCCTTCACATAAATCTCTGGTAAGCTCCGTTCCTCGAATTGAGTGGAAGCCCCTTTGAGTGCAAATCTATGCTCTCTTGCATCATTGATTTTAATCTGATTGATTCTCAAGTAGCTAAGCAAGGTGTCCTGTCAATTTTGTCTCATCGTCTCTCCACCCATCAGTGTAACATTGATCTGCCCGGTTGGTTTCAACTTGCAGGCGTTGTTACATTAATTTTATCAGGAGAGTAAATGATAAGAGAGGCTCCGAGGGCCTGGATGAAACAAAAAAGGCTTTTGATTTCATGCTTAATTATGTTGGTAAGTGGAACATTTGCATTCCAACCAATGTCTGGTGATGATATGGTTCCAGAGTGTACAATATTTCTTTACTAATGTTCTTACCATCTGCCAGGAAATGATGCTGCTTCTGGTCCTGTTTGGATGGAGTATATTGCTTTCTTAAAGTCAATGCCGGTCTGATATGTTCCTTCTCGTTTCTTGTTCTACCCTCCTTTTCATGTTTTGTATAATTACGCTTGCAAAATATGTAGGCGGTGATGCCCCAGGAAGAATCGCATCGCATGACTACTGTACGAAAAGTGTACCAGAAGGCAATTTTAGTTCCAACTAATCATGTAGAGCAGCTATGGAAGGATTACGAGAACTTTGAGAATTCCGTTAGCCGTACCTTGGTACTTGTGACTTCCATTTAGATTTCTCTCTCCACATAGCGTAGTGAAAAAAGTCTAAATGTCACGCTGAAAGAAAAAACATGGTTCTGTCTTGCTTTCTTGCTATGTTAGTTTATTAAATCAATTGTGATGTAAAGTTGTCTTTATTTCATAGTTCAGGCCTGAGTCAATGATTATCTATCCATATTCCAGGCGAAAGGTTTATTATCTGAATATCAACCGAAGTTTAACAGTGCTAAAGCTGTATATAGAGAGCGAAAGAAGTATATTGATGATATTGATTGGAACGTGCTGGCCATCCCTCCTACAGGCTCCTACAAGGTAAACCACTTTCCAGTTCCTGTGTTGATTAACGCTAGGTGTGGTCTGAACCGATACATATTGACTTACCCATTATTTTTCACGGATTATTATTTTTAGCCTACTAGCCTACCACATTTGTTTGTGATTAAATGCCTTGTTGTTTTTTTGAGCTCATTAAATGCCTTGTTGTTAGGGGTAATTATTTGTCATGTCGCAGTTTGAAATTCTTCGTCTCCCTTTGTTCTTCCTTAAATAGCTTAATTTGTAGTTATGTAAGTTTCTTTGCCCTCAGATCAGAAGAATTGATGTGCACCAAAGAAAGAAAAATTTACAGTTCTTTTTTCCTTGAATAACATCTCTCTATGAAACTGTATTCCTCTCGTTTTGCTGACAACCTTACCATTTCTTTGTATCTAGCTAGCTTAAACCTCATTGATTTGCATTCCACAAATAAAATCTTATCTTGTATATTATAATTTATCTGCTTAATATGACTATTTTCCAATTAGTGCGTCAGTTTGAGATGCACACTGTAGTATGAAGAATACAGAAATCATTCATATTAGAGTGCATTGTATTTTATGGGTCATTGATCATGCTTTGCATGATTGAAAATTTTGCCTGATGGCCCTTTAAACATTGGAAATATCTATTTACTTGTTATGCAGCCTGGTAGGTTCAAATGTGACTAGTACCTGACTGGCAGATAACTTGTTATTTGTTAACTTATTTCACAGGAAGAACAACAGTGCATGGCATGGAAAAGACTTTTGGCATTTGAAAAGTGAGTAACCATTTATCATGAATGAAAAAAAACCGTTTATGCTTTCTCACTTAATCTTATTTGTTAAAGCCTTAAAGGAACGCTTAACATCATATTCTTCTGTTACGCCTCCTTTTGTGTAAAAGTTAGTGAACATAACTCACTGTAGCATAGAATTTATGAATTTCACACACACACGGTTAATCAGTCCATGGTGGCTAAGCAACTAGTTCTAATAACTCGTCCAGTTTCTGGCCTTCTATCATGTCTATTAATAATTAATATTAGCCTTTGTATTTCTCCTAATAGTAAGAATTCTGTTTTGCTGTAGGGGCAACCCTCAAAGGATTGATGTTACAACTGCTAACAGGCGTGTTACCTTTACTTATGAACAAGTAAGCCCCTTTATTTGCTCATATTTAGATGTATGTGGTTTTTTGTTCTATGATGCTGTGATTTCACTCTTTCGTGTACTTCTTGTGTGTATTGTTACTTTATGCAAGCCAATAACAACTTCCAATTTCGATATGCAATACTTGTTTTTATATTGTAGTTATAAGGCCAAAGCATTGATATCGCTAATGCAGCCATTCACCTTTCGAAAGCTTCTTACATCATAACTTCAAGTATTTTTGCCACGAGGCCTGAGTTTAGCGGTTTCTGCCACTGCACATCGGAGCATACTGCGTGCAATTTATTTAATGCTACCTTTTTTATTGCCAGTGCCTGATGTATCTATACCATCACCCTGATATATGGTATGATTATGCTATGTGGCATGCAAAGAACGGTTCTGTGGAGTCTGCAGCCAAAATATTTCAGCGTGCTCTAAAAGCAATCCCTGGTAATAAAATATTCCCTAAAGTTCAGTTGTCGGTTCATCTATGGTTATTTGCTCCAGTAGCCAGTGTATATTTTTGGAAGTATGTATTTGAAACTCTGATCCTCCATAAGAACTCATAACATGCTCTGAGGATGTGGAAGGGTCCTTGGGGAATAAATAACTAAAGGTTTTCCCTATTGTCAAGAGAGGTGTTACATCCAGGTGGTACTTAAATGACTGATTTATTTGAAATTTAAATATTTAATGAATACTCTTTTCTCCTGGGTTAAATATTCCCTAAACTTACAATTATTCCCACCTGGAGAGGACATCTTGTAGAATACAGAATACTGTTATTGAGGTGCAGAGTATTCCCTAGGAGGATACTGAATACCTCTGCAAGTCTTTGTACTGATGATGTTCTAGTCATGGCCTGGGCACTTCAATGTGTTCCACAAGAAAGCTGATATTTCTTCCAATCTACCACTAAGTTCCGAATATGGACTCCAGACAATCATATTTGTGTGATCCGCCTGTAAAAGCTTGTCGCAATTCAACTTGCATCCTAAATCGAGCGACAAATCAAACGGCAGTTATGCCTTTTTTTTTGCATTTGATCATGTCATTCAATTTAAAAGATTACAAACGGTGCACTAGGGTCCACATCAGTCCAACTGTATCATGCTTGCATTGAGAACAGATAACTTTTCTTCTAGTCTTCCTTTTGAGTGACATCTAGAGTACCCTTTCCTGGTCAAAATTAACCTCTGAACCTCTGTTTCATAGATTCTGAAGTGCTTAAATACGCCTATGCTGAAATGGAAGAGGCCAGAGGAGCAATTCAGGTTTTTAGTTACTTTTGCATGCTAACAAGCTGCAACAACTCTCAGTATGATTATTATTTTCTCATAGGCTTTCTGTGCAGGCTGCTAAGATAATATACGAGTCTCTTATAACTGAAAATGTGCGTGTGACCTCACTTGCACATATTCAGGTGAGCTGCCATTTCTTGTATTGTACTTGCCACTTGATTGTGTCCTTCATGATAGCTATAGCACTTTGGTTTCCTACTGTAGTTTATTCGGTTTCTAAGGAGAACTGAAGGCGTTGAAGCAGCTCGTAAGTACTTTTTGGATGCTCGGAAGTCACCAAACTGCACTTACCATGTTTATGTTGCTTATGCTACAATGGCATTTTGCCTCGACAAGGATGCAAAGGTTGTAAAAATGATGTTACCTATATTTTTTTCTGTTATTGTTATACCTTGTCATAGGTTCATAGCAGTTGTCAAGAAAATTGGAGTAAAATTAGGTATGTAAGTTTCATATGATCTAGAGTGTAGTGTTAAGTTAAATCTCTTCGCTGAAATGGGATGTCAACACCATTTACAAAGTTCTACTTTGCAACATGTAGCATATTTAGGTTCATCCTTCTTTTCTCGAATGACCCAGGAGATCTGCATGTCACTTCATTAACAATAGAAACAAAGTACAAGGGTGGAAGGCCACCCAAGAAAAAAAAAGGCACCCAAAAATATACAGAAGCGCCACACTCTTTACGGAATGCAACCCTCTAAAACCCAGCAGCTGTTAAAGTGCCCAGATTTGTTGACCAGATCAGCAGGCTGTGCAAAACCCTGGCACCAGCTGTGCACCATAAGGAAGCCTCATTGCCTATTACCTGCAACACCAAGACTCCCTCAAGTACACAGCTGCAGCGATGCTTTTTCCCATGGTATGAGTGAATTAGTCCCCTTTCTTGCTTCCTTAGGAATCTGCTTGACCGTAGCACAGCACCAGCAAGAAAAACGAGACACCATGCTGTGGTGCCATAACTCCAAGGCCAATCTTCCGCAGGACTGCATGCCATCCTCCCTCGCAAACACCCAAAATATTATAATTTGCTGTATAGTTTCCACCACTTGGTCACAAAGAAGGCAGGAGGTCATATGTTACACTTAGCCAAACGATCAGTAATCTAACACACGAAGCTAGCATGTCCTTTCTGAGTGGTTACTTAAAGTTGGACCCTTTTTTAATCTGGCCATCCTAGTGAGTAGTGAGTAATTGTTTGAGTCATGTGGAGACGATTGCTATACATGCTGTGCCAGTCTTTTGGGTTAACTCAATAACGCTTGAATTAAAGCTGCTCAATTTTGACGGAGATTGTAACTTGTAAGAATTAAAAAACTATATAAAGCAGAAAGTTTTGTTTTTTTTTCTTTTGTACCATATGGACATTGATTCTCGATATTTGCAACCATTGATTATTGTATAATATCTTTAAGTATTTTCGTATAGGTGGCACAAAATGTTTTTGAAGCTGGTTTGAAGAGATTTATGCATGAACCCGGATATATTCTTGAGTAAGTGTTTCTTCTTTCAGTCATTAGTACCGGAGTTCTCCTATTTCATGGTCTATTATGCTCCATAGGTTACAACAAAAAAGCCTTTTTTGCCCCAACCTAGTTGGGGTAGGCTAGAGATGAAACTAACAACAAAAAAGTCAATAAAAAATGAGAAAACAGAAAAAAAGGAAAACAAAGGGAAAAAAGAGGAAAAAGCAAAGACCCAAAGCCTAAGATAAAAAGGGGAGCTAAAATCAAGGTTCTGGCACGTTGATATGTCTGCCAAGTTTTGTATTCATGTATTGGCAATCAAGAAGGTTCGTATGTGCCATCACTGTAATTATGATTTAGAATGATACTAGAACTGATGTTACATTCTCGCAATTTATCACCCCAAATTTATTATTCTGAAACCAGATAGGGTGGTGATAGCTGCTTTACTCTTTTACTTTCTGAAACCTGATTTCTCTAAACCGTGGGCCCATGTGAGATGGGACAGGGAGACACAGTTTCCAGAATTAAAGCTGATGTTATTATTCAGATATGCAGACTTCCTGTGTCGCTTAAATGATGATAGAAATGTACGTGCTTTGTTTGAGAGAGCACTGAGCTTACTTCCTCCTGAGGAATCCACAGAGGTAAGTTGGTTTTTTTTATTACCATGAAAAGATACCTTTCATCATTAATTTGCATTTTCTAACCAATGTCTAATTTTTGTATGTGCATTCATATGTCTTTTTGTTGTCTCAGCTAATGTATATTTATTCTTCTTTAGGTCTGGAAAAGATTTGTTCAATTTGAGCAGACTTATGGGGACTTACCAAGCATGTTAAAGGTAGAATTTTGCTATTGATTTTGTAAAACTATGCAAAGTGCCTGTTGAGATGGTCAGTCTCAGCGAGCAAATACTATTTATTTGTTTGCTGGTGCATACTTGTGGGACTGATTGACTAGTGGCTAGGACTTGTCAGCTCGGCTTTACTGAATGTTGTAGAATTGTAGTAGTTTATAGAGAAATGCTGACAGGTGTGGTAGAAAACTAGAAAAAAATAAACTAAAGTGTATGGTTCAATCAGTTTTCGCTACAGGCTAAGCATGTTTTTGCAGGTTTATCCAGTGGTTCTCTTTCTTTTTCTGTTTTGTACTATCATTTTTGTTCTTTCCTTGCCAACTCACGATACAAGGGGTTGCATCAATTGTTACTTTTATATCATGTTTGTTGTTAAGAATATTTTTGTATGGTCCCGCTTCTCCTTTTCCACTCATCTTTCGGTGTTCCTTTCTTAGTCCTGATAATGCTGAGTCAATTGTGGCCAAGCTAATTGTTTCTTTTCGCCATTCATGTTTCCAGTCTTATTTATAGTTTCCGGGTGAAAAAAAAAAAGTATTTTTGCATGGGATTACAAATAATGTTTCCATAGGTGGAACAGAGAAGGAAGGAAGCTCTATCTAGGACATCAGAAGACACCCTATCTGCCTTGGATAATACACTTTATGACGTTGTTTCTCGATACAGTTATATGGATCTTTGGCCATGCTCATCAAAAGAATTGGATTATCTAGCCAGGCAAGAGGTCTGCACTGTCCACATACATTAACCTTGCATGATCTATACATAAAACGGTTGTATTTAGAGCTCTGAACTCTGGGTCATATTTGGATTCTGCCTACAAGCTTAAACCACCTTTAAGTTCAAGGTTTCATTGATCCTAGTGTATTGTCAAGCTACAAGTGTGCATTCTTTAATTTTTTCTGAGCACTGAATGAGCGTGTTTAGACTAAGTTGAATTAACAAGATTGCATAAATTTTATGCTTGTATATGGGTGGCCTCAGCAGTGATTCTGCATGCTTCTATCAACAATTGGAAGGCACAGGATAGTCACTGCAGAGTGTAAGCTTCACAAGGGCATCCATAATAATGACTCAAAAAGAATAGAACATGTTCCCTGTACTAATAATATTATATCTGATTTGGCCGCAGCGAATAAGTTCTCTGTTAATTTTGATTTTAGAGCACATTCTATGGATAGGTAAAAATTCCAGTAAAAGTTCACCTCTTTTCTGTTTTGCTGTTTGATAATTTTGATGCAGATTCTACAGAGTTAATGATTGATCTCATTGGAGAAGCCTCACTTATTACACTTTTTTTTTTTAATATTGCAGTGGCTTGCGAACAACAACGTTAAGAAGGTTGACAAGTTAGCTGTGCTAAGTGGCAGTACTATGTTAGGTAATCTGGTTTCTATCAGTGGTTGTTTTAGCATGAAATGGCAAAGGTGACGATCGTGTTTGCTATTTCTGGACCAGACAAAGGTCCTGTTGGACTTAGTGCAAGCACGAGGTTTTTGCCACAATCTGCAAAAGTTGTCCGTCCTGAGATTTCTCAAATGGTTATCTATGATCCTAAACAGATGAAAGGTAACAGCTCTCCATTGTTCTCTGTGATGAACAGTCAGTTGAATCAGCTATCATCTAGTTCACTCGTGATCATTTGTCAGGACCGGAGTTCTCAGCTGGTTCCAGTGGGTACACAAAGGAGGTTCAAGAAATACTCAAAACACTTACGCCATCGACTATGTCTTTTGTCAAGAATTTGCCTGCTATTGAAGGTACTCACTCATTTATATTTTATACAGCATGACATGAAAAAGACAGAAGGTTTAACCATGACCTGTTTGAACTTGATATTTAAAATGAAATTAGAGGGTCTGAAATATGGCTGAGCCGCTGAGTTGACTTGACAGGACCATCACCAGATATTGATGTGGTGCTTAGCGTCCTGCTGCAGAGTACATTGCCAGTTACACAGAATGTTGGGAAAGCAGGTGGCACGAGTGACCTCTCGGCTGCCGGGAGATCCGGGATGAACCAGAATGGATCTGTTCATAGACCTCCAAGAGATGGCCAATCCTCGAGAAGGAAGGATATTGAGAGTAAGCTCTCAGCTGCCTATCTCATTTTCTTGTCTGCGTTTGAATCTGAGGTAATTGAAGTGTCATTGATTCTAGGGCAAGGAGGGAAGGAGGAAGAGGATGCCGCTACGGTGCAGAGCCGAGCAGCACTACCACGAGATGTATTCAGGCTTCGGCAGATTCAGAAGAGCCGTGGTGTAGCTGCGGCAACGCAGTCTGGGTCGTCAGCATTTTCCTTCTCCGGTGGTGGAAGCGCCTTCTCTGGTGGTGGAAGCGCCTTCTCCGGTGGTGGAAGCGCCTTCTCCGGGGACCAGTCTGCCAGCACAGACTAGTACCACTGCTTCACTACTTCTGATACCTCCGAACAAATCTCTAGAATTTAAGAACCGAATCAACATGAAAGAAAAGAAACGGTATCATCTTTAATCTTTGATGGTTGTGCATACCCTTGGGCATAGGGGCTAACCTCTGAACGGAATCTGTATTCTGAAATATGTTTAATCTAGTCTGTCCATTTTGGATTTGGACCTAATTTTTTATGTATATATCTTTCGTTAGTTTTTCTTTAATATGTTGCTCTAGAAAAAATAAATGTCACAGTAAGGGCCTAATATACGTGGATAGGAGCTTCAGGTCTGTTGTATTGTCTCTCGTTAGCAGAATGCTCCAGTTTTAAATTGTTTTTGTTAGGACAACTTAGTTCATTTTTAAGTAGAATTGTTGTCCTAACGAGTAACGACAACAATTTTAAAACGTCGTATCACATAATTATGATAAACAACAGGCGTAGCTCCCAATGAAAGAAGCCTTTAATACTTGAATTTTGTTTCATTGCTGCAATGGAAGACGAACAATGCTTCAAGTTGGGCAGGAGCAGGACGATGCACGGAAAGTAATGCTGAAGAGGGAGTACATTATAGTAAGAGCAGGTATAATAGAGCCTAGTCAGCTGGCTCAAAGAATCCACGTCAGAATATTGCTTACGTGGATGAGGGAGTAAAGAAGAGAGAGAGGGCTGCAGGCTACAAAATAGTAGCCAGCGCAACAGCACTTACGAGGTGCCTCTACCGATGTGGCTGCATGCGATTGGAGGTAGGAAAAACAGGGCATTTATTCCAATCACTTTCCAGTCAATCTAATAGCTAGTCTATTATATAAGAAGGCTAAACTGTTGACTCTAAAGTGACATGGCATTGAGTTACAGCCTGCAACCGGCTACTCCATTATCCTTGCTCTAACATGTACGTCCAGTGCAGGAGGTAAATCTAATCTTATGGAGTGTCGACTATGTAGGGTACAAGAAGCAGGATGTTGACGAAGCGAGCTGAGGGTGCTGACGAAGAAGAGGAGGCGGCATCCGGTGGTGAGCCGTGTCCCAGAGAAAGGTGACGAGGATCATGGCCAGGATGAGGAGCGTCGCCAGCATCTTGAAGAGGTTGAGCCAGGGCGTGCGAGAGAAGAGCAGCTTCTGGCATGGGATGCGCCGCGGGCCGAGGAGCACGTCCAAGAGCCCTTTGAGCCCGAGGCGCGCCCATATGGGCCTGGCCAACACCATGGGCCACCAGGTGCCCGGGTACGTGAACACCACGGACACGCACGCCATGGCGCACACGGCGACGTTGAGGCCCCGGTTCCTGTCCGGCGGGCCCAGCGTCAGCTGCACGCCCAAGGCGAAGGTGGCGATGACCAGCAGCACGCCGACGTGCAGCAGGTTGGACGACCACTGGTGGTAGTGGCTGCGGTACCTCGGGTGCACGGTGGTCAGCCCCGCGCACATGAGCAGGCACGTCGCCACCGTCGAGCACAGGAACGCCACGGCGTTGCACAGGATGAACGCCTTGAACGCCGGCCTCTCCGCGCCGCCGCCACCGTCGTCCACCGTGGGCAGGGTGAAGGGAGCCGCGAACGTCAGCGTGGCGATCAACACCGACCCGATGGCGCGGTTCTGCGTCAGGTTGCTGTACTTGCTCAGCTCCTTCTCTGACGAGTAGTCCCCGCCGCCGCCGCGCTTGTTCAGGCACTCGTCGCGCCGCCGAGGGCTGCGGTGGGCGCCGCACCACACCAGGCACTGCGCGATCAGGACCTCCGGGTTCAGCGGGTACGTGTACCCGCCGTCCAGCTCGTTGATGGCCACGTCCAGCGGCGTGGCGCCGTCGTTGTTCATGATGCTCAGGTTCACCCTCGCGTCCTTGATCAGCAGGATGGCGATCCGGTCGCGCCCGTGCTTCACCGCCAGGTGCAGCGGCGTGTTCCCGCTGCTGTCCCTCGCGTTCATCATCCTCCCGAACCGAGGGTTCCGGCACATGTGCTGCACCACCTTCTCCTTGTTGTGCTCGATGGCGCACTGCAGCACATTCCGTCCCCGGTTGTCCAGCAGCTCGTCGCAGTTGGGGCACGTCTCCATGAGCTGATCGATCACGTCGATCTTTCCCATCTTGGCGGCGGTGTGCACCGGGAAGAGGCCGTCGGCGTCCGGGATGTACGCCAGCGAAGAGTCCTCCAGCAGCAGCAGCTTCACCGCGCCGATCTTACCGGCTGACGCCGCGTGATGAAGAGCGGTGTTCCCGAAATTGTCCTCCTTTTTGGCGAGCGTCGGCTCCCAGCACCACAGTGACTTGCTCATTTCTGGAAATCCCAATAATCGTACGTAGTGCATCACTAGATATAGATATATGCCAATTATTATCGAGTACAGTACGTACAAGTGAAGTGAATTAAGGAGACGTACCTTCACTGGCAAGGACGGCGGCATGCAGGGCGGTCTGTCCATCTGGTCCGGCGTAGTACGCGGGAGACTTTCCCCGATCAGGAGAGCCTCTGATCAGGACTTGGACCATGTCGGCGCGGCCCAACGCGGCCGCCAAGTACAACGGCGAGAAGCCCTTGGCATCCACCACCGCGGCCAGCCCGGCATCCGCAGACATGAGCGTCTCCAGGACGGCGTCGTGGCCGTTCCTGATGGCCTCGTGCATCGCCGTAGCTCCCTCTGAGTTCCTCGCCTTCAGCATGGGCAGCAGCGCCGTGGCGGCAGGGGCGCGGTCGATGAGGTAGCGCACCACATCAACGTGCCCCGCCCTCGCGGCGCAGATCAGAGGCGTGTTGAGCAGGTTGTTCCTGGCCTCGATGAGCGAAGCGTCGAGGTCGCAGATTATGCGAACAAGCTCCATGTATCCACGGCCCGCGGCAGTATGGAGCGCCGTGTTCCCCTCCGACGTGACGCCTTTCAAGCAGCTCCTGTTGCTGATCATCGTAACCCGCCCGTTGCCATTGGCGGTGGTGCTCAAACTCAAACCCAGGACGACTTGTAGGAGCGCCTTGTCGCCGGTCGCGGTAGCTCTAAGCAACTCGTGGTTCATCGTGTGCGGGGTGTGCCGTGCTGCGACCCCTGCGGAAGGGCACATGGTCATGGTGTGGTTCGAGCAGGGCATTATTTGTTCCTCTTCCCCTCCTGCCTCGAGGATCGATCTCTGACTTGTACTACTGTTTCGGCATTTCACAAAAAACCCTTATATAACGCACACGTACTGACGCACACACACATATGTATGTATTCATAAGGAAGTTCACCTATTACGTAAGAAGAGGAGAGTCAAACACACAACCGCGTGAGAGATTGAACGTCTTGCCTGAATGTCGCGGGAATCACTACTCACTGCCCTTCAATTCATGATGTGTGCAACGTGATTGCTATATATTTCAGATATGCTAAGTCGCTTATGACTGTAACGACGACAGATATGAAAGACTCTGGAAATTACATGAGAAACTGAGTCAAATGCATTCGAGTCTCATCTTATCTTCTCAAAGGGGAAGCGGCAAACATATGTCTAAATCATGACAGAGTGAAGAACGCGATAAATAAACTAGCTAGCTAGGCCATCAACCCTATCCCTATATAATCTAGTTGGATTTGATTCAAGATGAACGCTAGATGATACTATTAGCCGATAAAAAAATGTCATGATCGTGTCTGACGTAAACCGTAACAAGCAACATCAGTGCTCCGTCCAGAGAAAGTTATAGAAGAAATAAGTAGAGATCGACTTGGTTTTCACCATGACCTGGTCCATTTCTCCAGGCCAACAACTATATAACGGCCTCATGTAATGAAGATGTTTGGCATGGAAATTACAATTTAAACAAATTCAAGATTTGTGCAATTGGTAACAGAGCTTCGTTTCTTAACCTTCTTCGACCTTCTGTATCTCGACAAGAAGGGATGCCCAAAAGGGCAAATTTGCTACCGTATACCATCAAGAGAAAAAAAAATAGTATTCCCTCCGTCTCCATAAACTTGTTGCTTTGTAATTTATTTTTGAACTACAAAACAACGAGTTCATAAAGAAGGAAAGAGTACGTAATAGCTATTTCGTCTTGGAAAAGCGTGTTAGCAGAGGGTATCTGGTTTGTTTGCATTGACTAATGAGTTTGGTAGACCATGCATGCATGTGTGACACTATATGGCAGCCGCAGGGGACAGGTCGTCTTATTATATATTCCGCTATACACAGTATAGGCATCAATCCAGATGAGATAAATAAAGGCAAGGCTGGTGACTTCGAGTGTAGATAGCTGCTTGCACAAGAGCAGGTGACGACGTGAGGACGGAACAGAAATGGTAGCGAAATTGCAAGGCACGGGGACACTGTCGTTGTAAACTGCCATATCTAGGAAATCATCGATTCATCAGTGGTACGCGGTGTGACTTCGTTAAGTCAAAATGGGGAAGTTTGGCTGGCAATCTCTAGCTCGTCACGTCCGCTAGCTGAAGGGGACCGGGATCGGTCTCGGTCTCGGTCTTGGCGGCTCTGGACCTGCTGTACGTATATGATGAATTGATACGTATACCGGGGTCAGTTGGGCTTCGGCTAGATTAGTGGGTCCGGAGTCCATGGAAACTAGGACGTGGCTGGGAGCAACGAAGGAGGGCCGGTAAAGGGGTGTTAGAAGTAGATTTGCGAGAGAAATTGATGAACACACAATGATTCTAACTTATGTCTTTATTCATTCTTTCATTCTTCTTTTATACATAGTGAGGAGTCACGACAGCAGGGAGACGCGTCCATCTGGAGGGGCGCGATGATGCAACTGCCGTCGGCGGTTAAGTGATCACATGTTAATTATGTTATAACACTCCCCCTTGAGCACTTGAACTCCTTATTGAATGGTTATAATCTTCAAAAAACCCAGTGAGAAAAATCGAATATATATATATCTATATATATATATATATAGATATAAACAATGCTTGTGTAAAAACTCCTGAAACATTTATAAAACAGGAGAAAACACAGCATGAAATGTCATAATTATTTTCAAATAAAACCCCTGTGGGGAAAATAAGAAAACAAACATTACTTGCATTGTCATCGCCTCATTAAAACTTAATGTGAGAAATCTTATAGTAAAACTCACATAAGAAAAAGAGTACAATTTGATGCTTAATTGTCAGGTGGCTTTCGATGAAGCTCTCCCTAAACATTGCAAATTTCTAAGTCTACTGTGGGGACCGGAATCCTGACCTCCAAGGATCTCATTGGGTGATGTCGTGCGATGCGACACCGAACAGTATACAAGAAAAAGAACGAGAACAAATTACAATACCAAGTCTTTATTGAAAAGCACAGCGGAAGTTTTTAAAATACTAGCGGAAGGAAAGAGAACTATACATCATAACTACGCTCTCAGCACTAGCTATGCAAAAGCAAAGCCATCCATATCCTGGATACTTCGCACTAGCAACACACAATTCACAGCGGCTTGCAGAGTTCCCACTGGACTGTAAACCCTGGAGGGGGTGCAACCTCGTCATCAAACTCGTCATCAGTCGTATAATCTGCAAAAATTCGTTAACTACAAACGTGAGCATAAGGTTCAACAAGACTAACCCGTCTCACTAGACATATGCAAGAGTGAATATTAAGCATAGGTAAGTAAAGCATAAGGACTCGCCTATAAGTGGATCCTTATAGTCATGGTTTATTTAGCACATGACATTCCTCAGGCACGACACATCATAGACTCCACAATCAAACAAGAAACGCTTTGCCGATGATATGACGTGTACACAGCACATAATGCTATACAGGTAAAGTATGGGAAAACTGTAAACTTTTAATTGTACTATCTCTAAGCCAAACAAGGTTGTTCAAGCAATTTGTAAACCAATATATATATTCTTCTGGCTTCTTTAGTATTTACTACGTCACAGCGCAGTGAACAAGTGGTACTCTATTACTGCGAGGGACGGTGATTGCAATCAGGATTCACCCGGAACAACATGACACATACGCACTTTCGGAAATGCCAGCGAATACTTTCAGCAGTACCTACATAACAATTCAGTACTAGTGGTATATGGCCACCTTTCACTAAACACTCGAATGTTGAACCGATCGATCCGTCACGAGCAGGAGGTCACTGCGTGGGGCGTACACTGACGTGCCCACCAGCTGATTTACACCTTGCTGCCCTCAACCCACACCTATAAAACGGAACAGAATGCCTCAACAAACCAATATAAAGCTACGTCAGTTTACTGGAGCCCATTCCTCTAGTATGTCGCCGGTACAATTCAAGCTTGTCCAGCAGGGCCACACACGAAACGGTTCTCAATCGACACAAGCAGGGCTACGCACGTGAGACCACGTCTCACTGCATCCTATTCACTGCTCAGTCTCAATTTCATATTCATACACCATTTTCTTCTTCCCGAATCTCCCGTATGATAAAATTCCTATCTCGCGAGTAGATTCCAACTACTCGTCTTCTACCGAATTCCTATGAGCATAAGCATAGCAGTGTCTACTCAACGGCCCGTAGACCTACCCAAGACTCCATAGGATTTGTGGGCCATGAGAGTGGATGTCAAACACCTTAAACGTAATGCACAATCATCTGAAGACGTAAGGTGAATGAAAATTGTAAAAACACTGTAAGAAACTTAAATGCAAATCGGGGCTTGCCTGGATGCGAGTTTGAGTCTATGTTAGTTTCTGGCAGCTGGACCTCCAAAGCTTCTGGCTGCTCCTCAATTTCAACTACTACACGATATGCATATACTAGGTATAAATGATTTTGTGAATAATTAAGATGCTTAAGGTGGGGTGAGTATATTAAGATAAAATAAGATAATTATCTTAATTGACTTTGGGATTTTTATGGTGGATACTAGAGATTATAGAGAAGACTCTTGCAAAGAACAGGAGATGATAAAGGATGTTTGTTATTCTTAACAATTATGGTAAGCAATAATCTTCTCTAAATTTTGGTTGAAATTTTTGGAGATGTATTATGGCTATCAAGGGTTGTATCATGTATATGGGTTCTCACTGGTTCTAGGAAAATTTGTTTCACAATTTTCTGAGCTTCCTACAGGGAGAAATTGATTTTTCAAGTTTGGGTAAATTTCTGGAAATTGATTTTTTCTATTTTTCTCAATTTATAACTACATAGAGATTTGGAATTTGGATAAACCTAGTATTTTAAGTCTAAAGAGCTTGAAACTTTTACTGGAGATCAAAGGTTCTGACCAAAATTGGAAATTTTCCAATTAACAGAACTGTGGAAATAAATTCTTTAAGCATTTTGCTTATCTGAATTATGGAGGAATTTCTATGGCTTTTCATACAAATCCAAGTGAACCACTGGACAGTATTCTTCATGCTGGTTCTAACAAAATTTATTTGGGATTTTTTGGATAATTCTACTGGAAGTTATGGATTTTCTAAGTTTGGATTGAATCTAGATTTATTTTCCTATTGGAAATTTCAAATAAAAGGGGTCGGTCCCACTTTATTTGAATGGGCCAATCGCATCTGGGCCACACTGGGGCCACGGGGTTCAACCGCGCAGCTGCACCGGATCCAGTCCCGCAGCTGATCCCGGGCGTTCGAATAGGCGTTGACAAGTGGGGCCCATAGGCCTTCGTCTACCTCGCGACGCGACGACTCTTCTCGCCGGAACCGCGGCGGTGCTTCGCCGGACTTATGTGCGTCGACCTCCTTTCGGCCTCGCCGTGACCGCTCAACCCTAAAATCGACCGTGCAAGCCGATAGTGGTGTCCAATCCCGCCGGCGATGGCCGGAGACGGCGGCGCGACGGTGACAACGGAGCTAGGGTTTCGGCCTTCGTCGAAAATGCTCGGGAATGGCTCAATAGGCTCGGGAAAAGGTCGGGGAGGTTTCTGGGAGCACCAGGAGTATAATTTGGGGGTTAGATTGGGGTGAAATCGTCGGCAAGGCTGAGTTCGACGGCGAAGTGCGGTTCTTCAACCGGCGATCGCGAAAACATGAAATCTAAGATGCTCGGTTGATAACTATCAGGGTTTTTGGGCATGGAGCTTCCTTAGGACACATAGAAGCTATCTGCTAACCAGATTAAAGGATAATTGCAAGAATGGAATGAATTTAAGCACGACTTTGCTGTTCTATTGAGAAATCGTTCGGTGCTCGAACAAGAACTCAAGTTATACTGCAGGTCATAAGCTTAGATCATGTGAGCATGAACTAGAGAGGATTGCGAACATTTTTGCTTAAAGGATCGAAGCTGGAGATGGCCTAGAACTGGAGTTCGACGGCGAGACAGTGAAGGTTCTCGGCGGCTTCCTCAACGGCGACTGGGAAACTTCAAAATATGCCAAGCAGCAGCGATGTCACGATCAACGACTGAAGAGAATATGTAGAGGATTTTGTGACACGCCTTTTATATACTTACAGCTCGGGAAGAAATGGTTGCAATCATCGGCGAGAGCTCAATCGAACAGGGGCAGCAAAAATGGCGTGAACCGGGATGGAGTCCAACGGCGACGGCCAAGGGGGGTATTTATAGGGACGGAGGGGAGAGGGGAGCGCGCCACGGCGCAAGCAAGCAAGCAGCTCGGTGGATGCATGCGCGTCGCAGTGTCGCGCGCTGCCGGCGTCGATCGGCAGAGCAAGCTGGAGACAGAGCACCCCCCCCCCCCCCGTGGGTTTCACTCGAGTGCTTCGGCTGACAGTGGGCCCCACCTCCTCTTATCCACTTCCCTTCTCCGTAACTTCAAATCTCCTACCAATTTTTTGTCCAAAAATTCTAGATTTTTGTGGGGAGGCTCAAATAAATATCTAGAATGGCAATTGGATTTTGAATTGGAGCAAGTTTCAATTGAATTTCAAATTCAAATTTGAATTTGGATGAAATTCAATGGTGTCACTGATTTAAATAGCAATTGAGTTGCAAAAATTGTGAAACTATGGGGATAAGTCAAGCAAGTTATGCTGACCATGAGAGTGTGTTCAAAACTTAATGTACAAACTGGTTGAACAGAATTCAAAATTTGAATTCAAAACATGGTTTGAATTTGCTAAGCGTCTCAATTAAAATAGCAAATGGAGTTCAAAATTTATGAAACTTTGCAGGAAGTCCATTTGAAATATTAGAAAACCATAGAAAAATTTATGGCCTCTGAATTGAATAATTTTTGATAGGGCCAAATATACAGTAGTATATATTCAATTTATATTAATTTGAATATCTATTTGGTACTGCATATTTAATTTGGCCTAGCAATCTTTCTTAAAATAATTTCAAACTTTGAAGAGAGGTCAAAAGAATTAATCTAAGTTTATTGGTGAAGTTCATTCCTCATGTTAATAAATTTAAGCATGAGTAGAAGAAAAGATTTAATGAGATCAAGTTTATAAGCATGGTTATAATTGGTCTCCAGTAGGGTTAACAACCAACTTACAACTGAACCTCATATGAAGGAAAATGTGGAATTTTACATCTACGCATACCAATACCCGCAACACATTTAGAAAATATGGAGTATGGTAGGGACTTAGTAAATAAATCTGCTAAATTATCATGTGACTTAGTTTGTTGGAGATCTATTTCTCCATTAACATGAAGTTCATGTGGGTAAAATAGTTTAGGTGCTATGTATTTAGTAACATTAGTCTTTACATAACCTGACTGCATCTGAACAATACAAGCTGCATTATCTTCATAGATAATGGTTGGTGACTCAATGAGCCAAATGCCACTTGAGATTTGAATATGATTAATCACACTACGTAGCCAAGCACATTCACGTGCGGCCTCACATCGTGCTATGATTTCGGAGTGATTAGAAGACGTAGCTATTAGAGTATGTTTAGACGACTTCTAAGAAATTGCCGTCTGACCGTGTAAGAACATGAAACCTGTTTGTGATCTACCATTGTGGGGATCACTTAAGTAACCTGCATCGACATAACTAATAAGATTAAGATCTTGTTTCTTTGGAAAGAAAAGCTCAAGATCTTGTGTACCTTGAAGGTATCTTAAAATATTCTTCAGTCCATTCCAATGATGCATGGTAGGAGCGGTATTGTATCTTGCTAATAAATTGATTGCAAAAGCAATATCGGGTCTTGTATTATTTGCAAGATACATAAGTTCACCAATGACACTAAGGTAGGGGTATTCTGAACCTAACACCTCTTCTCCTTCTTGGCACGACCGAAACGAATATGTATCCCTTTCTAAGCCTCTTACTACCATAAGAGTTTTAGATGGATAAGTTTTGTTCATATTGAATTTCTTCGATACTTCTGAACATAAGCTGATTGGTGTATGAGAATGCCCGTATGAAGGTGCTCTAGTTGTAAACCCAAGCAAAATTTAGTTTTACCTAAATCCTTCATTTTGAACTCTCTTTTAAGATGATTTTGTGCCTCTTTAATACCATTTCAGTGCCAATGATATTTAAATCATCAACATATACTAAGATGATGCAAAAACCAGTTGAGGATCTACGAATAAAGACATAAGGGCAATCATCATTAGTAGAGTAACCTTTGTTTAAAAGGAACTCCTTCATTCGGTTATACCACATCCTTCCAGACTGTTTCAAGCCATATAAAGACTTGTTAAGTTTAACACAAAACATGTTGCGATCGACTTTTCCATTCGGTATGGGTATCCCATCGGGAACCTTCATATAAATATTCGAATCTAGTGACCCATATAAATATGCAGTCACCACATCCATCTACTGCAAAGATAGATGTTTTTGTGTTGACAAATATATCAAGTATCGGAAAGTTATTCCATTCATAACTAGATAATATGTTTCATTGAAATCAATGTTGGGTCTCTGCGTGAACCCTTGTACAACCAGCCTTGCCTGCTATCTCACAACCTCATTGCTTTCATTCCGTTTTCGGACGAAAACCCATTTAAAACCAATAGAATAGGTTCGAGGAGGAGTAAGTATTATGTTATTGAATACCTCTCTCTTTTTAAGTGAGTCAAGTTCTGCTTTGATTGCTTCTTTCCATTTGATCCAGTCTGAGCGTTGTTTACACTCTGCCATGGTCTTAGGATCAGGATCTTAGAGAAGATCAGCTATTATGGTTGAAAAGCATAAGTTGACAACCGTTGTATTACGGTCAATTAATTCTCCAGAAATAGTATAATTGATATAAATTTATTTTATCCCCTGAAATTCTTTATAACTTCCCACCATAGAAGAATCAGAGTTTTCCGGTTGTCCAACATGCTCTATAGTGCACACTTGAGGGCTGGATAATGGATTTAAAATATCCTTTTGATGTATGTTAACATTTTGTTGACTTGCATATACTTTCTTAGAGGAAGATCTTAACCTCGTAGTCTTTGGATGCTTAGTTGGAGCATCAATTTCTTTACTTGCTCTCTTCCTTTTCAGAGGTTGAGTGGTTTTTAATGATACATCCACTCGGCAAGGTGCATTGACAACAGGATTCAAAGACTTAGTGACATTATTATAGTCAGTAAATGCATCTGGCAGGTTACTAGCAATTTGCTGTAACTCTAATTTTCTGAACTTGAAATTCAGTTTCATTTGTACGTGGATCAACATTTAGAATGGACTTATCATCCCAATTCATTTCTCGACGATCATTGATAAATTTATTATCTCCCCCTAAAGCCGGAAAATGATCATCATTTAAAATATGAAAAAGTCTAGATAACCCCCTCAAGTATAAGCTAGAGACTAATTTATCTCCTCAATTATTAAACCGGGTATTTAGCACCCTGATTTATCTAAAACCATCTAATTAGCCCCCTAAAATGGTTTTGCTTGATGGTTTTGCCATCTCAGCTGCTGACATGGTATGGTTTTGCATGTGCTTTGTTGTGGGCCCCGCATGTCATCGTAAGAAGTTGAACCATCGCAATTGCAGTTGCTTTGTTTCTCTCTCGCGATACAGAGACCGAACGCAGACGACAGGCTACACCTCTCGGAAGCGGCGCGTACATCATAGCTGCAGCGCGCACCTTCCGACGGCTGCGTGCAAATCACGGCGGCGGCGCATACATCACGGCGACGGCGTGCACCTCACAGCGGCAGCATGCACACATTTGTCTTCACCTGCGAGGCTTGTTTTCACTGGTGAATTTGTTTGGACACTTAGATCAGACCCTCCCGGAGGTAACGTTGCAGCATTTTTACAAGCATCCGATGAGGTGAGGTACAGTAGAGCACATAAATGGAGCAACGACATGGCGGGAGGCCGGAGGCAAGAACAACATGATTAGGTGACATGTACCTGGGGCAGTGGAAAGAAAAAGAAAATAAGGAAATCTATGATACGCGGGACCTACAAATAAAGCACGTGCAGACCATGCCATATCAGCAGCTGATGTGGTAAAACCACCCAGCAAAACCACTTTAGGGGGCTAATTAGATGGATTTAGATACATTGGGGTGCTAAATATCCGGTTTAGTAGTTGAGAGGGTGAAGCGTCCCGACCCATAAGGTCGGAACCAAACTTGTAATATTATTACCAAAAACAGAGTTCGGTACATAATATTATATTACAAGTGGAACCACAACCATACACAACTTTATTTCATAACCGTATGGATAAGCACAATAACGGCTAACAACATAGCTATAATAGTACCCAACACGACTAGTACAATCTCGTCATCCATGGTTCCACTACACGCAAACTTGGGTGCGGACGCGACCCTACTCGAAATCCTCCGGCACGAAGTCAGGATCCTTTGGAAAAAAACATATCAACAACATTTGAATACAAAAGTACTCCACAAGCTCCACCTCGCCCTACGGGAGGGGATCAAAACAGGTATAAATGCAATGCACAAAATAAAGAACAATGCAAGCTAATGCAAACTAATGCAACTGAATATCTCGTCCCAAAACTCATACCAACTCAATCTCACTGTAGGTGGCTTTCTAGTTGTTAGGACCACACCATAACCTGTCCTATGCCGAGGACACGGCCGTCCGAACGGGTTCTACACTCTGCAGAGGTTGTACGCTTTCCCCACATGCACGGACCACCAAAGACAGCCCGACATAACCGACACTCAGTCGAAGCATCACCCAGACCAGTCGTCCCAAACCCAGTATCATCAGTGAGCTCAATAATCTCTCAGCACAACTCTCTCTCTCTCTCTCTCTCCACCGTGGACGACTGTCGGGCTAGCCACCGGGATTAGGCTAAACCCCGCCCATACAGGGACATGTGGTCGTACTGAAGGAAGCTAGGTGAGATGTCAAAACAGCTCGGTCCTTAAGGCTCACCAGGGCAGCCTCCATACTCAAACACACGAGCCTACCCTCATGATAGAACTCGCCGTAAGTCTACCACCACGGTAGCACTTACACTAGCACTAACCCGTCTACCCTGGTCACACTCATACTCTCACCACCCATACAACAACACAAGAAGCCTTAACATCACGTATAATCTCGTCATAACAATATGCAATAATAGAAGGTAATATGGCTTCCCTTTGTCACTCAACTATCTCACGAGCATCAAATGCAAAGACCTAATCTACTGGCCACAAAGGACGAACCTTACATAGGAACAATATGATCAAAAGGGATCAGTGGAACTTGCCTTCGCTACCGTCTGCCGCGTCGTTCTCCTGCTCAGCTGGCTCCTCCGGGTTCTCCTCCGGTACCGGGTCTGTTCCGCGGCACGCACGCAAGGCAATCATACAATCCACACGTCAATACATCATACAAAATTTATTTTATTAATTAGTTTATCATTTTAGGTGAATTTTAGAAAAAGAATCAGGTTAATCGGAGGTCATACGAGTGAGATATTGATTTTATGAAGTAGAGGTTTAATAAATTTCGAAAATGGAAAAAAAAAGGATTGGCTGGCTGGGTGTCGCTGGTGAGCCAGAACCGGTCAGGGGCTGTATTAGACTTCGTGGGCCAAGGGACTCATGACTGAAGGCTGGTTATTATGTGCTGAGTTAATACGTGGGCCAAGGATCTGGTTGACTAATAACCCATTAAGCCAGTCAGTTGCCAATAAGCTGTACGCAGGGGGCTTCTTCCTCCTCCGTCCGTCTCTCACCAGTCACCATGGAGGGCTACTGGAAAATCCAATCGGCAAGGAGAATCGATAGAGGGCGTCCAGGGAAGAAGGAATCGGTTGCTCAGGCACCAGAGAACTCAATCGAGGCTCCAATTTAGACCTCGGGTGTAGGGAACGATGGTTGTTCGGAAGGGGGCGGCCATGGCCGCCAGCGGTCGCAGTTGGGCTCGGGAAGGAAGGGAAACAGCTCGGGAATAGACCGGGGAGGTAGCTTGAGCGTCGGAGGTGCTCACCTTGGACGCGAATCGGGCGGAGAAGGCTCCTCGTCGGAGGTCGTCACGGCGCCTTCGCGGCGCGGGAGGACAACGGAAATCAGCGACGGCTTGGGTGGTCGAACACGGCGAGCTGGGTGCTGGCGAGGCTTGGCGAGGATGAAGTCGGTCGAGCCGATTTATAGGCGGGAAAAGGCGGTGGTAGCCGACCGGCTTCGACGAAGGCCGGTCGGCGCAGTTAATTTCGCCGTACGCGCGTGCCGAACTCGGTTGGGACGGTGCGTCGCGTAGCAAGCGGTCCTCACCGCGTCTGCTCGTGCTGTCTCGTCGCCGGTCGTCGGTTTGCTGGCGATGGTCGGCGTCGCGACGTGAGTAAAAGGGTTAGGAAGCTATCGTCTCACTGCGACAGTGGCTGGGCGAGTTAACGCGCCGTACAGGCGTTCCGGAGGCTTCCGGAGAGGTGGAGAAGGTTGGAGGATAATGCGAGCTTGCTGCCGCCATGTGCGCTAGCGTGCTGTGCGATGCTTCGTCTTAGCCAGGGAGGAATGGTACGCGAGGTGCTGCTGTTTGGGTTTGGTCAGAGAGCGCGTGCGTTCAGTTCCAGGGAAGAAGAAGGTGGAAGTGTTTGTAATTAAAGAAAAGGAAGGAGTGTGATTGGAAAATGCATTAGGCTGACAAAGGTGTCGCTGTTTTGGATCAGGCGGACGTGCTGCTGCTGTACGATTGTTGCACGCTGACCAGAAAGGTGTGAGGGGTTTTTTTACAATTACAGAAAAACAGCAGGGGGTGGGTGGAAATGTGTTGGGCTATGGTGCTGGCACGTTGGATTAAACAGCAGGGAGAAACAGTTAAGTCTGTTAGCGTTAGCGTTAGCGTGTGTAGATTAGTCTTTATATATATATATATATATATATATATATATATATATAATTTTCTCTTTCACTTTCTTTTATCTAATTGCTACTTCTCCTTAGACAGTGCAATTTTATTAGCGTGCAAGAATACCGTAGATAATTAAATATATATAAGCGTGATTTATTAATTTGCGAAAATTAGGATGTTACAGAGGGTAAATTAGTCTCTAGTCTATACTTGAGGGAGGTATGTATACTTTTCAATCAGCAAACTGGTCGTGAATAAATCTCCTGTTAAAGGCTCCAGGTATTTTATAATAAACGGAGATTGATATCCCATGTATATTCCTAATTTCCTGTGAGGGCACATAGATGTTCACTTAGGTGGTGAAATTGGTGTGTACACCGCACATCAAAATTTTTGCAGATGGTAGATATTGGGTTGATCTCCACGTACAAGTTGGAGTGGGAAGGTGGTATGATATGCAGTTGGACGTAATTGTAGACGATCAACAGCGTGTAAGACTGCATGACGCCAACAAGATGTTGATAAATTGCATCCTTGCAATAATGGCCTAGCTATTAGTTTAACCCTCTTTATGAGAGATTTTGCCAAACTATTTTGTGTATGAACATATGGAACAGAATGTTGTACTTCAATTCCTTGAGTCATACAATAGTCATTGAAAGCTCTAGATGAGAATTCAACAGCATTGTCCATACAGATACTTTTAATCCTATATTCAGGATAATTTGTTTTTAAGCTTATGACTTGTATCATAAATTTGGCAAAAACATGGTTACGTGTAGATATTAAATACACGTGTGACCATCTTGTAGATACGTCAATTAAAACCATGACGTATCTAAATGGACCACACATTGGTTGTATGGGTCCACAAATATCATCTTGATTTCTTTCAAGGAATTTTAATGGTTCAACATGGATCTTAAGCGGTGAAGGCCGTAAGATAAAGTTGCCCATAGCACATGAAGTACACACAAAATCATTTGTTTTTTGAATTTTAGTGTTCTTTAAATCATGGCCGGTGTAATTTTCAATAATTTTCCGCATCATCCCTATTCCGGGGTGGCCTAGGCGTGAATGCCAGGTCTTAAATGTATCAACATTCTGGAAAATCACCTTGTATGCAACATATGGTACGAGTTTTATGTACGTATAGTACAGTCCAGATGGAGTAGAAAGAATTCTTTTTTAGAACTTCTTGGCCATATTCGGAAGATTTTGCAATAAGAAGAAATTCTTCCTTATTCTTTTCATGGGTATGTATATGTAACCCATTTTTCTGAATATCTCTAAAACTTATGAGAGTACGCGTAGAATCGGGATACAATAAAGCATTCTCAGTCATCACTTGTGTCCCATTACGGAGTGTAAATAGTGGCTTGTCCAGAGCCAACTATTGTCCCATCGCGTCCTGCGATGGTCAAAACATTTCCTGACCTCCTTGTTAGGGTCTGGAAATATTTTTTATCCCTAAGGATAGAGTTTGTGGTGCAACTATCCACAAGACACGTTTCTTCCTCCATCAGAATTTTCCCATGAGATCTAAAACATAAGAATTTCGATCATTTATGAGTTGCATTTGAAATAATATATACATATAACATTAGAGTGATGTATAACTCTAATACAATATGAATAATTATTTACATTACAACACACTTTATTACATAGACTAGTATTTACAAATATCTATGGCAAACGATCTTAGATTAGATCGCCGAACATGTCGTTCGATTTATATTCTACCATAGCATTGTCCATGTCCATGTAGTCATCAACACTTAGTGTTGACTCGTTGTTACTTGGAGCTTCATTATCATTGCTTGAACAACTGACTTCAAATGTTGGCTTTGTTTGAATACTCAAATGAGTTTCATACTCATTTTGAGCTCCTTGTAATTTCTTATCTTTTTCTAGTGATTTTTGGTACAAAGCCACAAGGTGTTTAAGTGTGCGATATTTATCAGCGTTATGCTTATAAGTGTCACATACCTTACACTGCACATTTTTTTCCTCTGAAGGGAGCACCATCCTTTCTCATTATATTTGAGAATTTCTTATTCTTTTGCCTATTACGGCGGTGTCTAGCAGATCTACCATTTTTTTTAGAATATATATTCTTATAAACATTAGCTTTCTTCTCATTATGATGAATTTCGGGTAGAGCAGCAGTCCCAACACGATGTTGGTGATGATTCTTAATAGTAAGTTCATCATGCTTCTCTACTTGAAGTAAATCACGAATGAGGTCAGCATAATGTTGGTAGTTGCAAGCTCGATATTGATGTTGTAAGACTCTATTAGAAGAGAGCATAGTTTGAAGTATCTTCTCTATTTTGTCCTCATATGATGGTTCTTTCTCACAAAACCTTAATTTGGCACATACCTTATGAACAACATGATTATATTCTTCTATAGACTTAAAGTCTTGAATACGAAGTTGAGTCCATTCATGATTGGCCTCAGGCAATAATATTGCCTTTTGCTGTTCATAACAGCTTTTTAATGCCACCCAAAGACTATGAAGTTCTTCATCCATCACATATTCTGATTTCAAATCAGGATGGAAGTGATTACGGATGATGTATAGTGCCTGATACTTGAATGTATCCAAAAATGCTGCATGCCTTTCTTCAGGAGGAGTAAGAGCGGTCATGAGTCCTCTGAAAGCCAAACTAATCTTGATGTCAAGAGCCCATATTGAGTAATTATGACCATCAAGAGAAAGTTCTTCAAACTCGCGAGACATTGATTCCTACATAGAGGAAACCAGAGATTTTATTAATAAAATCATCATGGTGGTGTTGTAATGTGTGTTAATCATAATGATGAATATTTAAAATTATTCATTCTTATCTAGCCAAATATTGAAAATGGCTTGACAAGAAGAACAAATATAGATATATTTCATGTTAAAGATTGCCAATTTTAAAGAAATGGTCAAATTAATATGAATTATACACTTTGTTATATTAATGTATGATTCATAATGCATTAAGCCAAATTATAAAAAATGGCTTAATTAAAACGAGTCAATTTACTTTATATTTTATGTGTAGTGTTATTTTCCATCATAAAAAAAATTTAAAATTAACTTAAATGACAAAATTTGTAAAATTTGTGAATATAATAAACAAAATTCAAAGTTGAGGCCAAAATTCCCAAAATAGCCTAAACAATGAATTTTGGACAATGTGGTTTTTAATTCTATCTATTTTGGCCAAAATTTGAAAATTAGCCAAATTTCAAAATTTATTGCAAATAATATTTAAATGCAATATACCCATTGTCATAATCCATATTTACACATATTTACAATACATACACACTTGCAAAAATTTAAACTACATTCTAATTTAAATTTAAACTGCAAATATTTAAATAAAATAGAAAATTAAAATAAAATAGAAGTAGCACTAATGGGCCATTCGACCTACTTGGCCCACGCAGCATGTGGCCTTGTGGGCCTATCATGCATGCGACCCGGCGGCCCAAATAGCCCATTCGACCGGCGAAGTATATAGGAGGGGAGGAGCGGTGTGAGGCGGTAGGGACAATCCTAGCCGCACTCACCTCCCCGGCTCCTCCGTCGCCTCCTCGGTACCACCACCCATCGCCACTCCTTCTTCTTCCACCTCCGACGATGATCTCCCTCCGCTTATCTTCCTTATTTTGACGGCGTCGCTCCCCCTTAACCCCCTCCACCGCTTACTAGCTTGGACCAGCAACCGAGGTTCGAGATTCGTGCCTTCGGGCTAGTCGGATTGGAGCGGCGAGGTGGGCGAATCGACGAAGAATCTGGTTACCGCTTGGGCTCATAAGCGTCGACGGTGAATCAGATCCGGAAGGGCCAACTTCATATGAAGTGGTCGTTGGCGGTGTTACTTGTGCATTCGTTGCCGGCGGATTGCTCGGAGTTCTTGCTGCCAAAGGATGTTGTGGTCGGCCTCTTGTGCCGATACGGATCCTTGCAGTGCGGCGGACTGGTGGCGCTGCTATGGCCTCGGTATCCACTATGATGTTGTGATCGTATTCTTCTTCTATCGTCCTTCCTTCACCCTTCCCCCTGTCCTCCCGATGACGAGAGAACCAGATCCGGTCCAACCCGGATCGGGATCTCCCCTCCGATGACGGCTGTAGGATCCCCTTGAGGACCCGTTTGATGGGCCTCTAGGTCCGAGGGACGGACGGGGAAGGGAGTTGGAGGCCGATCTTGAACGCTGTGTCTCAAAATGCCTCTCGGCGGTGGCGCGGAAGAAGCGGGCACCATTGGAGATATCATTGCTCGACGGAGACGGCGATATCAACAACGGTCACTATGGCGATTGCGGCGTTGAGCACCGCGAGCACCACGGCGACAATTTCGATGGTGGAGCATGCAGCCAGAGTCTTCATGTCCGACGAAGAAAACGAAGATTATAAAATCAGTAAGTCCATTATTGGGCATCTTACCAGTGGATTTTTGCTTCTCTCTTCGATTTGCTCTTGTAGAGCAGTGCTGATGACATAATTAGAAGTAGATTTGCGAGAGAAATTGATGAAGACACAATAATTCTAATGTATGTCTTTATTCATTCTTCCATTCTCCTTTATACACGGTGATGAGTCATTGCGGCAGGGAGATGCGTCCATCCGGAGGGGGCACGATGATGCAACCGCCGTCGGCGGTTAACCGTCGGTAAGTGATCACATGTTAATTGTGTTATAACAGGGGGCATATACTGGGCTGATCGCTCGTCCATCAGGTTATGTCAATAAATTGTTTTTTAGAGAAAATGTCACATTATTAATTAGATAACATCATTATAAAAATTCATCACGAATACAATCCGAAATAACATCTGAAATGCTACAGATCAAATAAGTGGAATAACGAGCCAACTTATGTGCTAATACATTTTATTCACCACTTAGACTTAATGTACTAAGATTCAAACACCTTTATTTTTTAAATTTAGTTTAGATGTAAAACTTTTATTTTTGTGGTAGTATTTTATGTTCAGTAGTAGTTATTTTAGTTGACCAATAGTTACTGTAGTTTAATAATAGTAATTTATTTTACCACTAGTTATTTTTGTTTAGTTTTAGTGAATGCAATATTTACGTAGTTGCTTTATTTATTTAGTAAATTTAGGTAGACCATATATTTATTTATATAATAATTCAGTTATATGATTTATTTAGTAGTTGCTTTATTTATTTTTAATTTAAGTTAGATAATTATTAGAGTGTATTGAATTGCTTTTAGTATTTTGAAATAGATTATTGAGTACATTTATTTAATCATATGAGTTAGATTAGTAATTTAGTATCAACACATGTTTAATTTTCTATTAATTACTATAGAGCTATAGTTTTGTAAATAGATTTAAAAATATTTATATATTAATGTATTTATTATTCTTGTTTTATAATACATATATAGTTTTAATACGTTAAAAATGTACTTTTATTTTTAATAAATCATGGTGCATAATTTTTATTTAGTACGAATGGCAGATAAAATATATTTTCATATTTGTTTGGAGAAGCGGAGATTATGCACAATCCTTCTAGAGTTGATTTATCACGATTCCCTTCCTTAATTTAAGGAATACCAAGTCAAAGAACGCATTTGAGTGTTTATAAATGGTTGTTGCGAGTGTTTAGATTGGATGCCGATCAATATGTGTTGAAGACACATGTTGTGAACCTTGTAAGGCATGTTTTTTGGAAAATTACTTGAGCTTACTGGCACCCAAGTTTGGAGGACATGTGCAACAAAGGCCCTTGAATATGGGTGGCTTGTAATGCTTCTTGTTCGAGTACAAGTGAAGGAGATAGTTGTTAGGATAAATAATATGATTGTCGATGAGGAAGGTGTCGCTGAAGTACAAAAAGTAAAGATGTAGAATTAAAGAATGAAGAAGGTGCAACCAATATTGTTCATAGTGAGGCAACAGGTCAAGCACACGAAGGAGAGCAAATAGAACATTTGGTTCATATGGTTTGTTGAGGAGGATATAGAGTATGAGAGTGTTCCAGAATTTGATTCATCAGATGATGAAAATGAACCTCCTATCCGTACGGAGTGAATGATCAGGATTTTGAATACTTAAGATTGACATAGGGGTACCCAAAGTACGCTGGTGCGTTCAACCGACTAAACGGCAAGCTTGACATCATTTGGACCCCTTAATCTCACAAGGTTGTGAACTAGAGAGCATCCTTTGCGAGTTCATAGAGTACATCGATCATGAACAATTAGCGAAAGATGTCTATTAGTACATTAAGAACATGGTTGCACATACTAGATGGCACTTCTTTCATGAGTTGGATTTTAAGAAAAGGATCAAGGATAGTAGGAGGAGAGGGATCAAGAGGAGGAGCGTTGTCGTAAGGCTTAAAAAGAGTGTCAACAAAGGTAGGAATAAGATTGTAACCAAAGGATGTTGGAGGGACGCATCGCCCAAGATGCAAGAAAGGCCAAATGGGAGTGCATGTGCAAGAGGGCTCACCGTACACGGAAAGCCACACGGTGGGCACTCCTGAAAAGGAGATATCCCCATTGCACTCAGTCGGTTCTAGTTGTATCATGTTTGCCTTTTAGTTTTCCTAACATGTGTTAGGAGTAATTCATTGCACATTTAGTTTAGAAATGAAGTGTATTGTACACACATCATTTGTATCGTGATGATTTAACCTCATAAATAAGTGTCGTTATGTATATCGTAGTAGAGAGGCAGAGAACATGCAATATTTATAGGTTATATATATAATATTTTACGTAATCGCCAAACTTTTCAATTTACATGCATTCACCTTCATCTTCTCACTAAAATCTTTGTGAAAATTGAGATCATAATACATAGTTAAGAAATCAATATATATCAATTTCATGGATAAAAAAGTTTATGTAAGTCCTTCTGTAAACACATCAGATAATATACTCGAATTAGTTCTATAACTATATATGTCTCAAATTATAACTCTAATGTAAAAAATAACTAGTGTCAAAAATTTTAGGGGCTATTGTGTTTATACACCTATTTGTAAGTCTAATTTTGATTTTACCCTTCAAATTTAGGGTTTGTGATTTTACCCCTGTTATTTTGAAATGAAACAAAATTCTACCCCTACTCCGTTATGGATAGTTAACAGTGTTAAATATGAGAAAAATGATAGAAATACCCTTATCATATTAACATATTGAAGATGTATTAAGTAATATTACAGAGCAAGATATATTTCATTGAAAATTTGTTTGGTTGTGAAATTTATAATTTGATAATTTTTTTGAATTCATCGAAATTTAAAAAAAAAATTTGAAAATTCTGAAAATTCGAATTTTGAAATTCTAAAATTTTAATTTAAAAATAAATTGGAAACTGGAATATAATTTTTGGAAATTTAAATTAAAATTTGAAATTTCGAAAATTCTGAATATCATTAAATTTTTTAAATTTATTTGAATTTCACTTAGATTTGTTTGTTTTTAAATTTCTAAAAAATGTTTGAATTTGAATTTAAAATTTTAAAAAATCAGTAATTCTAATATTTATATTCCAAAAAGCTTCTTTGCATAAATTAGCACAAAGTTGGATAGTTTTGACTTTTTTTATTTGTCAATCGTTTATTTAATTTTATTAAATCATTTAATATAATCAGATTTAACGGTGTTAGAAATGGAGGGTAAACGGTGACTTCATTTTGAAAAAGTAGGAGTAAAATCACAAACTCTAGTTTTCAAGGGTAAAATCACAATTAGAGTTGAAACTAGGGGTAGAAACACAATAAACATATAATTTTAAACTGATGTCGAAAATTGAATAGAACTAATGTAAAAAATAACCATCATGTGAAAACAATGATCATAATAGATAATTGAGAAATCATATCTCTCAGTTATTTGTTCAAAAAAATATTTAAGTACTTCTATGAACACATCAAATACTATAGTTGAATTAGTTCCATAACTTGTCTCCAAGTTATACCGCTAAATAATTCTAAACTAACATCAAAATTTGAATATAATTACTGTAAAAATTCTTATTGACCAGTAGATGGACAACTTGTACCGAATGAATGGCGATCCCCGATCGTTGGGATCATGTTGTCCAATAGATGATTGACTGGGATGATGTGGTTTTATGTCGACCATCTACTGGACGGCATGAGCCGACGTGGTTGTTCCAGTAGATGGAAGAATCATTCATCTACTAGACAACTAGGTGCCTACATTGCTAAAAAAACAAAATTTGATAGTTATTAATATAAAATGAATAAAAAATAAAGTTAAAAATAAAAATTCCTCTCTGATGGATCCAGAAACGTGGAAGTGGTTGGGAAGTGACAGGCTCGGTATTTGCAGCTACAATCAACTAGTCAACTAGTGGGCATATGGTGGACAAGTTTATAATCTTACGGTACAACTGGTTCATGCAGTTAAATAATAGTATTGATGAACAAGTTTATAAACCTACATGACATGGTTTTTACGTGGTTGTAAATTGCTATATCTAGGAAAGTAAGCAAATATAGATTCATTAGTTGCACTTGTAAGCGGTTGTCATCCGGTCAAAATGGAAAGTTTGGCTGGCAATCCGAATATGGAGTGAAGTACGATAGCATGGATAGTGATTGGGATTAAAAAACTTTATACACTTGCAGCTGCAATGAAAAAGTTAATGCACAATAGTGCAGATGGACAATTTCATCAACGTAGATGACATATTTGAAGAAGTTCATGATCTATTTCATCTTACTCTACCAATAAATATTCATTTAGATAGACCTACATACGTATATATTACCTCCGCTCTATTTAAAGTTTATTTTTATAATTGGTCAAAGTCAAACTAATCAAACTTTGATCGAATTTATAGAAAATAATGTTAGCATCTAACAAATAAAATAAGTATATATTTATGAAAATATAATTTATAGTGAATTAATAGTACTAATATAATGTTACAAAAATTAATATTTGTCTATAAACTCGGTCAAAACTAGAATAATTTTACTTTGATCAACTCTAAAAATATAGCTTGAATGAGAGGGGGTATATATATGAAGCCGTCAGCGGGTAGGAGGTACCAATACTCGCTCTCAGCACTGTTTCTCTCATGGCCTCCTCCACTTGCCATGGAGTTCAGCTCACCGTCGCCATCGCCCTTCTCGGCATTGTGCTGGTCTCCACCGGTAATGCCGCTATAGTGGACGCGGATCTCGGCGGCAGCTACGGCAACTTCCAGTACCAGTTCCTGGCGCATCAGAATGCGGCGCGCGCGTCGTTGGGCCTGCCGCCGCTGACATGGGACGAGCGTGTGGCGTCGTACGCGCGGAGGTATGCCGAGTCCCGACGCGGCGACTGCGCGCTGGTTCACTCGAAGGGGCCCTATGGCGAGAACATCTTCTGGGGCAGTGGCACCGGATGGACGCCGGTGCAGGCTGTGGACGCGTGGCTAGCGGAGCGACAGAACTACAACTACGCGAGCAACAGCTGCTCCGGTGGCATGTGCGGCCACTACACACAGATCGTGTGGCGTAACAGCAGGCGATTGGGCTGCGCCATGGTCACCTGCTACAATAACCGGGGCACATTCATCACCTGCAACTACGACCCGCCGGGCAACTACATCGGCGAGCGCCCGTACTGACCGGCTGATTGTCGTCAGTGTAATCATCTGCTGTCACTTCCTGGCTCTTGCTGTGTTGTCTTTTTGCCCTCCCTTTATCGGTTCACAGCTAAGCAAGCTCGCAAGATTGGTCATCGCCCTGTGCATCCTATTTATATGTCTTCCTATCATATATCCTAATAATTTATTAATGTCTCATGTGTGTTGATTTGCCGTTCAGAAAACAAACTTCCTAACAAAACTTAGAAATCTATATATTGACAAAAGACTTGTGCTAAATTTTATTACCACTTGAAGAGTTAGAGAAAATCAGGTTTCAGGTAGTCTTACATGTGACAAGAGTGGTGTGTACTACTCACTTCGTCCCAAAAAAATTGTCATTTTTAGTGAAAAATAAACTAAGATGTGACAAATATTTGAAGACAGAGGTAGTACTAATTATAAGAGGTGGGACGAGCAAGAGCAAAGAGATCAATATCCTCTATACTACTGCATGTGCAAACAGAGACTAACATGTAAGCTCAATATTGCCTTACTTGGTCCACATACCAGTCTCCGCTACAACACATACAATAATGCAGATGATTTAAATCCAGAGCAAAGTTATGGTTGCATAATCAACATTCGGCATGACAAACCAGCTATACCGCATTGTTTAACTGGAAACCAAGGTGGCATGTGTGTTGGCTCCGATCCATTTAGCTGCATTCAATGTCTGAAAAGTCCAATTGATTCCCCTAATATGCACAACTTGGTTGCCTGCAGGGTCCAAACTGATGTGATGGACCAAATCCGATGATGCGGTGGCATGTGCATTTTGGACCTGGCAAAGGACTAACTAGAAAATCACGAGAATTTGTTGTCTAAGACTAGACTAGTCCACCATAGGGCCGAACAAGTCCGAACAGGTTCAGACAAGGCCACAACAAACTAGTTTGGTATGTCACAGGACTTGTCCGGACTTCTACATAGTCTGAACCTGGTCCGGCGCCAGGACTTGTCTGGTGTTCCCATCGGACTAGTTCGACCTTTGGAGACTTATACCCAAGCGTCGGGCGCTGACTCTTCTCATTCTATTCAAACACTCCTCAACCATGCCCTCTCAAAAACTCACCCCTTTGGTGATTTTTTAGTTCCACCACCAAAAATCTCAAGCAATCCAAGCATCAATCTCTTTGGAGGTTTGGGAACAAGTCGATTCCCAGACTTCTCCGCACTTTGATCTGGTGTTTTGCTCGGATTCCAACTCTCAAGGTACTTTTTGAGCAAAACCCTAACCTCTTCGATTCCTTCAATCCTAGGTTGTTTATTCCATAACTTAGGACTCTCATTGCTTCATAATCACCTTGTGACTCTATCGTTGCATTATTATGACTCTTTATTGAGATTTGTAGAAAAATCAACAAGTTAGAGTTTAACACTGCGAGGTTCAGACTAGTCCGGATCAAAGATAGACAAGTTCATTCCTAGCCGAACTAGCCCGACCAGGGACCGGAGAAGTCCAGTGTAACCTAGGGTTAGCCCCTAACTTAGTGGACTTGTTGCACTTCTATCGCAATAATCACTTGCTCTCTACTCATATCTTCTTATCATCGTTCTTTTAGCATGTCTCGTAGCGATTATTCTCCCCTATCTGACCCGGAGCGCGAGGTGGTTCGACAAGAGCTATATTGCCGATGGAACGAGGAGGCGACCGAGTTGGCTCGCGAGCTCGCTCGCCATGAGGCAAGGACCAAGAAGAAGCATGATTGTGATGCCGCCCAAGCTCAAGCAACCGAGGAACAAGTTGGTAGGAGGAAGAGACTTGTCACCATGGGTGACAAATGGAAAGGCCCTATGAATGAAGGAGGAACTGCTACGGCAAAGGGAAGGCCCCAACTAAGAAGGTTCTGGCCAAGAAGGTCCCATTGAGGGAGAAGGCCTTAGACAACAGAAGATTGGTCATTTGGGACCATCTTGCGGGGTCAAGTGGTCCACCACAAGGTCCAATTGGACCTCTTGTGATGATCCCACCGTTGCAGGACCCCAACCGATAACAGGGCCTTCAAGCATTATATTCTAAGGAATGGGGTCTAAGAAGGCAAAAAGATTCAGAGTCAAGAATGCATACAACAATGAGAAGTCTACAACGAATCATTGCTTTTGGTATGATTTTCACTGTGATTACTACTGGATAGTATACTTGAGGATGAAGACACCAGTATCGAGTGCTCAATGGGTTGGTTGGCCCTATATGGAGAAGAAAAACCATCGAGCATTCAACCCCGTCATCCAAGTAGTGGAGCATCATGGGCTCGAGGAGTCGATGGGATTCCAATATAATTGGAACGCGGACGTCAAAGTGTTGACAAATCTTTGAGATTTATTAGAAATTTTAGTGCATGCATCTAAATAATACAAATGAACAAGTTCATGAACTTCAGTCTTCATGAACCTAGATGATGCACCAGAATAAGTTCATGAATATCTGATGCATCTTACTCTATAAATAAATATGTTCAGCTAATACGCACGACTTGATGGCCCAGATCTGCTGCTGGCCTGCTGTGGTGGTCTGTGCAGTTTGGATCTGGCCCAGGACCGGTCAGAAAGTGTTGACAGATCTTTGAGATTTATTAGAAATTTGAGTGCATGCATCTAAATAATATAAATGAACAAGTTCATGAACTTCAGCCTTCATGAACTTAGATGATGCAACGTAATAAGTTTGTGAATATCTGATGCATCTTACTCTACTAATAAATATGTTCCACTAATCCCAACGACTTGATGGTCCAGATCTGCTGTTGCGGTAGTCTGTGCAGTTTGGACCTGGCCCAGGACCGGCTAGAAAGTGTTGACGGATCTTTGAAATTTATTAGAAATTTGAGTTCATGCATCTAAATAATATAAATGAACAAGTTCATGAACTTCAGTCTTCATAAACCTAGATGATGCAACGGAATAAGTCCGTGAATATCTGATTCATCTTACTTTACTAATAAATATGTTCCACTACTACGCACGACTTGATGGTCCAGCGGTGGTCTGTGCAGTTTGGACCCGGCCAAAAAGTGTTGACATATCTTTAAATTTATTAGAAATTCGAGTTCATGCACCTAAATAATATAAATGGGCAAGTTCATAAACTTCACTTCATGAACCTAGATGATGCAAAGGAATAAGTTCATGAATATCTAATGCATCTTACTCTACTAATAAATATGTTTAATTCAAGCATCGTCATCCAGATAGACCTTCCAGAGTCTTATGGTTTGTCACAATCATTATTGCTGGCTGATGCCTCCCCAACATATCACACCGTCACGTCAACTCCTCCAAGTATATATGAAGCCGTCACCTAGTGGCAGTGCCAGTGCTACCCACAGCTCAGAACCGCTTCTATGGCTTCCTCCTCCAGTTGCCACAGAGTTCACCTCACCGTCGCCGTCGCCCTGCTCGGCATTGTGCTGGTCTTCGCCGACAATACCACTGTCGTGGACGCGGACCCTGGCGGCGACTTCCAGTACCAGTTCCTGGCACAACAGAACGCGGCGCGTGCGTCTTTGGGCCTGCCACCGCTGATCTGGGATGAACATGTGGCGTCGTACGCGCGGTCGTACGCCCAGTCCCGACGCTACGACTGCGCACTGGTACACTCGCATGGGCCCTACGGCGAAAACATCTTCTGGGGCAGCGGCTCCGGGTGGACGCCGGCGCAGGCCGTGGGCTACTGGCTAGCGGAGCGGTCGAACTACGACTACGGGAGCAACAGTTGCACCGGTGGCATGTGCGGCCACTACACACAGATCGTGTGGCGCAATAGCAGGCGATTGGGCTGCGCCATGGTCACCTGCTACAATAACCTGGGCATATTCATCACCTGCAACTACGACCCGCCGGGCAACTACATAGGCGAGCGCCCGTACTGACCGGCCGGTCATTGTCAGTGTAATCATCTACTGTCTCTTCCTGGCTCTTGCCGTGTTATCTGAATTTGCCGCTCCTTTATCGGCTCGCAGCCTCGCAAGCTTGTTCATCACCCTGGCGTATCCTATTTCTCTGTCTTCCTATCATATATTCCAAATAATTTATTCATGTCACATGGGTGTTGATTTGCCGTTGCCGTTCAAAATTCCTACCAAATCTTATATATATATATATATATATATATATATATATATATATATATATATGACAAAAAGACGTGCGCTAAACTTTAGTACAACATGAAGAGTTAGAGAAAATCACGTTTCATATGTTACTACATGTGACAAGAGTGGTGTGTGGTACTCCCTCCGTTTCGAAAAAATACCACTTTTTAGTTCAGAAAAACACTGCTACAATAAGCTTCATCACATGCGGCTCCAAACGTATTATCACACGCGGTTCTAAAACCTCCTGAAACGAAGAGTTTGTGATAATTTGCAATTTCACATGCGGAGAAGTGAAACCGCATGTGAAGACACATTATCACAAGCGGTTTTTTACTTAGGTTAGCCGCCTGTAAAGACATATTATCACAGGCGGGTTGTGCAACATACATAACCACATGTGATAATTGTGTTAAAAAGTTGGAGAGATATGTTTTCGTTGGAGAGATATTTAGGAGTATTAAAAGGTTATGTGCGGAACCGTGATCACCCATAGAGTTCAATTATGGAAGGATACAACACTGAAGAAGTGATTGAGGGTTGCGCTGATTACATCAATGATGGAAAACCGATAGGTGTGCCTATACCAGTACATGAGGGTAGAATACGTGGGAGAGACAAAGTGGGTAAGAAAAATTTTATCGTTCAAGATTACAAGAATGTACACCATGCACATTTTGGTGTACTACAACAACTCTCAATAGCTGAGTCGTACATTGAGGAACACCAAATTGAGCTTCGTGAAAAAAACCAAGACCGCACAGAGGACTGGATCATGAAAGAGCATATAAGATGTTTCACTGAATGGTTAATAGACAAAAAAATACCATACGGAAACTCTATAGAAGAGGCAACAATGAAGAAGTTAGCTTCTGGCCCATCTGCTTTGGTGACATCATAACAAGCATATGACATCAATGGTTACACATTTTACACTAAAAAAAGACGATAAGGGTGTTACACAAAATAGTGGTGTTCGTATTGAGGCTTATGATTCACAAGGGCAGAAGACCACATACTTCGGGTTCATAGAGGAAATATGAGAACTCGATTATGGCGAAAGAATGGCAATGCCCGTATTTAAGTGCCAATGGGTCAAACATCCCGATGGTGTGAAATTGGACAATTACGGGCTGACACTGGTAGAATTGAATAAACTGGATTATAAAGATTACCTGTGGGTTCTCGCCGATAGTGTTGCACGGGTTTTTTATGTAGAAGATCCAGAAACTGAGAAGATGCACGTAGTTGTTTCTGGAAAGCAAAATATTGTTGGGGTTGAGAATGTAGGAGATAATGAAGAGGAATATAATCAATATGAAGAGATGTACCTTTTCACCGACCAGAAAACATCAAGCACGTAGAGAGAAGCATTAAAAAGGATTTGAAACCCTATATGCGAGAAGATGTCAATGCTGGAAAAATGTATGATATATATTGTATATATTTGTATCCTCTGAAATCAACTTAGAACAATGTTCTATTTCAGCTTTAGATAGCTTGTTTCGAACATTATTAAATTCAACTTCTGTAGAGAAGACTAATTTGGATAAGTGATCCTTTTTGGCTTGTTGACTATCATATTTATCACCTTCACCTGTTCCATAAGTTATCAAATTGTATGTGTTTATAAATTTCTTCTGGCCTATGATGGTCAGACTTGCCTTCCAACAACTTGGTTCCAAATAACATCTAGAAGCATAACTCTTAAAGCTCCTGTCAAGCTAATCCCTTCACAGCAAGCTCTTGTAGATGCAAGTAACACCCGAGACTCATCATTTGAATTGTTAAAAGCTTCAATTGAAGTCTGACGATACTTCCCATCCATTTGAGAGCTTGTTTGGATCGGAGTAGATCCACTTCAATATAAGTGGTTTGAGGTGGATTGAGGAGAAAATAGTTCATTCTTCACTCCAATCCACTTCATCCGATTAGATTGAGTACACCCAAACAAGCCTTGAAAGATTTCTTTCTCTTCTCTCCATTCTAAAAACTTACGAAGATGCTACTTTACCGGTTCTAATGGCTGAATATATTGACTACAAATCAGTACCATCTCTCTTAGTGCTTCACACAAGCGACGAAGCGAACAACTTCAATCACAAATCTTGTTTTTACCCTTTTCATAGGAATTTGACCTTAATCTTTCAAGCATGGTTTTATCAATAAGTGAAGCTTCCTCATCAGACATGTTAATGACAATTACAAGTGAAGGGTGTGTTGAAGCTAACAAAATCTCAACGGGACTGAAGACAAAGAGATGCTGCATATGAGTGACAATGTCTAGGTTAGACAACATGAAGCTATGATGGCAGCCTTAACAACATGAAAAGTGATGCCAAGGTTATGCTTGCATCAACCAAGGCATGTTGTTAGGGCATAACACTCGTTGGAGCATCACAGTTATGCTTGTCCCAACAAGTGTTATATCCTCATAACATGCCTTGGTTGATGCAAGCATAACCTTAACATCACTTTTCATGTTATTGAAGGTTGCCATCATAGCTTCACAATGTCTAACCTAGACATTGCCACTCATACGCAGGATCTCTTTATCTTCAATGCGATTCAGATTTCGTTAGCTTCAGCACATCCTTCACTGATAACTGCTATTAACATGTGTGATAAGTGTCAGGACCTGCCTCCCGTGGGTCCACTTGTGCTTCTCGTATCAATCCTGGATCAGTAGTTGGTACGCACAACAGAATAGATCGAGATCCATACAACGATTCTTTATTAATAATCAATATAAGTCTTACAAACATGATCTAGATTACATTGAATGTGGTCGGAGATGACCACCGAAATAGATAAATCCTCAAAACAGCAGAGCAGAACGGTGTCATGCCCAACAGGCAGACTTGGGAAGTAGGACTAGACCTAATCGTCAGCCTCACACGCTTCAACTTCCCTGTCTTCTGATAAAACCACATATAAAGCAAGAGTGAGTACATAAGGTACTCCACAAGCCCTAACACTACTCAAGGGGAGGTGTTTCATGCATTGGGGCTTGTAGCAAGGAGAGGCCATACGACTTAGTTTTGCCAAAAAGTATTTTATGCAAGGTTCTTTTTTAAAAGAGTTTCACAATAAGAGTAAGAAGTAGTTGAATCAGTATTATTATAGTTAGCGGGCTCTGGGGGAGTTTCAGACCATCCCGCCAGTTCCCTTACTTCTAGATGAGTCTTCGGACCCATGGTCCTGACGACTCCGGCACGCATGCCAACACTTTCCCAAAACACGGCGGCCCCAGCCACCCACACACACACTTCAAGGGGATACACTAATGCTAATCAGTAGGAGCCCAAAGCATAGTGTGCCAAGACTGTGACAACAACTATCCGGATAGATTATGACTCTATAGAGTTTGTACACTTTACCCACAAGCCATGCACACCTAGCAAGGGTATGACATGACACTCATCCCATCTTCCCCGCGTAACCCCACAATCACACCTCGGCCCGACCCAGGGGCTATTCGGGCAATTCCTACCCAGCCAGACACCAGACGACCCTCGGTCTTTGTGTCATTTCCTGTTCCATCGGGCCCTCCATGAATCTCCAGGTTTTCTCTTGTGGCAGTTACCAGAAAGGTAGGGCGAGTCCCGCCCATACAAGTTCTGTAGTTGTACGAAATCACTATGTTGAGGTCAAATGAATCAATCCTTATAATGGTGAGGCGGCTCCATCCTTCCTTGGCAAAAGGACCAGTTGGAAACACACAACATCAAACTAAAATAAAGTACTCAGCACAAGGCTAGTCCAAAAAACATGGTCATCGGACTATTACTGAAGATTTCAGGGCCGATCGGTGGTTACACCGAATACAGAGCCGCAGCTGGTATACCTCTTAGGGATCCCTCGACATCCCATCACCATACCCGCCTCGACCACCCTTCTCCTTCACACACACAGTTCATTAATCTCCCACCCATATCCTAACTCACATCACCAACCATCTTTTAACACATTTCATAATCATGTATACAGTGTGTAGTGGTTCGCGATGCGAACATCTCAGGGGTTCCTAAGCATAGTACTAACAAGGAGGTGCTCACATCACTGCTATAGCGCAGTGATGAAGCTGTTAGGTTGTCAAGGGGTTGTGTTGTCAAGGTCAAGGAGGGGATTGTGATAATCAGTGCTATTGTCGTAACTGATACAGTGTCTTGTTTCAAGCCATTGATAGCAAGTAACTACTGTGTTACTGTTTATCATTGGCTAGTGGCTAACACTATTATTCAGTCATAAACATAGCTCATGCTACCACATCAAGTGGTTCATAGCATAACAACATTTTAAAATAGACATACAACCATGCAAATAAAAACAGGTCATAGGTGCGATTGCAAAACATAGGTGAAATATGATCAAGGAGTTAGAGCTTTCCTTTACAGTGGTTTACCAAGGTCCTTGTCTTGTTCTTCGTGATCCAGGTCTTGAATGTCTCCTTCGTGAACTCTCCGATTACTAAGTACGTAGCCACGCGAAGAAAATACGATTCATCGATAAAGATCCAATAAATCCAAATAAAACTCCAATAAATACAAACAATCATTCAATAATGCGATTACTAAGATTCTTATAAAGTTTATCGGAGAATATAGTATTCTACTGGTGGCTTATTTGGAAACGTTATTATTTCGCTGGTCATCTAAATGGTCGCTGAACAACTATAATGATTTTTATTGGCCCCTTAGTTTAACTGTCTAGCTCTCAATTTTGTTACATTACATGTTCCTGGTAATGCCTTTAAGTTGTTACGGGTGATAAGACAACCATACTTGATGTTTGTCGAAGTGTTTGAAACAACACGTCCCCCGGTCCTGCTAAGGAGCAGCCCGCGGAGGTTCTTTTATGGTTGGGGTACACAAAGATCAAGATCAAGATGATGAGACCAGAGATTTACGTGGTTCGGGCCGCCTGAGGGTAACACCCTACTCCACGGGGTTTGTGTTGCTGTATTGCGAGCTGGTCAGCTGGGATCAGATCGAATCTCCCCGAGTTCGTGCGACAGAGTCCTTTTATAGTTCTAAGGACTGACCGTTACAAAGCTTAACTGGCCCAACATGTGGCCCTGGCGTATTTAACAACCTAATACACTATCTAAAGACTATTAAGTATGATTAATAGCGTGATAATGTGCCTTAATGGCAGCGTTACCCCTACTAATGGTGTACTAATCGTGTCATTAATACATCATTAATGACACGTTATCAGGCCTTGTAACTGCCGCTTTAACCGTCCTTGAATGTTCGTGCTGGACGTGATCCGCTTGTATTTCTATTTGCGATGAAGGTCCGGAGGCTCCAAACGTGGCAGTTCCGGAGCTTTCCCTTGTGGGAATGGAGGTTCGGGACTGCTGTACACGTGGCGGTACTGGAGCTCCTCTCTGTCGGGGGTTAGGTCCGGAGCCGTTGTACACGTGTTGTCGCCGGAGATTCCCTTTGTTGGGAGTTTAGTTCCAGTCTTCTTTTACACGTGTTAGGTCAAGAGCTAACCATATGAGGGGAGCGGGTCCGATGCAGCGTGACATGTGGGACATGAAAGGACCTTCGACTCTGGCGGGTGGAACTTTCTTGTACTTCTTGCAGTATCGCGGGGTACCCGATATGCAGGGTACTAACAGTGGCCCTCGGGCCCACCTCTGGGAGGAATCCTTTGGGTTAAGTTATTCTGCCAGAGGTGGGGCCATTCTCGATTCTCTCGCTTTAATTTTCAAAAGTCCTCTGATGCGCCGATAGAGTGACAGTCCGGGAGTGAACCTTCGACGTGTGGCTTATTATGAATGCGGCAGATGAGATCTTTGAGTACGGATCTCATGCAATTGAAGGTCGTCGGTTCGCAATACAAATACCGTATCGGTTCCGCGCGCCCTATTAAAGTGCCGACTTTGGGTTTCCCGCTGCTCATCATGATGACGGTTCGCTAAGGGAAAGAACCTCGATCTTTTCATCAGGGTGACCCCGGGTCCATTCGTCATTGACGAGGTAGATTTTTGGAGACTAATTGTACTTTCGTTGCAGTTTCCATCCAAGCGTCGCAAAGTCTTACTTAAGAAGGAAAGTGCGCACGGTTTGAGGACTCTTTACGCCTTTGATCAATCTTGCGCTCAGAGCCTTCCAAACTTTGCCTAGCTTTCCATCCTTCGCTTTGCTTTGTTGCGATGGAGTTGGGTTTTCCCAAGAGCCGCCTCAAGAGCGATGATGATCTAAAGAAGGTTCGGACCTACATGGGGTGGTCCAGTGACTCCTTCAACCACTTGGTTCACCCTAGCAAGCTCCCGTTCAAGAAGGAGCGCAGTGGCGACATGGTGTACTTCTCAGCGTATGCCATGGTGGGATTCATCTGCCTTTCTCTACTTTTCTTCTGATGCTGCTGGACTTTTATGGTCTACAGCTGTAGCACCTTGGCCCCCACTGTCTTCTTCTCGTGGCGACGTTCGTCCACTTTTGCTAGATGTGGGTGGGTATTCCCCCCTGCGTCGAGTTGATCCGCACCTTCTTCACCATCCACACCACCGGCAAGGGGACAGAGCTTCTCGGCTTCTATAATTCCGTGAAGCGCAAGAACTACCCCTTCAAATACTTAAAGTCATTTCCTTCTGGCAAATGGGATGATTGGAAGAAGGACTGGATCATCATTGCAGTGGAGGAGCATGAGAGGTTGGAGCTACCTGAAGGACTCCCCAACGTTGACACCGACACCTGGAGTGTAGTTCTGGTGCTGTCAGATGCCTTCAACCCTGTCTTGACCAGTATCCGCGAATGTGTGGAGGGTGGAGTGACCCCACAGATGGTCTTCTATAACTTTCTGGTCAATAGATGGGCTCCGCTGAGGAAGAGGGAGAAGCTCACATGGGCCCTCAACAGTGTGATGGATGACGACCAGATCAAAACCGGCCTGAAATCTAACTTGGATGATGAAGCTCTAAAGCTTCACCTCAAGAAATTCCAGTATGGAATAGACGTCGAAAGCGACGACTTGGTTCCACCAGCAGCTTTCCTTCCTCTGAACGCGGAGGTGCAATTCAGCAGAGAGCTCCAGAGGAAGATGCCGATGCTTGATGACCTTGGTTTGGTGGAAAGGCGATCAATCTCCAGTGTGGTGATCCCTGGAGCATCCGAAGGAGGGCCTATCTCTGCCCCAAGCCAGAGGGTTGAAGTCATCGGCAAAGGCAAGGATCCAACCGAACCCTCCAGCCGAAAGAGGAAGCTAAAGCATGCCGACGGGAGGTACGTCTGGGCTGCTCCTTCTACTACAGCTCCTTCTCCCCGGCGGGGGAGGTCTTATGCGGTTGCACCTTCTCCAATGTAGGCATCTACAAGAGGTGCTAGCTCTGGACAGTCAACCCCGACTTAAGTGCCAGCTAAAAGCTCCAGGTCCGAAAGTTCTTCCAGGCAAAGAGAAGCTCCAGCCGAGAGGACTCCTGTTGTCGCGGGTGGTTCTCGGTTGAGGTACGAAGTTGTTGTCCCGTCGGGTTCGGCGGGCTCTGGCTCCGGGCCTCAGAAGAAGAGGTTCCGAGGCGACTGGGATCGTAGCTTCCCTAGGTAAGCGTTGTGTGCTCACCTCAAAATGCAGATGTTGTTTTTGATGTGTATTTAATCTTCTCTTCCTTTTATTTCTAAGGTATTGAAGAAGGGGTCAGGAACTTCGGCGCCTGTCGTGGCGGCCAAGGCTGCACCTGCTGAAGTTCCGACTTCGAGCACTGAGCCTCCTCAAGTAATGGCAGAAGTCACGGCAGCTCCGGTGCCAGCTGTCGTGGACTTGGATTTGGAGTCCTCGCCTAAAGCTCCTGTGGTAGCGCCGGACCACAGGGGAGAAGTCGAAGATGTACCCCTGGCAACGGTGGCAGAGGCTGATGCTCTAGCACCGTCGATGCCAGAAGTTCCGACCTTTGAGCCGAAAGTCGTTGAAGCCCTGGCCGCTGAGCCAGAGGTAGTTGAAGCCCCGACTATTGAGCCGGAAATAGTTCAAGGTCCGACCCTTGGGCCAGAAGATGTTGAAGATATGGCGGCTTAGCCGGAAATGGTTGGAGCTCCGGTCGTTGCACCAGAAGCAAGTGACGTGCTGGCGTCTGGGCCAGCTGCGGCAGGGGCACCGGATGAAACCCCGACTGCTGTCCCGGAAGTAATTGTCCCGGAGGTACCTGGGCCAGAGCCGGAGCAGCCTGAGGAAGTGGCGACAGGTCCCCCATCATCGGATCTGATGACTGAAGGTCCAAAAGTGGCACCTTCAACTCTCGCACCGGAGGTGGGAATTCCTCCAGCGGGTTCTCCCTCCATTACTACTGAAGGGCTTCCCGAGAGCAGCCCTAGCGCTGCATGAATCCAGGGGACCACTATTGTAGAGTGGGACCCAATTTACATGATGGAAAATCATGTGGAGCCTACGGAAATGGTCTCACCAGGTCCGGAACCTATCCCTCTGGCGTTGTCTATAGACAATGCCTACTTGAGTCTCTGACAGGTCCAGCTTGCCTTCGATCATGAGAGCAAAGCCTTGGAGGAGGAGCGCCACACCTTGAGGCGTTGGCGCAACGGACTCCATTTTGAGACTAGGCTTGCCCAAACGAGGCTGGCTGACCAGGAGGAGTGGGTTAAGAGGGAAAAGGTTCGGTTAGAATACTGGGACAAGCTGGTGGAGGAGAAGGAGGATGCCATCCGGGCGCTCGACGCTAACTCCAAGGAAATCCTTGAGCAAGCTAAGGAGAGACGTGATGTTGCTGATGAGCGTCACGAAAAGCTTAATGAATTGAATGAAATTCTCCTGAAGCATCGAGCGGACCTGGATGCAAGGGAAGAAAAGCTCCTAGAGCAGCAGGAGGATGTGGTGAAGAGAGAGGCGGAGGTCACCCAGAAGTTGACTCTCGGTGAGCAAAATTCGGCGGATCACAGCAAAAAGCTGGATCTATGGAGGGAAGAAGAAAAGGTGAAGTACTGGAAGGTGGGGCAAGAGCTCTCAAAAAGAGAGGCTGACATTGCCGCTAGGGAGGAGAGAGTAAGAGGCAGGGAAAAGGACCTGGCTAAAAGGCGGAACCGCATCCACCTCCGGGAGACGAAGCTGACCGACCGGGAGAATCAAGTTGCTGAGAACATGCAGCAACATGCTAAGTTGGCCGAGCGCCTTGCCTGTGAAGGTTCGGAGCTTGCGGCTGCCCGAAAGTCCCTGGAGGAGATGCGGAGCTTGAAGGAGACTGAAGCCATTCAAGTGTGGAACTTCTTGGGGCGAGCCAATGATGCCCTGACACTATTGGGTTTCAGTCCCGTACGTCTAGACAACCCGAAGCTGGACCTGGACCGAGCGCTTGTGGCCCTCAATGGTGCTGGCGGCAAACTTGATGCAATGGGTGACATCATCGTGGATCAGCTGGAGACGGAGGGGAAGACTCTGGTTACAAACATTGCAGAATACGTGCTGACGTGCTATGTAAGCCGAGACCCCCAATTCTCCCTGGACCCGGTGCTCGAAGGTCCCGTTGCCGAAGAGGAAGACACCGCCAAGGCCAGCGTCCAAGAAGTTGCTCAAAAAGTCGCTTCATTCTTCCGCATGTTTTAGGTCCTCCAGTAGCTAGGGCTTTCTTCCTTTTACCTTCTGTTGTACTCTCTATTTTGTAATCTAGTGCTTCTGATTAATGAAATCCATTTTGCCATGAATTTGACATGAATTTCATTTTTTACTGTCGTCTTCAATATAATGTGCTCTGTCTTGTTGGCCTCCTGTTATATGTGTACAATTGGAATGTGTACATATACCAAAGGTTTTGACAGTATATTGATGACTTGAACACTTCGTACTTTTAGACTTTATGTCCAAAGTCTTCATTTCTGAGGTGTCGATAGCAGGCCCCCTGGGATTGGCGGAGCTTCGTAGCTTCGGTAGTGGCCGATGCCAATGCACGAGTCGTCGACGATAGATCTCCGGAGTTTGCCGGAGCTTATTAGCTCCGACGATACCCTCTGTCGACGTATAAAACATTGATGGCGGGCTCCTTTGGAAGATGTCAGGGATTAGTAGCTCCGGCGTTGTCTACCATTGCTATGAATTTTTGCTTTTCCTGCACATTAGAGGCAAGAGAAAAAGTAAAATTTGTCCTCTTGTCTATAAATTGGTTGTGACTTATTGTTCTTATTTGGAAATTATGTCCGAAGGAACTCAACATGATAACCAACATTTTGATATAATCTTTCTAGATCCGCATGCCTTTTTAGTACTCACCCTACTGAGGCCTGCCGGGGTGTAGGTAGAGTGGCGTACTTAGAGTGCAGGACCAGGCTAAGTCGATAGCACACTTCAGACCTATGTTGGCTTGGCGTTCAGGCAAGTAGACTATGTAGCAGTGTTAAGATCCAAAAATGCTATCAATAAGGCTTGTAATACATGTGAATTACTTTGAATAAAGCTCAAAAATATTTGCACAACTTCATTATAGACAAGCAGGGTGAAAATAATTTGATATATCGAGCCTTGCACAAAAAATAAATGCACGTGGAGTCTGTTTTCACACAATAATGCCTTTCATTATATGTCCAGATTACAGGCGAGACAAAGACACACTTAGGGTGTTGGACCATGCTAAATGTGTTATACATCTTGTACTAGCCCAGAGCAAGTAGTTACACTTTTAGTGTTGTGACTGTCTTAAGTGTTACTTGAACTTCCCGGACCCTCCCAGAGGGGTCCGAATGTTCTCCCGGAGGACTTGTCCGTCTCTGTATAATGACTCTACAACATGCATTGTGTGTAATTACAGACTCACCTCCGTGATTCTAGGCATAAAACTTACGAAGGTGCTCGATGTTCCACGGATTGGGAAGCGGGGTCCCATCCTCAGTTGCCAAGCGAACGCATCCGGGTCGGGATACTTTGATCACTCGGAATGGACCTTCCCAGCTGGGGAAAAGTTTGTTCATTCCTTCATGAGTTAGTATCTTCCGAAGCACTAGATTACCTTCCTCGAGCTGTCGGTTGCGCCATGCCTTTGATGATAGCGCCGGAGCGCTTGGCGATAACGTGCATTTCGAACCTCTGCTTGGCACCTTCCCTCGTCGACGAGGTTAAGGTCTTCACGCCGGAGCTGGTCCTGCGTGGCTTGGTCAAAGGTCCAGACCCAGAGGGACCCCAAGGTGATATCCGTAGAAAGGACTGCTTCAGCTCCGTACACCAAGAAGAATGGAGTCTCTCCGGTTGACCGATTAGGTGTGGTCCTGTTCGCCCATAGTGTGGACAGAAGCTCTTCAATCCAGTTGGCTCCATGCTTTTTTAGGCACTCGTACGTGCACGTCTTGAGTCCCTTTAATATTTTTGCATTTGCTCTCTCGGCTTGGCCATTGCTTGCTGGATGAGCTACTAAGGCGCAACTTAGTTGAATGTCGAGGTCTTCACAATTTTCTTGAAATGCAACACTTGTAAATTGAGTTCCGTTGTCAGTTATGACTTTGTTAGGAACTCCAAATCCGCATATAATGGACTTCAAGAACTTGATTGTTGATTGCTTGTTGATTTTTACCACTGGAGCTGCTTCCGGCCACTTGGTGAACTTGTCGATGGCGACATACAGGAACCTGTAACCTCCGACGGCTTTTGGGAATGGTCCCAAGATGTCCATGCCCCACACAACGAATGGCCATGTAGGAGGTATCATTTGTAGTGATTGAGCCGGTGTATGAATTTGTTTTGCATGGAATTGACACGCTTCACATTTTTCACTAGCTCAGCCGCATCCTGAAGTGTTGTAGGCTAGCTCAACCGCATCTTTACCATCCAGCGTGCGGAAAGAAGCATGGTTCCCACACTCACCTCTATGGATTTACGCGAGGATCTTGCGGCCTTCTTCCCTTGCTATGCATCGCATTAGGATGCCACTGGCACCGCGTCGGTAGAGATCCCCTTCTACTAACATATATCTTTTAGCCAATCTGAAAATCTGGTCAGCGGATACATTGTCTTCAGGAAGGATATTGTCTTTCAAGTAGCTCCGGATCTCCGATATCTATGCATCGGAGTTGACTTGAGCTTCTGAGGTGCGTGTTGGGTTGCTCGGAGCTTCCGACAGCACCTACAACCCTTGGTGGATGCCATGGTAGCAGGGCCACTGAGACTGCCAGCTTCGTGGTGCTAGTCTCGCCCCCTTTGCTCAGTTCGGGAGGCTGAGCTGTTGGTTTTGACAACCCCCGGATGAAGATTCCGTCAGGAGCCGAAGCTCCGGTTGAGGCTTTTGTTGAGAGTTCTTCGGCTTCAGCGTTATGAAGACGCTGAACATGATGGAGATCCAGGACTTCGAAGTCCTTTTGAAGCCTCTAGACCTCAAGGAGATAAGCATCTAATTGAGAATTGTTGCACGAGCATTCACCTTTGACATGTTTGATAATGAGTTGTGAATCTCCCTTCACCAACAGCTGTTTTAAACCATAAGATAATGCCACCATTTGTCCGTAGATGAGAGCTTCATACTCCGCCATGTTGTTGGCCGCCTTAAAATCAAGGTGGACCATATATTTGACCTTCTCCCCGATCGGAGCCAGGAGAAGGATTCCAGCTCTGGCCCCTGCTTTTGCATGGAGCCGTCGAAGTAGAGGGTCCAGTGAGGCTCGGTGAATACCAAAACTTAAGTTCTGATTTCTGCTCACTGTGGCCCCCAGGGTTTGATGGAGAGGGGGTTCACTCCGCCACGAAGTCAGCCAAGGCTTGACTTTTGATTGCTTGTCTTGACACGAATTCTAGATCGAATTTGGCCAGTTCCGTTGCCCACTTTGCAAGGTTCCGAGTAGAATTAGGGTTATGCAAAATAGCACGCAGTAGAAAAGAAGTTACCACTGATATTTTGTGGGCTTGAAAGTAGTGACGAAGCTTCCTTGAGGCAATAAGAACTGCGTAAAGCAGTTTATGCACCTTAATGTATCTTGTCTTGGCATCGTGGAGTACTTCACTAATGAAGTACACGTGACGTTGGATAGTCCGGACCCTTTTAGAAGGACTCGGAGCTTCCTCTCCATCGACCTGGACCCCGCTGGAGGGTTTCGGGCCTTCAGGTTGTGCTTCTTGGACCCTCCCAGAGGGGTCCAAAACTCCTTCTTGTTCGACCTGGACCTCGCTAGGAGGATCCAGTTCATCTTGGTTATCTAGGTGAACCTCCTCAAACGATGAGGTTGATCTCCTAGCATTTCGTTTTGAGGTTCCCTATCTGGGAGCTGAGACCAAGTCACATCTTCAGGTGATTCTGGACCCTCCTGGAGGGGTGTGGACTCCTGGATTGGATGTGGCTCCGGTCTTTCTACGACCAGTACCATACTGACAACTTCGGTGGTTGCCGAAATGTAAAGCAGTAAAGACTCACCAGAATTCGGAGCTACCAAGATTGGTAGTGTGGTGAGGAGTTGTTTTAGTTCTTGAAATGCCTTTTCTGCTTCTTCGGACCAAAGGAATGGTCCGAACTTCAAGAGTTTGAAGAAGGGTAGCGCCCTTTCTGCCAGTCTTGATATAAACCGGCTAAGCACAGCTAAACATCTAGTTAACTTCTGGACATCTTTAATGCGGGCTGGGGGTCGCATATCTTCTATGGCCTTAATCTTCGCCGAATTTGCTTCAATTACTCGGTGATTCACCAAGAACCCCAGAAGCTTCCCGGAGCTAACCCCGAAGACACACTTGTCCGGGTTCAACTTGGTGCGCGTGGTGTGCAACTTGTCGAAGACGGCTTGTAAGTTGTCAAGGAGTGACTCCTTGTTTTTGATCTTCACAACGATGTCATCGACATACACCTCCACCAAGTCTCTAATTAGCTCTCCAAATGTTTTGTACATAGCTTGCACAAATATTGAAGCAACATTTTTAAGACCGAATGGCATGGCAATATAACAGTACAATCCATCTACTGTTATGAAGGCAATATGCTCTTCATCTTTCCTAGACATTTGGATTTGATGATATCCAAAATATGCATCTAAGAAACACAATAGCTCACACCCGGAGGTGGAGTCCACTATTTGATCTATTCTAGGTAGTGGAAATGGATCCTTTGGACATGCCTTATTTAAGGTGGTGTAGTCGATACACATCCGAAGCTTCCCACCGGCCTTGGGTACAACAACTGGGTTTGCCAGCCATTTTGGATGGAAAACTTCCCGGATGAATCCAGCTTCGAGGAACTTCTTGATTTCCTGTCGGATGAATTTTTGTCGCTCGATTGATTGCTTCTGGGGCTTCTGGTGTACAGGTTGTGCGTCTGGGAAAATCTTCAGACTATGTTCAATCACCACCCTAGGGATCCCATGCATTTGTGATGGTTGCCAGACAAACACGTCGACATTAGCCTGGAGGAAAGTGTTGAGCGTGAGTTCCTATTTGTTGTTCAGACCCCCCAATATACGGGTAGTCTGAGCAGCATCGGAACCAATTTGGACAACCTTGATGGGAACATCGGTGTCGCCGCTTGGTTGCACACGAGGTGCGGAGGTAGAGCCTTTGTGACGAATGCTCAGAGGGTTTGGAGCTGGCTCCTTACCGAATGCTTCCTCTTGCGCTGTGGTAAGCGCATAGAGTTCTTCTAGTGCAGTAACTCCTGCGGTACGATCTCCGCGGATCTGGAGAACGCCCGTTGGTGTTGGCATCTTCAACGCTAAGTAACCATAATGAGTTGCGGCCATGAACTTGTATAAAGTTGGTCTGCCCAGAATGGCATTAAATGGCAGACTGATCTGTGCAATGTGGAAGACCAATTTCTCAGTTCTGTAATTCTTACGGGTCCCGAAAGTCACTGGGAGTGTGATAGAAGCGAGAGGAGTAATGGTTCCCGTACCTACTCCAGAGAAAGGTCGGGATGGGCGAAGGTCCGAAGGCCGGAGCTGAAGCTTAACGAAAGCTTCGAATCTTATGAGGTTTAGCCCGGAACCTCCGTCCACCATTACATGGTGGATTTGAATATTGTTAATGGTGGGTGACACCATCAATAGGAGTTGACTAGCCCCGATCATGTTTCGGGGGGCAGTCTGAAGCATTGAAAATGATGGGAGTATCCATCCACTTCCGATGTGGTTCCACCTTAGCAGTGGGAGCTACAGCGGCCATATCTCTCCTCATTGTCTTGAGGATGCGGCGAGAAGTAATGTCCCAAGAACCGCCAAAAATGGTGTTCATGGTTTTCCGACACTCATTGTCAGAGATGTCGGAATCATCGTCAATGGCGTTGTAGACGGCTTTCAAGACCTTTTTGGGGTTCTGGAAACCTAGCTCCTCCTCAGCCGGAGCTTCGTTGACTTTTTGCTTTCCTTCCCGCTCGCGGAAAGGAGCCTCCTCCCGGCGCTTGTTGTATCGCTCTGCAAGGTTTTGGACCTCTCGACATTCTTCCAAACTGTGTTGGTCCGTCTTGTGGATTGGACACCACACTTTGGAACTGCCTCCATCTTCTGACGATGGTCGAGGCCGTTTCTCAGGGCGTGGCCCCCGGCCACCCGGAGCTGCGGCAGCCGCAGCAGTAGGTGCGCCGACCGATGGCTTCTTCTTGCCATTGGATTTCTTCTTATTCTTGCCATCACCGGAGGTAGTGGCTTCAACTTTGGAGGGATTTTTTGTTAGCCTCTGGAGCTGGTTTGGATAGCATTTCACGGCCCTCTGCAACTTTAACACATTTGTCTGCCAAGCTGAAGAGTTCCATGACACTGGTAACTTCTTTGGTCGCCAGGTTTTCCAGCATCTTCTTATCTCGAACGCCCTGTCTGAATGCAATGATAATAAAAGAGCTCGAGATTGAAGGGATGGTATTTCGTACCTGAGAGAACCGCTGGATGAAGGATCATAGCGATTCCCCTGATGTTTGCTTTATGGCAAACAAATCCAATTCAATGTCGAGTCGGGTGTAGGAGCTCCCGAAGTTGGCAGTGAATTGTTGGCACAGCTCCACCCAACTATTAATGGAGTTGGGCGGGATACTCATGAACCAGGACCTTGCTGTCCCGGTTAAGGCCACTGGGAAGTAGTTGGCGATCACAGCTTCATCACCCCCTGCTTCCACTATAGCAGTAGAGTAGATTTGAAGGAGCTCGACGGGGTTGATAGTCCCGTCGAATTTTTCCGACTAGTGAGGCTGGAACTTCTGTGGCCATCTTACCATGCGTAAATGCATGGCTAGGGCAGAACAACCTCCTCCTACCCCCTAAGGAGTAGGGTTGTCCCGATCCTCTCGCCTTTCGCGAGCCCGCTCGATGCGTACACGGCCATCCTATTGCCGATAACGGCGATCAAGTTCCGACTGCAGGTCAAGGGTCAGAATCCTGGTGATGGTATGGGTGTGTCACGCCCCAGGGGGTAACGAACTCACCTGCTGAGATGCAACTAGTCTCCTGGGCTAGGAGACTTGGGGACCAAGTCGGCCTGACAAGGTCCGTCATTGCGATGGTGCTCGCTCCGAAAGGGGAGGACCTTGATTGTTGAGGCTAGCAACTGCTGCTGCAACCAGATGATCTACGTCAGCCCTCCACTACTCCATGGCACCCTGGGGTGCTCCTTGAGGTGGTGGGTGTTGCAGTAGAGCTCGCGCAGCAATGAGCGTGTGCTCATGATTGTTATTTGTCGATGTTGTGATCGACGCAGATGCACCATCTTGACGCCCATCGTTGTTGACTGGAGTAGCTGGTGGCTGTGGAGCCATATTGTTTGTTTGAACAATGACACCCACTGGCTGCTGTGCGTTGGAGGGATTACCTCCAGCAAGTTGTCCAGCGTGGTTGCCATTGGATGATACTGCGGCAGAGTTCACCATCTTTAGATCTCGTGCTCCCCCTACCTAGCACGCCAAATGTCGAAGTGTTTGAAACGACACTTCCCCCGATCCTGCTAAGGAGTAGCCCGCGGAGGTTCTTTTATGGTTGGAGTACACAGAGATCAAGATCAAGATGATGACACCAGATATTTACGTGGTTCGGGCCGCCTGAGCGTAACACCCTACTCCACGAGGTTTGTGTTGTTGTATTGCGAGCTGGTCAGCTGGGATCAGATCGAATCTCCCCGAGTTCGTGCAGCACAATCCTTTTATAGTTCTAAGGACTGACCGTTACAAAGCTTACCTGGCCCGACATGTGGCCCTGACGTATTTAACAGCCTAATACACTGTCTAAAGGGTATTACGTATGATTAATAGTGTGATAACATGCCTTAATGGCAGAGTTACCCCTATTAACGGTGCACTGATCGCGTGTCATTGATACAACATTAATGATACGTTATCAGGACTTGTAACTGCCGCTTTAACCATCCTTGAATGTTCATACTGGACATGATCCGCTTGTATTTCTGTTGGCGATGAAGGTCCGAAGGCTCCACACGTGGCTGTTTCGGAGCTTTCCCTTGTGGGAATGAAGGTCCAGGACTGTTGTACACGTGGCGGTACTGGAGCTCCTCTCTGTCGGGAGTTAGGTCCGGAGCCGTTGTACACGTGTTGTCGCTGGAGCTTCCCTTTGTTGGGAGTTTAGTTCCGGTCTTCTTTTACACGTGTTAGGTCAAGAGCTAAGCATATGAGGGGAGCGGGTCCGGTGCAGCGTGACATGTGGGACTTGAAAGGACCTTTGACTCTAACGGGTGGAACTTTCTTGTACTTCTTGCGGTATCGCGGGGAACCCGGTATTGAAAGCATCTAGGCCCCCATGAGGTATGGTTTCGGTGATTAATGACAACCATTGGATATTACTAATGAGTTTGTGGATGCAAGGTCTCTCGTATATCTCATCACACTTAATGGATTCTACACTTATATCATCTACTGCTCATTGGATACGATTAGAGACCCCTTAACAAATCATTCTATGAGGTCAATCGATTTTTATGAAGATTAGAAGAAAAAGCTCATATGTCAAAATTATTCAACCAAAATTGACAGCGCTCTAGACTTGGTAATCATCAGGAGAACATTTCAAACCAATGTCTAAGAGGTCACTCGAGCAAATTCCAAAAGAATTACTTAGAACAACTCGAAGCAGACAAAATCAACTCACCGGATCAACTGATGTTTCCAGAAAACAATACATCGGTCGAGTTGGTTTAGCAGAAGAAGAAGACCTCAGAACTAAGAACTCACCGGATCATTCGATGGTGAAGGGAATGTTACATCGGTCCATCAATACAGTAAGCAATTACCCTGGACCAAGTGTAACACCGGACCATCCAATATATAATTGATAACACATCGGTCAATCACTCTAGTAAGCATTATTTCTGGACCAATTCTGGATGAAGTGCCACCGGATCATCCGATGATGAGGCAAGGGTTACATTGGTCGAACAACGGTCATATCTGACACAGTGACATTAGCTAATTTGTATTCGACCGATGACAACTGAAGGGGGAACATCAGATCATCCGGTGTTCGCAGAACAGTGATGTCAGCCTACTTTTCCAACGACTATTTCGTGGAGGCTGGCTATTTATACCCCTTCAACCAGTCTATTCGACAAGTCATGACAACCAGGGCTACTCTACACATTCTCAAGCATTCAAGACATTGAGCTACCACTTCTACATCATTTTCACCACTTGTACACCAAGAGATAGGCTAGAACATGCTAGAGATAGTGCTTGTGTGCTTCCATTCTTGGTGATTGGAGTCTCTAGTGTAGTGAGAGCTGTAAGGGAGTGTCTATTGGTGATTGTACTCACCGTGTAAGAGTCGGTGATTGGAGAGAGCCTTCCGGAGCTTGCCAAAATGATTGTGGAAGCCCGGAGGATCCAACTTGTACAAGGCTTGAGCTCCACCTTGCCGAGGTTGGCGAACGGAGAAGTTTAGTGAAGATCCCTGGTCTCGGTGACTTGGGAGTGGCTATACCCTTTGGTGGGTGCCACAACGTGGATGTAGGAAGATCTTGATGATCTTGCCGAACCACGGGATAAATCTTCGTGTCTCCTCGGGAGTTTGTGCTTTCTTCCTCTCCCCTTACACTTATGCATTTCATATACCGCAAAGTTACTATTCACTTGAATGCATAAGTTATTTGCATGGGGAATTGGGCTTTTAGTAATTAAGTTTTTATTGCTCTAATTTTTGAAAAGAAGCCCAATTCACCCCCCCTCTTGGGCATTCGATCCTTACAATTGGTATCAGAGCAAGGTTGCTCATTTGATCATTCAACCTTCACCGCTAGAGAGCTAAAATGGCCAAGATTGGGGGTTCGGTTCCCATCTTCGAGGGCAAGAACATTGCCTATTGGAAAGCGCGCATGCGTGCTTATCTAGAGGCTATTGCTCCCGAGGTGTGGGAAGCGACCCATGCGGGATTTGGTGAGCACAACTATATGGGTGATCAAGTCAAATGGGATGCTAAAGCTAGCAATGCTATTTATGAATGCATTAATCAAGATGTATTTGCTAGGATTGCTAGCAAAGAAAAAGCTTGTGAAATTTGGGCTTGCTTGATTGAAATTCATGAGGGTTCTTCTCGTGTCAAAGAACTAAAATATCATATGCTTAAAGCCAAATATGATGAGTTCAAAATGCTACCTCATGAAAATGTCAATGAAATGTCTTCTCGCTTAAATGTGCTTATTGAGGAAATTAATGCTCTTGATATTGCTTCTCTTAGCAAGGGACTCATCAACCGCAAGATTCTTATGCTCCTTCCTAAGCCAAAGTACAACATCATCAACTCCATGCTTCAAAAAGAATCTCTTGATCACATTAAAGTTTCAGAACTTATTGGAGAGATTCACGCTCATGAGATGAGTGTACTTGGGATGATGGAGGAATCATCTTCAAAGACAATTGCTCTAAAGGATTCCACCAAGAAAACAAGTGTCAAGAAAAAGAAAGTGGTTGAGCCTAACTCAAGTGAAGAAGAGCAAGCATCAAGTGAATATGACGATGATGAGCTTGCATTGATGATGAGAAAATTCTCTCGCTTGAACTCTAGGATTGCCAAGAAGGGATACACCTTTGATCCCAAGAAGAAAGCTTTTCTACCAAGGAGAGATGACAACAAGACTTGCTATAATTGTGGTGATCAAGGCCACATCTCCTATGATTGTCCAAAACCGGACAAAAGAAGAGAGAACCACAAGGGCAAGCATCGCAAGCTTGAAGATAGTGATGATGGTGAAGAGGACAAGCCCAAACCAAGATTCCTTGGGAAGAAGAAGCATGACAAAGGCAAAAAGGCAAAACTCTTCCCAAAGAAGAGAAAAAGTCCACAAAATGTGTTCACGTGTGAGGCAAATGAATGGATTACCGATAAAGAATCTAGTGATGAAGAGAGTGAAGCGGAAGAAGAAAGCTTGGTCGGCCTTGCCATTGCCAACAATGATGATTCAACTCTTCATCCACCTCCCATGTGCCTCATGGCTAAAGGTAACACCAAGGTATGTGATGACTCTAGCGATGATGAGCTTTCCCTCGATGACTTAACTTCATTGATAAATGAATACCACACTATCATTAAGAGGGAAAAGAGTAAGGTCAAGGCTCTTGAAGAAACTCGTGCTAAGCTTGAGAGTGACAACCTCGATTTGCTTGACAAGTATGAAAGCATACTTAAGGAGCATGACACGCTCAAAACTGATGTCAAGAAAGTTGAGGAGGATAAGGCTCAAATCAAGCTAGATCATCATGAGCTTGACATAGCACACCAAGCACTCTTGGGAAAGCACAATGAGTTAATTCAAGAGCATCAAGTACTTAACCTTGCTTATGAAGTTCTTGATCAAGAATTGAAAACTATAAATAAAGAAACCCTTAATGATAAGGTATACATTACTTCTCATGCCACTAATGTCTTGCATAAGTCTTTGCCTTTGAAAGAGAATGCTAGGGAGAAGGACTTGTTGGAAGAAATTGAAAGTCTTCGCACTAGTGTGGCAAGACTATCTAAGGGAGAAGTCAAGCACAAAGAAATCCTCTTCCAACAAGCAAGGGCCTTCAACAAGAGAGGACTTGGATCCTTCCCGATGCCTAACAAAGGAAAGGTGCTCTCACTGGAGCTTAGAACAAGCTTCATCAAGGAAGTTGGTTCGTATTGCCATCATTGTGAGGTCACCGGTCACCATACAAGGGAGTGTCCTCTTCCTAACCGGCCTTCTCCAAAATTGCCTACTAACTACAAGTCTACTTTCAATGATCATTATTATCTCTTGAGTAAAGTAGATGGCAAGGTGAAGGCAAGGTTCATTGGCAAGGACATGAAGGGCATGAAGGGGAAGCTCCCCAAGGAACTTTGGGTCCCAAAAACACTTGTATCACACATACAAGGACCTAAGTTGGCTTGGGTGCCAAAAATCAAAAATTGAATTCATGTGTGTAGGTGAACTACAAATCCGGTGGAAAGCATTGGGTACTCGATAGCGGGTGCACTCAACACATGACCGACAACGATGGTATGTTCACCTCCATAGAGAACCCCGACAATCATGAACAAGTCACCTTTGGTGATAATTCTAAGGGGAAGGTAATTCGGTTGGGTAATATTGTATTTTTCACATGGTTTATTTATTTCAAATATGTTGTATGTTAAGTCACTTAGTTTCAATTTGCTTTCTATTGCACAATTTTGTGATCTTGGACTAATGTGCATCTTTAGCAAGAATGATGTTGTTGTGACTAGTGAAACAATCAAAGAACTAATCTTCAAAGGATTTCGGCATGGACACATCAAGCCTAAAGTTGAGGAGAGCCATGATCAAGGGGGAGCTTCAAGTTCCAACATCAACACATCTATGGCACCTCAAGTTGACGAAGAAGAAAAAGATGATCCATTGCCGACACAAGATTCACAAAGCCACACAACATCAAGAAGAAGAACAAGTCCATGATCAAGTCCAACCACAAGAAGAGCAACACGCATCACCATCGCCAAGTGCTTCACAACCACTTATGAGGCATGGACGCATCTCCAAGGTGCATCCGATTGATCAAATTATCGGAAGTCCGTCAAGGGGAGTAAGTACACGTTCTCGCCATTTCGCTACGTTTTGTGAGCACTACTCGTTTGTTTCATGTGTAGAACCCACTCACATTGAGGAAGCACTTAAAGATCCAAATTGGGTGATAGCCATGCAAGAAGAACTCAACAACTTCATCCGCAATGAAGTTTGGGTGTTGGAGGAGCAACCCAAGGACAAGAACTTCATCGGAACAAAGTGGGTGTACCGCAACAAACAAGATGAGAATGGCATTGTGATCCGCAACAAGGCAAGACTTGTGGCCAAGGGTTTCTCGCAAGTTGAAGGACTAGACTTTGGAGAAATATTTGCTTCGGTCGCTCGACTAGAAGCCATCCATCCGAGGAATCCCAATCATGTGTTTAGGTTGCACAAGGCACTCTACGGGCTCAAGCAAGCACCTAGGGCGTGGTATGAACGACTACGAGATTTCTTGATCATGCAAGGATTCAAGATCGGGAGGGTGGACACTACACTCTTCACCAAAGACATCGACAGAGAACTATTTATTTGTCAAATTTATGTCGATGATATTATTTTTGGTTCAACTAACGAAGCTCTTAGCCATGAGTTTGGCAAAATGATGTCTAGGGAATTCGAGATGTCGATGATTGGAGAGCTCAACTTCTTCCTTGGATTTCAAATCAAGCAACTTCGAGAGGGAACCTTCATCTATCAAGAAAAGTATACCAAGGACCTCTTGAAGAAATTTGAGATGGGAGATTGTAGCTCAAGAAGTAGTCCAATGGCAACAAATTGTCATCTCGATGCGGATAAGGACGGTGAACCTATTGACCAATCTAATTACTATTCTATGATTGGTTCATTGATTTATCTTACCGCATCTAGGCCCGATATCATGTTTAGTGTATGCTTGTGTGCTCGCTTTCGAGCGGAACCTAAAGAATCGCATCGGAAGGCGGTCTTTAGGATACTTCAGTATCTCAAGCATACCCCTAGTGTTGGCCTGTGGTACCCTAAAGGTGCAAAATTTCATCTCTTAGGTTACTCAGATTCGGACTTTGTCGGATGTCGTGTGGATCGCAAGAGTACCACCGGTGGGTGCCACTTGCTTGGGCGTTCCCTAGTATCTTGGTCTAGCAAGAAGCAAAATTCTATTGCTTTGTCCATGGTGGAAGCGGAATATATAGCGGCTGGTGCATGTTGTGCCCAAATTCTCTATATGAAGCAAACCCTTTTGGACTTTGGTATTAAACTTGGTTGTGTCCCTCTCCTTTGTGACAATGAAAGTGCGGTTAAGATTGCTAAAAACCCCGTTCAACACTCCCGCACTAAGCACATTGATATTCACCATCATTTCTTGCGGGACCATGAAGCTAAGGGAGACATCTCCTTGCGAGGTGTTAGGTCCGAAGAACAATTGGCAGATATCTTCACTAAACCACTTGATGAGAAAACTTTTTCTAGACTAAGGAGTGAATTAAATGTGCTAGATGCATCGAACGTCATGTAAGTTGTCATGGTCATGTAAGAATGCATCACATATAGGTCTTGTCTAACTTTCAAAGTATAGGGGTGAGCAAGGGTTAGCTTGGGATGGAGGTTCTTTTTGGTTTCCCCAAGGCTTGGAGAGTGGCTCTCCCTGAAGAAGCCTTTGAAAGGTTCAAATTTGGCAAGATAGATTTAATTTATGTCTTGCATGATGCCTGCCATATAGACTTGCACTCACATTTAATTTCCTGCATTATAAATTGTTTGGCATTGCATACGGTAGATTGTCACAAAGGGGAACCTACTTCATGAGAAAGAGACTTGTTTGAAATGCAATATCTCAACTCATATGATGTGGAAAGAACAAAATGTTAGGTGCGTTAATGCCTAAAGGAACATGCTTTAAAGAGATAGAAGTCTTCATCCTCTAGCTCACAAAGCATGGGTCTTACATTTTATTTGGGTCTATTCCTTAATTTCTTCGGTGTTCTATTTGATCTAGGGCTTAGCCAAGTTATTGGCAACTAGTATTTTTGAGGGGTAAGGGGTTGCCTAAAAAGTCCTAAGACATGTGCTTCTCATTGTTTGTTTGTTTGAGTCAAAGGACATATATGAGATGTTGCTGTTTTGTAGTCATCGGATTATCCGATGCTTAGGCCAGAAGCATCATCGGATCAGTTTGTGTTCAAGTGCGAAGGGTCAGCTCAGTCAGAAAGTCAAATCAACCGACGAGTTCATTCTGGAAAACATCGGAGCATCTGATGTTCACATTTCTGGAGTTGTGCCAAAATCAACCGATGCTAACCCTTTCATTGTCGAAGCATCCAATGCCAATGGTACCTTTGGAATACCCTTACTGTATCATTCGACCGATGCAGCCCTCATCTTACGTCGGTTCATCCGATGTTAAAATTTGAGCTAGGGTTCGGGCCCCACCTATTTAGCGCGCCACTTCATCTCTTTTTCTCTCTCCCCGACTCTGCTCTCTGGCACCGACGCTCTGCGCCCTCTCTCCACCCCCGGCGCTCCGTGCTTTGCCGGCCGCCGCCCTACGGCCGCCGCCGACGCCCTCTGGCCGTCACAGCCACTCAGCGCCGCCGCCCCACGCAGCGCTGCCACTCCACGCAGCACTGCCGCTGCCACCCCACGCAGCGCCGCCACTCCACGCAGCACCGCTGCCGCCTCCCCATGCCTCACCGCCGCCGCTCCATTGCCGCCGCCCCACGCCGCACCGCTGCCCTCTGCGCCGCCATGGTGCCCCCCTTTCAGTCGTTGTGCTCTCCGTCGCACCGCTTCGCCGTCTCGTGCGCCCGAGCTCATTGTCCCGCGTGCTCATCTTCGTCGTTGTCATGGGCCATGACAAGAAGGGAAAAGGCAAGGCTATTGAGGAGCTGGCCGATAAGAAGCAGAAGTTGTCAAAGGAAGAGAAGAAAGCCTTGATGGCCGCTTGCGCCGCTAAGGAGCGAGAGCGTGGCCAAGGAGGATCGCTGAGGATCCGGGAGGCCCGACAGAGGCAGCCTCCGGTGCCTGAGGAGCCAGAGGAGGAAGAAGAGCCTGAGGTGCCGCTAGTTCGCTGGCGCTCAGTCAGGACATGTTGGGGTCATCGAGCTGCAGCACCGAGACCGAGACCGTTAGTAGCTGACCTTCGGGAGGACAGGGCGGCCCAGAGAGCTGTCTATGAGATGGACACCAACGTATGTGTTGGTGAGGGTGTCCACCTGACAGATTACAGGAAGTTGAAGGCCAAGCAGCCCAGGAAGCTCAGATGGAGCATTTTACTTGAGGAGTGGTTCCCGCAGCCCAGAGAGTCACTTGTGGACAGCCGCTTCTGGACCCTGACGCAGGTGTCGCTGTACGGGACTTACAAGCATCGGGGCCATAAGCTCTTCCAGCATAACTTTCTTGACTGGGATCAGCTTGCACTTGCAGCTGGGACAGAGATTCGCCCTTACTTTGAGAGGTACAGAGGGCTAGTGGAGCTAATGTCTTACCAGCGGGGTGCCTACGTGGAGGACTGGGCCCGAGTGTTCTATGCAACTCTCTACGTCTCTGAGGGCCGCAGATCCATTGATTTCATGTTCATGGGCCAGCATCATCACTTGACTCGACAGACTTTGGGACATCTGCTAGGCGTGGATCTTCACGACACATGCCTACACGAGAGAGTATATGGACAGGCTGACCCACCGAGGAGGCCACTCACTGGAGGTGTGGCACCACCTTATGAGGAGATACGATCACTGTTTGCTCAGCCCTTCTCTCCAGACCAACTGAGGGTACCAACTCTTCTCTCTCCAGTTGCACGCACTGGGCACCTTGCCTTGCGCCGCACACTTCTACTGAGGTCCGGGTACCTTGAGGGGTTCACCAGCTTGCAGCAGACCCTCCTGTTCTATGTCATGAACGGGATGGAGTTTGACATTGTGGACATCCTTATATGTGATATGGATGACGTCATTACTGATGGAGTTGGGATGATGAAGCAGCTTGTGTTTGGTCACTAGATCAGTCACTTGCTCTACTTGATAGATCCAGAGGGGTCCGCCGTGCATGACAGTCTTACCGACGAGAGCGTGACACGGTTCGGGCACTACCGTGCTCTAGCTCCTGGAGACCGCCGCCTTGGCCGTCCTGTTGAGCGTTAGGTCCGTGCTCGTCTATCTGAAGAAGATTGGTCAGACCCGGAGAAGGAAGATGAGATACTAGCACATGTTGAGGCTCAGGGTGGGGATCTGCAACACATTTGGTCCGATAGTGACACCAGTGTCAGTGTCAAGGAGTACTTCCCACCTCCTCCCTCACCCAGGTAGCACGACGCGGAGGCTGGAGGCTCGACTGTGCCACCTCCTACTCCACCTCCGGTGTCCGAGGCACAGGTTTCTCAGCCATCTGAGCTCACTTCTCTACTTTAGCAGATGGTTGAGCAGCAGCGTTTGGATAGGCTTGCAGCTGAGCAGGCCCAAGCTGAGCAGGCTGCGTGTCTCTTGGAGCTCCAGCAGCAGCAGGAGGAGATGCAGCGACAGATAGCCCGTGAGAGACGAGAGGACACTGACAGGCTGACTGGGCTGATTGATCAGATGCACCAACGTTCTCTTGACCAGCAGCAGACGCAGCAGGCGATGATGGGCATCCTGGGGTTAATCACCAACCTCTACACTCAGACCGAGATTGCCCTACCGTCACAGCTTCCGGGTCTAGCTCCAGGTCTGCCTGTTCTTGCTCCAGTCTCAGCACCAGTGCCGACTACGCCGATCCCGACGATCAGCATGTTACCACTGCTTGCTCTAGGCGCACCTATTCACTCTCCCTTTCTGACTGCAACTCTCTTCCAGCAGACTCCTGCTTCTGTTGTCAGTGCCCCGCTACCTGCAGTCTAGACTCAGCAGGCACCGACAGCAGCTCCCGCAGCTCCCGTCACCTCTACTCCAGCCTTAGCAGCCACAGGCAGCAGCTTCGACGACAGCACCCCTGACGGCGACCAGTTCGTCATCACCCCGAGCGCTCAGGACCCTTAGGCACTCAGCTTCCTTTTTGGTGTCTTGATGCCAAAGGGGGAGAAGAGTTAGGGGGAGGGATAGCTTAGTGGGAGTCCTAGTTGTAGGGGGAGTTTATCTTTTTGGGAGTCCTTTTGTAATTTGGGAGATTTGCTACTCTTTTGCTATTCTTTGAGTATTCGTGTGCCTCTTAATTCTCTCATGTGTTATTCATCGTTGAGCTTTCGAGTTATTGATCGTTTTTGAACCTTCAAGTTTAAGTGTGCTAAATCTTGTACTTATTGCATATCTTCTTGAGTATCGTATTGTCAGTTCCATTACAATTATGCTTTACTCGTTGTGTTGTCATCAATCACCAAAAAGGGGGAGATTGAAAGCATCTAGGCCCCCATGAGGTATGGTTTTGGTGATTAATGACAACCGTTGGATATTACTAATGAGTTTGTGGATGCAAGGTCTCTCGTATATGTAACACCCTAAATTTTTGCATCATGCATTGCATACATGATCATGCATTAGACACTAGTAGAATAAAAGAAAAATAATAAAACATGCATATACAAATATGTGTAGCAAAAGAAGAAAAAGAAAATAATAGTTATAACCTAAAACTTGTAATAAGGAATAAGTATAAAAATAATAATAATAATATATATAAGTATATATATAAATAATATATATAACAATATATAAAAATAGATAAAATATTAATATTAATAACATATGTTATAAAAATAATAAACAATAAATAATAAATATATAATATGAATAATAATATATATATATAAAATATATATATAATAAATTACATGATAAAAAAAGTGTAAAAAAAGTAAAATAAATAAGTATAAATTATAAAATAATAATAATACTAAATGAAAAAAAAGAAAAAAAAAGCTACCGGCCAGCGGCCGAGCCGCCAGCCGACCCCGCACGCCACCCGAGGCGCCCGGCCCCCGGCCGACACGGCACCGCGTGCTGCGCCCGGCCCCACCCCGCCTCCCATGCGCGCTCACGCGCGCCCAGCCTCTGCACCGCCGGGCCCCACCCGCTGCGCCCCGCCGCCTGGCCCACCCCGCCGCTCCCGCCCAACGCACGCCCTGGCTCCCCCGCGCCCTCGCGCACGCGCCTGCGCGTGGCCCCACCCGCTCGCCCACTCGCCCCGCCTCCCGGCTGGACGCCGTACGCGCCCCGCCAGCGCGCTGGGTCCCACCGCAGCCCCGCACGCCCGAGCCACCCGCGCCCCGACGCGCCTCGCCCTCCCACGCGCGCCCGCCGCCGGGTCTCACCGACCGACGCCGCCTGCCCGCCTGCAGCGCGCACTCCCACCCGACCGACTCCCACGCCAAAACGCGCGTTTCGCGCGCCAGCCCGCCCGATTTTCCCGCCCCCCGCATCGTAACCAACTAGACTACCGCGCCTATAAAAAGGACCGTAGGTTTCTAGGTTTTTTTCCCTGATCCCAACCGCCAGACGCCGCCGCCTTCGAGGAAAACCGCCGGGAAAAGCACCAGGGACCAGGAGGCCGCGCTAGGGAAGAAAAGGAAGAAAAAAAGGAGGGGAAGAAGAGGAAGAAAAAGAGGAGGGTGCCACCGTCCGCCGGAGATCGTCGCCGTCATCGTGCCGCCGAAGGACTGCTGCACCATCCACTTCGTCTACGCGTCGCATTTGTTCCGCGACCGTCAAGCCGTCAGATCTACGGTAGGCCATGTTCCCGATGCGAATTTTAGCGATCATATTGAATCTAATAGGCGTAAATTGATCGTAGTTGCGCCATAATTTTATTTTCAGCAGCATTAATCCACCCTAAAACCCCCGTAAACTCATATGAAAACGTATGAACTACTCGCATCTAATTAATAAACAACCATAGTTAATTAATTATTGAATTGTGCATGCATACATGTCATTGCATGTTGATTATTTTGTGTGCATCATGTTGATTGTATATGTTTTCTTGTATGTATTATCACACGTAGAGGAACGTGCTCAAGAGGCCGCATACAAGGATTTCCAAAACCAAGACTTTGAAGCGCTTGAGCAACCCCATCCGCCGGAGCAAGGCAAGTGTCCTTGAAGCATATTGATCCTATTTTAAAATAAATGTTTTGTTTGCGAACTTGCATGCTTGTGTCAAATTGATGGGAATCCTATGGTAGGAAGTTTACTAGATTTGTTAAACCAACCTTGTCGCCTGGAATTTATGGTAGAGAGTCGGGAAGGGTTTTTACCTTTTTGCTTCGCTTAATTAATTGGGATGGAAAAACCAACACTACACATTTAATTATGTATTAATGGTATTCTGGTTAATGTGAACTGGTCGATACGGTATGGTAATGGGTGATCTAAGCAAGCCTGGTATGTGGATGGGTTGGATGTTATGGTGGTTTGCTTGCTTTAGATCTAAGGACCGGTTCATGCGAGAATAAGCCAGGACTACAGTACCGCCACGAGGCCAAGTATGGGTGCGGCGTAGCTGATTAATTAGGGCTTTGCTAGTGCTGTTTGGACCATTGTGGATGCTCGGGGAAGGGGTAGTCGGATTGGGTTTGTTGATGATTGGTGGGACTACCCTGAGATCCGAATGGCTCAAGAGGGGGCCCTTGGTTGAAGATGTGCTCAGTTGGAGGCATCGCCACCGGTGAAGCCTCAGTGGGTCCTGAATAGACTAGTAATCCCTTTGTAAAGGCTATTTTGTGATCTCTTGGCCATACACCAAAGGAAGTGTAATTGGCATAAGGGAGGTTCTTTAGTCGCCGACGGGTGATGAAATCACAAACATGTGGGTAAAGTGGTACAACCTCTGCAGAGTGTTTAAAACTATCATGATAGCCGTGCTCCCGGTTATGAGCGCCTGGATGACCTACATGATTAGAGTTGGATTATGGTTATGGGTTGGTAATGGTTATGGATGGTTTATGGATTATGGTTACGGATATGAATTTGAGTTACGGTAACTGGACATGGATAATGATGATGTTGGCAATAATTGGATATGGTTTATATTTTGTTAATATGATGGTTATGATGGGATTGTTTCACATAGACGTAGGATAATGCTTTTCAAAAGGTTTTACTGTACTTTTCAGCACTTAGCCATTATTATTGTCGTCATTTGAATCAGCCACATGTCATACTTTCCACACTTGCTGAGTACGACATGTACTCACTCTTGCAATCCCCTCCCCAACAGTTGCAGGTCAGAATTATGAGTTTAATGGCGATAATGTGGAGATCTAGGCCGTGTCTACCGTCAGCTTTGCCTGTGGTGTTGCATGGAGCTGCGCTATCCCTTTTGCTTAATTGCTTAGTTGCTTAATTAGTTTATTTCCGCTGCAGTAGTTGAACCTATCATTAATATTCATTAGAGCTTGTATTCGAGGATAATATAGCTTGTGTAATAAAATTTGATAATTAATTTGTTCTGTGGTAATTTTCTGTATACTCTTTTGTGATTGCACTCGTGTATGTGTGTTGAACATCCTGGGCACACATATGTGTTAGCTTGGTTCAGTTTTTCGGAACCGGGCGTCACAGATTGGTATCAGAGCCACAGGTTGACCGTAGGACGCAGCCTAGATAGAATGGACACTTTAGAGCACATAGGAGCACTCAGGAATCGATATGTTTTTGCTTGAAGTGTTGTTTGCTATATATATTGTTTGCTTGTGTGTTTAATAGAGGACTTTGGGATGCCTTAGCATTGCCATGTCCACCTAGGCTAGTGTAGCTAGTTGGTTAGCTTCATATCCCTTGATGCATTTAGTTGGGGACGTTTCTAAATTCTTACCTATTGCTTTCCTTTAGATGGTGAGGACTCGCAACCAGAGGGATGTCAATGGTGAGGAGGAGAACCATAGAGTACCTCAGAACAACAATGGACAAGGACCTGCTCATAGAGCTATCAACATTGAGCAGCTACTGACCATGCAAAACCAGCTCATGCAGACCATGATACAAACTATGGGACAACTGCAGGCTGGCAATAACATCAACAATCAACCCCACATGCCTCCACCGCCACCCCTGCCTCCTCATAACCGATTGGGAGAGTTTATGAGGACTAGGCCGTCAACCTTTGCTCAAGCCGCAGACCCTATGGATGCTGATGATTGGCTCAAGTCCGTGGAGAATAAGCTAGCCATTGTCCAATGCAGTGACCGAGAGAAGGTTCTATTTGCTTCTCATCAACTCGTTGGAGCAGCCGCAGATTGGTGGAATTCTTATTGCAATGCTCATGGGAACCAAGAGAGAATCACTTGGGCCGAATTCAAGGAGAATTTTCGTTCTCATTATGTGCCTGAAGGAGTTATGATACTGAGAAGACAAGATTTTGAAAATCTCAGGCAAGGAAGGATGAGCGTGAGTGAGTATCTCAACAAATTCACTCAATTATCAAGATATGCTCCAGAAGACATCAAAACTGATAGTAGGAAGCAGTATCTGTTTGTGAGGGGTCTCAACAATGAAATTCAAGTCCAGTTGCTTAATACTGATTATCCAAACTTCCAAAAGCTGGTTGATAAGGCTATTGTGGTTGAGAACAAGATTCGTGAGATGGAGCAGGACAACAAGAGGAAGGTGCCGTATCAAGGACAGCAACAAGGAAGTAATGTGCGCCCTCGCCTTGCACCACACAATGCACCCTATTACAGCTCTTCTATTCCTGCTCAGCGCCCTGGTTATGCACCACACCCAACTCAGTTTGTACAGCAGCGCCCTGATATGCAAGCAATGCCTTATGCGCCTCGTGCTGATTTTCCTAGAGCTAATGCTCAGAACCAAGCTCGTCCCAATAATTCTGGTGGAGTTAAGAAGTGTTATACTTGTGGAGAAGCTGGACACTTTGCGAATCAATGTCCTAAATCAGGCCTCGGTCAAAGAAGCAATGCGCCGAGGCAAAACCCAAGACCTAATGGAGGACAGCCACAAGGGAGCCGTTCACAGCAGAATTTTGCTCGTGGCAACGTGAACCATGTCTCTACGGTGGATGCTCAACAAGCGGATGACGTGGTCATTGGTATGTTTCTTGCTAACTCCAACCCCGCGACTATGTTGTTTGATTCTGGAGCATCACATTCATTCATTGCATCGAAGTATGTTGCCAAGTATAGTTTTCTCATCTCTCATATGAAGTTTACTCTATTGGTTAAGTCTCCTGGAGGAGAGATGAGGACAAATATAGTATGTCCAAAAATAAACCTTAGAATAAGGGGGGCAGATTTCTCCGCCAAACTCATTACATTGGATTCACAAGGAATAAGATGATCCGTTGGTGCAAAGTGCAATGGAAACACCATACGGAAACCGAAGCTACATGGGAACGTGAAGAAGACCTGAAGGCAGAATTCCCTCACCTTTTCTCCACACTATCGAATCTCGAGGGCGAGATTCACTTTAAGGGGGGTAGGTTTGTAACACCCTAAATTTTCGCATCATGCATTGCATACATGATCATGCATTAGACACTAGTAGAATAAAAGAAAAATAATAAAACATGCATATACAAATATGTGTAGCAAAAGAAGAAAAAGAAAATAATAGTTATAGCCTAAAACTTGTAATAAGGAATAAGTATAAAAATAATAATAATAATATATATAAGTATATATATAAATAATATATATAACAATATATAAAAATAGATAAAATATTAAAATTAATAATATATGTTATAAAAATAATAAACAATAAATAATAAATATATAATATGAATAATAATGTATATATAAAAAATATATATAATAAATTACATGATAAAAAAAAGTGTAAAAAAAAGTAAAATAAATAAATATAAATTATAATATAATAATAATACTAAATGAAAAAAAAGAAAAAAAAGCTACCGGCCAGCGGCCGAGCCGCCAGCCGGCCCCGCACGCCACCCGAGGCGCCCGGCCCCCGGCCGACACGACACCGCGTGCTGCGCCCGGCCCCACCCCGCCTCCCACGCGCGCTCACGCGCGCCCAGCCTCTGCGCCGCCGGGCCCCACCCGCTGCGCCCCGCCGCCTGGCCCACCCCGCCACTCCTGCCCGACGCACGCCCCGGCTCCCCCACGCCCTCGCGCACGCGCCTGCGCGTGGCCCCACCCGCTCGCCCGCTCGCCCCGCCTCCCGGCTGGACGCCGTACGCGCCCCGCCAGCGCGCTGGGTCCCACCGCAGCCCCGCACGCCCGAGCCACCCGCGCCCCGACGCGCCTCGCCCTCCCACGCGCGCCCGCCGCTGGGTCCCACCGACCGACGCCGCCTGCCCGCCTGCAGCGCGCACTCCCACCCGACTGACTCCCGCGCTGAAACGCGCGTTTCGCGCGCCAGCCCGCCCGATTTTCTCGCCTCCCGCATCGTAACCAACTAGACTACCGCGCCTATAAAAAGGACCGTAGGTTCCTAGGTTTTTTTCCCCGATCCCAGCCGCCAGACGCCGCCGCCTTCGAGGAAAACCGCCAGGAAAAGCACCAGGGACCAGGAGGCCGCGCCAGGGAAGAAAAGGAAGAAAAAAAGGAGGGGAAGAAGAGGAAGAAAAAGAGGAGGGTGCCACCGTCCGCCGGAGATCGTCGCCGTCATCGTGCCGCCGAAGGACTGCTGCGCCATCCACTTCGTCTATGCGTCGCATTTGTTCCGCGACCGTCAAGCCGTCAGATCTACGGTAGGCCATGTTCCCGATGCGAATTTTAGCGATCATATTGAATCTAATAGGCGTAAATTGATCGTAGTTGTGCCATAATTTTATTTTCAGCAGCATTAATCCACCCTAAAACCCCCGTAAACTCATATGAAAACGTATGAACTACTCGCATCTAATTAATAAACAACCGTAGTTAATTAATTATTGAATTGTGCATGCATACATGTCATTGCATGTTGATTATTTTGTGTGCATCATGTTGATTGTATATGTTTTCTTGTATGTATGATCACACGTAGAGGAACGTGCTCAAGAGGCTGCATACGAGGATTTCCAAAACCAAGACTTTGAAGCGCTTGAGCAACCCCATCCGCCGGAGCAAGGCAAGTGTCCTTGAAGCATATTGATCCTATTTTAAAATAAATGTTTTGTTTGCGAACTTGCATGCTTGTGTCAAATTGATGGGAATCCTATGGTAGGAAGTTCACTAGATTTGTTAAACCAACCTTGTCGCCTGGAATTTATGGTAGAGAGTCGGGAAGGGTTTTTACCTTTTTGCTTCGCTTAATTAATTGGGATGGAAAAACCAACACTACACATTTAATTATGTATTAATGGTATTCTGGTTAATGTGAACTGGTCGATACAGTATGGTAATGGGTGATCTAAGCAAGCCTGGTATGTGGATGGGTTGGATGTTATGGTGGTTTGCTTGCTTTAGATCTAAGGACCGGTTCATGCGAGAATAAGTCAGGACTACAGTGCCACCACGAGGCCAAGTATGGGTGCGGCGTAGCTGATTAATTAGGGCTTTGCTAGTGCTGTTTGGACCATTGTGGATGCTCGGGGAAGGGGTAGTCGGATTGGGTTTGTTGATGATTGGTGGGACTACCCTGGGATCCGAATGGCTCAAGAGGGGGCCCTTGGTTGAAGATGTGCTCAGTTGGAGGCATCGCCACCGGTGAAACCTCATGGGGTCTGAATAGACTAGTAATCCCTTTGTAAAGGCTATTTTGTGATCTCTTGGCCATACACCAAAGGAAGTGTAATTGGCATAAGGGAGGTTCTTTAGTCGCCGACGGGTGATGAACTCACAAACATGTGGGTAAAGTGGTACAACCTCTGCAGAGTGTTTAAAACTATCATGATAGCCGTGCTCCCGGTTATGAGCGCCTGGATGACCTACATGATTAGAGTTGGATTATGGTTATGGGTTGGTAATGGTTATGGATGGTTTATGGATTATGGTTACGGATATGAATTTGAGTTACGGTAACTGGACATGGATAATGATGATGTTGGCAATAATTGGATATGGTTTATATTTTGTTAATATGATGGTTATGATGGGATTGTTTCACATAGACGTAGGATAATGCTTTTCAAAAGGTTTTACTGTACTTTTCAGCACTTAGCCATTATTATTGTCGTCATTTGAATTAGCCACATGTCATACTTTCCACACTTGCTGAGTACGACATGTACTCACTCTTGCAATCCCCTCCCCAACAGTTGCAGGTCAGAATTATGAGTTTAATGGCGATAATGTGGAGATCTAGGCCGTGTCTACCGTCAGCTTTGCCTGTGGTGTTGCATGGAGCTGCGCTATCCCTTTTGCTTAATTGCTTAGTTGCTTAATTAGTTTATTTCCGCTGCAGTAGTTGAACCTATCATTAATATTCATTAGAGCTTGTATTCGAGGATAATATAGCTTGTGTAATAAAATTTGATAATTAATCTTGTTCTGTGGTAATTTTCTGTATACTCTTTTGTGATTGCACTCGTGTATGTGTGTTGAACATCCTGGTCACACATATGCGTTAGCTTGGTTCAGTTTTTCGGAACCGGGCATCACAGTATATCTCATCACACTTAATGTATTCTACACTTATATCATCTACTGCTCATTGGATACGATTGGAGACCCCTTAACAAATCATTCTATGAGGTCAATTGATTTTTATGAAGATTAGAAGAAAAAGCTCATATATCAAAATTATTCAACCAAAATTGACAGTACTCTAGACTTGGTAATCATCATAAGAACATTTCAAACCAATGTCTAAGAGGTCACTCGAGCAAATTCCAAAAGAATTACTTAGAACAACTCGAAGCAGACAAAATCAACTCACCGGATCAACCGATGTTTCCAGAAAACAATACATCGGTCGAGTTGGTTTAGCAGAAGAAGAAGACCTCAGAACTAAGTACTCACCGGATCATCTGATGGTGAAGGGAATGTTACATCGATCCATCAGTACAGTAAGCAATTACCCTGGACCAAGTGTAACACCGGACCATCCGATGTATAATTGATAACACATCGGTCAATCACTCCAGTAAGCATTATTTCTGGACCAATTCTGGATGAAGTGCCACCGGATCATCCGATGATGAGGCAAGGGTTACATCGGTCGAACAACGGTCATATCTGACACAGTGACATCAGCTAATTTGGATTCGACCGATGACAACTGAAGGGGGAACATCAGATCATCTGGTGTTTGCAGAACAGTGATGTTAGCCTACTTTTCCAACGGCTATTTCGTGGAGGCTGGCTATTTATACCCCTTCAACCAGTTTATTCGACAAGTCTTGACAACCAGAGCTACTCTACACATTCTCAAGCATTCAAGACATTGAGCTACCACTTCTACATCATTTTCACCACTTGTACACCAAGAGATAGGCTAGAACTTGCTAGAGATAGTGCTTGTGTGCTTACATTCTTGGTGATTGGAGTCTCTAGTGTAGTGAGAGCTGTAAGGGAGTGTCTCTTGGTGATTGTACTCACCGTGTAAGAGTCGGTGATTGGAGAGAGCCTTCCGGAGCTTGCCAAGATGATTGTGGAAGCCCGGAGGATCCAACTTGTACAAGGCTTGAGCTCCACCTTGCCGAGGTTGGCGAACGGAGAAGTTTAGTGAAGATCCCTGGTCTCGGTGACTTGGGAGTGGCTATACCCTTTGGTGGGTTCCACAACGTGGATGTAGGAAGATCCTGACGATCTTGCCGAACCACGGGATAAATCTCCGTGTCTTCGTGTCTCCTCGGGAGTTTGCGCTTTCTTCCTCTCCCCTTACACTTATGCATTTCATATACCGCAAAGTTACTATTCACTTGAATGAATAGGTTATTTGCATAGGGAATTGGGCTTTGAGTAATTAAGTTTTTATTGCTCTAATTTTTGAAAAGAAGCCCAATTCACCCCCCCTCTTGGGCATTCGATCCTTACACGTATGCCGGGTACCGACAATGTTTAGCACGATTTTCTTAAAGCTTGTAATCATTTGCATGATTTATGATAATTATGGTTAACTAGTTCATACCATAGATTACATATTTTGTGGTCAACGCGTCAAACATTACTTATATGGGTATTCTATATAATTATCTTATTTCCATAATAATAAGTTCACCAGAGTGTTACTAATCCAAATCTCATTTATTCTAGAGAGTAGTCACGAGTTCTAACGTGTTTTAGGTGAAGCAACATTTTTAGTGAAGACTAGTTCATGGTTCAATATTTTATACCATTTCTTAACCAGTCACCTTCTTAATACGTTTTAAACGTCCAGAACAAATTTTAGAACCTCTTTATTATATAGTTGTTAGGATTTTATGCAATTACCAGTGAATATATTATTTCCCTTAGAGTTTTCATGTGAGTTTGTATTATCTGATAGCTCTCTAATTACTTTTCTTTAATGACACTAGTTAGTTCTTCATCCTATAATTTATTTTAGTCGACTACTATCCTAATAGTCCTAATGTATATTCTTGGGAACATTTAGAAGGTCAGTTGTGAAGAAACTAGTTAGAATATTTTATCTGCATTTTACTAATTATGAATTTCAATGTGATTTTACTATTAAAGCGATAAGTAATTTTATATCCACTAATTTATGTTAGCCAGATACTACTTACAATATATTTTATATGCCAAATTATATTTCCAGCGATGTTAGCTAATTATTGGACCTATTATTTTATTCAGAGGTCACATGTCAAGTTCTCTAATTTTTAATAATTTAATTGTTTTGGGACTTCCATAATTATTTTACCATCTTGTAATTCAATTCAGCCAAATACCACTTGCATTATAAAAGTCAATTAATCTTGTTAGAAAATTTTATATGATCATTTATGGAGAGATTATAATTGTTTTAGTATAAACATAAATTACCTTAATTTTCTTAGTTAAATAAATGATTTATAGCATGTTATAGATATATATTTTTTAATATAATTATTTTTTGCTACTATTCACTACTAGTATCCTCTAAATATCACAATACTATTTTATGAGATTTTCTACGATTTTTCCTACACTTGTAAATGGATTTTATAATGTTTTGTGTACACAGTGTGGGTGTACCCAGTATTTTTCTAGCGTGTGTAGGTTGTTCGTGGGCCATGGTGGTCAATGTGGGTGCACCTAGTAGTTTCCTTACCGTTTTGTTTGGCTGGCAAAGGGGGTCCATCCGTCAGTGGCGCAGGGAGAATTGCTCTATGGACCTAGGTTTGGTCTACGGGTTGTTAGGTGTGTGGTCTACGAAGGTCGGGTATACCCAATGGGGCCAGTGGGTGGTGCGTGTGTGGCCCTGAGTTGGCGCTGATTGGGCGCTTGGGTGGCGGTGACGTGGTGCCTAAGTGGCAGCCACGCATGCGCCACGTGGACAGCAAGCTCCTCACAGAACATAGGAGTGGGCGGCAGGCTGAGCGCGGGATTCCGCGGCTGCTCACTGGGCAGGGAAGCCGAGAGTGCGCCTACTGGCAGGGGGAAAGCTCCTAGAGAGTGCGGCCAGGACAAAGTGGCGTCAACGGCAACCAGCGATAGCCGTGGCGGCCGCTCACGGCGGTGCGCCGATGATCCGCCTGTATGATCGGGTTTTCAACAAACTAACGCAACGGGGGTGTGTCATAGGGTGCGTCGAGCGTTCTGGTGCCCTCGGCCTGGCCAGGGCGATGTCCACGGCGCCCGGGGACGGCAAGCAGTGGCGTGCGGTGTTGTCGCTAAGAGAATCAGCTCGTTCTCTCATCATCTATATGATTTTAATGCTCCTACACGCTATATGTAGCATGTGCGATGCAACGGGCAGGGCCTAATGGGCTAATAGGGCCTCTAGGTTGTCAGCGGCAATGGCGGACAATGATGCGCGTCAGCGCGACTAGAGTTGCTCACGGATAGCGAGCTGCGGTGCTTTCTAGTGCCACCCAGTGCGTGTTCCAGCTATAATATTGTCTACAGAAGCTACAAGCGAAAATAATTGAAGAATGGTTGCTCACCGGTGCGGGAAAGGAGACGGCTGCCGGAATTGGGGAAGAAAACAGGGGCCAATGATGTTTGTCTGAATTGGAGGCAAGGAAGCATCGTTGAAGGGTGTTCGACCCTCAGGTAGAAAGAGGGAGGTGTGTAGAAGGTTCATCGCGCGAGAGTGAAGGGGAGGGGGCCATTTTATGGGTGCGAGAGGCGGTTCCAGTGGCGGTTCACGAGGGTAGCTGGCAGGGCAATGGCTCTGTGGCGAACGCGCCACACTTGCTAGCTGGCGACATGATGCGACAAAAGCGAAGGCGACGACGCGGCAGTGTATGGGCACAAGCAACAGACATGATGGCGGCCAACGGTTTCCTAGAGGGCATGGGAAGATATAGTGCGCAGGTGGGCTCACGGTCGTCGTGGCAATCATGTCGGGGAGGAGAAGGCGGTGCGGTAGGGGAAAACTACGGTCGTCGAAGCCATGACGGTGAGGCAGCGAGGTGACCCATGCTGGCGCGACGCAGGGCAGAGCGACGGGCGGTGTCCCGTCGCGGGTTTCCCAGTACCTGGTCGGGCTCGAGAGGGAATGGGAGGAAGAATACGATGGGGTGCTCGCTTGTCCAAGTCGGGCCGGGGGGAAGAAAAGAGGAGGCTGGGCTGCGTGCTAGGAAAAAAAGGAGGGGAGGTGGGAGTGGGCTGCAGTAAGGGAAAGATGGGCCGCTGCTGAGAGAAAAGGGGGAGAGAGGAGATGGGCTGCATGAGGAGAAATGGGCTCCTTGTCCTTTTCTATTTTTATCTGTTTTCCACGCTTTTCCAAATTTAATTTCTATTTTGATTTTGAATTTGAATCCAGTTTAGGTAATTGAAATTCCCGTTCTTGTTGGATGTATTCTAATATGATTTGTTAATTAAAATATTCATTTGGCGCACATATATATAGACATGTATATACTTATACGTATGATTTAATTATTGCCTCTCATTTTAAAATATATCATAGTTAGATTTGCGCTCAACCGGACTTTTTTATTTGAATTTTGTTTAACTCAACCTGTCTCCTCATCTTGTGAGTTAGGGTTTTCTAGCTCCAGTTATTCGGTCACTTTTATTTTAATCCTTAAAGTGCATCTAGGATCCCCGTGGGTTTTGGATGATTGATGACGACAATTAAGTAACTAATGAGCTTAGTGATCTTAAGCACAGGTGTGGATTCAAGCGGAAACACAAACCCTAAAAAAGGAAAAGGATGAAAATGGCGATGTCGACTCGAAAAGAAGAAACTAGGGTTTCTAGCGTGTCGAGTGTAGACTAGCCAAATAAGTGTGGGGATGTGTGTGTAAAGTGCATATAGATCAAGTTGGGGGCTCAAAGCGGTTTAGAGATCAAACCTATTGAGAGAAGAGAGTTGGAAGTAGTCTGGCAGGAGTGGCCGGACCAGTCCGTGCAGGTGGCCGGACTAGTCCGCTCCTGGTCGGCCAAATCCGTTTTCAGCCGAACCAGAAGGGTCTGATTGAGTTCGGACTAGTCCGTAGTGAGACGGACTAGTCTGGGTAGTCGTGAAGTGGTTTTTGGGGGCTAAGTCCCAAAACCACGGACTTGTCCGTTTTAGTCCGGACCAAGAGGTTCTAACTGAGATCGGACTAGTCCGCCCTGGGGGCCGCACTAGTCCGGGTTTGGAGAGAAGTGGAGTTTCAGCGACTAAGTCTGGGTAGGCTGGACTAGTCCGCCCTGGGGGCCGGACTAGTCCGTGGTCTCCAGACTAGTCCGTTTTCACATGGAACAAAAGGTTCTGTGTGAGATCGGACTAGTCCGGGTTGGGTCGGACTAGTCCGTTTTGAAGTGACCGTTTGAATTTGAAGTTTGGCGGGTAGCGTGACGATTGTCGCGCAGTGCGACAATTGTCAGGGACGTCAGTGGTCCCAAAGGCCGGACTAGTCCGGGCCCTAGGGCGGACTAGTCCGCACATCTGCTGAAGTCAGCAGTATGGGATGGGAACCTCTATAAATAGAGGACCCCTGGGTTCATTTGAACCATTCCTTGATAAAGTTGAAACCCTAGCGCCGCCACAACAAACTTTGAGCCTCCAAAAGCGTCCTTCTTGCCTACATTCCCTCTAAAACTAATTCTTGTGTGGATTAGGGTTTGGTGAGGTGAAGAAGAGGAAGAACACCACTCTAGGCTCTCAGTTTGATCTCTTGCACTTGTGAATCTTTGTGATCTGTGGCTTGAGTTGATCTTTGTGATTTATGATTGTATTTGTGGTGGGAGCCTCAGATTGTGAGAAGACCCAATGAATCTTGTATTCACCCCTTTTTGATAGTGGAGAACCAAGTTAGGCCCTCGTGGTAAACTTGGTGAGGGAAGGGTTGTTGAACCAGGTCCTTCGTGGACTCCTCAACGGGGATGTAGATTCCTTCGTGGGATCAAACCTCGGGATAAAATCCTTGTGTCCCTTGTGTACTTTGTCTTCATCTATCGCACATTGCTTCTAGGGTTAGCTTTATCATTTTTGGTTCATCACCCTTGTCTCATTGTGATCCTTAGTCTCATACTTGCTTCCCAACTTGTTAAGGTTCACTAAGTCATTCTAACACACTTTGCATCACAAGAATCAAACTAAAACTTGTTAGAAACACTTTTTAGGCTTTCCCTGCAGAAGGACCGGACTAGTCCGCCCTTGGACCGGACTAGTCCGCCCCCTGAGTACTGATCTCGTTTTATTAAGTCATTTTAGGTCGATTAGCCTATTCACCCTCCCTCTAGGAACCTTTCAATTGGTATCAGAGCCGGACTCTCCCAAAGAGTCTAACAACTCGGAGAGAAGATGGCCGGAGTGTAGTATGACGAGGTCTCGACAAATGAGATCCATACAACCCAAGAGGAGGTGCTTGTCTACCAAGACAAGTCCACAGATGACGAAGAGACTCACTAGCTCAAGGCGAAACTTTGAGAGAAGTCAAAGATTCCAAAGGTTGACTCCTCAACCTCTACATCGGGGGGCACGATCAACTACAACCAACAAGGCTACAACTATGAACGCCTTGTCTCCAACAACCACTACCTTACTATCCCATTGGGGAAACCTCCCCAATTCGATGGAACCAACTACAGGATGTGGAAGCACAACATGAAGATCCATATCGTGTCACTCAATCCCTCTTTGTGGCAGATTGTGTTGACCAGTGTGCACATCCTGAAGAATGAAGAAGACATCACTCCGGAGCAAGCCGTGCTCCTTCACCGCAATGCCCAAGCGGCCGGAGTGATCATCTCATCTCTCTCAAGAGATGATTTCAAATGGGTAGATGGACTTGAGGTGGCCAAGGATATTTGGGACACCTTCAAGATGGCTCATGAAGGCAACTGAGTCATGAAAGAAGCGAAGATTGAGCTCATTGAAGGAGAGCTCAGGAGGTTTGCCATAATGGATGGTTAATCTCCCCAAGAGATGTACAACCGCCTAAAGCTACTCATCAACAAGAGTAGATCTTATGGCTGCACGAAGTGGACGGACCACGAGGTGGTGAAGAGGATGATTCGGGCATTCATGTCTAGAAACGTCTCTCTTTGCTCCATGATACGGGGAAGCCCGGGGTTTGCCAAAATGACCCCGGAGGAGGTCCTAGGAAGGATCATCAACCACGAGATCATGGAGAAGTAGGTTCTCTTCTACAATGACCTCCAAAGATTCATCGCTTCGATGATGAAGGGTGTTGCACTCAAAGCGACATCCTCCTCAAAAGAGCAAAACGAAGATGATGAGGAGAGCCTTGACACGGATGAGGAAGAGGCCCTCTTCATCAACAACTTCAAGAGAATTATGAGAAGAAGAAAAGGAGGATACAAGCATGAGAGCAAGGGTAAAGAAAAGGCAAGGCCCAAAACCAAGAGGGCTTGCTATAATTGTGGCTAGTACGGGCACTTCATTGTAGATTGCCTACATGAAGAGGGCAAGAAGAAGAAGGAGGGCAAGCCGCAAGAGAAGAAGTTCTATAAGATGAAGAGGCCCTCCATGCATGCTCACTTAGGCAAGGAATGGGACTCTAATGATGAGTCCTCCTCGTATGAAGACGAGGAGAAGATGGCAACCATAGCCATCGGGAGGAGCTCCAAGGGAAGCAAGCTTTTCCCCAACCTCTACGACCACAAGCAAACTTGCCTCATGGCAAAACAAGGAAGTAGAAAGGTTACTTCAAACTCATCCTCTTCCGTATCCTCCCATGATGATTTTGATAGTGCTAGCGAAAATGAACACATGCTTAAGGACATAAGTAAGAGCACTTTGCGTAGAATGAAATTACTCTCAGATGAAATCTTTGAAAAGGAGGAGCTCATAGATAGGCAAGAGGACATGCTTATCCATGAAAAGGAGAGATGTAAAGAGCTCATTGAGCTCCTTGAGCTCGAGAGAGAGAAGAGCAAGGCATTAGAGCATGAACTTTCTCTAAGCAAGAAAACATGCTCAAGTCTTGAGGAGACAACCATTGAGCTCAAGGACGAACTTGGCAACTTGGCAAAAGTTAACAAGATCCTTGAGACTCAAGTTGAGTCCCTCATGACCAATGTAGCCTCTTCCTCCAAAAGCTCATCCTCCTCAAAGGTTGCATCCGAAGCAATCTCTACTTGCAAATGTTCCAACTTGATCCTTAAATTAAAGGATGAGCTTAAGTTGACTCAAGGCAAACAAGCACCTAAGGGTGGCATCTTTGACAAAGAGAAGGTGGCGTATGCACGAAGTGCATACAACAACACAAGACCTCCCAATGTCAAGGATGGTCTTGGTTATAGTAGAGGTGGAAAGTGAAATGCTAAAACCTCCAAGTATGGCAAAGACTTGATTGTCTTTGTCAAAGGAAGCTCATCCCCAACTAAAATTGGGAAGAATACTTCAACTAGCACTAACATGCCTAAATCTGAACCGCATCCTCTCTTTCATGATTTTGATGCATCTTATGTTTTAATGAGGAACAAGTATGGCAAAGTTTATGCTAGATATTTGGGCCACTCCGCAAGAGCCCCCAGCCTTGTGTGTGGGTGCCCAAGTGTCTCACTACTAACGTCAAAGGACCCAACTCCACTTGGGTACCTAAAAGGAAGACATAATCTTGTTCTGTAGGCATATTCCTCCGGTGGATCCAAATGGGTGCTCGATAGTGGATGCACCAACCACATGACCGGAGAGAGGAGAATGTTCGTGGAGTATGAGCAACATGATGATCCAAATGAAGGGATCCTCTTTGGGGACAATAGCCGAGGGAAAATCCTTGGCTCCGGTAAAATTGTCATTTCTCCCCAACATACTCTTTCTCATGTTTTGCATATTGATTCTCTAGACTATAACCTTTTGTCCATATCACAACTATGTGACAAGGGTTATAATTGTGTTTTTACTAATGAGGGTATGAGCGTCCTTAGAAGAAGTGATAACTCAATCGCTTTTAAGGGTGTCCTCAAGGGAAAGCTTTATCTTGTGGATTTTGCCTCGGATAAAGCTCAACTTGACACATTCTTAATGATGAAAACCAACATGGTATGGCTTTGGCATAGAAGGCTAGCCCATGTTGGGATGAGGAACTTACAAAAGCTTCTTAAGGGCGAGCACATCTATGGTTTGAAGAATGTTGTCTTTGAAAACGATAGGCCATGTAGTGCTTGCCAAGCGGGGAAGCAAGTGGGAGCTCAACATCCCTCCAATAACATCATGACGACGACAAGACCTTTGGAACTACTACACATGGACCTTTTCGGGCCAATAACCTACATTAGCATTGGCGGTAACAAATATGGTCTTGTTATCGTTGATGATTTTTCTCGTTTCACTTGGGTATTTTTCTTGCATGATAAGGGTGAAACTCACGGTTTCCTCAAGAGGTTCTTGAGGAGAGCTCAAAATGAGTTCGCCTCAAGAATCAGGGCTATAAGAAGCGACAACAACACCGAGTTCAAGAATACTCAAGTGGAAGAATTATTGGATGAGGAGGGCATCAAGCATGAATTCTCAGCCCCATACTCCCCTCAACAAAATGGGGTGGCCGAACAGAAGAATAGGACACTCATTGAGATGTCAAGGATGATGCTTGATGAGTACAAGACATCAGACCGGTTTTTGGCGGAGGCGGTTAACACCACTTGCCACGCCACCAACCGATTGTACCTCCACCGCCTCCTCAAGAAGACCCCCTACGAGCTTCTAGTTGGTAAGAAACCCAATGTCTCTTACTTTCGTGTTTTTGGGAGCAAGTGCTATATTCTCAACAAGAAGCCTAGAACTTCGAAGTTTGCTTCAAAGTCCGATGAAGGTTTCTTGCTTGGTTATGATTCAAACACCCACGCCTATCGTGTCTTCAACAAATCCTCCAGGATTGTTGAAATAGCACGCGACGTGGTGTTTGATGAAATTAATGGCTCCCAAGTGGAGCAAGTTGATCAAAGTGTGCTATATCAAGAAGACTCTCCACGAGAAGCTCTTAGGAGGATGTCACTTGGAGATGTTCGACCACAAGAACAACCTCAAAGCTCAAGTGACCAACAACAAGATGATGCAAGTCATCCCCCACGCGATCAAGTTAAAGATGGACAAGTGGAACCTCAACATGATCAAGAAGACAAAAGTCAAGAGGGAAGTATACATCAAAAGGGAGACCAAGAAGAAGAAGAGGATGATGATGACTCAAGAGTTCAACCTCCACATCCTCGTGTGCATCAAAGTGTTCAACGGGATCACCCCATTGACAACATTCAAGGAGACATTACAAAAGGGGTAACCACTCGTTCTCGTGTTGCTAACTTTTGTGAACATTACTCCTTTGTATCGTCTTTGGAGCCCCATAAGGTTGAAGACGCATTGAGCGACCCATATTGGGTAGTGGCCATGCAAGAGGAGCTCAACAACTTTGAGAGGAACAAAGTTTGGGAGCTTGTCAAGCGTCCACAAGCAAATGTTGTGGGCACCAAGTGGGTGTTCCGCAACAAGCAAGATGAGCATGGCGTGGTGACAAGGAACAAGGCACGAGTTGTGGCCAAGGGGTACTCACAAGTCGAAGGTTTGGATTTTGATGAAACCTTTGCTCCCGTAGCTAGGCTAGAGTCAATTCATATATTACTTGCCTTTGCTACTCACCATGATTTTAAGCTATACCAAATGGACGTCAAGAGTGCGTTCCTAAATGGGCCAATCAAGGAGGAAGTCTATGTGGAGCAACCACCGGGCTTTGAAGACCAAGACTTCCCAAACCATGTATTCAAATTGCGTAAGGCTCTCTACGGCCTCAAACAAGCTCCTAGAGCTTGGTATGAGTGCCTTAGAGACTTTTTGATTCAAAATGGTTTTAAGATAGGAAAAGCTGATTACACTCTCTTTACAAAGCACTTTAATGATGATCTCTTCGTGTGCCAAATATATGTCGATGACATCATATTTGGTTCTACTAACAAAGTGTTTTGTGATGAGTTTTCTAAGATAATGACAGAGAGATTTGAGATATCCATGATGGGGGAGTTGAAGTTCTTTTTAGGTTTTCAAGTTAAGCAACTCAAAGAGGGCACATTCATAAGTCAAACAAAGTACACTCAAGACATATTAAAGAAGTTTGACATGGACAAGGCCAAACCCATCAAGACTCCAAAGGCAACAAATGGACACTTAGACCTCAACGAAGATGGTCCAAGTGTGGACCAAAAGGTATATCGTTCCATGATTGATTCTTTGTTATATCTTTGTGCATCTAGACCGGATATTATGCTTAGTGTGTGTATGTGTGCACGCTTTCAAGCTGCACCTAAGGTATGTCATATGACCGCCGTTAAGAGAATTCTTAGATATTTAGTTCACACACCTACCCTAGGACTTTGGTACCCCAAAGGATCCAAGTTTAACCTTATTGGCTACTCCGATGCGGATTATGCGGGGTGTAAAGTTGATAGAAAGAGCACATCCGGGACACGCCAATTCTTGGGTAGATCCTTAGTGTCTTGGTCATCTAAGAAATAAAACTCCATTGCTCTTTCCACAGCTGAAGGGGAGTATGTAGCAGCTGGAAGTTGTTGTGCACAACTTCTTTGGATGCGACAAACTCTAAGGGATTATGGTATAAACTTGCACCATATTCCTATCCTATGTGACAATAAGAGCGACATCAAAATAGCCCATAATCCAGTTGAGCATTCGAGGACAAAGCACATCGATAGTAGACACCACTTATTGAGAGATCATTCCTTGAAAGGGGTATAGTGATTTCCCATGTGAGAACCGAGAACCAACTAACCGATATATTCACCAAGCCTCTAGATGAGAAGCGCTTTTGTGAGCTTAGGAGTGAGCTCAATATCTTAGATTCTCGAAATGTGGCTTGAAACATGCACATCTGAATGTTTACTTTACATCTTATTCAAAAGAACGCATGTGTTTGAGAAATTCATCTCTATCTAAATTTTCTCCAAAATATTTGAAAAATTATCAACTTTGTGAGTTATGGTCATAGTTTGATTGTTGATTGCTTACTGACCATATTCATAAGTTTTTTTGTGGCAATATGTCCAAAAGGATCAACTATAGTGGCTAAAACTCAAATATATATGTTTTCAGCCTCTTAGGACCGGACTAGTCCGCCCTATGGCCGGACAAGTCCGGATCCGGACTGATCCGGGTCTGGTCCGCAGACCGGACTAGTCCGGCCCCGTCACCGGACTAGTCAGGCCCCTGGGGACTTAAACCCCCCAGGAGGCGGATGACCCCTCCTCTTATCCACACTCACTTTTCTCTCTCCCACGCGCGTTCAACTTCCCTCCTTGGGCGATTTTCAACTCCATCCACCAAAAATCATTTCCAATCTGTGCATTGGACCCTTTGGAGGCGTGGGAGACCTTTCCCGACGCGATCAATGCCCGATCTCGTCGATTTCTCAAGATTTGAAGAGGTACTCCTCACTTTTCGAAAACTTGCCTCATTCTTAATCTATAAAGTTTTCAATAGGTCCCTCTTCATTAAAGTTGTTCCTAGCATCCTTGTGATCATAGCCTAGGAGTATTGCGACTTGATTCAACAATTTTTCGAAAAACCGTTAGAGTTAGGGTTCAACCTGTGTAAACCGGACTAGTCCGCCCCTGAGGCGGACAAGTCCGGTGTACACATGACCAAACCCTAACTTTGGTTGTTTCTCATGATTTCTTTCGCAATATTCCACCTTCTTGACCTTCTATACCTTGTTTCCTCCTGTTTCAGCAGCGATGGCAACTACTCGCCGATCCGCTTCTCCCCCCACTGACCCCGAGTGGGAGGCGGAGCAACTTCGACTTGGCGAGGAACGGGCAAAGGCTGAGGTTGAGGCTGCCAAGAACTTCTTGAGAAGCAAGAGCGAGCAAAGGCAGCCAAGAAACAACAAGCTAGGGCCGCAGCTATGGCCTACAATGAAGATGAAGCGATGGCCCGTGCCATTGAGGAGTCCCGCAAGGAACTCCACAAGAAGAAGCAAGAGGAGCGCGAAGTTCACAATTCTTAGGCTGCAGCTGCACAAGTCTCCAAAAGGAAGAGACTTGTGACCATGGGAGAGAAAGCAAGGGGAAAGGAGCAAGCCCAAGAAGAAATTGTTGAATGCAGGATCGAGAGAGATCCGAAGAAGGTCAAGGCTCCGGCTCCAGTAGAGCCCAAGAAAAGGAGGCCCACTGTGAAGATACCAGCAAAGAGGGTCGCGGGCTCTGTGATCAAGGAGAAGGGGCAGGACAGACCCATTCGCCCCTTGGAGGTGCACACTCCTGAGAGGAATCTCAACAGGCAGCGTGAAATAGCCACCAATGTCTTCCATGGGAAAGGAGCCGAGAAGGCGAGACGACTGCGAACGGACAAAGTCTACAAGTATGAAAGGAGCACTGCCGACCCTAGGTTTTGGTGCGACTTTCACTGTGACTATTACCGTCTGGTCCACCAGAACATGAAGAAGCCAGTGATCGAAGCACAATGGGTAGACTGGAAGTACATGGCCCAAAAGCAACATTTAGCTTTTGATGCGGTCATTGAAGCCGTTGAGCGCCATGAGCTCAAAGGCATCATGGGCTTCAAATATGACTGGAATGTTGAAGTCATCCTGCAATTCTACTCCACCATCTACTTCACCACTTCAGGTGATAGACAGATCATTTGGATGACGCATGGCGAGCAGCTCTCAGTTACTTTTGAGGAGTTTACCAAGATTCTCGGACTCGAGGCCCATCTGGACCATGAGATCATTATCTCTAACCTCAAGGCTGTAGACCGAGACGAGCTAGCCTACATGTATCCCAGTCATGTTCAATATGATGTCGGGCATGCTCCCAATATCAAGCCATTCTATAGCATTCCGAACAGGATCCTGAGGAGGACAATAGCACCAAAGGATGGTGATGCAGGAGTGATCCAAGGCAATCTGAGGCACTTGCTACTTCTTATTGATGGGGAGGAGAAGTTCAACCTCGTCGATTACATCTTCGACGATATTTTCAACATCTCGCATACCCCCAACCGTGCTTGCGGGTATGCCCCCCACATCATGTATCTCATCGAGAAGGTGTCGGGCTTGACCTTCGTCAAGGATGTGATTCATCGCCCGCTCCATCCTCAGACGCCACCTTTAGTGCCACCTCCTCCGTGCAGGAAGAATGTGGAGCCTCCCTCTCACTCGGCGAGGCCAGCACCTCACCCCATGGCACCTCCCTCTCCGTCTCCACCTCAGTTGATGAGCGCCTTCTTCAAGTGCTTTAAAGCTATCTTCACTTCCTGCCAGAAACAAGAGATCCGGAATTAGCGGGCACACAAGTGCCAAGAAAAATATGTCAAGGCGGTGTGTGACAAACTGGAGGTCCCCATGTCACCTCCAGAGGAGAGCGATGGCGAGATCACCCTATTCCCCATCTTCACCGCCGACGAGCTCGCCCAGTTCCAGGAGGACGGGAGCTCTTCCCGGGCTGCTCCCTCCGCACGGGTCTCCGACGACGACGATGAGGACCACGAGGATCCAGACGCCACGGACAGCGGCTCCCATGACGAGGCGGCGGACAACGACGAGGACGACGATTAGTGGATAGGCCTCGTGTTCCCCTCTTCTTTTCCTTTTTGGTGTCTTGATGCCAAAGGGGGAGAGTTAGATGCGGGGGGGAGTTAGTAAGGATGGGGGAGGGTAATTAGATGTGGGGAGAGTATCCCTTATTTTGGATCCTTGTACATGTTACACTTCTCATTGTAATATTCATGTCATGTCGAATGTTTAAATTTGTGCAAAACTATGTTTTGAATGTTTAATATCAATATGATGCTTTGAATGTCTATCTTTTAATCATATTCATATTTATTATGTCTTGTCACAAATTGTTGAGCACAACACGTAGGCACCCCACCATAACGTGTGTGTGTATGAAGGACTTCCTCAATCTCTCTTTTATGATGCATTCATTGAGGGGGAGTCACTCATACACCCGCACGTTATGAAAACCAAAATTTATACTCTTATATGTGATGACTTAATGTGTTGTCATCAATCACCAAAAAGGGGGAGATTGAAAGTGCATCTAGGATCCCCGTGGGTTTTGAATGATTGATGACGACAATTAAGTAAATAATGAGCTCAGTGATCTTAAGCACAGGTGTGGATTCAAGCGGAAACACAAACCCTCAAAAAGGAAAAGGATAAAAATGGCGATGTCGACTCGAAAAGAAGAAACTAGGGTTTCTAGCGTGTCGAGTGTAGACTAGCCAAATAAGTGTGAGGATGTGTGTGTAAAGTGCATAGATATCATGTTGGGAGCTCAAAGCGGTTTAGAGATCAAACCTATTGAGAGAAGAGAGTTGGAAGTAGTCTGGCAGGAGTGGCCGGACTAGTCCGTGCAGGTGGCTGGACTAGTCCGCTCCTGGTCGGCCAAGTCTGTTTTCAGCCGGACCAGAAGGGTCTGACTGAGTTTGGACTAGTTCGTAGTGAGACGGACTAGTCCGGGTAGTCATGAAGTGGCTTTTTGGGGCTAAGTCCCAAAACTGTAAAATCCCACTTTAATGCAAATATCAGTTTCAGCAACCAATTTAAAAATTCCTTTTGTAGCTTTTCTAATGAAAATTATTCACTCATTTTATATTTTATCAAGCTATAGGAAGAAATCATACTCTATTAATTGAAATCGACATGTCCAATTTAAATCAATCAAATAAAGGATTGTAAATTATATTTGGATTATTTAATTGTCCAATAAACTAGCCTACCATTTTGGACTAATTTAGTAATTTGATTTAAACAATTGAGTAAGGATAAGGGTGAAATTTTAGTGGGACCCACAACTCAGTCTTATCTCCAGAGATGGTTCTCTGTTTTGCTTCTTCAACCGCGCGCCCATTCCTCCTTTCCCCCACCGCGCCATCTCCTCTGCTCTGCTTCCTCCTCTCGATCCGGCCGCCACCTCGCCTCCCAGCTCCTCCCGGCCGCGCCCCACTCGGGCTCGCCCTCTAGTCCCAGCAGCGCCGCACCCCAGCTCACCTCTGCCCGGCAGCCACGGCCGCCGCTCGCTCTGGCTCGCGCTCCGCCTGGCCGCGCTCAACCCTCACCAACGCCACCGGCAAAGCTCCCGCCGCCTGGCAACCTCCCGACTGCCGCTCAACCACCGCGGCCCTGCTGCTTAGCGCTCGCCGAGCCGCCCTAGCACCGTCGACCAGCGCTCTTGGCCGAGTCCCAGTCGCCATGGCGCTCCGCCTCCTCACCGGCACCCTGCCCAACACCGGCCACTAGTCGTCAGTCCGCTCGCCTGGCCGCCGGCGCCAGCGCCACGACGCTCTGCTCCGTCCCCATCGTCCTCAAGTTGAGTGGTTTGGCCCGTGCTCCTCTCCTCCACCTTGCCGCCTCCTGGCCTCGCCCCTGCACGCTGCTCTCCGCCGCCGGCCGCGTGCCATGGATGCCATCTGCTCGCCCAACCCATGCCGCCGGGACGCAAGCTGCATCTCGCCCGGCCCTTGCTGACCCATGCAGCATCGTGCCCCTATGTGCCTCGCCCCGGTGTCTCGTCTTCATGGCACGCCGCACGCTCCGTGCCACATCGTGCGTCGTGCAGTGCCTGCTCGACGAAATGCTGCTATGATGCTTCACTGCTATGTAGTGGCAAGCCACTGCTCGTCGCGCTCTAGTGCGCCATGGTCATCAACGTGTCGCGGTGACCATCACCGTGCTCGCAATGTCACAGCGACTGCACACTCTTATTCTCATCCACACCGACCATGCTTTGTGATTCCCTTGTGTGTGTCACGTCGCCACCACGGTTGTGTTGTTGCCCTCCTTGTACCATGGTCGCGCCAGTGCGTTAACCATGGTGAACGCAAGTCCATCTTGCATCATAGATTTGAAGTACAAGAGGGAACCAAGCATTCCGCATCGTGCCGTTACAAGTATCACATTCACTGCCGCTTGCCCTTAGGGTACTCTCTTTCACTCGACACATAAGCTCAAGCCAATGTTCTGCAGTCGTCGTCCGCCTAACGTCGTCACGACGTTCCGCATCGTGGCCATGTCTTGGCACCGAAACGATGGATGCTTGATTTGCGTTTAGTGCGGGAACACCACCAAGGTACATCAGACTAATAGTAGTTAGCCAAGTTTGGTTTTAGTTGATACGAGAGCGGTCAAACCCTAGACGTATCCAAGATAGTCGATATAACGCCTTCTAGGTCACACCCAGGATGTGGGTGATCATCGATGATCTGGGATAGAGAAATGCGAGAATATCGCGACCGACAAGGGGTACTAGTCCAAGACGAACCTTGGATAAGGATTCTTGGTCGTGTCGACAACCTTTGTAAGTTGAGAAAACTTCCTTGGTCGACTCCTAGGTTACAAACTTCCTAGCTCCACCTTGATCTCTTAGTTAACCTTACACGGCTCAGTCAAACACTTCTTCACCAACCAGTTTTGTCACTCTTGAGTGGCATCGCTCCAAGTGTCGATTGCTAAGTTGCAATGTGTGCTTACATTGCACCTTTCACTTCACATATCGACACTATGATAACCACTTGATACAATCCTTTGTTTATGCACACAACATAGGCATACCTATTCCTCCTAGACAAGCCCTTCTTCTTAAAGTTTATACCACTCGTAGAGTCTAATATTAAAGTACATTCTTTACTTATATGCATATCATGTCGATAGGAACGTGATGATAGGTGATCGACGAGAAGTTTCGCTTGGAGTAGAAGGCCAGGGTGTCCACTTGAAGTCCTTGGCGGAGTTTGCACACAAGGACCACTAACAATTGACATTTATTCGAGTCGCAAACTAAGGCAAGCCCCGGTTTGAATTTAAGAGCTTTTCAAAGTTTTGCAGTATTTCTCACATTACGTCCTCAGTTGATATTGTGCATTTACATATAAGGTGTTTGATACTCCACTTGCATGACCACAAATCCCAGGGTTTGGTCGGAACGAGTTACAGTTTGACCTGTAGTAACTGCTTTGCTAACGTATAGGAAATCCGGTAGAAGTCGAGTAGTTGGAATCTACTCGCGAGATAGGAATAACAGTTCACATGAGGGTGGAAGATTAAAAATGGCTTATGAAATGAATACGAGACCGGTCAGGGGGAATAGGAGTCGACGAGATGGAATCTCGGGCGCATAGCCCTACCTGTGTCGCTTGAGGACCGTGTCGTATGCGGCACCGTTGGGCAAGATTGAACTGTACCGGTTGCATAATGGTATATGGGACCCATTAAACTGATGTAACTCCAGACTGTAGTGTGGATACTCCTCGGTTGTCCTTGAATGGAGATGCGAAGGCATAAAGGTGTAAATCTTCTAGCGGGCAACTTCGACGTGTCCGTGTAGGGGACCTTTTGCTCGGGATGAAGGGGTTTGTCGACATTGGGGTCTTGGGTGAAAGGTGGCCACATATGACGCGGGGAGGAGAGCACGTATGTGTCTCCCACGCGGGTGTGCGTGTCGTGCAGTCCGGGTGTGTCCTGATTGCAATCACCGTCCCTCGCGCTAATAGAGTACCACTTGTCTGTCGCTATCGTGACATAGTAAATACTAAAGAAGCCAGCAAATTATATTGTATTGAATTATAATTACTTTGAAACCTTGTATGATTTAGATATAGCAAAATTAAAGTTTACAATTTCCCCATACTTTAGCTGTAATAGCATTATGTGCTCTGAGCATGTCATATCATCGGTAAAGCGTTTCTTGTTTGATTGTGGAGCCCATGATGTGCCGTGCTTGGAGAATGTCATTTGCTACAGAAAACCTGATTATAAGGATCTACTTGTAGGCGAGTCTATTTATGCTATTCCTTACCTATGTTAGTATTCACACTGCATATGTCTAGTGAGACGGGTTAGTCTTGCTGAGCCTTATGCTCACGTTTGCGCTTTAACAATTTTTGCAGGTATTAGTTTTATTTCTGCTGTTCAGGTTGTACATGAGACTCGAGGTGTCAAGATAAATCTCATGTGAGTCACGCCGCTGCTGAATGTTCTTCATGTTGCTAGTGAGAAGCGTCCTAGGGCATGGACGTCTTCTCTCCTGCTTAGTTAGGTGAGATTATGAGTATGTATTTTTCCGCTGCGTGTGTACCCCTGTGGTGCACTCTTTTGTAAACTCTTCTTATTATTAAATGAAAACTTTATATGTTTTGGTATCCTTTTCGTGTGTTGTGTTAGGTGCCGCATCGCACGGCACCACCCAATGAGATCCTCAGAGGTGTGGACTCCGGTCCCCATAGACATGGTATCAGAGCTTCATTGGGAATAGCACGCTCGAAAAGAGCCTATTTTCGAAAACTCCGAAGTAGTCGAGTGAGGATTAGCTATATGCCCATTAAGGACTATTACTAGTATAAGTTTTAAAGGTGGTGAACTAACTTGTTATATTATTTCTGTAACAATGCTCCGTCTTCAAGGTAAGAGGTAAGGTACACCGCCGAGAGCGGATCAATCTCGGTAAGCTCTGCATACGAGATGTGGTATGTGATATTTCTGTGGCTTAGCACGGAAAGTCAATATGAGTCTCTGAAACTTTCTATGTTTCTGAGAACATATGACACGCGGTACCCCAGTGTGACACAAAATTAGTGGGAGCCCCCGTCGGGTGGTGTATAACCCGATAGTATGCATCTCTAGAACCATTCATATTCTACGGGAGCATGCGAAACACGTATGCTCGAGCGTGTATAAGCCGGTTCGTACGGGAGTCTTTGCTGTACAGACGTATTTACAGCCATGTACCTCAAGACATGACCTCGCTCGAGGGCGACTCACACCCGATTCGTATACATTTACTTTTGTATATATTATTGTGACTGCCTGTCGTATTTCCCCGCCGCCGTACGGCGTGCCTGTGCCAGGGGATTGCTTGTCTTCTGCAGGTACACTAACTACGGTAGAGGGCCGTATAGAAACCGTTTGTGAGAGAACGATATTAGGACCACCTATAGACGTATCCGGATATACCGATTTAGAACTTTTCTTTTGAGAGGCACGTAGTACCGTCAGTATCACATTTGATACTTTGACCATCCCCTACGAAAGAATGGCTTCATTTTCATCTAATAAGATCCAACTACCAGCTGCTGGTAAGTCCTGGAACAAAGTTTTAATATGGAAAGTTGCAATGCGAAGAAGTATGAAGACTAAGGTTTTTGTTCACTCTTGACGGAATCTAGCTCGATTATGTCAAGAGGTACTTCTAGTGAAACTTTATAGAACCTAGTAGTGTTCTATATGGTTAAGATGATCTTCAAATCCTCTACGACTGTTCTTTGAACAGTTTGGGCATGAAAATCTTTTGAATCGATTTCCATCACCAAAAATCAACAATAATCCCATTTCTGTGAAACATTGGACCAACTTTTGTGTTTTTGCCCTATCTCTTCGTAGAAAGCTCTTCAATGCCTTTGTGATACATTTTCGGAAAGGTGAGGAGCTAGACTACAACTTTGTAATCCAATATTGCCCCAAATTCAGTTAAGAAGTATTTAAACGCTTGAGTTAAAAAAAAACTGGCACAAGACTATATGTACTACCTGAACCAAGTTGAACTTTGAACAGCCATAACTTTTAAATTAGAATAGCAACATAGGCATATATATACATGCCTGGAAAGCCTACGGAATCCTCTAACGAGTTTCTATTCGACTCTGAGTCTAAAACTCGCATTAACAAGGTCTAAATTGAATTGTCGTTTAAGAGGTTCTGGCAGCCCGGAAGACGGGACATAATCTGAACTCTTCACCAATTTGACCATAACTTTTTGCTGACTTCACCTCTCCAGGCCTACTTTTTATGGTTTGGAAGTGTAAAGAGTCCCCTATAACTTTTCTATAGAACTACAGAGCAGAATCCATCTCTAACATACTCAAAATTTCAAATTTCTAAACTTGATCAAATCTGGACAGCGAGTGGACAATGCTGTATACAGTTAATGTTTCTCGCATAACTCGTTGTAGAATTGTCGAATTACCTCATGTGATGCATTTCTGGAATCCTGAGGATGTATGTAACAACTTTGTGATACATTGTTTCTGCATATATCAATGTCTATCTATCTGAAAATTGTGGACAAAATGAACAACAAACAAAGGAAGTTCTGTCAAAATTTTTATTAAAAATCTGGTGACATAACTGAATTTTAAAAATCCATATCTCCTCAACCAGATGTGCTATGAGACCAAGTAAAGACTTTTTGGAAATCTTTAGAAGTCCTCTACAAGTTCTCTATTCAGTTCAAGACCAAAATCTTTTCTTAAGTGGGTGAAATTTTGGAAATCGCAGAAACTGTCTGGGAGTACAGAAACTGGACAGCACTCTGAACTTTTCTGAATGTGACCCATAACTAGCAGAATTTGCATCCAGTGGTGTCGTGCGAGTAACCGTTGCACAGGTTAGAGAGACAGCTACAATTTTTGTAATTGGCTCGAGACCTGCACCTGTCATCTACCTTTTCCAAATCAAGTTTGAATACAATATGGTCAATCTGAACTGAATATAAAAGTCTGAATACTGAAATTTCAGCAAACTTTAAAAATGCATATCTCTTAAACCAAAACTGATATGAATGCAAATAAGTACTTTATGGAAATCTTATTACATTGTCTACAACTTTGTAAATAAGAGCATTTCCACATTTGGAACCGAACAACATGGAAACTTTGGGTCAAAACTGCTACTCTCTATGCAAGTGTGCTGAACGTGTCAGAAAAATCTGTCAACTTTAAAATAGCATAACTTGCAACCTAAGGATTATATAGCAGTAATTAAATATATTCTAGAAATTTTATAAAGTGTACAACAACTTTTGTATTCAACTCAACTTCTGGTTCCGACCTTTCCTGCATAAAAATTTGAAGTTTATACAGGAAGCTCGGTTGAAACAGAACTGAAGTTCATACTCCAGTTTTGAACCATCTTGTGACCTGTAATCAAAATTCCATAACTTTTGTTCCAGGAACGATATGAAGGCATATGAATGCATTCTGGAAAGCTGTGCGAGTGTACTACAACTTTGTAGTTGAACTTCAGATGATAATTAGCAATTAGCTCTGAGAAATATTTAATTTGTACAGACTAGTCGTCTGACCCAGTGTGCGACGTTATCAACTCAAGTCGTTTTAGTTTTAAATTTTGTGTTATTCATCATGACCAGAGGTGATTGCTCTACATGTTAGATAACATAAGGTGTGAAACCCCAAGTGAAGTGTTAACTGGGCATTATCCTTTATTTGAGTCTGGTTTTGAAGTTCTAATCCGTATTTATACCCTGCTTATTGTATTGCTAAGTGGAGCATATTACGGTCTTTAGTATTATTCCAATGAACATTGTGACTTTGGATTTAACCGTATTGCTCACTCTTGCAGCATGGACTCCACACAATCTGAGGGTGATTTAGGTGCTTCCGTTCGTGGTGAAAATGACTCACTTCCACCACAAGTGTCATCGTCAACCGGATTGGAGGAAGTCTTATCGAGGATGGCTGAGTCTTTACATGCGTTGGTACAGCGGAGTGTACCACCCGAAGCTCGATCACTTGATCGACCTCAAGTCACATATCTGGATTTCTTGGCAACCCAACCACCGGTGTTCACGGAAGCAATCGAACCACTGGAGTCGGGTCATTGGCTCCGTGTAATTGAAGCCAAGTTTGAGTTACTCCAATGTGATGAATATCAGAAGACCTTATTTGCCGCTCAACAACTTCACGGATCGGCAGGAGCTTGGTGGTCTGAATATCTCGCCACGCTCCCAGATGGTCATCGTGTGACATGGCCGGAGTTCCGTGATGCCTTCCGTGCACGCCACATTTCTACAGGGATGATTAAAACAAAGTTGGAGGAATTCGTGGAGTTAAAGCAAGGAGCGATGAGTGCTTATCAATACTCCAAGGAGTTCAATCTTTTGGCTCAGTATGCGCCCGAGTATGTGAATACGGAGGCATTGAAGTGTGGCTGCTTCTTTCGAGGACTAAGTGTCAAGCTTCGATCTCGACTGGTATTATTCAATAACAACAATTATAATGAATTGGTCGATGCGGCTATTGTTCAAGAAGATGCAACTCTTCGCTATAAAGCGGAGAAGAGGAAGAGGAGCACATCACAAGAGGTTATTGGTAATGTTCCTCAGGAGGATCGGGTGGTATACTACTTACCGTCCGGTCAAGAGTTTTGGCTGAATGAGCAACCACCACTGAGTCAATATCACTCTTATCCAGTGGCGACTTCTCCTTCACCTCAGCCAAGTGTGCAAGAGTATCCTAGCTCTTCATTACAACATTGTGACCCCGCTCTTGCGGCTCCACCTCTGCAAGGTGTTCAGGGTTTCAATCCACCCCAATTCAGTGGGAAGCAAAGGGTGCAGTTAGCACAGAATTGTCGTAAGACTGAGCGTGACCGCATTCATTTGTCCTCTTCCAAAGGTTCAGGTCAGCACCATGAACTTAAGAAGAAATCTTTGTCAAAGTTTGGCAGTGTTAATTATGCTGCGATTGAGGATATTCCAGAAGGGGGACCTATGCTAGCCGGCATGTTCACTTTATATGGACAACCAGTGGTTGTGCTGTTTGACTGTGGAGCTACTCATAACTTTGTGAGCAAGTCTTTTGTACTGAAACATCAAGTGCCAATTGTGACTGTCTCACATCCTTTTTTTTTGTCAGTTCACCTGGGTGCAATATTTCAGCTAATGAGGTTGTCTCTCGAGCACCGTTGTGCATGGGTGGAAGCATCTATCCGGTGAACCTCATCATCTTGGAAGGTCAGCAGATTGATCTCATCTTAGGAATGTCATGGTTGACACATCATGGAGCTATTTTTGATATCAGCTCGCGGACTGTCCAACTGAATTCTAAATTCCATGGCAGCAACACTTTAAATCTTTTGAATACCGCAGCAAGAGTCTTAGTGGTGCATCACACCAGTGCCATGAAGCTTGAGGATATCCCCGTGGTGTGTGAATATCCAGACGTGTTTTCTGACGATCTTCCGGGCATGCCACCAGAACGTGACGTCGAGTTCAAGATTGAACTGGCGCCGGGAACCATACCAATCTCAAGGAAGTCGTATAGGATGGCACCAAAGGAACTTGCGGAATTGAAGGAACAGCTGAATGACTTATTGAGCAAGGGTTTTATTCACCCAAGTTCATCACCTTGGGGTTGTTCCGCGTTGTTTGTGAAGAAGAAGGATGAGACTTTGAGGTTGTGTGTGGACTATCGTCCACTGAATGCGGTCACCATCAAGAACAAGTATCCACTACCACGCATTGATATTTTATTCGATCAACTAGTGGGTGCTAAGGTATTCTCAAAGATGGACCTTCGTTCAGGTTATCATCAGATTAAGATTCGACCTGAGGACATTCCAAAACCGCATTTTCGACGAGGTATGGGCTATATGAGTATCTTGTCATGTCCTTTGGATTGACCAATGCACCAGCTCACTTCATGTATCTCATGAATTCGGTGTTTATGCCAGAGTTGGACAAATTCGTCGTGGTATTCATTGAAGACATCTTGGTGTATTCTAAATCTGAAGAAGAACACGCTAAACACTTGCATATTGTGTTGCAAAGGTTAAGGGATCACAAACTGTATGCAAAGTTCAACAAGTGTGAATTTTGGATCCGACAAGTGCCATTTCTAGGGCATATCATATTGGCTGATGGTATTGCCGTTGATCCAAGCAAAATTGTACAAGTACTGAAGTGGAAATCTCCCAAGTCCGTACATGAAGTTCGTAGTTTCCTTGGCTTGGCTGGCTATTATCGGAGGTTCATTCCGAGTTTCTCAAAGATAGCTAAACCAATGACAGAACTACTGAAGAAGGGAACAAGATATGTATGGACTAAAGAATGTGAAGAAGCATTTCAAGCTTTGGTGAAACACCTCACAACAGCACCCGTGCTGGCTCAGCCGGACACAACTAAACCATTTGATGTCTATTGCGATGCATCTGGCATTGGTCTTGGTTGTGTACTCATGCAAGATAGAAGGGCGATCGCGTATGGATCCCGGCAGCTTCGGAATCATGAACAACATTATCCGACTCATGATCTTGAGCTCGCTGCTGTGGTGCTTGCATTGAAGATGTGGAGACACTATCTATTAGGCAATCTAGTGCATCTCTACACTGACCACAAGAGTTTGAAGTGCATTTTCACCCAGAAAGATTTGAATATGCGACAGCGAAGATGGTTGGAATTGATCAAAGACTATGTGATTGAGATCCACTACCATCCTGGCAAAGCAAATGTGGTTGCAGATGCGCTGAGCCGCAAGTCTCATGTCAATCATCTGTCGATCATTTCAATGGAAGAGGATGAGCCGAGTTTATACTTGGTTCCGTATGGAGTGCTCTACAATCTAGCCCTCATCCCTACCATCAGGGAAGATATCGTAGAGGCTCAGAAAGAAGACAAGGGAATGTCGCACATTCGACGAAGAGTGAAGAAGGGAGAGATGAAATGTTTTCGATGTGATGATCACGGTACTATTTGGTTTAACGATCGTATAGTCCTACCCCATGACATGGGGCTCCGAAAGAAGATCTTGGATGAAGCACACTTATCCAAGTACTCTCTTCATCCGGGTAGCAACAAGACGTATCATGATCCGAAGAAGAAATGTTGGTGGTCCCGGATGAAGCGAGAGATAGCAAAGTATGTATCTGAATGTGATACATGTCGGCGAGTGAAAGTCGACCATTTGAGGCAAGCCGAACAGTTACAACCCTTAAACATGCCGGCATGGAAGTGGGAAGACATCAGCATGGATTTCATCGTTGGGTTACCCCTCACTTTCTGTAAGCATGATTCGATTTGGGTGATAGTTGATCGATTGACCAAGTCAGCTCATTTTATCCCTGTCAACACCAACTATCGAGGTCCCAAGTATGCAGAGTTGTATATCACAAGGATCTTGTGCCTACATGGAGTACCCCGCACTATCATTTCAGATCGTGGAGCTTTATTTGTTGCTCGATTTTGGGAGCAGCTCCACGCATCATTGGGTACCAAGTTAATTCAAAGTTCCGCTTATCATCTGCAGACTGATGGTCAGACGGAGCGGGTAAATCAAGTCCTTGAGTACATGCTACGAGCTTGTGCCATCCACCATGGTAAAACTTGGGATGATCATCTACCATTGGCGGAGTTTTCATATAACAATGGCTATCAAGCTAGTATCCAGATGGCACCATATGAAGCTCTCTATGGCAGGAAGTGCCGCACACCATTGAACTGGTGTGAGTCGGGTGAAAGAGTGACATATGGTATTGATCTAGTCAACGAAGCGGAAGAACGAGTGCGAGTAATCCAAGCCAATCTTAAGGCTGCTCAATCTCGACACAAGAGTTATGCAGATAAACGACGTCGACCTCTTCACTTCGACATTGGGGATCACGTTTACCTTCGGGTATCTCCAATGAAAGGGATTCATCGTTTTGGGGTGAAGGTAAAGCTGGCTCCATGATTCATCGGGCCGTTCGCTATCACTGAGAAATGCGGACCTGTGGCCTATCGTCTGGAGTTACCGGCGTCTCTCTCCGGAATTCATAATGTATTCCATATCTCTCAGTTGTGAAAGTGTCTCAAATCCCCAGTTGAGGTCCGCTCGGAAGATCTTGACGCTCTACGGCCTGACCTCACTTATTCTAAGCATCCGATCAAGATCATCGATTAGAAGACTCGCACCACAAGAAACCGCACTTTGCACTTTTACAAAGTCTTGTGGAATAACCATACCGCTGAAGAAGCAACCTGGGAAAGCGAGGCATATCTTAGATCGAACTATCCGAACTTGTTAGCGGCATATGTTCATTAGATCATTTTCTTTTATCTTTCCTTTTGTAATCTCGGGACGAGATTCTTTTAAGGGGGGAGGAATGTAAAAGCCCACTTTAATGCAAATATCAGTTTCAGCAACCAATTTAAAAATTCCTTTTGTAGCTTTTCTAATGAACATTATTCACCCATTTTATATTTTATCAAGCTATAGGAAGAAATCATACTCTATTAATTGAAATCAACATATCCAATTTAAATCAATCAAATAAAGGATTGTAAATTATATTTGGATTATTTAATTGTCCAATAAACTAGCCTACCATTTTGGACTAATTTAGTAATTTGATTTAAACAATTGAATAAGGATAAGGGTGAAATTTCAGTGGGACCCACAACTCAGTCTTATCTCCAGAGATGGTTCTCTGTTTTGCTTCTTCAACCGCGCGCCCGTTCCTCCTTTTCCCCACTGCGCCATCTCCTCTGCTCTGCTTCCTCCTCTCGATCCGGCCGCCACCTCGCCTCCCAGCGCCTCCCGGCCGCGCCCCACTCGGGCTCGCCCTCTGGTCCCAGCAGCGCCGCGCCCCAGCTCGCCTCTGCCCGGCAGCCACGGCCGTCGCTTGCTCTGGCTCGTGCTCCGCCTGGCCGCGCTCAAACCTCACCAACGCCACCGGCAAAGCTCCCGCCGCCTGGCCACCTCTCGGCTACCGCTCAACCATCGCGTCCCTGCCGCTTAGCGCTCGCCGAGCTGCCCTAGCACCGTCGACTAGCGCTCTTGGCCGAGTCCCAATCGCCATGGCGCTCCGCCTCCTCACCGGCACCCTGCCCAACACCGGCCACTAGCCGTCAGTCCGCTCGCCTGGCCGCCAGCGCTAGCGCCACGGCGCTCTGAACCGTACCCATCGTCCTCAAGGTGAGTGGTTTGGCCTGTGCTCCTCTCCTCCACCTTGCCGTCTCCTGGCCTCGCCCCTGCACGCTGCTCTCCGCCGCCGGCAGCGTGCCATGGATGCCATCTGCTCGCCCAACCCATGCCGTCGGGACGCAAGCCACATCTCGCCCGACCCTTGCTGACCCATGCAGCGTCATGCCCCTATGTGCCTCGCCCCGATGTCTCGTCTTCGTGCCACGCCACATGCTTCGCGCCACATCGTTCGTCGTGCAGTGCTTGCTCGACGAAATGCCGCTATGATGCACTGCTATGTGTCGTGCCACTGCTCGTCGCTCTCTAGTGCGCCATGGTCATCAACGTGCGCGGTGACCATCACCATGCTCGCAATGTCACAGCGACTGCACACTCTTATTCTCATCCACACCGACCATGCTTTGTGATTCCCTTGTGTGTGTCACGTCGCCACCAGGGTTGTGTTGTTGCCCTCCTTGTACCATGGTCGCGCCAGTGCATTAACCATGGTGAACGCAAGTCCATCTTGCATCATAGATTTGAAGTACAAGAGGGAACCAAGCATTCCGCATCGTGCCGCTACATGTATCACATTCACTGCCGCTTGCCCTTAGGGTACTCTATTTCACTCGACACATAAGCTCAAGCCAATGTTCTGTAGTCATCGTCCGCCTGACGTCGTCACGACGTTCCGGGTCGTGGCCATGTCTTGGCACCGAAACGATGGATGCTTGATTTGCGTTTAGTGCGGGAACACCACCAAGGTACATCAGACTAATAGTAGTTAGCCAAGTTTGGTTTTAGTTGATACGAGAGCGGTCAAACCCTAGACGTATCCAAGATAGTCGATGAAATGCCTTCTAGGTCACACCCAGGATGTGGGTGATCATCGATGATCTGGGGTAGAGAAATGCGAAAACGTCGCGACCGACAAGGGGTACTAGTCCAAGACGAACCTTGGATAAGGATTCTTGGTCGTGTCGACAACCTTTGTAAGTTGAGAAAACTTCCTTGGTCGACTCTTAGGTTACAAACTTCCTAGCTCCACCTTGATCTCTTAGTTAACCTTACACGGCTCAGTCAAACACTTCTTCACCAACCAGTTTTATCACTCTTGAGTGGCATCGCTCCAAGTGTCGATTGCTAAGTTGCAATGTGTGCTTACATTGCACCTTTCACTTCACATCTCGACACTATGATGACCACTTGATACAATCCTTTGTTTATCCACACAACATAGGCATACCTATTCCTCCTAGACAAGCTCTTCTTCTTAAAGTTTATACCACTCGTAGAGTCTAATATTAAAGTACATTCTTTACTTATATGCATATCATGTCGATAGGAACGTGATGATAGGTGATCGACGAGAAGTTTCGCTTGGAGGAGAAGGCCAGGGTGTCCACTTGAAGTCCTTGGCGGAGTCTGCACAAAAGGACCACTAACAATTGACATTTATTCGAGTCGCAAACTAAGGCAAGCCCCGGTTTGCATTTAAGTGCTTTTCAAAGTTTTGCAGTATTTCTCACATTACATCCTCAGTTGATATTGTGCATTTACGTATAAGGTGTTTGATAATCCACTTGCATGACCACAAATCCCAGGGTTTGGTCGGAACGAGTTACAGTTTGACCTGTAGTAATTGCTTTGCACGTATAGGAAATCCGGTAGAAGTTGAGTAGTTGGAATCTACTCGCGAGATAGGAATAGCAGTTCACATGAGGGTGAAAGATTAAAAATGGCTTATGAAATGAATACGAGACCGGGCAGGGGGAATAGGAGTCGACGAGATGGAATCTCGGGCGCATAGCCCTGCCTGTGTCGCTTGAGGACCGTGCCGTATGCGGCACCGTTGGGCAAGCTTGAACTGTACCGGTTGCATAATGGTATATGGGACCCATTAAACTGATGTAACTCCAGACTGTAGTGTGGAGACTCCTCGGTTGTCCTTGAATGGAGATGCGAAGGCATAAAGGTGTAAATCTTCTAGCGGGCAACTTCGACGTGTCCGTGTAGGGGACCTTTTGCTCAGGATGAAGGGTTTTGTCGACATTGGGGTCTTGGGTGAAAGGTGGCCACGTATGACATGAGGAGGAGAGCACGTATGTGTCTTCCACGCGGGTGTGCGTGTCGTGCAGTCCGGGTGTGTCCTGATTGCAATCACCGTCCCTCGCGGTAATAGAGTACCACTTGTCCGTCGCTGTCGTGACGTAGTAAATACTAAAGAAGCCAGCAAATTATATTGTATTGAATTATAATTGCTTTGCAACCTTGTATGATTTAGAGATAGCAAAATTAAAGTTTACAATTTCCCCATACTTTAGCTGTAATAGCATTATGTGCTCTGAGCATGTCATATCATCGGTAAAGCGTTTCTTGTTTGATTGTGGAGCCCATGATGTGCCGTGCTTGGAGAATGTCATTTGCTACATAAAACCTAATTATAAGGATCCACTTGTAGGCGAGTCTATTTATGATATTCCTTACCTATGTTAGTATTCACACTGCATATGTCTAGTGAGACGGGTTAGTCTTGCTGAGTCTTATGCTCACGTTCGCGCTTTAATGATTTTTGCAGGTATTAGTTTTATTTCTGTTGTTCAGGTTGTACATGAGACTCGAGGTGTCGAGATAAATCTCATGTGAGCCACGCCGCTGCTGAATGTTCTTCATGTTGCTAGTGAGAAGCGTCCTAGGTCATGGACATCTTCTCTCCTGCTTAGTTAGGTGAGATTATGAGTATGTATTTTTCCGCTGCGTGTGTACCCCTGTGGTGCACTCTTTTGTAAACTCTTCTTATTATGAAATGAAAACTTTATATATTTTGATATCCTTTTCGTGTGTGCTGTTAGGTGCCGCATCGCACGACACCACCCAATGAGATCCTCAGAGGTGTGGACTCTGGTCCCCACAAAAACCACGGACTTGTCCGTTTTAGTTCGGACCAAGAGGTCCTGACAGAGATTGAACTAGTCCGCCCTGGGGGCTGGACTAGTCCGGGTTTGGAAAGAAGTGGAGTTTCATCGACTAAGTCTGGGTAGGCCGTTCTAGTCCGCCTTGGGGGCCAGACTAGTCCGTGGTCTCTAGACTAGTCCGTTTTCACACGGAACAAAATGTTCTGCGTGAGATCGGACTAGTCCAGGTTGGGCCGGACTAGTCCGTTTTGAAGTGACCGTTTGAATTTGAAGTTTGGTGGGTAGCATGATGATTGCCGCGCAGTGCGACAGTTGTCAGGGACGTCAGTGGTCCCAAAGGTCGGACTAGTCCGCCCATCTGCTGAAGTCAGCAGTATGGGTTGGGAACCTCTATAAATAGAGGACCCCTGGGTTCATTTGAACCATTCCTTGAGAAAGTTGAAACCCTAGCGCCGCCACAACAAACTTTGAGCCTCCAAAAGCGTCCTTCTTGCCTACATTCCCTCTAAAACTAATTCTTGTGTGGATTAGGGTTTGGTGAGGTGAAGAAGAGGAAGAACACCACTCTAGGCTCTCGGTTTGATCCCTTGCACTTGTGAATCTTTGTGATCTGTAGCTTGAGTTGATCTTTGTGATTTGTGATTGTATTTGTGGTGGGAGCCTCAGATTGTGAGAAGCCCCAACAAATCTTGTATTCACCCCTTTGTGATAGTGGAGAACCAAGTTAGGCCCTTGTGGTAAACTCGGTGAGGGAAGGGTTGTTGAAACCGGTCCTTCGTGGACTCCTCAACGTTGACGTAGATTCCTTTGTGGGATTGAACCTCGGGATAAAATCCTTGTGTCCCTTGTGTACTTTGTCTTCATCTATCGCACATTGCTTCTAGGGTTAGCTTTATCGTTTTTGGTTCATCACCCTTGTCTCATTGTGATCCTTAGTCTCATACTTGCTTCACAACTTGTTAAGGTTCACTAAGTCATTCTAACACGCTTTGCATCACAAGAATTGAACTAAAACTTGTTAGAAACACTTTTTAGGCTTTCCCTGCAGAAGGATCGGACTAGTCCGCCCCCTGAGTACTGATCTTGTTTTATTAAGTCATTTCAGGTCGATTAGACTATTGACCCCCCCTCTAGGCAACTTTCAAATCCCTATACCTTAAGCTTGTAATTTGGGTTGAGTTCATGTTTATTGGCTTTCGTTTTATTTTGGGTTACTGTAAAACTCTATGATACTTTTTCAATAGGTTGTTCATCTTTACCGGCCTGGTTGGATTTAGTGGTGAGCTCACCTTTCCATGTGTATGTGTTCGTATTTGTATACTCATATCTCCTGATTTTCTATTGATGATTAACGTTTGTTCGAGATTTGTTTAAAATTTTTAATTCAGAGTGGTTTTTAACTGGTTTGAAATTTCAGGCTATGACAGATCTACCCCACTTAAATAGAATCTCGTCCTCGAGATTTGAAGGCTGTCTCAAGTAGGAATTGATTTATTTTCTGAAGTTATCTTTACTAACTTGGGATGGTCGCTCCTTGATCCTGACGTCTCTGTTCTGTGCCACGAGTTCGGGTATTTGTACGGCTAGTTCTTGATATCTAGCATCAGATTGTTGGTCTATTGCACCGAACGGTACTTGGTCCTCAAATATTCTCAAGTGCTTGTCTGGGTGATGATATACTGATACAAATGTATATCTGACTTCCTTGTACATTCTCATAATATTAAGTCATGCCTCCTATTTTCTCAAATGGTTCGTCCGGTAACTGGGGCCAACCTATCGTGTATCCAAAATCTGTATATACCTCCAACTGATGTCTGCATAGGGTATATGCAGTCACTCCCGCGATGGGTTGATTCCTACTGCGGTTGTTTGCTTCTCACTCTTCTTAGTTGTTTTTGGTTGTGGTGTCCGGTTACGTCCTCAATACCGATGGGGTCAAGAAATGATGTTATTTCCTCGTTGATTGTATCAGCGCTTAGTGGTGTTTTGTACCATACCAGGTCTCTAAAAGTGAAAACCTTATCTTTGTGGGGCCCACCACTATAATTGTGGTCTTCGAGGCATGTCCAAAGAATGCTTGCTCCTTGTTCCATTATTACCATCTTTCCCATCTAACTCATGAAGTAGGCTAGTGGGTTTTTTTTGCACAAGGGGCATCATCGTGAAACTCGTGTCGTTTATATCAAGTTACAAATGCTGGTCTCATGACGTAAGCATTTCTGACCTTGAGTTGGTACTCACCTGACCTCGGTTCAACCTTGTAGAGGTCCTTAACCCGTTTCTTTTTAACCCGTTAAATAAGTCATGGACCTGAGATGTCAAGTATTTATGAGACCCTATTTAATGTTTGGTATCCATTTCACGTCCTTAGCTTGTCTTCATTCTTCTTTGATAGCGACACTAGAGCTCCTTAAAGTGAGAACTCGGATGAATAAATCTCATCCCTTATGGCTCACTAGTTTGTTCTTTATATTTGGTTAGTCTATTTGGGCTCGTCTGTTAGGGTTGATTTGCTATTAGCGCTGCTTAGGGAGTTAGACTGATCAACAACTTCACGTATTTGTCCGGTGGCATTCCTTCTATGTCTCCTAGGAATACCTCGGAGTAGTTGCATAATACTGAGACTCGTCTTGTAATGCTGACACTTGTCCCATGAGTGTAACTTCCAAACTTTATGCCATAAATTCCATGGTGTACTTTGGTGGCTGACCTCTTATTGTTATCTCAACATGATTCACCATAGTGATCTTGCGGTTGGCACAGGGTGTATATCCTTGCCGATGTGCCAACCAATCCATGAGGTTATGATCCACACTGTTTGTCTTATGCGCTTTTAGGTATGGTAAGATCCTAACCCACTTGAATAGAATTTTGACTACTGTATTTTTTTTTCATTAGTATGGGTTTATTATTATTATTATCGACATATTTATATTTATTATTTGTAGTTTTGTTTTGCTTGGTTTGGTTTATTTATGTATTTAACTATTTATTTATTAACTTTGAGGGTTAACTGGAGTACTTGGATCAAGACAGGTTCCTGCATGAGCAGTGTGCTCATAGTGAGCTCGAACAGGGATAGGCTTCTGAATGGGTATTTTATTGATCTGGTAGGAAGAGAGGAGTGGGAGATTTCGTTTTGGTCGTTATTGTTATCCTCATGTATATACGTACATATGTATAATTTAAATTTTATTTTAAGGTTTTTGTACTTTATATCTGATATACATATAGGTATGCGTGTGTAGGTATGTATGTATATATATATATATATATATATATATATATATATATATATATATATATATACGCCTTCCATATGTATTTATTTTATTAAACACCCAACTTATATTCTTTCATTTGATTATTGATCTCTGTTTGTATTAGAGCACACCATTTCACTCAATCAAAGAAACAAATGAAAATCGGCAAATCACACTCAAACATAACTAGATTACAAACCTATATATTATACTATTAATTGTTCTATCCGTGGCTTACTCTAGGTCATTATAAGCTAAGTCATTCTACTCATGGACACTAGGTCATTCTAGGGTTCTATTGACGTGACTGAGGAATATAGGATTGCACGTGGTCGCTCTTCCTCCGAACGTGATGTCGTTCTTGGTACGTGACGATGCTAACTTATAGTAGTTTTAGTAGATTAGTTGCTTCCTTTGTCTTTATGTACTCTCTTGAAATGATTAGAGGGTTGTTTGACTGATCGCATCCTCGAATCGTCTGGTGCAAATGTTGCATGGTTCCAACCTTGCGTATCACGTTGGTGTCCATCTTACTCTTGAACGACCAAGGTGTGTTGGGTTGAGGTCAGTGACACCATCGAAGGAAATAAATTAAGTTTTCAACATAGAAGGAGATAAGTGCAAAAGGAGCATAGAGGAGAGGGAGAATCTTTTATAAATATTTTTATACTTTCCAAAATATATGGTCAGGGTATATGATGACTCTAAAGTTTCGTCCTACGACTAAGTGTGGCTCTGATACCACTCTGTCAGGACCCGCCTTCCGTGGGTTCACTTGTGCTTCTCGTACCAATCCCTGGATCAGTAGTTGGTATGTACAATAGAATAGATCGATATCCATCCAACAATTCTTTATTAATAATCAATATAAGTCTTACAAACATGATTTAGATTAAATTGAACGTGGTTAGAGATGACCACCGAAATAGATAAATCCTCAAAACAGCGGAGCAGAACGGCGTCATGCCCAACAGGCAGACTTGGGAAGTTGGACTAGACCTAATCGTTAGCCTCACACGCTTCAACTTCCTTGTCTTCTGATAAAACCACATACAAAGCAAGAGTGAGTGCATAAGATACTCCGCAAGCCCTAACACTACTCAAGGGAAGGTGTTTCATGCATTGGGGCTTGTAGCAAGGAGAGGCCATACGACTTAGTTTTGTCGAAAAGCATTTTATGCAAGGTTCTTTTTGAATAGAGTTTCACAATAAGAGGAAGAAGTAGTTGAATCAGTATTATTATAGTTAGCGGGCCCTGGGTGAGTTTCAGACCATCCCGCTAGTTCCCTTACTTTTAGATGAGTCTTCGAACCCATGGTCCTGACGACTTCGGCACGCATGCCAACACTTTCCCAAAACACGGCATCCTCGGCCACCCACACACACACTTCAAGGGGATACACTAATGCTAATCAATAGGACCCCAAAGCATAGTGTACCAAGACTGTGACAACAACTATCTGGATAGATTATGACTCTGTAGAGTTTGTACACTTTACCCACAGACCATGCACACCTAGCAAGGGTATGACATGACACTCATCCCATCTTTCCCGCGTAACCCCACAATCACACCTTGGCCCGACCCAGGGGCTATTCGTGCAATTCCTACCCAGCCAGACACCAGACGACCCTCGGTCTTTGTGCCATTTCCTGGTCCACTGTGCCCTCCATGGCTCTCCAAGTTTTCTCTTGTGCAGTTACCAGAAAGGTAGGGCGAGTCCCGCCCATACAGGTTCTGTAGTTGTACGAAATCACTATGTTGAGGTCAAATGATTCGGTCTTTATATTGGTGAGGTGGCTCCATCCGTCCTTGGCAAAAGGACTAGTCGGAACACACAGCATCGAACTAAACTAAAGTACTCAGCACAAGGCTAGTCCGAAAAACATGGTCATCGGACTATTACTGAAGCACTCAGCGTCGATCGGTGGTTACACCGAATACACAGCCGCAGCTAGTATACCTCTTAGGGAGCCCTCGACATCCCATCACCATACTTATCTCGACCACCCTTCCCTTCACACACACAGTTCATTAATCTCCCACCCATATCCTAACTCACACCACCAAACACCTTTTAACACATTTCATAATCATGTATATAGTGTGTAGTGGTTCGCGATGCAAACATCGCGGGGGTTCCTAAGCATAGTACTAACAAGGAGGTGCTCACATCACTGCTATAGCGCAGTGATGAAGCTGTTAGGTTGTCAAGGGGTCGTGTTGTCAAGGTCAAGGAGGGGATTATGATAATCAGTGCTATTGTCGTAACTGATATAGTGTCTTGTTTCAAGCCATTGATAGCAAGTAACTACTGTGTTACTGTTTATCGTTGGCTTGTGACTAACACTGTTATTCAGTCATCAACATAGCTCATGCTACCAAATCAAGTGGTTCATAGGATAAAAACATTTTAAAATAGACATACAGTCATGCAAATAAAAACAGGTCATAGGTGTTGTCGGCGGTTGAGAACCGGCATATCTCCCTACACTGCTAAAGTGATTGGGGAGTTTGAAGTTCGGTGTGGGCGCGCGGAGATTCAAGAAGGTGAATTGGAGTTTGGCACGGGAGATACAAGAATTTACGTGGTTCGGGCCGCCTGAGCGTAATACCCTACTCCACGGGTGTGTTGGTGTTGTATTAACAGTAAGAGCTTGTCACGAGCGTGTGGGGTGCGTGAGCTCGTTCGTGAACGTCCCTGAGTGTATCTTCGGCCTGTCCTTTTATAGTACAAGGGCAGGCCGTTACAAGCTAGCCTGGACCGACATGTGGCCCCGGCGGTTACTAGTATTGATACACGCTTAATTGCTCTTAATAACCCTGTAACGGGCTTTGACAGCACCGTTACTGGTGTTAAGGTCGTCCGTTTAAGTGTCATTAATATGGCATTAATGACACTTAATCGGGTCTTGAAGTCCTTGGCTCTCCTTTGAAGATCCGGAGCCGTTACAAGGTCTTCCGGAGGTTAGAAGCTGAAAGGTCCGATGATTTGACACGTGGCTGCTCCGGAGCTTGCTGTGGGAGGCGGGTAGCTCCGGGGCTACCAGACATGTGTCAGGTCCGGAGCTTCTCTCGGTCTGGGGTTAAGTCCGGAGGTGCCGTTTCGGTACGTGGCCCGGAGCTTCCCCCTTGTGGGCGGTAGCTCCGGGTTAGTCGTACACGTGGCGACCCAGGGATTAACCATGTTGGAGAAGCGGGTCCGGTTATGTCTGACAGGTGGGCCTCCGAGGGTCTTCAAACCAAGTAGATGGCTTTCCTTTGAGATCTTTGTAACCTCAAGGGGTGTACAGTTTTTAGGGTACCGACAGTGGCCCCCTGGACCTACCTCCGAGGAAGATCACTGGGGTGAAGTCATTCCGTCGGAGGTGGGTCCATCCTTGCGATTCTTGAACTGAGTCTTCAAGGGTCTTCGAAGGTGCCGTTGGCAGGGATTTACAGTTAGATCCCGCCACGTGGCGCACCTCAGGCGGCAGATGAGATCTTTGACGTGCGGATCTCACACAATTGAAGGTCGTCAGTTCCCGATACGAAAACCGTATCGGTTTCGCGCGCCCTGTCAGGCCGCCGCCTTTGGATTTCCCGCCGAGTAATGACAACCGTTCGCCTGGGTAAGAGCCTCGACTTGATCGTCGGGGTGGTCCCGGGCCCTCTTGTCATCGGCTGGGTTGAATTCTTGAATGGTATCTTCGACTTCCCTGCGGTTTCCATCCAAGCGTTGCGAGGGCTTACTTAAGAAGGAAAGCGCGCACCGTCGGGAGTTCTTTACGCCTCTCATCTGATCTTGCGCTCAAACTCCCAACTCGTGCTTAGCTCTTCTTCTCTTGCCTAGCTGTGCTGCGATGGAGTTGGGTCTGCGCGAGAGTCGCTTGAAGACCGACGGCGATTTGAAGAAGGTCCGGGCCCTCATGGGGTGGTCCTCGGACTTCTTTAACCGTTTGGTCCGTGCCGGCGGAGAGCTCCCCTTCGAGAAGGAGCACGCCGATGAAATGGTGTACTTTTCTTCGTACGCCATGGTGGGGTTGATCCCACCTTTTTCTTCCTTCTTCTTGATGCTGCTAGACTTCTATGGTCTGCAGCTATACCACCTTGGCCCTCACTCCATTCTCCTCGTGTCCATCTTTGTCCACTTCTGTGAGATGTGGGTGGGCATCCCCCCTGCATCAAACTCTTCCGGACCTTCTTCACCGTCCACACCACCGGCCGGAGCAATGAGTACCTTGGCTTCTACTACTTCGTGAAGCGCAAGAAGTGCCCATTCAAGTAGCTCCGGTTGTTCCCTTCCGGGAAGTGGGATGACTGGAAGAAAGATTGGATAGTCGTCAGGGTGGAGGAGCATGAGCGGTTGGAGTTGCCCGACGGTCTGCCCGGCATCGACACGACGATCTGGAGTGAGGTTCCGGTGCTGGCGAAAGCTTTCGACCCCGCCTTGACCAGGATCCGCCAATGCGTGGAGGGAGGATTGACTCCCCAGGTGGTATTCTGTAATTTCCTGGCCAACAGGTGGGCGCCGCTGAAGAGGAGGGAGAAGATCGCTTGGGCCCTCAACAGCGTGATGGACGAGGACCGGGTTGAGACCGGGTTGAAGTCCAACATGGTGGGGAAGACCTTGGAGTTCCACCTCAAGAAATTCCAGCACGGCATCGACGTCGACGGTGATGACTTGACTCCACCGTCGGCCTTTCTCCCTCTGAACGTGGAAGTGGAGTTCAGCAGGGAGCTCCGGCGGACGATGCCCGCACTTGACGACCTTGGTGTCATCGAGAGAAGATCAACCACCCGGGTGGCGATTCCCGGGATGCCCGAAGAAGGCTCCGCCCCTGCCCCACAGCCGAGGGTCGAGGTCGTCGGCAAGGGCAAGGAGCTGGCGGATGAGCCGGAGAGCCAGAAGAGGAAGTTGCGACATGCCGACGGAAGGTCCGTCAGGCCCGCTACTTCCGCCTCGGTCCCTTCTCCCCAGGGGGGAAGATCTTCTGCCACCGTGGCGACTGTCCCCGTAGTGGGGTCCTTCCGGGACGATACCGTTCCTGCGGTGGGATCCTCCCGGAGCGCATCTGTCCCCGTGGTGGAACCCTCCTAGGGTGCTAGCTCCGGGCGCACGACTCCAGCACCTGGGACGATGGGAGCCTCCAGGTCCAGGGGTTCCTCCCGATCGGGGCGAGCCTCAACCCGGGAAACGCCCGTAGCTGCGACAAGTTCCGGGGGGCCTTCTGGAGCTTCTACGCCGACCGTGGCCAGCCCGGAACGTCCAGGAAAAAGGTTCCGTGCAAGCTGGTGCGGAAGCCTTCCAAGGTAATTTTTAACCTTTACCTTGGTTAACTTTTTAATTGTAGTGATTGTTTGTTGATTTTCTTCGTCCATCATCTGCAGCGTCCCCAAGAAGGGGAGTGAAGCTCCACCCTCAGCCACGATGTCTGAGGCCGTGGGAGCTTCTGCTCCTGTCCTGGTGCCACCCCAGGTGGTGGCTGAGGCTGCGACAGCTCCGGCGCCGGTTGTCGTGGTCATGGACCTCGACTCGTCCCCAGAAGTTCCCGTGGTAGCGCCGGACCACGGGAGTGAAGACACGCCAGCGGCACCTGTCTCGGAGGTTGAAGCTCCAGGTCCTGGTGCTGCAGTGATGGAAGCTCCGGCTGTTGAGCCGGAGGAAGTAGTAGTCCCGGCCTCAGAGCCGGAACTTGTCGAAGCTCCGGCGGTTGAGTCAGAGGTGACTGAAGCCCCGGCATGTGAGCCGGTAGTCGAGGTAGTTCCGGCAGTTGAGCTGGCTACCTCCGAAGCACTGGCCGCTGAGCTGGTTATTGTTGGAGCGCCGGTCATAGAGCCGGTGGTTGAAGAGGCGATGGAGCTCGAGCCTCCCTCGGAAGAGGTGTCCCGGCCGGAGCCAGTAGCAGCTCCTGCTCCGAAGGCGACGATGTCGGAGGTACCTGCGGCCGAGCCGGAGTGCCCAAGCGAAGTCGCTGGCCCCCTGCCCGAGGAGATGAATGAAGACTTGGCGGTGGGGCCTTCTTCGATGGCGACTGAGGCCATCCCGGAGGACGGCCCTAGTGCCTTGGAAGCTCAGGGTTCCGCTCTCGTAGAGTGGGACCCAATTTTTCTATGTGAAGACCCGCTGGAACCAGCGGAGGAGACCCCAGCAGGTCCGGAGCCCATCCTGCTGTCGATGTCTATCGACAACGCTTGCTCCAGTCTACGTCAAGTCCAACTGGCCTTCTTCCACGACAGCAAGGCTCTTGAAGAGGAGCGCCAAACCCTTAGGCGGTGGCGTAACCGACTCCACTTTGAGACCAAGCTGGCGCAGTCGAGGCTAGCGGATGACAAGGAGTGGATCAAGCGGGAGAAGATCCACCTGGAGTACTGGGGCAAGCTGCTGGATGACAGGGAGAGCATGACTCATGCCCTCGACGCTCAATCCCGGGATATCTACGATCAGGCCAAAGCTGCCAATAACGCGGCCGATGCTCGGCACGAACAGCTTGAGGCCATTAACACTGCACTCATCAAGCGTCGAGAGGCACTTGAAGATAGGGAGAGACGGCTCGAGAATGAAAAGCAGAAACTCCTTGAGCTGCGGGATGATGTCCTGAGGAGGGAAGAGGAGCTTGCCGAGAAGATAGCTCTGGCGGACAAGGGCCTCGAGGAGCGCACTAAGAAGTTGGAAGAGCGCTGCCAAGAGGAGGAGGAGAAGACCTGGGTATGAGGGCAGGAACTCTACGAATACGAGTGTGCCCTTGTTGCCCGGGAGAACAAAGTGGAGGATAGGGAGAAGGACCTGGTCGATCGCCGGAACAAGATCCACCTCCGGGAGGAGGAGCTCGGAAGACTCGAGAGGCAGGTTGCTGCAAAGATTCAGCAAAACGCCAAAGAAGTTGAGCGCCTCGCCCGCGTGAATTCCGAACTGACGGCGGCCAGGAGATCCTTGGAAGAGATGAAGAGCTTGAGGACGGCGGACTCCCTACAGATTTGGGAGTTCCTGGGCAAGTCCAACGACGCGCTGACGCCGATGGGTTTCAGCCCCGTGCGCCCGGATGATCCGGAGCCGGAGCCAGACCTTGCGCTGCAGGCGTTGGGCGCAGCTGGTAGCAAGCTCTCCAAGGTGGGCGATGTCATCGCGGACTAACTGGAGGTTGAGGGGCAATCCCTGGCGAGGAACGTCACAGAGTATGTGCTGACGTGCTACACCAGCCGGAACTCCCAATTTCCTCTGGACCCGGTGCTTGAAGGCCCCGTCGAAGGAGAAGGCGAAGCTACCCGAGCCAGCGTATCGGAGGTCGCCCAGAAGGTCGCCAAGTTCTTCCATAGGGTCTAGGACCATCTCTTTAGCTCTCACTTGTATTTTCTCTTCTTCTTCCTCAATTTTGTAATCCCTTGTCTCCAGAAGTAATCTCCTGTCTCCAGATGAATGAAATCCCCAAAATTTTGCGAATTTCACTTTTTGTCTTCAACATCTTTATCTTCACTTGGCCCCCTGGTAGATGTACACAATTTGATTGTGAACATGTACCAAAAGGATATTGTGTTTTGTTGAAGACTCATTTGCTCCGAACTTGTAGAATTTTAGGTCCGAAGTCTTCGATAGTGAAGGTCCCCTGAGGTTGTCGGAGCTTAGAAGCTCCGGCATTGTCCATCACTGGAGCTTGATAGCTCTGGCGATAGTCTCTATCAACACGTAGAGCATCGATAGTTAGTCCTCCGGGGTGTCAGAGCTGAGTAGCTCCGGCAGTGACCTTTGCCAACACTTGGTTTGTTGGCAGCAGACTCCATTTACAGGGTCTTCTCACCATATTATACTCAGCATCGACGGCTGGCCCCCTTGGGGGAGTCGGAGCTTAGTTAGCTCCGGCTTTTCTCCATCAACGTAGAGTTTATTTTTCCTGCACGCTTAAGTCAAGAAAAATAGTGAAATTTGTTCCTTGTCTATAATTTTGTCGCGACTTACGATTCTCAAGGAAACTTTAAGTTGAACGCAATTTTAAATACAACCGGATGCGTTGCCTTTTCTCTTAGATTCAACTGTTCATGGACCCGCCTTACTTCGCCCTGCCGGGGTGTAGGTAGAGTGGCGTACTTAGGGTGCTTGACCAGGCTAAGTCGATAGCACACTACGGCCCTAGATTGGCTTGGCGGCGTTCAGGCGAGTTGGCCATGAGCGATATTTGAATCCAAAAGAACTGACAATACAACTTGAATCGTATATAAACCAGTCGAACTAAATTTTTTTAAGAATTGCACGTCTTTGTTATAGACAAGAAAGAGAAAAATAAAAATGTTGAGCCTGTACAAAATAAATGCACGTGGAGTCTATTTCACATGAAGATGTCTTTCATTATAGGTCCGTGGTACAGGGGAAACAAGTACACTCTTAGGGTCCGGAACCAGGCTAAGTGTGTTTGGTTTCTCGTTTGACCCAGGGTAGTTAGCCACACTTTTAGTCCGGAGACTGTGACAAGTGCTGCATGAACTTTGCGGACCTTTCGGGAAAGGTCCGGCTGTTCTCCCAGAGGAACTACCCGACTCTGTACAATGACTCTATAATATACACTCCAAGTTACTTAAGACTCACCTCCGTGGTATTAAGTGTAGAACTTACGGAGGTGCTCGATGTTCCAAGGATTCGGGAGAGGTGTCCCATCCTCGGTAGCCAAGCGAACGCTTCCGGGACGGGATACTTTGATCACTCGGAAGGGCCCCTCCCAGCTGGGGGAGAGTTTGTTTAACCCTTCTCTGGATAGTATTCTCCGTAGCACCAGATCGCCTTCCTCGAGCTGTCGGTTGTGTACATGCCGCTGGTGATAACGTCGTAGAGCTTGGCGGTATCGGGCATTCCGAAGAGCTTCTTGGCACCTTCCCTCCTCGAGGAGGTCTAGGTCTTCACGCCAGAGCTGGTCCTGCGCGGCTTCGTCGAAGGTCCGGACCCAGAGCGAACCCAAGGTGATTTCCGGAGGAAGGATTGCTTCAGCTCCGTACACCAGAAAGAAGGGTGTTTCTCCGGTTGACCGGTTTGGAGAAGTCCTGTTGGCCCATAGAGTGGGCGGAAGCTCTTCGATCCAGTTGGCTCCGTGTTTTTTCAAGCGCTCATAGGTGCGCGTTTTGAGTCCTTTAAGGATTTCTGCATTTGCTCTCTCGGCTTGGCCATTGCTGGCTGGATGAGCTACGGAGGCGTAGCAAACTTGTATGCCGAGGTCTTCGCAATATCCTTGGAATGCGGAGCTTGTGAATTGAGTCCCATTATCAGTGATGATTTGGTTTGGGACTCCAAATCTGCTTACAATGGATTGCAGAAAGTTGATAGCAGATTGCTTGTTGATTGTCACAACTAGAGTCGCTTCTGGCCACTTGGTGAACTTGTCAATGGCGACGTACAGGAACTTGTAACCTCCGACGGCTCTTGGGAAGGGTCCCAAGATGTCCATCCCCCACACAGCGAAGGGCCATGTAGGAGGTATCATTTGTAAGGGCTGAGCCGGTGTATGAATTTGCTTTGCATGAAATTGGCATGCTTCGCATTTCTTCACCAGCTCAGTGACATCCTGGAGCGTTGTGGGCCAGTAGAAGCCATGCCAAAAGGCTTTTCTGACCAGCGTGCGGGAAGATGCGTGGTTCCCACACTCGCCTCCATGGATTTCTGCGAGGAGCTCGCGGCCTTCTTCCCTTGTGATGCACCGCATTAGGATGTTGTTGGCACCGCGTCGGTAGAGATCACGTTCTACCAACGTGTATCTTTTAGCCAATCTGACTACCCGATCAGCAGATACATCATCGTCAGGAAGGATGTTGTCTTTCAAGTAGCTCCGGATCTCCGAGATCCATGCATCGGAGCTAGATTGAGCATTTGAGTCTTGCGTGTTGGGTTGCTCGGAGCTTCCGGCAGCACCTACGACCCTTGATGGCTGCCATGGTAACAGGGCCATCGGGACCGTCAGCTTCGGGATGCTGATCTCGCCCCCTTCGCTCAGTTCGGCAGGCTGAGCTGTGGGTTTCGACAATCTCCGGACAAAAGTTCCGTCAGGAGCCGGAGCTTCGGTTGACGCTTTCGTCGAGAGTTCGTCGGCTTCAGCGTTGTGAGCACGCTGAACATGGTGGAGGTCTAGGACTTCAAAGTCCTTCTGAAGCCTCTGGACTTCTAGGAGGTAAGCAGCTAGCTGGAGATTGTTGCAGGAGCATTCACCCTTCACCTGCTTGATGATGAGCTGTGAATCTCCTTTGACCAGCAGTTGTCTGACACCGTATGACAGTGCCACCTTTAGTCCATAGATGAGTGCTTCATATTCCGCCATGTTGTTGGTTGCCTTGAAGTCAAGGTGTACCATGTATTTTACTTTCTCCCCAGTCGGTGCAAGGAGAAGGATTCCAGCTCCGGCCCCATGCTTTTGCATGGAGCCGTCGAAGTAGAGGGTCCAGTGAGGCTCGGTGAAGGTTGGAGCTTGATGCTCCGTCTTCTGTTCACTGGGGCCCCCAGGGTTTGATGGAGAGGGAGTCCATTCTGCCACAAAATCTGCCAAAGCTTGACTTTTGACTGCTTGTCTTGAAATAAATTCAAGATCAAATTCAGCCAATTCCGCTGCCCACTTTGCAATATTCCCAGTTGAATTGGGATTATGCAGGATTGCTCGTAGTGGGTAGGAGGTCACCACCGAGACTTTGTGAGCTTGGAAGTAGTGTCGGAGTTTCCTGGAGGCAATAAGAACTGCATAGAGCAGCTTATGCACCTCTAGGTATCGAGTCTTGGCATCATGTAATACTTCACTGATGAAGTATACCGGGCGTTGAATGGTCCGGACCCTCCCGGAGGGGTCCGGAGCTTCCTCTTCATTGATCCGGACCCTCTCGGAGGAGTCCAGATTCTCTTCGGGGACCTCCGGGTTCTGGCTGGAGGAACCCGGAGCTTCTTCAGAAATGACCCGGACCCTCCCGGAGGGGTCTAGGTCTCCTGAATCTGGGAGTTGGGACCCAGACTCGCTTTTAGGAACCTCCGGACCCTCCTGAAGGGGTCTGGATTCCTGAGTGTGGGGTAGTTCTGGTCTCTCCGCAACCAGAACCATACTGACGACTTCGTCAGTAGCAGAAATGTTAAGCAACAAAGGCTCACCAGGGTTCGGAGCTACCAGAATTGGTAGGGTGGTGAGGAACTGTTTCAGCTCCTGGAATGCCTTCTCTGCTTCTTCGGACCATTGGAATGGTCCGAACTTCCTCAATAACTTGAAGAAGGGAAGTGCCCGTTCCGCCAGTCTTGATATGAACCGGCTAAGGGCTGCTAGACATCCAGTTAACTTTTGGACATCTTTGATGCGGGTTGGTGGCCACATGTCTTCAATGGCTTTTATCTTCGCCGGATTAGCTTCTATGCCCCGGTGACTTACCAGGAAACCAAGAAGTTTTCCGGAGCTAACCCCAAACACGCACTTGTCCGGGTTTAGCTTTGTGCGGGTGGCCCACAGCTTGTCGAAGACAGCCTGCAAGGTGTCTAGGAGTGACTCCTTGTTCTTGACTTTGACCACGATGTCATCGACGTACACTTCCACTATGTCTCTGATGAGTTCTTCAAAAGTTTTGTACATAGCTCGTACAAAAGTTGAAGCTGCATTCTTGAGACCAAATGGCATGGCTGTGTAACAGTACAATCCATCTACTGTGATGAATGAAGTATGCTCTTCATCCTCCCTAGACATCCTGATTTGATGATACCTAGAATATGCGTCTAGGAAACACAGTAATTCACACCCGGAGGTAGAATCCACTATCTGATCTATTCTAGGTAGTGGGAATGGATCTTTTGGACATGCCTTATTCAGTGTGGTGTATTCGATGCACATCCGAAGCTTCCCGCCGGCCTTGGGCACAACGACTGGGTTCGCCAACCATTTTGGATGGAAGACTTCTCGGATGAATCTGGCTTCGAGTAGCTTCTTTACTTCTTGTCGGATGAAGTTTTGCCGCTCCACGGATTGCTTCCGAGGCTTCTGATGCACAGGCCGGGCATTGGGGTAGATCTTCAGATTGTGCTCAATCACTTCCCTGGGGATCCCAAGCATTTGTGACGGTTGCCAAGCAAACACATCAACGTTAGCCCAGAGGAAAGTGATGAGCGCAAGTTCCTATTTGTCGTTCAACCCTCCCGATATACGGGTGGTTTGAGCGGCATCGAAACCAATTTGGACGACTTTGACGGGAATGTCGGTGTCGCCGCTTGGCTGCACACGGGGTGCAGAGGTCGAGCCTCGTTGACGAATGCTCGGGGGTTTCGGAGCTTGCTCCTGTCTGGAGTCCTCCTCTTGCGCCGTGGTGAGTGTGTGGATTTCCTCCAGAGAAATTACTCCGACAGTGCGATCTCCGCGGATCCGAAGAACGCCTACTGGTGTTGGCATCTTCAACACCAGGTATCCATAATGGGCAGCTACCATGAATTTGTACAGGGCAGGTCTACCCAGTTGAATGGTAAGTTGATCTGAGCGACGTCGAAGACCAACTTCTCGGTGCGATACTTCTCCCGGGTCCTGAAGGTAACGGGGAGAGTAATAGCTCCGAGTGGGGTAATGGCCCCTGGACCTACTCCGGAGAAAGGTCGAGAGGGCTGGAGATCCGAAGGTCGGGGCTGAAGCTTAGTGAAAGCTTCGAAGCTGATGAGGTTAAGCCCCGAACCTCCGTCTACCATGACGTGGTGGAGCTGGATGTTTTTGATGGTAGGCGATACCATCAAGGGTAATTGTCCTGCCCCAACCATGCTCCGGGGACAATCCGAAGCATCAAAAGTGATGGAGGTGTCCATCCACTTTCGATGAGGTTCCAGCCTGACTGTAGGGGCTACAGCGGCCATATCCCGCCGCATAGTCTTGATGACGCGACGAGAGGTGATATCCCATGATCCACCAAAAATGGTGTTCATGGTCTTCCGACGCTCGTTGTCAGAGATGTCAGAATCATCGTCGATGGAGGTGTAGACGGCCTTCAGGACCTTTTTGGGATCCTGGAACCCTAACTCCTCTTCAGTCGGAGCTTCGTTGACCTTTTGCTTTCCTTCCCTTTGTCGGAAAGGAGATCCTTCCCGGCGCTTGCTGTAGCGCTCAGCAAGGTTTTGGACCTCTCGGCCGTCTTCCAAACCGTGGCTGCCCGTTTTGTGAATGGTACACCACACTTTGGGTTTGCCACCGTCTTCAGAAGACGGTCGAGGTCGCTTCTCGGGGCGTGGCCCCCGGCCACCCGGAGCTGCAGCAGCTGCAACGTTAGATGTGCCAGCCAACGACTTCTTCTTGCCGTTGGTCTTCTTTTTCTTCTTGCCACTCCTGGAGGTAGCGGCTTCTTCTTTGGAGGATTTATTGTGATCCTCCGAGGCTGGTTTGGAGTGCATTTCACAGCCCTCCATAGCTCTGGCACATTTATCTGCCACGCTGAAGAGTTCCGTGACGCTGGTGATCTCCTTGATCGCCAGCTTCTCCAACATCTTCTTATCCCGTACGCCCTGTCTGAATGCCACAATGATAGATGCGCTAGAGATAGAAGGGATAGTGTTGCGTACCTGAGAGAACCTCTGGATGAAGGACCACAAAGATTCTCCCCCTTTTTGCACGACCGCAAAAAGGTCCAGTTCAGTGCCTGGTCGGGTGTATGAACTCCCGAAGTTGGCAGTGAACTGATGGCACAGCTCCTCCCAACTATTGATAGAGTTGGGTGGAAGGCTCATAAACCAGGACCTGGCGGTCCCAGTTAAGGCCACTGGAAAGTAATTGGCCATCACGGCCTCATTTCCTCCAGCTGCCAAGATTGCAGTGGAGTATATCTGAAGGAATTCGGCGGGGTTAACAGTCCCGTCGAATTTTTCCGGCAGGTGAGGCCGGAACTTCTGTGGCCATCAAACCATGCGCAGGTGCATGGCTAGGGCTGAACAGCCTCCTCCTACTCCTTCCAGAGTAGAAAGGTCCTGAGCTTCCCGTCTTTCACGGGCACGCTCAATATGGACACGGCCATCCTGCTGGCAGTATCAGCGATCAAGCTCCGCCCGGAGGTCATGAGTCGAAAGCCTGGATACCGTGTGAGTGCGTCGAGCCCCGGAGGGCAATGACGTCACTTGTTGAGATGCAGCACGTCTCTTGCTATTGGAGGCGTGCGGACCAAGTCTTCCAGACAAAGTCCGCCGCTGCGACAGGGCTCGTCCCGAAGGAGGAGGACCCTGGTTGTTGAGGCGTTCGGCCGCTGCTGCGACCAAATGCTCCAAATCGGCACTCCACTGCTCCATTGCATCTCGAGATGCATCCGGAGGTGGTGGACGTTGGAGAAGAGCACGCGTTGCATGGAGCGCGTGTTCCGGGTTGTCATGACTCGCCGACGCAGTAAGCGACGCCGGCGCACCATCATGTTGCCCAACACGATTTGCTGGAGAAGATGGTGGTGGTGGGAGTGTGGCTCCTGCTGGTGCTGAGGCTCCTGCTGGTGGCTGCCTGTTGGAGGGATTGCCCCCAACAGCCTGAGCGGCAGGTTGGCCACTGGATGATCCAGCAGCAGAGTTCACCATTCTCGAAAATCTCAGGCGCCCCTACCTGGCGCGCCAACTGTCGGCGGTTGAGAACCGGCAGATCTCCCTACACTGCTAAAGTGATTGGGGAGTTTGAAGTTCGGTGTGGGCGCGCGGAGATTCAAGAAGGTGAATTGGAGTTTGGCACAGGAGACACAAGAATTTACGTGGTTCGGGCTGCCTGAGCGTAATACCCTACTCCACGGGTGTGTTGGTATTGTATTAACAGTAAGAGCTTGTCACGAGCATGTGGGGTGCGTGAGCTCGTTCGTGAACGTCCCTGAGTGTATCGTCGGCCTGTCCTTTTATAGTACAAGGGCAGGCCGTTACAAGCTAGCCTGGCCCGACATGTGGCCCCGGCGGTTACTAGTATTGATACACGCTTAATTGCTCTTAATAACCCTGTAACGGGCTTTTACAGCACCGTTACTGGTGTTAAGGTCGTCCGTTTAAGTGTCATTAATATGGCATTAATGACACTTAATCAGGTCTTGAAGTCCTTGGCTCTCCTTTGAAGATCCGGAGCCGTTACAAGGTCTTCCGGAGGTTAGAAGCTGAAAGGTCCGATGATTTGACACGTGGCTGCTCCGGAGCTTGCTGTGGGAGGCAGTTAGCTCCGGGGCTACCAGACACGTGTCAGGTCCAGAGCTTCTCTCGGTTTGGGGTTAAGTTCGGAGGTGCCGTTTCGGTACGTGGCCCGGAGCTTCCCCCTTGTGGGCGGTAGCTCCAGGTTAGTCGTACACGTGGCGACCAGGGATTAACCATGTTGGAGAAGCGGGTCCGGTTATGTCTGACAGGTGGGCCTCCGAGGGTCTTCAAACCAAGTAGATGGATTTCCTTTGAGATCTTTGTAACCTCAAGGGGTGTACGGTTTTTAGGGTACCGACAGGTGCAATTGCAAAACATAGGTGAAATATAATCAAGGAGTTAGAGCTTGCCTTTACTGTGGTTTACCAAGGTCCTTGTCTTGTTCTTCATGGTCCGGGTCTTGAATGTCTCCTTTGCGAACTCTCCGATTACTAAGTATGTAGCCATGCGATGAAAATACGATTCATCAATAAAGATCCAATAAATCCAAATAAAATTCCAATAAATACAAACAATCATTCAATAATGCGATTACTAAGATTCTTATAAGGTTTATCGGAGAATATAGTATTCTACTAGTGGCTTATTTGGAAACGTTATTGTTCCGCTAATCACCTAAATGGTCGCTGAACAACTATAATGATTGTTATCGGCCCCTTAGTTTAACTGTCTAGCTCTTAATTTTGTTACATTACATGTTCCTGGTAATGCCTTTAAGTTGTTACGGATGATAAGACACCCATACTTGATGTTTAGCACGATTTTCTTAAAGCTTGTAATCATTTACATGATTTATGATAATTATGGTTAACTAGTTCATACTATAGACTACATATTTCATGGTCAACGCGTCAAACATTATTTATATGGGTATTCTATATAATTATCTTATTTTCATAATAATAATTTCACCAGAGTGCTACTAATCCGGTTCTCATTTATTCTAGAGAGTAGTCACGAGTTCTAACGTGTTTTAGGTGAAGCAACATTTTTAGTGAAGACTAGTTCATGGTTCAATATTTTATACCATTTCTTAACCAGTCACCTTCTTAATACGTTTTAAACATCAAGAACATATTTTAGAACCTCTTTATTATATAGTTGTTAGGATTTTATGCAATTACCAGTGAATATATTATTTCCCTTAGAGTTTGCATGTGAGTTTCTATTATCTGATAGCTCTCTAATTACTTTTCTTTAATGACACTAGTTAGTTCTTCATCCTATAATTTATTTTAGTCGACTACTATCCTAATAGTCCTAATGTATATTCTTGGGAATATTTAGAAGGTCAGTTGTGAAGAAACTAGTTAGAATCTTTTATCTGCATTTTACTAATTATAAATTTCAATGTGATTTTACTATAAGAGCGATAAGTAATTCTATATCCACTAATTTATGTTAACCAGATACTACTTACAATATATTTTATATGCCAAATCATATTTCCAGCGATGTTAGCTAATTATTGGACTTATTATTTTATTCAGAGGTCATATGTCAAGTTCTCTAATTTTTAATTATTTAATTGTTTTGGGACTTCCATAATTATTTTACCATCTCGTAATTCAATTCAGCCAAATACCACTTGCATTATAAAAGTCAACTAATCTTGTTAGAAAATTTTTATATGATCATTTATGGAGAGATTATAATTCTTTTAGTCTAAACATAAATTACCTTAATTTTCTTAGTTAATTAAATGATTTATAGCATGTTATAAATATATATTTTTTAACATAATTTTATTTTGCTACTATTCACTGCTAGTATCCTCTAAATATCACAATACTATTTTACGAGATTTTCTACGATTTTTCCTACACTTGTAAAAGGACTTTATAATGTTCTGTGTACACAGTCTGGATGTACCCAATATTTTTCTAGAGTGTGTAGGTGTCCGTGGGCCATGGTGGTCAATGTGGGTGCACCTAACAGTTTCCTTACCGTTTTGTTTGGCTGGCAAAGGGGGTCCATCCGTCAGTGGCGCAGGGAGAATTGCTCTATGGACCTAGGCTTGGTCTACGAGCTGTTAGGTGTGTGGTCTACGTGGGCCGGGCGCACCTAATGGGGCCAGTGGGTGGTGCGTGTGTGGCCCTGAGGTGGCGCTGATTGGGCGCTTGGGTGGCGGTGACGTGGCGCCTAAGTGGCAGCCACGTGTGCGCCACGTGGACAGCATGCTCCTCACAGAACAGAGGAGTGGGCGGCAGGCTGCCGGAGCGGCGGTGGCGGCGGCTGAGCGCAGGATTCCGCGACTGCTCATTGGGTTGGGAAGCCGGGAGTGCGCCTACTGGCGGGGGAAAGCTTTTAGAGAGTGCGGCCAGGACGGAGTGGCGTCAACGGCAGCCAGCGACGACCGTGGCAGCCGCGCACGGCGGTGCGCCGATGATCCGCCTGTGTGATCGGGTTTTCAGTGAACTAACGTGTCGGGGGTTTGTCCTAGGGTGCGTTGAGCGTTCTGGTGCCCTCAGCCTGGCCAAGGCGATGTCCACGGCGGTCGGCGAGTGGTGGCGTGCGGTATCGTCGCTCAAAGAATTAGCTCATTCGCTCATCATCTATATAGTTTTAATGCTCCTACACGCTATATGTAGCACGTGCTATGCAACAGACAGGGCCTAATGGGCTAATAGGGCCTCTAGGTTGTCAGCGGCAATGGCAGACAATGATGCGCGTCGGCGCGGCTAGGGTTGCTCACGGATAGCGAGCTGCGGTACTTTCTAATGCCACCCAGTGCATGTTCCAGCTATAATACTGTCTAAAGAAGCTACAAGCGAAAATAATTGAAGAATGGTTGCTCACCGGTGCGGGAACGGAGACGGCTGCCGGAATTGGGGAATAAAACAGGGGCCAATGATGTCTGTCCGAATTGGTGGCAAGGAAGCATCGTTGAAGGGTGTTCGACCGTCAGGTAGAAAGAGGGAGGTGTGTAGAAGGTTTATCGCGCGAGAGTGAAGGGGAGGGGGCCATTTTATGGGCGCAAGAGGCGGTTCCCGTGGCGGTTCACGAGGGTAGCTGGCAGGGCAATGGCTCTGTGGCGCACGCGCCACGCTTGCTAGCTGGCAACGTGATGCGACAAAAGCGAAGGCGACGACGCGACAGTGTATGGGCACAAGCAACGGATGTGACAGTGACCGACGGTTTCCTAGAGGGTGTGGGCAGATATAGTGCGCAGGTGGGCTCGCGGTCGTCGTGGCAATCATGCCGTGGAGGAGAAGGCGGTGCGGCAGGGGAAAATTGCGGTCGTCGGATCCATGGTGGCGAGGCGGCGAGGTGACCCGTGCTGGCGCGGCGCAGGGCAGAGCGACGGGCGGTGTCCCATCGCGGGTTTCCCGGTACCCGGTCGGGCTCGAGAGGGAATGGGAGGAAGAAGACGATGGGGTGCCCGCTAGGCCAAGTCGGGCCGGGGGGAGAAAAGAGGAGGTTGGGCCGCGCACCAGGGAAAAAAAAGGAGGGGGTGGGAGTGGGTTGCGGTAAGGGAAAGATGGGCCGCTGCTGAGAGAAAAGGGGGAGAGAGGAGACGGGCCGCATGAGGAGAAATGGGCTCCTTGTCCTTTTCTATTTTTATCTGTTTTCCACTCTTTTCCAAATTTAATTTCTGTTTTGATTTTGAATTTGAATCCAGTTTAGGTAATTTAAATTCCGGTTCTTGTTGGATGTATTCTAATATGATTTGTTAATTAAAATATTCAATTGGCGCACATATATATATATATACACACGTATATACTTATATGTATTATTTAATTATTGCCTCTCATTTTAAAATATATCATAGTTAGGTTTGCGCTCAACCGGACCTTTTTATTTGAATTTGGTTTAACTCAACCTATCTCCTCATCTTGTGAGTTAGGGTTTTCTAGCTCCAGTTATTCGTTCAGTTTTATTTTAATACCTATACCTTAAGCTTGTAATTTGGGTTGATTTCATATTTTATTGGCTTTCATTTTAGATTTTGGGTTACTGTAAAACTCTATGATACTTTTTCAATAGGTTGTTCCTCTTTACCGGTCTGGTTGGATTTAGTGGTTAGCTCACCTTTCCATGTATATGTGTTCGTATTTGTACACTCATATCTCCTGAGTTTCCACTACAGGAAAAGCGATCATTTGCGACGGCCGATTTTATTTGCGACGGTCAGCCGTCGCAAATAGCTTTAATTGCGACGGCCCGCCTCTGGCCGTCGCAAATAAGGTAGCCGTCGCGAATAAGAGCTTATTTGCGACGGCCTTCGGACCGGCCGTCGCAAATAAGCTTTTATTTGCGACGGCAAACCCTAGGCCGTCGCAAATAACAGAGCCGTCGCAAATAAACCCTTAATTGCGACGGCCGTAAGTCTAGGCCGTCGCAATTAACAAAGCCGTCGCAAATTAAGGCTTATATCGGGAAGCTCCACCCCGACCCTTCATTTTCCTCAACACGCCGCCGCCGCGCCCCCGCCACCGCCGCCGCGCCCCCGCCGCCGCGCCGCGCTCCCGCCGCCGCGCCCCCGGCCCGCCGCCGACCCCGCTGCGCCCCTGTTGCGCCAGCCGTCGCCCCGCCCCCGGCCCGCCGCCGACCCCGCTGCGCCCCTATTGCGCCAGCCGTCGCCCCGCCCCCGCCGTGCCTGCCGACGCTGCCGGCCGCCCCGGACGCGCCGTCCGACGTCGCCTGGCTCCTCCGGTGCTGCCAGCCTCCTCCGACAACACCTTCAGCTACCTCCCTCTTCAAGGTAGATGCATCTACTAACTACAAATTCATTCTCTGGGTTAACACTTATATCAGGCTATACATGCATAATTACCTCAGTGAAATTAACGAATTCAGGATATTCATTTCAACCTTGCTTGCAGTATCTGCACTTTCTTGTATTGTCATGTTGTATCTAATTTAAATAATTGACTAGCTGGACACAATGAATCAGGATACATGATTTTAGATAATGGGTAATCAGGATGAATGTTACGATTCCTTCTGCATGGGTCGTCCCTGCGCCCCCGGCCCGCCGGCCCCGCCGCTAGCCGCTAGCCGCCCCTGCGCCCCCGGCCCGCCGGCCCCGCCGCTAGCCGCTAGCCGCGCCCCCGAGCCGTCGTAATTTAACTGGCCGTCGCAAATAATTGCCTTCATATGGATTGTTCAATCTTCGAATGAGTAGAAATTGTTGCTCGATCTTGATGTTAATTATGCTTAGTTGTTAATGATGTTGGTTATGCAAATTTGTTGACAATGTTATTGATTATGTAGATGTTAAGCATGCTTATGTTTTGCTTTAGTATTCTTAATGTTTATGTTCATTGCTGCTTATCGTTATTGAATTAAGTTATTAAATGTTCAAATTTTGATTAATTGTTATGTTTCTTTTAGCATGTTCAATATTCTTTATATATATAAATATATAAATATAAATATAAATATATATATATATATATATATATATAAGCGGGTTAAAACGATAATGTATCAGAAGAAATATCAAAAGAGAGAGGAGATATTCTACGCCATATCGCCTGCGGCGAGCATGACAGCGGAGGAGAGGCCGGCAGCGGAGGACGGCCTGACTATGAAACTTTCAACTCTGACCCACTTTTCTCCTCACTCTCGTTCTCTTTCCTCATTCGTAAATGATTTATAAATGAACATGAGCAACGTAACCTATAGCAATTGATTACCCGTTTCGGATCGGCACGTCTCACATGCCATTGGCATGTGAGACGTGCAGGTTCGGAATTGTCCCTTTTTGGACAGCCTCGGAGTGACCGAGGGGGCGTGGCTTGTGACGAGACGTGGGTCCGGATTTGGACGAGATTTCGGTGGCGTAACCCTGTTGTTCTCTGCTGCACCATTTTTGGGCGTGCAGTGGAGAACAGCGGGGTTATGCTGCCGAAATTTCGTTCGAATCCGGATCACGCATCTCGTCATGAGCACGCTCCGCTCGGTCACTCTTGGGTGGGTTTAGGATCTATCTGCCTAGGTTGTAGGGCCGTGACATAACACAACAATACATTAACGACAATTTCTTTTGCATTAAACTGCAGAGTCAAACATGGGTGAAGACCGCAGTTGGATGTATACTGGCTGGAAGAGCGGAAATGGTGGTCACTCCGATGAGTGGTTTATCAAGTTAGATCAATTTTTGGATCGAGCATTTTCGTTGTCAACGGAAGATATGGTGCGGTGCCCATGTACAAAATGCTGAAACACTAAGTTTTTGAGAAGATTGGAGCTTTCGTTTCACTTATGTCGAAACGGTTTCACTCCACAATATGAAGTGTGGACCTTCCACGGCGAGACTAATTCTCGAGTCATAGCCGAAGTGGATGAGGATGATGATATAACAGAGGTTGATAGGATGGATGAGATGTTAGAAGCTCTTGAAGTGGAGGATCCTCTTACAAATGAGGCAGAGAAGTTCTTCGAGGAGCTGAAGAAATCACAAGAGCCGTTGCATGAACACACGGCTGTGACCGTACTTGCTTTCTTGACCAGATTTATGGCAATTAAGTCCAAGTACTTTTTTTCTATCAACTGCTACAATGATCTCATGAAATTGATCTGCGATATCCTTCCACAACCTCACAAAGCGCCACCAGATATGTATCAGTCAAAGATCAAGATATCTGGTCTCGGTATGAAGTATGAGAAAATTGATGTGTGCCCAGACAACTGCATGCTATTCTGGAAAGAGCACGCCAATGAGAAGATGTGCTTGAAATGTGGTAAATCGAGGTATGTCGAAGTTGTTAATAACGATGGCGATAATGTGATGACAGATGTCGCACATAAGCAGCTTCGTTACTTGCCTGTGACACCTCGGTTGAAGCGGATGTTTCTTTCAAAAAGAACCGCAAGACACATGAGATGGCACAAAGAAGGTAAACGTGAGAACAAAGAATTCTTGACGCATCCGTCCGACGGTGATGCATGGAAGGCGCTAGACCGTTTCGATCCAGACTTTTCTCGTGATGCGAGGAATGTTCGCATCGGATTAGCGACAGACGGATTCTCACCGTTCAGTACGAATGCCGCGCCATACTCATGTTGGCCTGTCTTTGTCATTCCGTACAACCTGCCACCTGCTTTTTGTACGAGGAACGAGTTCATGTTTCTCAGCCTCATTGTACCTGGACCTGATCATCCCGGGTCACGTCTCAACGTGATGTTAAAACCGCTGATCGAAGAATTGAAAGTCTTGTGGACAGGAGTCGAAGCGTACGACAGTTACAAGAAGCAGAAATTCAACCTTCGAGCTTCTTATTTGTGGTCCGTCCATGATTTGCCGGCATACGACATGTTTTCCGGATGGAGCACTCACGGTCGTCTGACGTGTCCGATATGTGCTTCAGACACGGATTGCTTTCGACTAACTCATGGAGGCAAAATATCTTATTTCGATTGTCACAGACGTTGGCTGCCCTCGAATCATATATTTAGGCAGCAGAGGCATGTCTTTCGAAAGAACACTGTTGTCACTAAAGGACCACCGAAGCGTCTCAACGGGTCAGAAATTTCTGATATGTTGGACAAACTGGTGCCTGATGAAGGTCGTCCTGGATATTTCGTAGGTTATGGAGAGGAACACAATTGGACTCACATATGTGGACTTTGGGAGCTACCATATGTGAAGTCGTAGATTCTAATGCACAACATTGATGTCATGCATCAGGAGCGTAATATGAGCGAAAGTATCATAAGCACTTGCATGGATATGCTTGGCAAAACGAAAGACAATTATAAAGCTAGACTAGATTTGGCAGACATTTGTCACCGTCCAACTCTTGAAATCTCTGAAAGTGGTGGAAAGCCACGTGCTTCTTTCTGTCTTCGATCGAAAGAAAAGAAAGAAGTTATGAAATGGATGAAAACTTTGAAATTCCCAGATGGTTACGCAGCTAGCCTGAAACGAGCCGTAAATGTTAACACAGGAAACCTCACTGGGTTGAAGAGTCATGATTATCACATTATAATGGAAAGACTCCTACCTGTTATGTTCCGAGGCTATCTAGATGATGCGGTGTGGAAGGTTTTAGCCGAGCTCAGCTATTTCTATAGACAGCTTTGTGCTAAAGAAATCAAGATCGGGATGATGGATAAGTTAGAGAAGGAGATACCCATACTTTTATGTAAGATGGAAAAAAATTTTCCACCGGGTTTCTTCAATCCAATGCAACATCTGCTTATCCATCTTCCATTCGAAGCTAAAGTTGGCGGTCCTGTGCAATATAGGTGGATGTATCACATTGAAAGAGCGCTACGATATCTGAAACCAATGGTTGGCAACAGGGCAAGGGTGGAAGGGTGCATCGCTGAAGCATATGCTCTTAAAGAAGTTGGATACTTTTCAAGTGTCTACTTTGCGGAAGAAAACAATATCAATACTTCGGCTATGCGGTACAATGTGGACGAAACACCCCCTCTAAGCGACCTTTCCATTTTTCAAACGAGAGGCACCACCGTTGGTAGCTACACGACCTACGTGCTATCCGAACAGGAAAGGACTGTTGCTTTACTCTACATGTACACAAATATAGAAGGCATGCAGGAATACTTCGAGTAAGTGTTTCTCCTATGTTTATGCTAATCTACATATTTTGCTACACATGTACTCTAAAAGATGTTTTTTCATGTTCAGCGAGTTCCACAGACAATATTGGCCACATAGGCATCAACCTACGGCCAAACAAGTAGAAGCGATGCGAAAGGAAGGAATAAATGGGGGACAGAGTTTTCTATCTTGGTTTCGAGAATATGTAATATTCTCTCGTCTTCTTTGTATTATAAATTACTATTATTAAAGAAGTATTATATAATATTCTCTCGTCTTTTATAACAGTGTCGGACTCACAGTGTCCATGAAGATTTGCGGCAGCTATCTTATGGATTGGTGAATGTTAGAAGCTATGGTCGATATGACGTAAATGGCTTCCGATTCCGTACAACTCATTTTGAAGCTCATCGTCCTCTTGCGGCAACATCAAATTCCGGTGTTGTGACGAGAGCAATGGACACTCAAGGGAATTTAACCGATTATTATGGTATCATTAATAAAATCCTTGAATTTACTTTTACCGGAAATAAGACCCTTCGAGTTGTCTTCTTTGACTGTGACTGGTTTGATCGTACTCATGGAACTCGAGAAAACCAATTTGGAATGGTGGAAGTGAAACATAAGGACCGACTACGGGGTTACGATACATTTGTTCTTGCGCATCAAGTTGAACAAGTGTATTATCTACCTTATCCATGCACGAAGCTCAGTGCTTGGTGGGTGGTATATAAGGTGAATCCTCGTGAGCGGCTATATACTCCTGGGGATGATGGTTACCATGATAGCGAAGACGTTGAAGAAGTGTACCAAGAAGAAGAGTTGCCAGACACTTTTATCGTCGAGCTTGGTGCAGGACTCGATCAATTAGTTGGAGATGTTGAAGACGTTGAAGATGTAGAGGCAGATGATACGCGAAAACGAAAATTAGAACAGGCCACGATGGAAGATCGTTGGGCTGGTTTAAGGAGTAGGGCACAGACACATGACAATGATGTTGATGAATTTTGAAAGTGACTACAAGTAATGTTTTCTTGAAGATAGTAACATGAATTTTATATATTTTATTTGCATATTTACTAATTATCTAATTACAATAGGATGGCGTCAAAGAAGGGTAAGAAGGTGCCGCCGACGAGGGGGTTCTACCCCTCTAGACCTGAGGACGCTTTCGTTGGTGTCTCGTCGACTGGCAGCAGACGCTCTCAGCTGCTGGGGCACGTTCAGACCAGCTCTAGAGCTTCGTCACAGGTAAATGTCACTCGTTTTTGACAAATTCTTTAAATTCAAATTCACATTAAACTTACTTATGAATCATTTGAATGTTGTAGTCCTCACCGGCTGACTCAGAGGCTGCGGCGCCTTCGGTGAGCCAGCCTTCGGCGAGGCAGCCCTCGGCCAGCCAGCACTCGGCGAGGCAGCCCTCGGCGAGTCAGCCCTCGGCCAGCCAGCTCCCGGCTGGCGATGACTTTGTTCCTGAGGCCTTTGACTCGGCTGGTGAGGAGCCGTCTGGGTCACCTGACGTGGCGCCCCAGCAGACGCGGAGGACGAGGAGGACTCACTTTGTTAGTCCTCCCGCGGTTCCTTCACAGAGGATCGTGATTCGTCCAGTCGGAGACAGGTAATAAAAATTATAGTTTTCAATTTTAGTTTCTTTTGATTACTTAAGTAATGAATGAATAAATAAATATCTTACAGGAGTTGGGACGACTTGTCTTTCACCGGTGAGAAACACCAGAGACTGGTGAACGGTGTCCTCGGGTCCATAGTGCGTTTGCACTATCCCGGGGTCATCGACGGAGTGCCTGCTCTTTCGTGGGAGGACTACGCACGTGTCCATCACCAGGAGCATGGCAACCTTCAGGAGGCCGTATGGGCCGATTTTATGGTAAGTATGTAAAAAAGTTTCTAAGTTACAACTATTAAACTCTTTTAGTGCACATCTCTTCAATATATTCTTTATCGCAGGCAAGATGTACTTTAGAGGACCCGGACGACCATTGCATGTTTCAGGATGCGAGGCGAGTGTTTCACTTCAACGCTGCCAAGGCGCTTCGACAAGCTTTGTCGAACGCCCGTGTTCAAATTATTAATGAGCACTTGAAGGCGAACCAGCAGCACGTGTTACACTTCCGGCAAGAGAGCGAGAGGCACCTGACGGAGGAGGAGTACGCGCAGGTACGTGGAGTGTAGTAAGTATTTTTTTCTGATAATGTCCTCGATGGTACTTTTAACGACTTTCAACTATGTGCAGAGCCACGTGAGCTGGTTGCAGGGTCGGAACGATGCATTTCGGGCCCTTTGTCGCTACTGGGCTAGCGACGAGTTTAAAGCTAAGTCCGGGAAGGCTCGTGACTGCAGAGGGGTGGAGGGAAAGAGCAGACACGGGCAAGATAACCACTTGTGTTTAGCTAAACGCATGGTAAGTGTGTGTAACTTATGTTTATATATTAATAATATATTGTTCGTACTAACATGTATTGACAGGAGCGCGAGACGGGGGTGCCGCCCACCCCTGCTGAGGTTTGGAAGAGAGGTCACAGGGACCCTTCTCAGCCGACGGGGTGCAGTCAGGCTGCAGCCGAGCGGTTGGTAAGTTTAGAAACCATTCATATTACATATAACTATATAGATTGTTGAACTTACACGATTTTATTGTTTTGCAGGCTAAGTACGGGGAGGAGGCTAGGAAGATACACGGCCAGGATTTCGATTGGGAACGTCAACCGATCGATCCTCAAGCCGCGTATGCAACCGGTGGTGGAAAAGCACACGGAAGGTGAGTTTGCAAGTCATTTTATCGTTTTCAATTCAAAGTATTCAAGATATTTTAATTTCATATTACTGACTCTCTTTTTTATAGGCTCGCCATATTCGACGGAGTTGTCGACTCGAGGGCGGGTAGACCTGCGAGAGGCAGCTCCACGCAGGCTTCGGGTACGGGAGGTCGCCGCTCGCAGAGGGACATTGAGATGCAGTCCCTCCGAGAAACTGTAGAAGAAAATGAAAGGCGACATGAGGAGGAAAGGAGGGCGATGGAGGCCACGATCCAAACCCAGGCAGCAGCGTTGGCGCAGATGCGGGAAGCAATGGAGGTAACAATCTAAAAATTAAAATTCTCATTAATTCAGCTTAAATGACTTACTAATAGGTAGCATTTAATGTTTGCAATGACAGGCCATCGCTCGGGCGCAGGGTCTGGGAATCCAGCTATCGGTACTACCACCGGTCCTCCCAGGCGATCCTTCTTCAGCGGGTCAGGTAAGTCTCTATGTAATCCTTCTTCTCCAGCGTAATAAGATTGAGATAGATGAAAGAGAGAGATAGTTAGATAGAAGAAAATGATTGAGATAGAAGAAAGAAAGAGATAGAAGAAAGGGAGACAGAAGAAAGAGTGAAAGATAGATAGAGTAGGATGGGAATGAAGAGAGAGTAAGATGTAGATGGAGATAGAGAGAGGGGAAGATAGAGGGAGGGAGATGTAGATGGAGATAGAGGGAGGAAGATAGAGGGAAAAGGATAGCAATAGAGAGATAGAGTGAGCAAGAAAGATAGAGTGAGAGACAAATAGAGAAATGAAAAGAGAGAGGAAGAGAGGGTGATCTAGATGAAGATAGAGGGAGAGGGAGGGAGAGAGATGTTGATGCATATATTCTAACTCTAAGTTTTATTAATTGCAGGGATCCGCGACGGCTGCACAAACGTCGTCGCCTTCGCTACCGCCGCCTGGATTGAGGCGCGACGACGACGACTTCGACTTCGGAGGTGGCTTCGGAGGTTAGATGGGCGAGTGAGCCCTTTTATTTACTTTGTTGATGACGATGTGAGATGTATCGGAATTTGAGTTTGTGATTGTGATGATCTTTGTGTATATATTGTGTATGCTGTGTATATATTGTGTATGCTGTGTATATTGTGTTGTGAATCTGGCCATCGAGCCGGTTAGAGTTTTCTGTTTTTAAAAAAAAAATAAAAAACCTTATTTGCGACGGCTTTTTATACAGTACCGTCGCAAATAAGGTACCAAGCCGTCGCAATTAAGCCACTGCTATTTGCGACGGCCCAGCCGTCGCAAGTAAGCTTTAATTGCGACGGCCAGGCCGTCGCAAATAGAGTCGTGGGTCCCGGAAGAGGACACGTGGGCCCTGCCCTCTAAACTTATTTGCGACGGCCCGGCCGTCGCAAATAGCAGAACTTAATTGCGACGGCCAGGCTGTCGCAAATAAGCTTTAATTGCGACGGCACGGCCGTCGCAAATAAGGCCGCGGGGCCCACCAGCCCGCAGCAACAACTTGCGACGGCCTCCCCTAGCCGTCGCAAATAAGTTTATTTGCGACGGTGGCCGTCGCAAATAAGCTTATTTGCGACGACATATTTGCGACGGCCGGAGGCCGTCGCAAATAAAGAAAGCCGTCGCAAATAGCTTATTTGCGACGACATCTGGCTTATTTGCGACGGCTTCGGCCGTCGCAAATCGTCGGGATTCCTGTAGTGTTCTATTGGCAATTAACGTTTGTTCGAGATTTGTTTAAAATTTTTAATTCAGAGTGGTTTGTAACTGGTTTGAAATTTCGGGCTGTGACAATAAGGAAGCTTCACTTATTGATAAATCTATGCTTGAAAGATTAAGGTTAAATTCCTATGAAAGTGTAAAAACAAGTTTTGTGATTGAAGTTGTTCGCTTCCTCGCTTGTGTGAAGCACTAAGAGAGTAGGTACTGATTTTTAGTCAATATATTTAGGCATTAAAACTGAGAAAAGAGCATCTTCCTAAGTTTTCAAATGGACAAGAGAGAAAGAAATCTTTCAAATGGATGGGAAAATCCTTCCAAGGATCGCCAGGCTTCAATTGATGCTTTCAACAATCTAAATGATGAGCAACGGGTGTTACTTGCATCTACAAGAGCTTGTTGTGCAGGGATTAGCGTGACAGGAGCTTATCAGCATCACATGCGGTTCTTAATTAACAAGCAGCCTGTAAAAACAATAACTTTTCCCAGGCGGTTCTTCAATAAAAACCATTTGTGATGATTGAACCAGTACATACGATTCTTAAACAATGATCGCCTGTGAAATCATGTATTTACCCAGGTGTTGGTTAATTAAGAACCGTCTGTGAAGTTTGTTACATCACATGCAGTTTTTAATTTATAACCATATGAGAAAATCATGTATTTACCCAGGCGGTTGTTTTTTAAAATCCGTCTGTGATGTTCTGTCATCGCAGGCGGTTATTGTATCATTCATCATCACAGTCGCATTTTTTTACGAACCGTCTGTGTTTGAAAAATTGAGGTGCCTATAAAAATGTTTTTTGTAGTAGTGAAATGAACCACAAAGTGATAAATTTTTTAAAGCTAAGGTAGTACTAACTCTGAGAGGTGGGACGAGCTAGAGCAAAATTACTATTGTATGATCAGTATTGCGGATGAGCAAAGTTACTACTGTTTAACTATAAACCAAGGTGGCATATGTGTTGGCTTTATTTAGCTGCATTCAATGTCTGGAAAGTTAAATTTATTTTGCTAAGACTGTCTGCAATGGTACGCTGTTACGCTTATTGAAAAGGTTAATAAAAAATTTAGATTAGATATAAATAGTGTATATAGAGAAAGTTATAGAGCATATAAAATACGATTAGGCTTTAGAGTAAGTTATAGAGTAGACGAGTGCAGATAGCCGGATAGCCTAAGATGCATGACTTGGTTGCCTGCAAGGTCCAAACTGATGTGATGGACCAAATCCGATGCTTTGGACCTAAATGGTCTAAGACTAACTAGAAAATATCATGGAACGGTGAGTCTTTGAGATTTATTAGAAATTTTACTTCATACATCTAAATAGTACATATGGACAAGTTCATAAACCCAGGTAATACAACTGAATAAGTTCATAAATGTAGGGGTGGGCGTTCGGTCTACCAGGTATTTTGGTTCGGTTATTTTGGTCTTTTTCAAAATTCGGTTTCTTGAAATCACTATTCGAATTGTTGTAACAATATTAGGTACCCGAAAATTTTAGGTACCAAAATTTCGGTTCGGTCTTCGGTCCTACCCGATATATCCGAATTATACATTATATCCATGTCATGTTTGCACAAATTTAATATGATTCATGAATTTAATCCCATGAGGTAATTAATTATAAATTGACAGATGACAAATCATAAATAAACGTTTAAATCCAACAACTTCGCACATCACAACTTGAAAGTAAAATATCAAAAAATGAATTGTTTATAGTTTACCAAGCATAATCTAATTTATTATTTGATAGATCGACTATTCGTTTATTTCGGTTACCCGAGGGTGTTACCCGAACCTGAAATTTATTTTTCGGTTATTTATATTTACTACCCGAAAATTACCCGATACCCGGTATTTCGGTCTTTTCGATTCCGATCTCGATTTTTTCGGTTTCGATTTTTCGGTCCCGTTTTTTTTGCCCACCCCTACATAAATGTATGATGCATCTTACTCCACTAATAAATATGCTTCAAGCAATGTCACTAGATAGTCCTTCCAGTTCCAGAGCCTTATCGTGTGTCACAATCATTATTGCTGGCTCATGCCTCTCAAACATCTCAATATATCACGCTTAAGGATGACAATTGTATCCGCAAGTTTGAGTACTCGACGGGTATTGCATCCGATAGGTATGGATAGAAATTTTTACCTGTAGATACAACCCGTACCCGATTTGATATTTTAGGGTACGGATGTAGATTTTGTTTCCCACCCGCAGTATCCGGTGGATTACCTATAATTTTAAATTCAGCCTATAATCTTGCTATTTTTCTCAACCCAACCCATAATATATAAGAGCGATTTGTATAGGGGAGCATGCCTTCGTCCCAACTCTCGCGAGCGGCGCAGGCCAACCCTGACTATGTAGCCGCTTCCTGTCCCTAGCGCTGCAATCCCCGACTCCCAGATCGCTTCCTACCCCTAGTCCCCTAGTACCGCAATCACCCTTCACCTTCGAGCACAGTAAGGGTGTGTTTGGTTTGACATCAAAATTGGATTGGATAGGATCATTCATATTTTCTGTATTGGATCATCCGGTCTGATGTTTGGTTGAATGGATTGGATGATCCAATTTTTTGTTTGATAGGTTGGATGAAAGACGGATTGAATGATCCAAGTCCATGTTTGTTTTTATAGATATAAATTGTAAAGTTGAATATAGTGACCTTCTTTTTAAAAGTGGTGACCTTACCACCTGTTAACTTTGTATGTACGAGCCCTACGAAAGTTTTTGTTATCACCGCCAGCGGCGAAGAGTTTGTATGCTAGTTTATTTCATGTAATGACCCTGTTAACAACAACATGCAAATGCAAAGCGACCACACTTTTGAACATCAAAATTTGCAACAACCATAATATTGCCAGTCAAAGTCGCTTCCTGATAGCCAGTCAAGTCATAACATTACTAACCAGAACATTACTGTTAGCATACTATATAAGCAACAGCCATATTGTTTGCTGACCAACTAAGCATGGATTAGCCATTATATAATCAGGGAGCATGTGACAAAACTTCGCAAGGCAAACTGGAACAGAAAAGGAACAGGGGAGGCAGCGACTCAGGTTCAGGCCAAGGAATCCTACCCCATGCCAGGAGCTGGCGACGCTTGTCTTGGGGGGCGACGGAAGAAGGCTCGGGAGGAGCTCGCCAGCTCGGGCTCGAGCTGCGCCTCCTCTGCGGGGACGACGGTGGAGGGAGGAGGCGTGGATATAGTGAGATTGGAGGGAAGCTACGCCCGCAGGGACGGCGAGGGAGGCGATGCGGCGGCGCCGAATCGGGCTGGATGTGCGGCAAGGTAATCCTCGCCGTGCGGCGAGCATGGCCCGTGCAGCCTGTGTCTCTGCTCCAACACTGGAATCGGGACGAATCATACTTGCTCGAAGGACGAAGTCTCCGTCGCCGACGTCTCTCCCCTGCCTTCATCGGCTCCAACGAAGCGGCGTGGTGCTTCTTGAATGAACAAAGAACGGAGTATAGCGCAAGGAGATAACCCTAGCGTGCGGGGCGTATTCACGGGCAGGAGCGGAGAGCGCTGTTCGGCCAAATCGTTCGGACGGCCTCATCCAGTATATTGAACCAATATTCCTTAGAAAGGATGACCCTATCCAAGCTGACTTTGAATCAAACACTGAAGTGTACAAATCTATCCAACTCAATTCAACTCAATCCAGGCAATCAAACACACTGTAAGGTTATCGTAGCCGACGAGGCCATCAAGCCCTTCGTCGTTTTGGAGGCCCTCGGCAGCTGCTAGCAGCTCTAACTTTAGTGTAAAAAAGAGTATTGTTGAAATATGATACTCCCTCTGTTCTTTTATATTTTTCGTTTCAGACAAAGAAAGCAAACTAAAAATGAACTGGTTTTAGATGTCAGAACGACAACTATTACGTACTGGAGGGAGTATGTTATAGATTTTTTTTCTTATTTTTTTTTCATACCCGATGAGCACCTGAAATCCGTCAGATATGGATTCAGATATTATTTTTACTCGCAGGTTCGGATTCGGTTACGAAAACTTACCCACATGCTTTTCATGGCGAAATTTTAGTGTACAAAAATTAAAATACTGTTGAAATATGATATTTTATAGATTTTTTCTTATTTTTTCATACCTGACGAGCACCCGAAATCCGTCGGGTATGGATTCGGATATCATTTTTACTCGCGGGTTCGGATTTGAGTACGAAAACTTACCCACACTCTTTTCATGGCGAAATTTTAGTGTAAAAAATTTAAATATTGTTGAAATATGATATGTCATAGATTTTTTATTGTTTTTTTATACCCGACGAGCACCCGATATCCGTCGGGTGTGGATTTGGATATCATTTTTTACTCGCTGGTTCAGATTTGGATACAAAAACTTACTCACGCGTTTTTCATGGCGGGTCGGCTTTTCTCACTATCCAACCCGTTGCTATCCCTAATCACACTGCTATCACCCCTTAACTCCTCCAAGTATATATGAAGCTGTTAGTGGTAGTGCTTGTGTGAAGTTGCCTAGAGAATGGTGAATAGTTTAATAACACTCGCAAGCACTTAATTAAAGGAGATTAAACTCTACAAGCCGGCAGGACGAATTAGAACGATTACTACGCAGGATTGAGACAAAGGTTGGATTTATGAGCTCTTTTTTCGATTTTGCTTCAGCGGCGGTTATATGAATGATCTAGCAATCTAACCAAGTAAGTAGGAACATCACTACTACCTTAGATCGCGAGATTAACAAGATTAAAGCAATGAACAACAATAAGCCCTAATATGCAATTCCAGTGATGAACAAAAAGGTAAAGGAACATGAGACACGATTTATCCCGAGATTCGATTCTACATAGGAATCTACATCCCAGTTGAGGTGTCTATGAAGGACCGAGTCACCTTCAACCCTAACCCTCTTCAAGTTGCCACGAAGGCTAACCTATTCTCCGCTAAAATCACAAAGATAAATATAAGATCCTTGATGCGTCTCACGAGTTGAGAGTTCTCACAAAAACCTAACAGTTTCTAGGAATCAAAATGCAATAGACACAAACACGAATAAACAACCAAAATGTGATAGGATCAAACCGAGAGCTCAAAACCGGTGAACCACCCTTCTCTCTTCTCACAAATCTTTAAAACCCTCAATAATCACTCTTAAGGGTCAAGAGAGTAAGAAGAGAGGCTTAGAACAGCTCTATGTTTGCTATGGCAGTGCAAGGGTGCAGAAGGGGTCGAAAAGAAGTCGGAGATCCAGTATGGTCATGACCCCAAACTAGTCCGTTCTTGGAGGACCATCTACATCACAAAGTTAAAGTCACCGCCACCTTTTTGAATTCACATGGTCACCTAACCTGAAATAGTCCGTCCAACAACGGACTAATCCGATCTCAGGTAGAACCTCTTGATCCGTCTAACAATAGACAAGTACAGTTAAGATGGACTAGTCCGGCCATCAGAGCAGGCTAAATCCAACGTAGCAAGACTTACTCTCAGCAGCTCACTTTTCTCATAAATATATTAGTCTGGCTCACTCCGGAATAGTCCGAACTCATATAGAGATTCTTGATCCCATTTGAAAACAGACTACTTTGACAAGGCGTACTAGTCCGTCCTTCAAGATTTCCAGAGTGACACTCAAACTCACATAATGGACTAGTCTGTCCAAAACGGACAAGTTCTACCATAGCAGGGGGGGGGGGGGGGTGGAATTCACAGCGAGAGGCGTGTACCGGCCGTGATGCAACATCGGCGGCCATCCCAAAGAGCTAGCGGTCACCAACAAAAACTAGGCTAGTTTTGTGCATGATCTCGCCTGACCACTATAGTTTGTTCCCTCATCGACCATAGCCCAACATAATCGTAAGATTTATTGTCATCTCTCATTCCGCTCCTCCATTGCTATCGTGCGCGTCGGTCACTAGCGCAAAGCAGAAAGTAGGACACAGACCCAGCCTAGCCACCGCCGCTGTAGCCAGATATCTCCTCCGATCCAGCGCTCCTTCCTCCATCCGCACCGTGGCGGCCAAAGCTGCATCCTGTGTCGGGGTATAGCTCCGTTGTCGAGTGGTGGTGTCAGACGTTCGGGCCGGCCCGTTTGGCACTTAGGTAACCTTAGCTTTCGAGTTCCTGGACCATATCGAATAAAGTGAGGTCCGAACAATAAATTGGGTCATAAATATATTTAAATATTACTTGGATCATAATATGATATATCTGACTAAATATGGTTATCCGAATTTTCGGATGAATTTTGTCTCAGATAGTTCGGATCCGATATCCGAAAATTAATATTTGATATCCAGTTCATATCCGCATAAGAACCAATAAAAATGTATATAGATTCACTATTTTTAAAAATGATATCAAATGGACCGGAAAATATTCAATGGGTTTCGACGCTATCGGCACTGAGCTAATCTCTCGTGTAGCTTCATTGGTGTCAGGCCAATATCAGCATATATAGAAAACTCTTAAACACAGCATCTCCTTCCGATCTATCCACATCCACACACAGTGAGTTCTTATGGATTGCAGTCTATGGACGTGTGCGATGATTTTTCAAACTGGTCGAAGCCTGACCTACGACTCGCCGAAGAGGTCGCGATAGAGTGGTGGCCGTTGTTGAATGGGGGCAGTACGTGGTGACGCACCTGCTGCACCTGGCCTACGAATCGCCGAAGAGGAGGTCGCGATGGAGTGGCGGCCGTCGTTAATACGACGGCGGGCGGCAGTACCTGGTGGCACACCTGCTGCAACCCGGCAATCCGTCAGACCATCTACCGCTGCATGGAGAGCGTGGTTCTAATTTGATTGGATGTGTCTCCACAGACCTGCGCATGGAGAGTGTGGTGCGGCTGTGCCATCGTTTGGCCTGCTCACGGAGGGTCTGTTTGTTCAGCTTTACACAACAAATTCACAGTTAAAAATATGAAATCTCAGCTAAAGTAATTTTTCTACGAAACATGCCCTTGGTATGTAGATTTTTTGGGTACAAATTGAAATCTTCTTCAATTTTAGATTTCTCATATTCTCATCTAACTATTAAAAAAAAATACTCACATACCATTGGTTACATACACAAATCGTTTTTTCTTTCTCCTAACTTATACTCAGATACCATTAGTTACATACACAAATCGTTTTTTCTTTCTCCTAGCTTGTGTACAACAGTTTTTTCACATCTCACAATCACAGCTAAAATAAAATTTTAGAAATACATAGCTGAATCAAACACACGAACAAGTCCAATACGAAGCTGGCCTCATGTAGTTGCAGCACCGACTCTTATCGCTAACACACATGTAAGATTGATTAATCCGGCACAAACTTTAGAGCTAAAAAGTAGTAATAATAAATGAAAAGATTATCTTTGGCACGACCATTCTCTTCTATATAAAAAATGTTGTCAAGATGTTATTTTAATTTGAACATTTGAACGATGAACAATTCAAATATCTCTTTGACATTGTCGTGCAAAGGTTTTCCTAATGCACACGAGCACCCTACAATCATCATATTTTTCTCACTTAAGTCTTTCTACCTGACAACATATAAATCGAAGAAAAAAATCTAAAATGTGAACATTATTACTCGGTGATGAAATTATGTAATCTTTTTTATTCCGTCGAAATTGATTTTACGAATAAAATAAACGTTATGAATATCATATAGTTTAATTTTTTATATGATTATATAAAAAACTGTTTGCATTATAGTCATCATTAATACGCACGCAAATTAGCGATCAATGTTAAGCAACCGCTGATCGGTCGTCACACGGCGATTCGAGAACCGCCGATGTGGGCCCGCAGCCAAGTGGATATGCCCGTCTCTTCCAGATTCTACCCTCCGCCACGTCCTCCCTTCCCCTTCCCCTTTCCCACCCCCACCTTGCCGCCACCGCGTCGCCTCGCTCATGGGCCAGTCGCAGAGCGCCCCGCGTAACCGTAGTCGAAGTAGCTCGCGGTGGCCGCATCCTGGGCTGGGGCTCGACCTAGGGTTCCTGCTCGGGCGGAGGCCCAGACATGGGGGCGAGAAGCTGAACCCCACGGACTGGTTGCAGTGTGTCCTCTCACCGCCTCTACCGCCTCCGACCGCGGACGCGGAATCAGAGGCGAAATTCGAGGGGAAGGCCTCCGGTAGCCGCGAGGAAGAGGAGTTCGGCGGCGACGAGGCCGACCACCTCGTCGTTATGGTGAACGGGCTGTACGGGAGGTTTGTCTTCGATTGATTTGCTTGAGGAAGTGTACTTTTATACAATTTTTTAGCTTATTTTGGTGTTTCGATCAGTTCGGCGGATTGGAAGTTTGCGGCGGAGCAGTTCGTGAAGAGGCGGCCAGGGAAGGTTTTTGTCCATCGTGAGTTTATACTGTCTAACTAGTTGCCCCCTTCCACGTGGCTGCTGCGGATGAGTTTTTATGGGTGCATTGCATTTTTTTCCGGCGCACTTAGAGGACAGGTGCAATGCTCTATTGTATAATTGTTTAACCTGGTGAACAGTTAACTCAATATAATATAGAAATCTCCCAAAAAAATTGTGGTTGTTTTGGTCAGCTGATGAACTTTTTGACTTAACAAAATCTTGAATTCAAGAGAGGTATGGTTATAAAATTATTCAGATTCATTTTATTTCAATGTAATTTTAAATGTAACCCTGAAGGATGTTTTGCAACATTTAGCTAGGTTATGATAGCTGCTCGCAATCATTGTTTGAAATCGATGGAAGAAGCATACAAACATTTTGACGCAAATTGGAGGGATGTGTAATCTAGTTACAATCATGTCATTGCTATTTGTAGATTACTTTATGCCACTCAATTAATTGTGCCAGGTCGAGTATGTTCGACTATTAGTAGTTAAGCAACTATCTGACGGGTTAAACCTAAAGATTTACCAGTATGTTCTATATTCTATTGCCTGGGTACTTGCCTTGAGCTTACTTTCGATGCAGGTAGTCAGAGCAACCATTCAAAGTTAACGTATGATGGAGTTGACATAATGGGAGAAAGGCTAGCTGAGGAGGTACAACCTATTTTATTGTACCTGTTTCCTCTCATACTAAATTGATACTTTTTATTTATCGCCTATTCACAGGTCAGTATTGTGCTTTACTGCAGTACAGTTTACAGAGTCATAAAAATGATTGGAAGGGTACATGGTAATATAATATTTATCTTTCAGGTTCAACAAGTTGTTGAGAGGAGAACAAACTTGAGGAAGATATCTTTTGTTGCCCATTCACTTGGTGGTCTAATAACAAGATATGCAATCGGAAAACTTTATGAACCCTCCATGGGCGAGGTCTCTTCTCTTAATACTGATAAGCTCTGTGATAAACAAAAAACAGCTGATGTTGGGAAAATAGCTGGCCTAGAGCCAATTAATTTCATTACATCTGCTACACCACACTTGGGCTCAAGGTGGAATAAACAGGTTAGTTTCTCTGCTATTTACTTATACATAGTTGTACATGCCCATTATATTCTTCGTTCATCTAGTTATCAGCCATATTATCGTACCATTTATGCTGCAGATCTTCCAAACCATTTTGTAACCAAACCTGCTTTTGAAAAGGGCAGAATTCTCCAAAAGATGGAAACCCAACCATTTTCTGAGTCTCATTCTTAAGAATGCTCCAGTGATAATGTCTACTTCAGAAAACAAAAATAGTACCAGTAACTTAATACCTGATTCCCAGTTTACATTTGTGTTTTTCCCTCAGCTCCCCTTTCTTTTTGGCGTCCCAATTGTGGAGAGACTGGCTGCAGAATCTGCACATTTTGTAGTTGGGAAAACCGGTAAACATCTGTTCCTTACGGACAGGGATAATGGGAAGCCTCCACTTCTCTTACGAATGGTTGAAGATTGTGATGATGGGAAATTCATGTAATAATCTAGTATTGCACTAATTTATTGTGGTCTCTATAACTTTTATGCTTGAATGACACATTTTTTATTACACTGCTACCTTATGCAGGTCAGCTTTGCGCTCTTTTAAGCGCCGTGTTGCATATGCTAATATAACTTATGATCATATCCAACTAATTTGCACATTTTCTATTATCTTCATCGCGTCAAATCATGAGTTGGTTGCTCAGGAACCATATTTTTTTGACATTGCCCTTAACAACGAAATAGATATAGTTGGCTGGAGGACATCATCGATTCGGCGCCAGCATGAACTACCAGAAGTAAATTTGGCTGTCTTATATTATTAAGAAGCGATAAAATTCTTATTCTTATTATGATTTGCCATTAATCATCTAATTATCTGGACTTTCTATATTTTCCAGCTGATGCTAACAGCACATGATGAAAAATATCCTCACGTTATCAATGTTGACAAAGGGAATTCAGAGGAATGTTGTTCGGCAAATTCAGAAGACTGTCAGCAAGAGGAGTCTATAAAAGACTCACTCGCCGATAGTTTAGAGGGTAATAATCTTTGTTATAAATAATATGCCATGTCAGTTCGTATTTGCTCCTTTCTGGAAGTTGGGGCAGAGGTGCCTTCAATAGTAGCATGATGGCTAGAGATGCTGTAAAGTGGAATATTGCTGATTGTTAACTTTTAATTCTAAGCTTGGCTAATTTGAAGTTACTGGTGTGTGTCGAGGTAGAATGTTCGCTGCACGTACTATTTTTCAAACCGAAATTATTTACCAGTGAATTTCTGCTATTATTGCAGAGCTGATGATCCATGGCCTTGCACAAGTGACCTGGGAACGTGTGGATGTATGCATCCACGAGAGCCGGTTGAGATACAATGCCCATTATAACATCCAGGTGAGACTACCACTTTAGGTTTACAAACAATCATTCTAGTGTAGCCGTCTAGACTGGCTAGCTTGCACTTCCGTTCGTACTTTAACCATGAATTATAGCTGATGACAAGTGGCAACTGAGCCAGCAATCGAGCATGGTATTTTCCCCTGCAGCTGGATGGACAATACTTCTTCCTTTGGTTGCTAGTTGATGGATTGTGTTTAATTTACCCAATAGTAGTATCATAAGAAGTAGGATAGTAGTTCCAGGAAATTTAAGCTTTTTGATTGTGGGTGTACTATGGGTGCAGGTTAGGATCCATCCAGTTAATTCAGACGGAGAAGACGTTGTCTATCATATGATAGACAATTTTCTAATCTAGACTGCCTTAGCTCACCGTCTTTTCTTATGAATTGCTCTGGAGTAATACTGTATGAAACTCCAATCTAGTTAGTTGATTGACATTCCATCGGACAGACAATGTTATTTAGACCAAAGATAAGCATTAATACTGTAAATATTGGCATGACAATGCAAATTCCTGTAAATGCACACTTTTATGCCACCGGCTTATGGTAATGTGTAAATTGGAGGATTTCTTCTCTTGAAAAAAAAAAGATACCAGTCCCCTGTTGACCAATGGAAAGGTGCACCAGGTTAAAGTTGTGCCTTCCTCGGAGTGGTGGTGTGTTGCAGCATAGCAGCTGTCTAAAGGCGATCAATTGTTCCATCTGCTAAGAGGTCCAACGTTCTGTTGTCAAATACTTACGTGCTATACAGCTAACTGTCTGGGAAATTTATTGTCTCTGATGAGTGATTGATTATCCACAATGTTTATCTGTCACCTTCAATACCCCGACATAGCAGGAAATGGGAAGCCGGAAGGGGAGAACTAGTGGTTACCCGTTAAATCTGTTGAATCACCCCGAAAATGAACAAGATAATTAGATGTGGGTCAGAGGACATGGATGAAATTGTAAAAAAGGTGCCCCAAAATCCTCTCATGACAACCCTCCCTTTTGTCCTTCAGAGTGTGATCGAAGGTGGCTTAATAACTATTTTTGTTCGCTTTGCTATTGCGTTTGTTTCTGGAATGTCTAGTGTCCAAGGCAATTTGGATTGAAATTAGTAGGTGTACTGGTGAAACTCAACATCCTGAGCATTGGGAAGCTCAGTCTTTAATCCTGGATGGAGTGATGAATTTGCTGAATGGTGTGCACGACTAAGAGGAAAGGGATCAAAACTCTGATCATTGCAGTTATCTGGAGGATATGGGCTGAACGAAATGACAGGATCTTCCGCGGTATTAAAGACTCGGTTGCAGGAATTGTCATCTCTGTAAAGATGAGGCAAAACAGTGGTGTGCGGCAGGGGCGAAGCATCTCGCTTCAGCTATTTATCCCCTAGACAACTAATCACTTCCTGTGTTGTTTAGTATCTTTCTGTACGGAGGAGAATGTCTGAATCTTGTCCCTGTACATGCACTCTGCATTCTTATAATGAATCCTGGCAATGGCAGCATTTTCGGAAAAAAAAGAGCATGATCGACAGAAAGCAAAATTATAGAACCTTGGCCTAGAACTAGGTACCTACTTTTGCCAAATCAGAATTGTGTATTGCGTACATCAGGGGAGGAGATGGACCAGGAAATGGGCAAGTACGGCGACGGTAATGACGGCGATATCAGCGTCAGCTCCAAGCTGGTGGCGGTGTACATACAGCCATAACGACGGTATTGCTTTGCTTGCAGGATGGGCGAGGTACAAGCAAGCAGCCAGCGCACTTGCGGATGAAGGACCTCTTCTCCCCCTTCCAGCAATATTCATGTTGTTCCTGAGTTTTTTACTAATCACTCTATGATATTTAAGCGTTGCGTTTAGGTAGGATTATCGTTTATATATTTTCACCGATAAGATGATTATAATCGGAAGCAGACGGGCCTTTGTCATTTCTAATTTTGTCCGTCCACGGTTTCACGTGCTGTAAGCACTGCTTGGCTAGCGTGGGTGTGTTGACGTGCGTGGCTCGTTAATTTGACCACAACTTCGTGACATTTGGTTCAATAAGATGGACATGAAGCTCAGTGTGTGCACTTTTCCACCCGCAAAAAAAAAAAAGAATCAGCTGATGACACGACGAATTCCATGATAATACCGACCTGTTCCATATATACTGTTAGAAAATAGGCAATTTATAATTCCGTAAAAATGCACGATTGATTTAGAAAGTAGCGTACGATCGATTCAAAAAGTAATACGCGATCGATTCAAAAAGTAATACACAATCGATTTAGAAAGTAAGACACGTATGATTTTGAAAAGTAGTGCATGATTGATTCACAAAGTAAGACACGATCGGCGATTGATTCTGAAAAGCAGTGCAAAATCGATTCAGAAAGTAACACACGATTGAAGTAATCAACACGAGTATGGTACATAAATACTTTATGCATACCAATATATATTGTAGGGTGTTATTTTAGTGTTCACGTGACCAGACGCAGTACGTGTTGAATACGACGACGACGGACAACACTCCCAGTTTGGATGGCATACGAGATGTGGTCAAGAAGCGAGCTGTCGCGGAGAGCGCTTCTTGAAAACTCTTCTCAATCTCTCAGGATTTTAAAATCGCGATTCCGAAAGCTTGCTCTTCCAATTGTCAGTACACATTGCACATCGCTATCGGATTGGAGTAGACCATAATGATTGTGCAAGGAGCCAGAGCTAGTTTGAGTGGTCTAACCCTTTGCACATGCGTGATATAAACACAGGAAAGAGTCCAGTGTGAACACTACTACAATATGAACATAATTCTAATGTGAACATGATTTCAATATGAATAAAACATCTGAATCAGTTCTATAAATAGAACGGTGCAAACTCAATTGCATTCAAACCGACGCGTCCGCGTTTTTGAGAATTTTTAAGCCTTTTATGGACTGAAATTCCAACATATAGTCCGCTTCCAGTGGGGTTTGCCACGTAAGTGATCGTGCTGGCTACATGCCAGCATACCACACACAACATACGCATATAAAACTTCCATACGGGAGATAGTGTCGAGTAGCTAGCACGCACACGACGCGCGCGACACCAGACTACCAGTAACCAGAACGCACGAACAGCGACGGCGACGACAGCACCGCCGAAGCGAGCACTAGGACGGCGAGGAGCAAAGGATGGCCGCGCGGCTGCCGGTGCGCGCCGGACTTGGACTCCTTGTCCCGCGGGTACATCTCCCCCGCCGGCGGGTAGTAGGGCAGCCCGACCGACGGGTAGTACCCGTACGCCGGCGGCGGGTAGTAGTAGGGGTGGTACTCGGGCGCCGGCTCGTGCTCCACCGGCGGCGGGTAGTAGTGCTCAGGCTCGGGCAGCGCCGGCGGCGGGGGCGGTGGCGACAGGACGTGCTCCGTCTCCGGCGGCGGCGGCGGCGGCGGTGGTGGCGGTGAGTGGTGCTCGGGTTCCGTCTGCGGCGCCGGCGGGTGGTGGTGGGGCGGCAGCTCCGGCGGCAGCGGGTGAGGATCGAAGTCGCAGACGCACATGAAGCACTTGCACTTCCTGTCGTCGACCGCGAAGCCCAGCGCCGCCGGGGGACGCGCGACGATCATGCTGGCGAGGATCGCCACCTGGAGGAGCGGCAGGCTCAGCTTTCCCATGGTTCTTTCAAGCTGGTTAACCAGGTTCATTCAGTAGTTCATGCAGCGGACAGTGATACCGTGGCCATTTATACCACCACGGTAACAAGTGTTGGTGCATCCGTGTTGTCTGTTTTTTCTTTCGCTTTAGTTGCTGGTGAACCTGCTGCCTGTTTCTGAGGGCTTGCATGCACCCAACCAAAATATATTCGCTTCTCTGTTGGTGCTTAGTTTATCCTCTTCAGTTCTGACCGTCACCTAATTCGAGGCACAAATATTTCAAATACCTACCGTTGAAACACCGGACCAAATAAATCCATTCATCTCACTCTCACCTAGCACAATTGTTGGCACTTAGGAACGACTATATACTAATACCTCTTTAGAAGGAAGTGGAAGAATACACGCATGAACACACATGAACCCAAAGTGTTGTCATTATTGTACAGTTTCAGATTATACACACAGATCCATGTTGTTTCTGAATTGGTTCTCAAGCCGGACATATGCTGTGCGGGTTTTCCATTTTGGTTGCCAAGATTTCGTGCGTGTAGATATATAGACGGGGAAAAGCTTATAAAAAAGAGAAAGTTCCTGCACGTTACGTTCTGGAGGCACACAGATTTGTATATACAGCGTGTTAAAACTCTGTCATCTTAACGGCAACAGTTCTTTCCCTACGCATGCTGCAACAGGCATCAAAACAAAATTCTTTTTGGTCTCTTTCTCTCCACCCCGACAACACAATCGCCAACGCCAACTTGAGTTCTCTGACCATGTACATAGCCGTCGGATGATGAAAGGGACGCAACGCGCGGACGGGTCACCTAGAGAACGCCGTGCTGCTGAAAGCACGCCGTCGCCGCGTGGCCGACGCCCTGGTGATGCATGCGCGACGAAGAGGCGCGCTGCTCCTCCGTCTTGCCGAAGCCGCCGGTGAAGAAGCCGGTCGTCGGCTCAGGTTGAGGCGACGACGTGAAGTCCTGTATCATCCCGTCGAGCATGGACTGGAGCTCGGCCAGGCTGCAGACAGGCTCCTGCACGACGAGCGCCGAGAGAATAAACTGTTTAGGCACGGTGTTTGATTCCAGCAACAACAACACGTCGTGTTAACCTAACCGGAGGAGCATGCTGCATATTTAGAAGCCAAGAAACACTGACAAAAAAAAAAGCATGATGAGGATGACATGGGTAGTAGTACCTCTCGTCTCACGGTTGCCATGAGCGAGACCATCTCCTGGAGGAAGTCGTGGAATCCCTCGACCTCCTCCTGGTCATCGTCGAGGGGGTCGTACACCCCGGCGTCGTAGAGCGCCCGCCTCTTGTCGTCTGACAGCACTGCGCAGCGCCAACCACGAGTAAACATCGGTCGCGTGTTAGCAGACGCCTCCGGTTCAGAGAGAGAGAGATGGATGGGAGTTGCATGCGCACCTTGGTACGCCTCGTGTATCTGCTGGAAGCGGGCCTTGGCCTCCTCCTGATCCAGGCGGCCGCTGGCGACCTTGTCCGGGTGCCACCTCTGCATAATGAACACCACCGCGTCATGCTCTGTTTCTCCCGCGCGCCGAAACAGAGGAGGTGGGGGAAGCAACGAAAGAAAACTATCGAGTACTGTACTTCTCACCATGGCGAGGCGGTGGTACGCGGCGCGTATCTCAGCGGCGGACGCGCCCGGCTGGACGCCGAGCACGGCGTAGTAGGACCTCCCCTGTCTCCCGCTCATCATCGATACCCTGCCTCCCCTTCCCTTCCGCGGCTCGTTGAAGGCCTCCCTCCTTAATTTGCTTGTCTATCGCGCGCTAGAGACGGAGTTGTGATCAATCGGTTTGGATGATGAACTGAATCGGTGACGGCGCGACTGGGAACGGACGACGACGACTAGGCTGTATATATATGGATAAACGTGGGCAGGCGGGGTGGCGAAATATCGTGGTCAGTTGGAGGCGAAGGAGTAGAGGATAGCCGAAGCGCTGCGAAGCGCGGGAAGCAGTGGGAAGGAGAAAGAAGCGGAGCGCCAAAAATATCGGGCGCCCGGAACGTTCTCGGACCGGCTGGATGCTCCCTCTTTGGCTGCTCGGGGCGGGGCGGTCGGGCCGACAGATATTTTTCCCGTTGGTAAGGCTTTCATCCATCGCAGCAGCGCACCGCGGAGGAGAGAAGGGCGAAAGAATCCTTGTCTAGGGAGCCACGACGATGTCTGGGGAGAAGAAAGGAAAAAAAAAAGACGACAAGAAAAGAAGAGGGGGAAAAGGACCAAAAAGAAAAAAGGAAAAAGATAGAAAGAAGAGAGGATTAAAAAATAAAAAATTGGGTGAATATTTATTAAAAATTGTGAATGCGATGGTATTGAATTATAAATAATTATATAATTTCATATAAAATAAAAAATAGTTATTTGGTATCATACGAAATGAGCCCACAGTGTTTATATTTTATAGTCCTGATTGTAAGTCCAATTATAATTTTACATTTATAAATTAGGATTTATGATTTTACAACTATCTTTTTTAAAACAAAATTAAAATATATCCCTAATCCCTTATGGGTTATTATGATGTTAAATCGATAAAAAGATTGCAATTGACGGCGTCTTGGCAGTGGAGCTGGAGTGAGGGCAAAAAAATAATAAAACATACATATAAAATAATTCATTTTAGAGGTAATCTAAGCAGCTGGCTCGGCCCGACAGATATTTTCCCATTGACAAGACTTAGATCGTTGCAGCAGCACATCGCGGAGGAGGAAAATAATTTTTATGCGTATGGTCCACATTGCACGATGAACGGACTAAATTATGGTGCAAGCCTTCCATATTTTTTTAATATTCAAATATGTGCCTTAAGATTTGTAATAGATGATGTGACATCAATCCAGATGAGTATGCACAAATACTTAGTGCAGAATTCGTTTGGCGGAGGAGACAAGGATGAAGACAATAAAAAGACAAAAGAAGAAAGGGGAGAGAGAGAAGGGAAAAAACAGGATAAAGGAAAAAAATGAGAAGGAGAGAAGATAAAAATAAAAAGAAATAGGGTGAATATTTATTGAAGAAGTGAATATAATATTATTGAAATTGAATTAGTTACATGATTTAAAATGAAATCGAAAGTAGTTATTTGATATAATACAAAATAAGACTATTGTGTTTATAGTTTCTGTTGTCACCGCTTGCAAGTTCAATTGCAATATTAACCTTTAGAATTAGGATTTATGATTTTACCTCATCTATTTAAAATGAAACCAAAATATAACCGTTAGTAGTGTTAAATACGATAGAAGACTACAATTTGACAAAGTCTTGGCAGCTGGCTGGAGCCAGGACAAAAAGAGAAATTAGTAAACACACACATAAGCCGCTCCTCAGATAATCCAAGCTTGAGATTCCGAAATTCTTAGATTTTAAAGATGACATTATCATAAATATTGATAGACTATGAGAGTATACTTAAAACTATTAGAAATAATAGTTATGTATCAAAACAATGTCAAGTAATTTTAAATAGTCGAACTAAATATTATTCAGATTATTTAAAATTACCAGAGATAGTTTTAGATAAATATTATTTTTAACAGTTTTGAATAAACACTTAATAATATATAAGTCTATCCGTAATTATGATATGTGGTCCTCTTCGAAACATAAGATTTTCGAAATCTCACGCTTAGATTATGTCCGAATCAGTTTGTGTATGTGTATTTTATTAATTTCCCTTTTTACCCATGTCACGGGCTGTCGACACCATTAACAATTAATGTTGAAGACAACTTTGATTTCGTTTCGAAAAACGGAGGTACAATCATAAAATCTAATTTTTAAGATAATTTAAATTACAACCAGGCGTAGAAACACGATAGCCCCAATTATCTACTCTGATTCCAGCGGATCGATCCGATCCCGTGTCTCATCTCCCACGATGGTCGCCTACCGTCGACCCGCGCTCCTCCTCCTCCTTGTTCTCGCCGCCGTCGCGCCGGGCCCCTGCAGCGCGCGCCACGTCATCACTTTCGCCCCCACCCGCAGCGTCTTCCCCGCGGCGCTTGCCTGGGATCCCACAGCCCAGCACTTCGTCGTAGCCGGCGGCGGCGACGCCGTGCTCTCCGTCTCTGATGCCGGGGTCACCGAGTCGATCGTCTCCTCCAGCGCCTCCGCCATCGCTGTCGACGATCGCCGGCGCCGCCTCCTTGTGGCGTCCACTGGCTCCGTCTCTGCCTACGACCTCCGATCCCCGCGCCCGCACCGCCTCGTGTTCTCCACCAAGCTACCGGACCCTGACCCGCCCGGTGGCATCGCCGTGGATCCCCACACCGGGAGCGCCTTTCTCACCGTTGGCGCCCGAATTTACAAGCTCTCCTCCGAGGGCGACCTTGCTGCGCTCCCCGCCTCGCCGGCGTACGGATCCGAGCCCCTGGCATCGCTCACCGCGCACGTGAGCCGGGGCTTCCTCGTGGTGAGCCAGCCCAGCACGGGCCGCCTCCTCCGCGTGGACATGGAGGACGGCGCCGCGAGGACCGTGTCGGGCGCCTTCACGCTCCCCACCCCGGCCTCCGTGGCAGTCCGGACCGACGGGGCGGTGGCGGTGGGCGGGGCCGATACTCTGGGCCTCATCGTCAGCAACGATGGATGGGTGTCGTACGGGGTGCAGGACAAGGCGGCCCCCGACGGCACCGTGGCCGCAGTGGCCGTGCGTGAGCGGAGGCGGGTGTACGCGCTGATGGAGGCGGCCACCGTGGATGGAGGGAGGGAATGGCGGATTGAGGAGGTGTCGTGGAAAAAGGAGTCGGAGGGTGACATGATTGTAGTCTTTGTCTTCGTCGGCGCCGCCCTCGCCATCTTCATGTTCTGGAGGTTCCAGATGCGCCAGCTCGCTGGCAACATGAACAAGAAAATCAGATAGTAACGGTCCAAATGCTTCCTCCCTCTGTTCTTGGAAATTCCTAATGATTTGGTTTTGCTCTGTATTATTTGGTCTAGGTAGGCACTTGTGATTAGACACGTTAGTAAGACCATGCTTGGGTAGATTTTGTAAGTTAAGGTATCTGGAGCAATGATGCCTGTTGTCAACTGGTTGGTAATTGAACTTGCAAAATCAGACAATGTAACAGAATAATTGCACTAGAGTTTTGCTATGCTGGTGGATTTCACTTGCAAAATACAATGGTGGTGCACCTTTACGATTTGTCAGTCATAATGTGTTCTTTTCAAAGATGTGTTGCAGTTTGTGATTTGCCAGTCGGCGGTATAGGTAGCCCTGGAGCAGTGTGGCCCAAGTACCAGTGAGGTTTTTTAGTAACTGCACGGCATATCTGGAGCTCTGGAATAGCAATTTTTAGGGCATGCTATAACTAAGTAAAATTTCTGATACAAGTGGTAATCTTTAAGTTTGAGGTTCTTTGGTAGACACATTGTATGCTGTCTAATATATAGGCATATATATTAGCCTAATACTTAGGTTTCCCATTCGCGAGTCAGGACAAAGGGCCTGTGCATGATATAACCAGAATCACCAATGCTTCTTTTTCAGGCCTAGTTAGGGATGGTTAATGCAATTCCAATAGGCTCAACTGTGGTTCAGGACGTAAATTCTATAACAACCAGAACCACCCAATGCTTCTTTTTCAGGCCTAGTTAGGGATGGTTAATGCTATTCCAGTAGGCTTAATTGTGGTTCAGGACGTAAATTCAGTCGCCCATGAATTATTCACGACTTTCACCAAAGGTTGCAGCATTTTTAGAAATGTAGCTATACAATGATGGAATTTGAAAAAAAAAAGATGATAATGGAATGAGCAAAGCTAACATTCGAAGTTTGGTTGGCATTGAACTTTGCTGGTTTCTATCAGTGGCATTAACGAAAAAGAAGAGACCTCTGATGTTTTTATCCATGACAACTGCTTTCCAAACTTGGATTTGTTTGATGTACATCCTCTCTTTGTTCATTAAAATGCCAGTGATTAATAGTTAATATATTCAGGACGTCGTCTACTTTCCAAACTTAGGTTTGTTTGAAGTACACTCCCTTTGTTCTTCAAAATGCAAGTTCTTGTCATAATATATTCAGGACATGCTGAAATTACAGATGTGATAGTCTTTTGTGACCAATCTGAACATATTATTTTTACATATTAAACTTCAATATCATGGAGATATTGTAGCCAAGTTGAATGCCCTTCCAGGATGCCACTTGATTACCCAATGAAGCATGAAAAGACAACGAGGTGTGCATTTGCAACATTTAATATATGTGAAAGTTAAAGAATAAACATGCATTTGATCTTTTATGCCTCTTTTTCTTTTGGTAGAGATAATCGTATAATTAATTCAAGACATTATTTGCAGACAGTGAACTAAAACCATTGTTTATACATGCTTCCTATGTGGTGCTGTGGTATAGATAAATCTATTATTGAAAACAACCACTTTTACTTAGCTTGTCACTTGGGTAGAATCAACTGTGCATTGAATTAGAGCCAACATGTCTTCAACATTTTTAAATATCGCTAATGGAGTGAGGAGGTAGTATTGTCGTCTTCTGTTACATTGAAAGTTCGAAGTACAGACATAATGGCAAATCACTATATGAAGGACAGGCAAGAACGCTTCTTCCCCGTGCGCTTCCTCGGAAGCTCTGCCAATGTGGCAGTGTAAGTACATGCGTCATAGCGATAAATTTATTTTCTTCTAGGTTTGATGTTAAACCGCAAGGATAATGAAGTTACTTATCTATTGACGTTATGTTTGTTGTTTTTTCTTTTGAAAATTTTAGGTGGCGGAAGATGTTGTACGTAGCAAGCCGAATGGATACAAGAATATAGCAAGGACGAATTTACAAATTATGGGAATAGAAGTTGCATGTGACCACTTGTGATGGATCAGTTCTTCAGACAAATTTCCGGTGCGTAGTCGACGATCACAATGATGAGTAGTGAACATTGTACCAGCGTGGAAAATAACTGCCCTGTGTCTTGTGTATCAATGGATATATTATGTATGTTTAATGTTGGATTACTGCTGGTCTGGAGGACACCCTAATTGTCGCTTTGTCGGGGCGCCGTGAAAACCTTGCTGCAAGATCCCTCCGGCTGATCAAATTTTCCTAAGGCATGACAAAAGATTTTACCAACAAAACGGATGCCATATCTGATGGATATAATCGTATTTTGGCTAGGTAAGCTAAGACACGCCCTTATCTAAAACGGCATGTGAAATGTACGTCTCCCTCTCCCTGTGTGGCGGGCAGAGACTGGTAGCGTCACAAGTTTAGAAATCAACCGGCAACCAGTTCATAAGTTAGAGATACACAAGGTTGCAATGACAATTTCAGACAAGAGCAGACGATATCCCTTAACATTCAGATTTTTATTCAACAACAGAAGGACGATGTAAATGCTTGAACAGGACAACATCTTGATTTTTTTTTCTGGAACTTGCTGCACATATAGTGAACGGATGTCGTACCAACAGATGGATTGACATTCACCATCTCATTCTGTTTTCCAGTTTGGTGAAACGCGTTCAAACCCAGCACTCTTAACAAGATATAGTTTTTTACAAGATAAAGTAGATTTTCATCACACTGATGACACGACAATATACTCGGGCCTCAGCATTTATTTATCCACTTCCGTCGAGTTGCCCATGGGAGAGGAGGTGCGCCAGATATTGCTGAAAACACAAAAGAAGAGGTAGACATCAAACCTGTATGTTAGTGGGAAGAATGTAAAAAAAAAAAAACAGACGGGATACAAATTTGTGAAAGATATAAGCACGAACAGCAAGCAGCAAATGAAAGACAAAAAAGTGACTCCTTACGGCATGGTAGGCATATGGTGGTTTCCCTTGTCGGTCGAAATGTTTTGCCATGATGGAGAATTCTATTGGGCCCCAGTCATCTATTTCAAAACAATTACCTAAAGCGGCCTTGTAAAGCTGCAAACCACCAAATGAAATCAGACTTGCCTCACTGACTCAAGTGAACAATTGTCATAAGAAATAAACAAGATGGCATTTTTTTTCAACATTTGCATCATTAGCGTTATAGAGGCTATATACAATCATACCTTAGCAGTGTCAGTTAGTAGCTCAGTACCAGCAGGGTAGGAGGCATAGTACTGGTCGGCTCTTGAGATCCCAGCTCTTGTCCTGCGATAAGCCGAAAATACTGGATGGTGAGAACGCGTAATGAGGTTATGCAAGTTGTGGAATTGTAAATCAGAGCCATTCTGATTCTGCAGTGACATACGTATTGCTCGTGTAAGCATAGGTAATGAGGGCACTGAAGCAGTAGAACCCAGCGTAGGACACCATACGCCGAAACTTTTGAATCTTTAAGACCTCCTTACATTGATACAAAATGTCCATCTCACTGTAGCTCAATGCTGGTTTTAGAGGCAAAGAGAAACATCAGTAACCCAGTTTGGAAAGATAGTTTTAGAAATCAAATCCAAACGATTTTCTACAAACTTGGACTAAATCCTAAAATTTCCCGGAGTAATCCTCCTCTTCCAAACAGAACTAAATTATCTACAGAAAAGTCTGCTGATAAAAAAAAACATAGTATAGTATAATATTGGAAGTCATTCCAGGCAATCAGCTAAAGATTCAGCAGCTTAAATTACTTGTATTGAATTTCAAGGTGCCAATGAAAATAACGTAACTATAAATAGAAATCAAAGGAGAAATATATGCATCCATAAAGCTCGGCAAGCAGAGCAATAATATGGGCATATTTAGTTCTATTGGATGTCTCTGAAGAATCATACGAGAATCATTAAATTGGTGACGCACTCTCAAATGACTGTGTTAAGTCAAGCTGCACATATGTCCTTTGAAAGGATGGAATTTACATTTCACAGATTGTCTGTTCTTTAATCAGATCAACAATACCACAATTTGTTGTCAAATAACCAAACGGTGTGTCCTAAGTAAAAACTAAAGATGCCAAAGTGTATATTAGTTTCCTCAACCATCGACCTGAGAAAGAAATCACGTTCGGTTCCCAATACTAGAGAATTCACTAAACCCACCTCAGTGTCCCATACTCGCATCTATCTAACACATCATTGGGTAATTCAGATTGCGTATACAGGAAGGAAAAAATGGAATCAAACTAATTGCAAGGTAAAAACAGCACAAACAATCCTCTAGGGGTCTACTTGCAAGAATAAAATTGGGTGAACTTCGTGCCATAGAAGGTTAAGATATTCTTCTGGATCCTTCGGCACGGGAACACACGAACCCAACCTCTCCTGCACCGGCTGAACATCGCCTCGTCGCCGTTCTACACTCCTGCCCCGAGACCATCGGCCACCTTTTTGTGATCTGTCCCTCTCTTCATCAGATGTGGTGACGGATCATGCCGGACATGAACAGCATCAGCACCGTGGAGGAATTCTACTGTGTGGCCAGCTCAGCCGATGGCCAGTGGCACCCTCAGGTCGTGAACACCATGATGCTCATCCTCTCATGGATCGCCTGGAAGCAGCACAACAGGAAAGTTTTCGATGATATCATCCTCGGACCCAGGTGGTTACTGCCATGCTCAAAGAACACCTGCAGCTTTGGGTCACGCAAACTCCGCAGTTCATCTCAACTGATTGCATTGTGGACTGGTGCTCTCTTTGGTGCATGTAATCAGATAACTGTAGTCTCTCTCTTCTCCCTCACCATATTTCTTCAGTTCAGCGCCTCTGTCCGGCACCAAAATTTGTAAAAAATATCTTTCACAGAATTCAAGAGGGCAACCCCCACCGTGGTTTCCCTCAAAAAAAAAAAAACAATCCTCTAGGGAATTTCCTCGAACACCTAACAGACATGCCTGCTGAACGCGATTCACACCTCTTTCATCTGAGAATCCTACAATTGCAACTTTAAATTTCGACTCTTACAGTTGGGCATGAATCCCGGTTCCGCCACGAGCAGGAGATTCGGCATTCGGCTCCAAAAGCTAACATGAGCACAGGAGAAGCGTAGCAGTAAGATACACACAACACGGACCCTCACCTCGGTAGGTTCTTCGCCTGTATCGGACGCAGGTTCGAGCTCTGAAGACTCCGCCAGCTGCCGGCGGTTCCGCGGACGCCGACGAGCAGCGCGAGTGCAGGACGGAGTGGGGGGTTCACGCCACGACGAGCGGAAGAGATTTGCCCGCAGCCCACAGTGGACAGGGCTTTTGGGCCTCAGTTGTGTAGTGCAGGCCCGTTTACAGGTCGATCGGCGAGGTGAGTGACGTGACGTGGCGGCGAGATGGCTTTCCGGCTCGTGTTCTCTTCTGCGCCGCTCCTGCACCAGATGCGGCGCCGGAGGCCGGAGCGCGTATTTTTTGTTTCCATTCCGTCGAAAATATTTTTCCTTTTGTTCTTCGTACAGTTATTACAATAAATTTTGTCAGAAGGCTACAATTCCTACAAATTTTTGTACCAGTAAGGCTAGTGGCAATTAAATGAAACAACAGCCATTTTTTTTCCCAGCACTAGCAAGATATGCTTTCAAGGACAGGCTTGACACACTAGTATCAAGAAAGAGGTTTTGAATTTGCCGTCATCTCTCGCACTGCACATTATGGGAGTAAAACTGGCTTCGTATAATCCTTTCTTAAACCTCGCCTGCCGTGGAACTTGCACAATGTGTCTGTCCTTTTACTACCAAGATATGCTTAGACAAGCAAATCAGTTGGAGCAATTTCAAAGGATTTAGATCATTTTGTGAAGAGTGCGATTGACATTCAATTTACGTACAACTACCTCATCGATATCACAGGATATTTGATCCTACAGTAGATTTTATATAGAATTATTTGTTAATTTAATCAAAGGGGTTTTCAAAATATATATTGAAGATCGTATGATCTTTATAAGCTGCTTAAACTATTGTATGTAATAACAACTCATTTACTTTTTTAATAATAATTAATTAAACAAATACTACTATTTATAATGCTAAAGATTTTAGATTTTCTTCTGCTAGGACGGAGGCTTCTAATTAATTTGAAGCCTACTTTACCGATAAATAAGAACCCAGCCAACAAACAAACTTTCCATACCGATTTCCTGTCCTCATCTCATCTGATGATCTTCGCTACCAGACCGATCGATCTGCTATAGCAAAGCCCTAGCGTTCGCGGCGGCATCCATGGGGAGCAGCCTCCTGAGCAAGGCGTCCAGCGCCGTGGCCGCCTTCGCCCGTCGCGTGTCCCGCGCTACGCGCCGCCTCCTCCGCGCGCGCCATCACCGCCTCCACCAGGACAGGCAACTCGTGCCGGCCGATAACCATCAAGAGCCGTGCGCCGACGAGCCAGACGAGGGGGAGGTCGAAGGGGAAGTGCTGTGGCGCCGGGCGATACTCATGGGCGAGCGGTGCAAGCCGCTCGACTTCCCCGGCGTCATCCACTACGACAGCTTCGGTCGGCGGCTCTCGTCGCCACCGCCGCACCGCGGCGGCAAGGCGGCACTGCTCTGCCGCTCGATGTACGACGTCGAGGAGCCCGCCGTTGTGGCGCCCAGTAAGGCGATGGCCAAGCGCGCCTAACTAGCTGCTCGCGGCGTTAATGCCTGCGACTATGACGGTCAGCAGTGCCAATATACATTGCAGGTATTGTAAAAATATAAGAAGAATAGTGTATAGAATATATTTTAGAATATGTTAGTATAGATAGACTAATGCTCCTTCGACGTCCATCGCATGCATGTGTTTGTTGGTAAATCAATACAGGCGTGCATGTTTTTTTTGGCGCTGTGTTCTTGTATCTACTAATATTTCCAACAAGATCAAAAAAGTGTAGATGGGTTGCACAAATTTTTCATCCCTTATAAATAGTTGAGTTGCTTGAACATTTGTAGACCTGCCGGCACGACCCAATGATGGAGATTGTCACGTGCCATAACCCTCCATGTATATACTCTCTCCATGCTCGAAAATTTATTGTTTTGTACTCCTTCCGTCTCTGAAAACTTGTCGTTTTGTAGTTCATTTTGACTACAAAGCGACAAGTTTTCGAAGACGGAGGGAGTAGTTTAAAGACAGAGAGTGCGTGTGTAGGACTGCATGGAAGGCTACTGCGAGCGACGTGCATGCTTAACACGCAGTCACACACGCCAAGATTTGTATTACCTTGAAAAGTCGACCTCGGCCTTCCTGGTGACGACAGACTCTGGAGTTCTGAACACACTGAACAAGTTCAGAACCACCTCCCGACGCTAGTTCCGTTAAAGAGATTCAGGACAAAGCGCGATGCATTGGGAAACAAAGAGTTTTCAGAAGGGCGAAATCAGATATACATCTGGACAGTGCCCATTCTTTTTTATTTTGTTTCTGTAGAAATCTTAACAGAAAAGTGATGCTGCAGGGGCGTATATTCTATCTCAACGCGATGTTGCACATGAACTCAACGTATTATCAAGGCAGCTCTTTTTGACAAGATTAAAAGGACTTCATTCGTTAAAAATGCTATATAACAAAGGGGCCGTCACGACTTTCTGAAATTTAAGTAAGTCCGTACATTTAACCACTTCCATCCAGCTGCCCATGGGAGAGAAGGTGGGCCATGTATTGCTGAAAAACAGAAGGTAGTTATCAGACTTGCATATTGTACAGGAAACAATGTTCAGAAGAAGGAAAAAAAGGGGGGCAAAGGTGTTTTCTCCGGATAAAACAGAAATCTGTGAACATTAAGCATGAGTCGGTTGCACTAATGAAAGGCGAGAGGACAACAACTTACAGCATGGTAGGCATATGGTGGTTTGCCTTGCCGCTCAAAATGCTTTACCATGATGGAGAATTCTACTGGGCCCCAGTCATCTATTTCAAAACAACTACCTAATGCGGCCTTGTAAAGCTGTAAACGACCAGATGAAATTAGACATCAGCTCTCTGAAGCGAAAGAGAACAGAAAGAGCAAAGAAAACCAAACGACAATATTGACAGTTGCATACTACTGGGACTTGCAGAACCCATGATCACATCAATTTTTCAGTTTTCAACTTCTCATACCTTTGCAGTGTCAGTTAGAAGTTCAGTGCCAGCAGGGTAGGAGGCATAATATTGGTCTGCTCTCGACATCCCAGCCCTTGTCCTGCAACAAGTTCAACCAAACCATATTGACAGGTAAGAATAACAGTGTTCAGATTCAACAAAAAAGCAGGTAAACGAGAGGTGGTTCTGCAGTGGTATACGTGTTGCTTGTATAAGCATAGGTAATGAGAGTGGTGAAGCAGTAGAATCCAGCATAGGATGCGATGCGCCGAAGCTTCTGGATCTTTAGGATCTCCTTGAACTGATAGAATATATCCATCTCACAGCTCCTTGATGCTGGTGTCAGGAGAAAGAAGAAAAGTCAGTTGTGCAAAAAAAAAAACCTATAGGATTCTCAGCTGATAAACAGATGCCAGCAGCATAAGTCATGAACAATTTCAGCATATTAAAGTGTTTACCTGCTTCTAAAGACAACAAGTCCCGAGGCGTGGCAGTATCAAGATCAGTGACACAATTTGAGAAAGGAAAAAATGTACAGCAAAACATAAGCATTCTTTATAATTGTTAGAAAATAGGAGGCAATTTACTGAACAATTCCGGAAAAACACGAAAAAATCAGCAACGATCGGCAGTCAGACGGGACGAGAAATAATGTGTACCGATTTGAATCTGAACGCACCGCTGTAGATCCGACAGCGAACAAGCGCTGTAGGCGTTGGTGACGATGATTAGCCGCAGCGCCCGATCTCCTCAGTAGACGAGCCATGGTGAAGAACGCGAGCAGTCGCGCGAAGCGCTTCCCAAAAACCTTATTCGCCCTCTCCCGGTGCAGGATCATAAGGGCGAGCGGTTCCGGAGACCTGCTCTCCCGATCGTCGGTGCACGCCGGCGCTCGGGATGGAGTAGACTAGAAGGCGGCGCAAGGAATGCGGACGTGAGAACAATCTGATCGTGGGGTGCCCTGCCGTACCGCGAACGCCCGTATTTATAAAGTCCCACGGAGGCGGTTCGTATGCGATCCGAAGGGTCCGGATCCGAACTGACTCCGCAGTCGTAGACGCGTCCGTCTCCAACGACTTGGACTCTGACTCGGTAGCCCCAAAAATTCGGAGGCCCAAAAGCCCAAAGCCCAATTTAATTTTCTGCAAAAATATAAAATTTGGGCTCGGCTCGAGGCTCAAATTCACACGAACACACACGCGCGCGCGCATGTGTGCGGGACGGGGCGGGGCGTGGCGAGGGGAGCGAGCGAGGAGGAGCGCACGTGGGACACCCCTCTCTTCCTCTCTTCTCTCTCACTCAAGGAGTGGAAGAGCAACCTCCCTTATATGTAGGGGTTGCTGCACTTCCACTTCCCATGTGGGACTAAACACTTAGCACTACTCCCTCTTTCCCTAATGGGCCTTTGAGATTTAATTAGAATTAATTCTGAATATTATATGGGCCAAGCCCATTTATTCCAACAATCCTCCACCAGATCTCAAAGCCATTAGGAGAGAGGTCATTCTCGTTCCTTGTTTGATATACTAGTGTTTCGGCAGAGACTGTGAAGTTGAACTTCTGCCTAGATCCTCAAGTTTCATCAGATCACAACTTAAACAATGGACTACGCCTTGAATTGCAAGTTTTGTGTGTACTGACTTCACCCGAAAACCATTACCAGTACTTGACTACCAGTAGTCTACCCCGCGGGTGAAGCATATGCGTCGTACTCCCTGGTCTCTTCATGAGCTTTCTAGAGATCACCCAAATCTCACATACTGCGACGTTAGACGGTCGGAGCTCATATAGGTGTGTTTCCTTCAAGACTGCCCTGTAGGACGTCATCTTTGCTACACATAGCCAACAGAAACACATTAAGGCAAATCGCCAATCTGCCTTACAGTTTGAGAGTACAAGTGTGCATCTTCACATAGAGAGGGTATAAAAGAAGTACTCTCCTTGGTGAACCACTAGCTTGTTTTCCCATGTCCTAATTCACGGGATCTCCGATCACATAGGTTGGGTTACTACTATGGTGTCACATCAATGGGTCTCAAACCCATCTCTCTCGATGCACTTTCTATCACATTACGTGATAGACCCTTCGTAAAGGGATCTGCCAGGTTTTTGTCTGTTTGTATGTACGAAACCGTAATAACTTCGGAGTTTCTCATTTTCCTGACAGATTTTAAACGTCTCTTGACGTGTCTTGATGATTTTGCATTATCCTTAGAACTGGTCACTTTGGCAATCACCGTCTGATTGTCACAGTTCATAAGGATTGCCGACAATGGTTTCTCAACTACAGGCAAATCCATCAAGAGCTCTCGCAGCCATTCTGCCTCTGCAGTTGCTGTCTCTAAAACAGTAAGTTCTGCTTCCATGGTTGACCTCATCAAAATGGTCTGTTTGCAAGACCTCTATGATATAGCGCCACCAGCTAGAGTGAACACATATCCACTCGTGGCATAGAGTTCATCAACATCAGAAATCCAGTTCGAATCACTATAATCCTCAGGCACGACCGGATGCCCAGTATAGTGAATTCCATAACTCATTGTACCTCTCAGGTAGCGCATAACCCTTTCAAGTGCATGCCAATGATCTGTACCCGGGTTTGACATGAACCTGCTCAGTTTGCTTACAGCAAACGAGATATTAGGACGGGTTGCGCTAGCTAGGTACATGAGTGAACCGATCATCTGAGAATATCTGAGTTGATCTCTTGACTCTTTCTTGTTCTTTCTAAGTATCACGCTGGGATCATAAGGCGTAGGAGAAATCTTGCTATCCATAAAGCCGAACCGGCTCAAGATTTTCTCAACATAGTGGGATTGACTTAAAGTAATTCCACTCTCATCCTTATTCAGCTTAATGTTCAAAATAACATTAGCTTCTCCCAGATCTTTCATATCAAAACACCTTGATAAAAAAGACTTGACCTCAGAAATTATATTAATGCTCATACCAAAAATGAGTATATCATCCACATACAAGCATAATATAACGCTATCGCCCCCACCATGGCGATAGTACACGCACCGGTCAACTTCATTAATGACAAAGCCAGCAGAAGTCAAAGTACTATCGAACTTCTCATGCCATTGCTTAGATGCTTGTTTCAGGCTATACAAGGATTTCAACAATTTGCACACCTTTGTCTCTTCACCTTTTACTACGAACCCATCAGGCTGTTCTATATAAATCTCCTCTTCCAACTCTCCATTAAGGAAAGCTGTCTTCACATCCATTTGATGGATGATTAGACCATAAGAGGCAGCCATAGAAAGTAGTACACGAATTGTCGTCATTCTGACGACAGGTGAATAGGTGTCAAAATAGTCTTCACCTTCCTTTTGAGTATAGCCCTTTGCAACTAGTCTTACCTTGTACTTTTCAATAGTACCGTCAGGCCTGGGCTTCTTCTTGAACACCCACTTGCAGCCTACTGGTTTGCACCCGTATGGCCGTTTAGTTAACTCTCAGGTTCCATTGGAAAGAATTGAGTCCATCTCACTATGAACTGCTTCTTTCCAGTCATCTGCATCAAGTGATGCATATGCCTCTGCTATGCATCTAGGAGTCGTCCACAAGGTACACAATGAAATCATCACCGAAGGATTTTGCAATTCGTGATCTCTTACTCGACTGAGTTATTTCATTGTGTTCCTCCTCTGGGACATTCTCAAACGGTGTATCAAGAAACTCGCTAGTTGTGGTAGATTCATGACAAATTTCAGAAGAGGCCCTAGCAGTGCTATGCATATCTTTCATAGGAAAAATATTCTCAAAAAATGTTGCATCACGAGATTCCATAATAGTATCAACATGCATATCAGGTACCTCAGATTTAACTACTAAAAATCTATATGCGATGCTCCGATGAGCATAGGCTAGAAAGATACAATCCACTGTCTTTGGTCCCAGCTTGCGTTTCTTGGTAATTGGAACATTGACCTTTGCCAAACATCCCCAAATACGCAAGTATGAAAGTGATGGTTTTCTCCCAACCCACTCCTCATAAGGGGTTTTCTCTTTATTCTTGTTTGGAACGCGGTTTAGGACATGACATGAAGTCAATAGAGCCTCCCCCCACCATGCCTTAGATAAACCGGACGTGTCTAACATGGCATTCACCAAGTCACACAATGTGCGGTTTTTCCTCCCGGCTACCCCATTTGATTGGGGTGAATATGGAGGCGTCCTCTCATGTATAATAACATGTTCCGCACAAAAATCATAAAATATTTTGGGAAAATACTCACCACCACGATCTGACCTAAGACATTTGATCTTTCTCTCTAATTGAGTTTCTACTTCAGATTTATAGATTTTAAAGTAGTCTAAAACTTCATCTTTAGTTTGCAACAAGTAAACATAGCAGAATCTAGTAGAATCGTCTATTAATGTCATAAAATATTTCTTTCCACCTTTTGTCAACACACCATTCATCTCGCATAGATCAGAATGTATGAGTTCTAATGATGCCAAGTTTCTCTCCTCGACTGCCTTGTGATGCTTTTGAGGTTGCTTTGACAGCAAACAACTATGACACTTAGAAACTTTGACAATAGTGAATTACGGAATTAATTTGAGACTAGATAGCCGATTCATTAAACCAAAATTAACGTGACATAAACGAGAATGTCAAACACTTGCATCATCATTAATACAACCACAAATATGGTTTACTGACTTATTGTTAAACTCCGAAAGAGAAAAGCGGAACAGGCCTCCGCATTCATAGCATTTACCAATAAATTGTCCATGCTTAGACACAACTATTTTATTGAACTCTAAAACTACTTTAAACTCATCTCTGCATAGAATGGTACCGCTAACAAGATTCTTGTTCATAGTAGGGACATGTTGCACGTTCTTCAGCTGGACAATTTTTCCCGAAGTGAACTTCAGATCGACCGTGCCAACACCACAAACAGAAGCATGTGACCCATTCCCCATTAGGACGGCGGAATCCCGGACGAACTGGTAAGAAGTAAACATGGACATGTCAGAACATACATGAACATTAGCACCCGTATCAAACCACCAAGATGGTGTTTGAGAAACAGAAAGAACAGTAAAGGAATTACCGTACCCATCTGCATTGCTGGATGTCACGATGTTGACATTCTTTTTCCCTTTGCGATCTGCCCTCTCAGGACAGTTCTTGGAAATATGTCTCTGCTCCCCACAGGTGTAGCAGCAGCCATCATTGGCTTTGTTTGACTTCTTCTTCTTGAAAGCAGTAGTTTTGTTTGGCTTGAATAGAGACTTGTTCCCTTTGTTCTTGACATTGGGTTTCTGCACCATATTAACATTGACGCTAGATTGACCCTCGCCTCCTTTCTCAGTAGCGTCCTTAGCCCGAGCCTTCTCCTTAACATCAAGAGATGCTATCAGATTTTCAACTGATATTTTCTGTCTCTTGTGTTTGAGAGATGTGGCGAAGTTCCTCCATGATGGAGGTAAATTTGCAATAATGCACCCAACCACAAACTTGTCGGGTAAAGGACACTTAAGGAGATTGAGCTCTCTCGCAAGGCACTGTATTTCATGAACTTGTTCAACTACAGGACGGTTGTTAACCATCTTGTAGTCATGAAAATTCTCCATGATATACAGTTCACCGCCTGCGTCGACTGCACCATACTTTGCGTTAAGTGCATCCCAGAGCTCTTTCCCGTCTGTGACTATCAGATAGACATCACAGAGTCTATTATCAAGAACACTTAAGATGCATCCTCTCAGGGCAGAATTGGCTTCCTCGAACTTTTTCTGTTCTTCAACAGACAAAGGACCTTGAGGCCTCCCCTCGGTTACCCAGAAGATCTTAAGCGATTGGAGCCAGAGTGTGGTCTTAACTTGCCACCTCTTGAAGTGCACGCCAGAGAATTTCTCCGACCTCAGTGCATCGGCTAGAGTCATCATGTTCAACTCAGGAAATTGCCTAATAAGGTTTTTGGATTGTTAGAAAATAGGAGGCAATTTACTGAACAATTCCGGAAGAACACGAAAAAATCAGCAACGATCGGCAGTCAGACGGGACGAGAAATAATGCGTACCGATTTGAATCCGAACGCACCGCTGTAGATCCGACAGCGAACAGGCGCTGTACGCGTCGGTGACGACGATTAGCCGCAGCGCTCGATCTCCTCGGTAGACGAGCCGTGGTGAAGAACGCGAGCAGCCGCACGAAGCGCTTCCCAAAAACCTTATTCGCCTTCTCCCGGTGCAGGATCGCAAGGACGAGCAGTTCCGGAGACCTGCTCTCCCGATCGTCAGTGCACGCCGACGCTCGAGATAGAGTAGACTAGAAGGCGGCGCAAGGAACGCGAACGTGGGAACAATCTGATTGTGGGGTGCCCTGCCGTACCGCGGACGCTCGTATTTATAGAGTCCCACGAAGGCGGTTCGTATGCGATCCGGAGGGTCCGGATCTGAACTGACTCCGCAGTCGTAGACGCGTCCATCTCCAACGACTTGGACTCTAACTCGGTAGCCCCAAAAATTCGGAGGCCCAAAAGCCAAAAGCCCAATTTAATTTTCTGCAAAAATATAAAATCTGGACTCGGCTCGAGGCTCGAATTCACACGAACATACGCGTACGCGCGCGCGCGCGTGTGCGGGGCGTGGCGTGGCGAGGCGAGCGAGCGTGGAGGAGGAGGAGGAGCGCGCGCGGGACACCCCTCTCTTCCTCTCTTCTCTCTCACTCAAGGAGTGGAAGAGCAATCTCCCTTATATGTAGAGGTTGATCCACTTCCACTTCCCATGTGGGACTAAACACTTAGCACCACTCCCTCTTACCCTAATGGGCCTTTGAGATTTATTGGGAATTAATTCTGAATATTATATGGGCCAAACCCATTTATTCCAACAATAATAAGGTCGATGAATACACCATCAACATGAAAACAATACCCAAAGGTCATCTAATACAAGAGCAATACGATCTTCATTACTCATCGCGCTAGATGCTTAGAAAATGCAAATATGTAGTAACACACAAACACAGACGAGCATACAACTTTGGTCAAGTATAACATCACGAAACCAATGGTAACGTGCAATGTGCCCCACCAATCACCCAATTCAGAGTCATGATTATTCAAGACAAGAATACCAGAAAACAGAAAGAATGACGATGAACTCCGTCTGAACAATAAAGCAAAAATGCAGAATGTTTGCATAGGCCCGGATGGAATTGCAGTAACATTTCAGTCGGACATTGTCGCAAACACATCGTGGTCAACTAATAAGACAGTAAAGAGTAGTCAGAGGAACACAAAGCATGTGCCACTGTGTGTACATCAGGGACCCAGAAATGTTCAAAGTAATCCACAAGGTGAGATCACGCCACTAGATGAAATTCCGCAACGCAAGAATCTCGCCTACTACGCTACGCTGCTCTAGCCAGGTAAAAACCCGATGGCAAGAGATGAGGAGGACATGAAGCAGGGGGGAGGGCGCTACACTGAAAACACTTGCCGTGTCAATGCAGCGCGTCGCAGTTTCTTACCTAACAGGTCTGTAGCCTCGCCGGCCAGCCGGACGCCGCCGTCGGCGGGGTCGTTCTCTCTCGTCGGGGCGGGGCAGGGCGGGACGGGACGAGCGATTCAGAAAAATCGCACTGGTGATGGAAATGGACTGGGCTCTAAGAGTTCTTCTGCACTAGGCTGGCCCATGATCTCCAATTTTAGTAGATAGGCCGCATTTCTCTTTTACGTCGGAAATCCGTGTCCGACAGAGACTGGATGTAGAATGCTTTGAGATTCACGTGGCCAGGAAAAATCGAGGAAGGATATACTTCCACGTGTCACACATATGCGATCTAATATTAATATTTTTGAAAATTTAAAATTTAGATTTATTATATCACCATTTCATATATACTTATGTTAATATTTTTTAGATTTACTATGTCAGTATTTTCACGAAATTGACACTATTATTTAAAAATTTAGAAGGTTGTTTTATAGGACAATATATTACTGAAAACGACTAAAATGCAATCAGTGTTATGGTGCTATCAATAATCCTTATTCATTGGATCTGCATTCTACAGTTGTTACATTTTTTTAACTCCCTCCACCTGATGCACTTAGATGAATGGGTTAAGTAAAAAGATACAATGATCGTAGGATGCAAATCCAATAAATGAGGATTGTTGATTGCACGATTGTACCATAATATTGATTGTATTCTAGTCGTCACATTTAAGAACTGATTGTCCATATTATTTCATAACTTATTTCTTAACAAGATTTGTGTCATGGTTGGGGTTGTTCAATGTGAAGCTCTTGAATTGTCATCATCTCGTTGAAGGACTAAAGAAAAAAGGACAAAAGAATTAGAGAAGGGGATCGCCTATATAGGTGGCGTCTTGTAAGAGTTTAACATATAGATCAACTCAATAGCCCACTAAATCTAAGCAATCTGGTACACGTTACCTCACATAACATATTCCTGAAGTTATTTAGTCATGATCATACAATTAATCATGTACACCCTTCCAAACTTGATTTGAGATGCTCGTGACTTCACTATTTGTAAACCTGTGGGCTGGAGGCCTGAGGCTACGAATCATAAGATAGTCGTGTTTCGGGAGTTGTACAAAAAGTGACTCACACATGTTGGTACGAACATTGTGCATGATCAACTTTTGATGGTAGATTAATTAGATTTCTCTGCTGAGACGTGCAAGACTGAACAAATGGCAGTGTTATTTTCTCTGCATGCATTGTTTATAGTGCAAAAGAGATAGGGTGTGCAAAAATTGCTTTCCAATACTACCCCCGTCTCTAAATACTTGTCGTTTTGTAGTTAAAAAATAAACATCAAAGCGATAATTATTTAGAAACGGAGGGAGTACTAGGTTGATGTTATACCTAACATATGATGTGCACTTGATGTGAACCTTCGGTTATCTTTATCTAGCTGTGAGCGCTTCTGAGTTTAGATTTTCCTCGCCTGCGGGCTGTACGCGTTGCAAGACTGTTAGGTAATGTTTTGCATTAATTAGGAAAACGACTAGAATGCAATCAAAATAGCTCACAATCCAGTTGAACATTCAAGGACCAAACACATCGATATCTGCCATCATTTCTTAAGAGATCACTCCGTCAAAGGAGACATAGCAATTTCCTATATGAGAACCGAAAAACAATTGGCCGATATCTTCACTAAGCCCCTAGATGAGAAAAGATTTTGTGAACTTAGGGGTGAGCTCAATATCTTAGATTCTTGAAATATAGTTTAAGTCTTGCACATATGATTGTTACTTATATTCACTTCGAAATTCACACATGCTTGCGAAAACTCATCCTCCTCAATTTTCTATAAATTATTTTGAAATTATTGAATCCTTGTGAATTATGGTCATAGTTTGATTGTTGATTGCTTACTGACCATGTTTACAAAGAACTTTTGTAAAAATCTAGTCCTAAAACATCAAATCACTGTTGAAAACTCAATATATATGAATTTTCAGCCTTTGAACAGGACTAGTCCGCCCCTTGAACAGACTAGTTCGGCTGTTCAGAGAAGTCCAAACCTAGTCTGTTGGCCGGACAAGTCCGGGTCCACGACCGGACTAGTCCGGCCCTTGGGGACTTAACCTCCCTAGGGAGCCCTCGAACGGTCACTTCCACTCAAATCCTCTCTATCCTCAAACGCACGAAAACCGCCCCCAAATCGGCGTTTTTCGATTCTAACCACCAACTCTTTATTCCAATTCGTGAATTGAAGCCCTAAGGTGCGTGGGAACTCTTCCCCAAGCATCGGAGGCCGATTCCCCATCCACACTGTGTCGATTCCAAGATTTGAAGAGATATTCTTGACCTAACTCCAAATCCTTCAAAATTCAATTCTTTTAGGTCTTTTGAAAGAAACCTATTCACAAAAGTTGCTCCTTACATCATGGTGATCATGTACCTCAAATTTGGTGATCGAAGCCGTAGATTTTGCAAAATTTCTCTAGATTAGGGTTCTTACTGTGTGCATCGGACTAGTCCGACCAAAAGGACGGACAAGTCCGGTTCGTGCGGACTAGTCTGACCCTTGGGTGAACAAGTCCGGGTTACACAGTGGCAACCCTAACCTTGATCGATTTTGTGAATTCTAACACAATGTCTCTACTTCTTTGGACTCATAAACACTCATTTGCATCTCTTATCAGTGACAATGTCGGATTCTGACTATGTTGCTCTTTTCGACTCCGAGGCTGAGGTGGGAAGACAAGCACTCTATCATCGGAACCGTGAGGAGCGAGAGCTTGATATGGCTCTCCTCGAATCCCAGTCGGAGGCAAGAAAGGCAAAGAAGACGCAAAGGGAAGCTGTCAGCGTTTGGATCCAGCAGATCTCTCGACATTACCTTTGGTAGATCGAGGAGTTGTAGTTCGGTGAAGGGCGCGCAGAGATTCAAGAAGGTGAAAGACACGTGTACACAGAGACTTACGTGGTTTGGGCCGCCTGAGCGTAATACCCTACTCCACGGGATGTGTTGGTGATGTATTAAGCGTGTGAGTCTAGAAGAAGCTCCAGAAGAAGAAGCTCATCTACCTCAGGGAGTTCCGTAGTGGTATGGAACCGTCCCTTGTGTATCGTCGACCAGTCCTTTTATAGTACAAGGACTGGTCGTTACACCGTTATCCTGGCCCTACATGTGGCCCGTCGGTTACACATGCTTGATACACAATAAATGAGATTAATTACCCTTCATAGCTTGGTAACAGGCTTTAACAGTGCTGTTACCAGTATTAAGGGCCATCCGATCGAGTGTCATTAATATGGTATTAATGAAACTTAATTGGGTCTTCAAGTCTTTGATTGCTCCTTGGAGGTCCGGAGCCGTTGGGGGTCCACCGGCCTGATTGTTGAAGTTGAAGGTCCGGCGGTCGCCACGTGGCAGCACTGGAGCTTACCGTCGTGGACGAGTAGGTCCGGTGCTACTGGACACGTGTCAGTACCGAAGCTTCCCTCTATCTGGGGTTAGGTCCGGGGGTGCCATATTGGTATTCTGACCGGAGCTTCCCATGTGTGGGTGATAGCTCTGGTCTTGTGATACACGTGGCGGCCTTGGGACTAACCATGTCGGGGAAGCAGGTCCGGCTACGCCTGACATGTGGGGCCCTCAGAGGTCTTCAAATCTGGTAGATGGAGTTTCCTTGTGATCTTTGCAATCCCAAGGGGTATCCGATACAGAGGGTACCGACAGTGGCCCCCTGGGCTCACCTCCGGGAGAGACCTTTTGGAAGAAGTCATTCCGCCGGAGGTGGGTCCATTCTTCGGTTTTTGAGCCGTGTCCCCAAGGGTCTTCGGTCGTGCCGTTGGCGATAGTTCGCAGTTAAACTTCCGCCGCGTGGCGTATCTAGGAGGCGGCAGGTGAAGCTCTCAGCGTGCGGATCTCACACAATTGAAGGCCGCCGCCTTCGGGTTTCCCGCCCTTTATGATGACAACTGTTTGCTTGGGGTAAGAACCTCGACTTGATAATCGGGGTGTCCCCAGGCCCCCTTCTCATTGGCGGGGTGAAATTTTTGACTGGTATCGACAGCTCCTCTGCGGTTTCCATCCACGCGTTGCGGGGGCTTACTTAAGAAGGAAAGCACACACCGTTTGGGGTTCTTTACGCCTTTCATTCGATCTTGCGCTCAAACCTTCCAAACTTTCGCTTGCCTTTCCTCTCTTGCCTCGCTGTGCCGCGATGGAGTTGGGTTTCCGCCAGAGCCGACTGCAGACCGATGATGAAGCTCCGGTGTTATCGGACGCCTTCAACCCTGCTCTGACCAGGATCCGCCTGTGCATGGAAGGAGGAGTGACTCCTCAAGTGGTGTTTTGCAACTTCCTGACCAACAGGTGGGCTCCGCTGAAGAGGAGGGAGAAGTTGGCTTGGGCCCACAATAGTATGCTGGACGACGACCGGATCGAGACCGGTTTGAAGTCCAACATGGAGGGTGCAACTTTGGAGCTCCACCTCAAGAAGTTCCAGCATGGCATCGACGTTTAGGGTGATGACTTGGCTCCGCCGGCAGCTTTCCTCCCTCTGAACATGGAGGCAGAGTTCAGCAGGGAGCTCTGGCGGATGATGCCGGAGCTTGACGACCTTGGTGTCGTTGAGAGGCGTTCGACCATCGGGTTGGCGATCTCCGAAGCTCCTGAAGGCGGTTCCGTTCCCGCCCCTAAGACAAGAACCGAAGTCGTCGGCAAGGGCAAGGAGTCGGCCGAGCCCTCGAGCCGTAAGAGGAAGCATGCCGACAGAAGGTCCGCCAAGCATACTTGTTCTGCGGCGTCTCCTTCTCCCCGGAGGGGGAGGTCTACGACGATGGAATCTACCCCAGTAGCGGCTTCTTCCCGGGGTGCTATATTCGGCCAGGTGACTCCGGTACCAGGGCCAGCTGAGGGCTCCGGGTCCGGAGGTCCTTCCCGGTCGAGGGGGGGCCTCGACCAGAGCAACGCCGATAGCAACATCAAGCTCCAGGGGACCCTCCTGGACTACCACACCAGTGGCGGTTGGAGCCAGTCCAGAGCGTCCAGAGAAGAGGTTCCGTGCTAATTGGTGTGGAAGCCTTCCGAGGTAATTTTTGACTTTTTACCTCAACCAGTTGTTTTATTGTTATAACTGCATTTTGAGTTTCTTTGTCCTTCATCCATAGCATGCCTAAGAAAAGTGTTGAAGCTCTGGTCCCTGCAGCAGCGGTTGAGGCTGTGCAGGCTGAAGCTCCGGCTCCGATCCCAGCACCGCCCCAAGAGGTGGCTGAGGCTGCGGCAGCCCCGGCGCTGGCTGTCGTGGTTTTGGACCTCGACTCATCCCCAGAAGCTCTCGTGGTAGCGCCGGACCACGGGACTGAAGAGCTACCAGCGGCGCCAGCCCCAAAGGTTGAAGCTCCGGGCTTGGATGCTAAGATGTTGGACACTCCAGCCGCGGAGCCGGAGGTAGCTGCGATTCCGGTCCTAGAGCTGGATGTTGTTGAAGCCCCGGTAGTAGAGCTGGTGATTGATGAAGTTCCGGCGGTAGAGCCGGGTATTGATGAAGCTTCGGCACTTGAGCCGGTTGTCGAGGAAGCTCCAGCAGTAGATCCGGTTGCTGCAGAAGTTCCAGCTGTGGAGCCAGCCGTTGAAGAGGTTCCGGCGTCCGAGCCAATTGCCGTGGAGGTGTCGGCGCTTGAGCCTTTGGTGGTCGAAGCGCTAGCGCCCGAGCCCATGGTGGTCGAAACACCAGCACCAGAGCCAAAGGCGGAGGAGGCGCCTGCGCTAGAGGCAGAAGTAGCTTCTGCTCCGACCGAACCTTCAACACCCACTCCGGAAGTGGTGATATCGGAGGTGCTCACTGCTGAGCCAGAGTGCCATGATGAAGCTGTTGGTCTACCACCGAAGGGGCCAGTTGTTGATGACCTGGCGGTTGGGCCTTCAGAGCCAATTCTGGAGGTTGGAACTTCGGCTGCAAGTACTTCCTCGGCGGCGGCCGAGGCTATCCCAGAGGACGGCCCTAGTGCTGTTGAAGCTCAGGGGACCGCTCTTGTAGAGTGGGACCCAATTTTTGTTGCTGAAGATCCGCTGGAGCCAGCGGAGAGGATCCCAGCAGGTCCGGACTCGATCCCGATAGACAACGCCTGCTCCAGTCTTCGCCAGGTCCAGCTGGCCTTCTACCACGACAGCAAGGCCCTCGAGGAGGAGCGCCAAACCCTTAGGAGGTGGCGCAACCGACTCCATTTGAAGACCAAGCTAGCGCAATCGAGGCTGGTTGACGACAAGGAGTGGGTGCAAAGGGAGAAAGTCCGCCTGGAGTACTGGGGTAAGTTGTTGGATGAGAGGGAAAGCATGATGCGGACCCTCGACAACCAATCTCGGGCCATCTATGAGCATGCCAAGGCTACAAATAGTGCAGCGGATGATCGCCACGAAAGGCTCGCCGCCATCCACGATAGTCTCGTCAAGCGCCGGGAGGCTCTTGGAGCGCGGGAGAGACGACTCGAAGATGAAGAGCAAAAATTCCTGGAGCTGTGGGATGACCTCGTGAAGAGGGAGGAAGAGCTTGTCCAAAAGATAGCTCTGACTGACAAGAGCCTCGAAGAATGCACCAAGAAATTGGAGGAGCGTTGCGAGGAGGAGGAGGAGAAGAAGGCCTGGGAGCGAGGGCAAGATCTCTACAAGCAAGAGAATGCCATCGCCACCAGGGAGAAGAAAGTACGGGGCCGAGAGAAGGATTTGGTCCACCGCTGGAATGAGATCCACCTCCGGGAGGAAGAGCTCTCCAAACTCGAAAGGCAGGTTGCTGAAATGATTCAGCAGAATGCCAAAGAGGTGGAGCGTCTTGCTCGAGAGAGCTCGGAGCTTACGGCGGCCAAAAGATCCTTGGCGGAGATGTGTGGTGCAAGGTTTGCGGAGTCCCAACAAGTTTGGGACTTCTTGGGCAAGGCCAACGACACGCTGACGCCAATGGGCTTCAGTCCCGTGCGTCCGGATGATCCGGAGCCAGAGCTGGACCAGGCGTTGGAGGCGCTGAGTTCGGCGGGCAACAAGCTCTCCAAGATGGGCGATGTCATCGCGGACCAGCAGGAAACAGAGGGTCAGTCCCTGGCGAAGAACGTCGCAGAGTTTGTGCTGACGTGCTACACCAGCCGGGACCCTCAATTCCCTCTGGACCCGGTGCTTGAAGACCCCATCGAAGGAGAGGGTGAAGCCGCCCGAGCCAGCGTGTCGGAGGTGGCCGAGAAGGTCGCCCAGTTCTTCCATAGGGTCTAGGACCATCTCTCTGTAGCTCCCGCTTGTATTCTCTCTTCTTCTTCTCCAATTTTGTAATCTCTTGTCTCCAGATGAATGAAATCCAAATTTTTGTGAATTCGAATTTCATTTTTTGTCTTCAAAACCACCTTTGTCTCACTTGGCCCCCCGATAGATGTACACAATTTGAATGTGAACATGTACCAAGAGGATGTAACGGTTGTTGAAGACTTGCGTGCTTCGAACTTGTAGAATGTAGGTTCGAAGTCTTCGATAGTGTAGACCCCCTGAGGCTGTCAGAACTTAGTGTATCCGGCATTGACCATCGCCGGAGCTTAGTAGCTCCGGCAGTAGTCTCCATCAACGCGTAAAGCATCGATGGTTAGCCTTCTGGGTTGTCGGAGCTTGGCAGCTCTGGCAGTGACCTCCGTCAACACGTGTTGTGTCAACGTCAGACTCCACTTTAGAGTATTTCCACCATCTTCACGTTGACGGCTTGCCCCCTAGCTTTACCAGAACTGAGTAGCTCCAGACATGCTCGATTTCAATGTTTGAACATCGACCACAAGCCGCCTAGAGGATGTCGTAGCTTATTTATTTTTCCTGCACACTGAAGTCAAGAAAAACAGTAAAATCCATTTCCTATCTATAACTTCATTACGACTTACTATTTCCGAGAAAGTTTTAGGTCGAACACAATTCTAAATACAATCAAGAGTGTTGCCTTGCTTCCTTCAGGTTCGATCGTTTCTAGACTCGCCTTACTTCAGCCTACCGGGGTGTAGGTAGAGTGGCGTACTTAGGGTGCATGACCAGGCTAAGTCGATAGCACACTCTGGCCCTAGATTGGCTTGGCGGCATTCAGACAAGTAGGTCATCAACAATGTTTGAACCCGGAAGGATAGACAATGCAACTCGAATTGTATATGAGCTAGTCGAGCTAAAGTTTCTTAAGAACTGCACAACTATGTTATAGACAAGAAAGAGAAAATAAAAAATATTGAGCCTGTACAAAGTAAATGCACGTGGAGTCTATTTTCACACAATGATGTCTTTCATTATAGGTCCGGGGTACAGGGGAAACAAGTACACTCTTAGGGTACGGGTCAGTACCTTGAGTACCGTATACCCCTTGAGATTGCAAAGATCTCAAGGAAATGTCATCTACTTGATTTGAAGACCTTCGGAGGCCCACATGTCAGACATAACCGGACCCGCTTCCCCAATATGGTTAGTCCCACAGTTGTCACGTGTACTATCAAACCGGAGCTACCGCCCACAAGGGGGAAGCTCCGGGTTATGTACTATAACGGCACCCCCGGACCTAACCCCAGACCGAGGGAAGCTCCAGAACTGACACGTGTCTGGTGGCACCGGACCTATCTGTTCCTCACAGCATGCTCCGGAGCTGCCACGTGTTCTACCGTCGGATCTTTAGCCTCAAACCTCCGGTAGACTCCGCAATGGCTCCGTATCTTCAAAGGGGAATCAAGGACTTCAAGACCCGATTAAGTGTCATTAATACTATGTTAATGACACATGATCGGACGACCTTAATTACCAGTAACGGCACTGTCAAAGCCCGTAACTCGGTCATTAAGGGTAATTAAGCGCATCAAATGTGTATCAATATTAGTAACCGCCGGGGCCACATGTCGGGCCAGGCCAACTTGTAACGGTCTGTCCTTATACTATAAAAGGACAGGCCGACGATACATAGAAAAGGGGACAGGACTGACCTGCTCTGATCTGATCTAGTCTGATCGGCTCACACGCGCTCTCAACTCACATTGAGCTCATACATCCAATACAACACCAACACACCTCGTGGAGTAGGGTATTATGCTCAGGCAGCCCGAACCACGTAAACCTTTGTGTCTCATGTGTCATTTTACATTTCACCTTCTTGAATCTCCGCGCGCCCACACCAAACCTCAAACTCCGCAAACACCTTTAGTAGTGTTGGGAGATCTGCCAGATCAAAACCACCGACAGTTGGCGCGCCAGGTAGGGGCGCCTGAGATTTCAAGAATGGTGAACTCAGCTGCTGAATCATCCAATGGTCATCCCGCTGTTCAAGCTGCTGGGGGCAATCCCTCCAATATGCAGCCACCAGCAGGAACCTCAGTTCCAGCAGGAGTCACACTTATACCACCGCCGCCTTCACCAGCAAATCAAGCTGTGCAGCACGATGGTGCACCGGCGTCAATCACTGCGTTGGCGAATCATGACAACCCATAACACGCGCTCCATGCATCACATGCTCTCCTTCAGCGCCCACCACCTCCGGATGCATCCCGGGATGCAATGGAGCAGTAGAGGGCCGATGTGGAACACTTGGTTGCAGCAGCAGCCGACCGCGTCAGCAACAGGGGTCCTCCTCCTTCAGGACGAGCCCCGTCGCAGCGACGGACCTTGTCTGGTAGACTTGGTCCGCACGTTTCCAACAACAGGAGACATGCTGCATCATAGCAAGTGACGTTGTTGCCCTCCGGGGCGCGACGCACTCACACGGTATCAAGGCTTTCAACTCATGACCTCCGGGCGGAGCTTGATCGCCGATACCATCAACAAGACGGCCGAGTCCATATCGATCGTGCTCGTGAAAGACGAGAAACTCAGGACATTCCTGCTCTTGAAGGAGTAGGAGGAGTCTGTTCAGCCCTGGCCATGCATCTGCGTATGGTCAGGTGGCCACAGAAATTCCGGCCTCACCTGCCGGAGAAGTTTGACGGGACCGTTAATCCCGTCGAATTTCTTTAGATTTACTCCACTGCTATCCTGGCAGCTGGAGGAAATGAGGCCGTAATGGCCAACTATTTTCCAGTGGCTTTAACTGGGACCGCCCGATCCTGGTTTATGAGCCTTCCACCCAACTCCATCAACAGTTGGGAGGAGTTGTGCCGGCAGTTCACCACCAACTTCGGGAGTTCATACACCCGACCAGGCACTGAACTGGACCTTTTTGCAGTCGTGCAAAAAGGGGGAGAATCCCTGCGATCATTCATCCAGAGATTCTCTCAGGTACAAAACACTATCCCTTCTATCTCTAGCGCTTCTGTCATTGTGGCATTTAGACAGGACGTACGGGATAAGAAGATGTTGGAGAAACTGGCGATCAAGGAGATCACCAGTGTCACGGAACTCTTCAGCTTGGCTGACAAATGTGCCAGAGCTGCAGAGGGCCGTGAAATGCACTCCAAACCACCTCTGGAGGATCACAAGAAATCCTCCAAAGGTGAAGCCACTACCTCCGGGAGTGGCAAGAAGAAGAAAAAGACCAACGACAAGAAGAAGTCATCGGTCGGCGCATCTAATGCTGCAGCTCCGGGTGGCCGGGGGCCACGCCCCGAGAAGCGACCTCGACCCTCTTCTGAAGACGGGGGCAAACCCAAGGTGTGGTGTCCAATTCATAAGACGGACATCCACAGTTTGGAAGACTACCGGGAGGTCCAAAACCTTGTCGAGCGTTACAACAAGCGTCGGGAAGAAGTTCCTTTCTGACAGAGGGAAGGAAAACAAAATGTTGACGAAGCTCCGGATGAAGAGGAGTTAGGTTTTTAGGATCCTAAAAAGGTCCTGAAGGCCGTCTACACCTCCGTCGACGACGATTCTGACGTCTCTGACAACGAGCGTCGGAAGACCATGAACACCATTTTTGGTGGATCATGGGACATCACCTCCCGCCGCGTCCTCAAGACAATGCGTCGGGACATGGCCGCTGTAGCTCCTACAGCCAGGGCGGAGCCTCATCGGAAGTGGATGGACACGACCATCGCTTTTGATGCCTTGGAATGCCCTCGAAGCATGGTTGGAGCAGGCCAGTTACCTTTGATGGTATCTCCTACCATCAATAACATTCAGCTCCACCATGTTATGGTAGACGGAGGTTCGGGGCTGAACCTCATAAGCTTTGAAGCTTTTACCAAGCTTCAGCTCCGACCTTCAGATCTTCACCCCTCCCGACCTTTCTCCAGAGTAGGTCCGGGAGCCATTACCCCACTCAGTGCTATTACTCTCCCCGTTACCTTCGGGACCCGGGAGAAGTATCGCACTGAGAAGTTGGTCTTTGACGTTGCTCAGATCAACTTACCTTTCAACGCCATCTTGGGAAGGCCTGCCTTGTACAAATTCATGGCAGCTGCTCATTATGGCTACCTGGTGTTAAAGATGCCAACACCAGTAGGAGTTCTCCGGATCCGTGGAGATCGCACTGCCGGAGTAACCGCTCTGGAAGAACTTCATGTGCTTACTATGGCGCAAGAGGAGGATTTCAGGCAGGAGCAAGCTCCAAAATCCCCGAGCATTCGTCAACGAGGCTCGACTTCTGCACCTCGTGTGCAGCCAAGCGGCGACACCGACATTCCCGTCAAAGTCGTCCAAATCGGTTCCGATTCCGCTCAGACCACCCGTATATCGGGGGGACTGAATGACAAATAGGAACTCGCGCTCATCGCTTTTCTACGGGCTAATGTCGATGTGTTTGCCTGGCAACCGTCGCAAATGCCTGGGATCCCCAGGGAAGTGATTGAGCACAATCTAAAGATCAACCCTGACGCCCGGCCCGTGCATCAGAAGCCTCGGAAGCAATCCGTGGAGCGACAAAACTTCATTCGACAAGAAGTGAAGAAGTTGCTCGTAGCTGGATTCATCCGAGAAGTCTTCCATCCAAAATGGCTGGCAAACCTAGTCGTTGTGCCCAAGGCCGACGGGAAGCTTCAGATGTGTATTGACTACACAACAATAAATAAGGCATGTCCAAAAGATGCATTCCCACTACCCATAATAGATCAGATAGTGGATTCCACCTCCGGGTGTGAATTACTGTGTTTCCTAGATGCATATTCTGGGTATCATCAAATCAGAATGTCTAGGGAAGATGAAGAGCATACCTCTTTCATCATAGTAGATGAATTGTACTGTTATACAACCATGGCATTTGGTCTTAAGAATGCAGCTTCAACCTTTGTACGAGCTATGTACAAAACTTTTGAAGAACTCATTAGAGACATAGTGGAAGTATACGTCGATGGCATCATGGTCAAGGTCAAGAACAAGGAGTCACTCCTTGACACCTTACAGGCTGTCTTCAACAAGCTGCGGGTCACCCGCACAAAGCTAAACCCAGACAAGTGTCTCTTCGGGGTTAGCTCCGGAAAACCCCTTGGTTTCCTGGTAAATCACCAGGGCATAGAGGCTAATCCGGCGAAGATCAAAGCCATTGAATACATGCGGCCACCAGCCCGCATCAAGGATGTCCAAAAGCTGACTGGATGTCTAGCAGCCCTCAGCTGGTTCATTTCAAGACTGGCGGAACGGGCACTTCCCTTCTTCAAGTTATTGAGGAAGTCTGGACCAATCCAATGGTCTGAAGAAGCAGAAAAGGCGTTCCAGGAGCTAAAACAGTTCCTCACCATCCTACCAACTCTGGTAGCTCCGAACCCTGGTGAGCCTTTGCTGCTTTACATTTCAGCAACTGACGAAGTTGTCAGTATGATCCTGGTTGCGGAGAGACCAGAACCATCCCATGCTCAGGAATCCAGACCCCTCCGGGAGGATCCGAAGGTTCCTGAAAGCGAGTCTGAGTCTCAGTTCCCAGACTTGAGTCCACAAGAAGTTACTTCAGAAGACCCAGACCCCTCCGAGAGGGTCCAGGTCGCTTCTGAAGAAGCTCCGGGTCCCTCCAGAAAGGACCCGGAGGTCCCCGAAGAAGGTCCGGATCCCTCCGAGAGGATCCGGGTCAATGAAGAGGAAGCTCTGAGCCCCTCCGGGAGGGTCCGGACCATCCAGTGCCCGGTGTACTTCATCATTGAAGTACTTCATGATGCCAAGACTCGATACCTAGGGGTGCATAAGCTGCTCTATGCAGTTCTTATCGCCTCCAGGAAGCTTCACCATTACTTCCAAGCTCACAAGATTTCAGTGGTGACTTCTTACCCACTCCGAGCAATCTTGCATAATCCCAATTCAACTGGAAATATTGCAAAGTGGGCAGCGGAATTGGTCGAATTAGATCTCTAATTCATTCCAAGACAAGCAATCAAGAGTCAAGCATTGGCGGATTTCATGGCGGAATGGTCTCTCTCTCCATCAAACCCTGGGGGCCCCAGTGAGCAGAAGCCAGAACACAAGGCTCCGGTCTTCACCGAGCCTCAGTGGACCCTCTACTTTGACGGCTCCATGCAAAAGCAGGGGGGCGGAGCTGGAATCCTTCTCCTCGCACCAACCGGGGAGAAGGTAAAATACATGGTACACCTTGACTTCAAGGCGACCAACAACATGGCGGAGTACGAAGCACTCATCTACGGACTAAAGGTGGCACTGCCATATGGTGTCAAGCAGCTGCTAGTCAAGGGAGATTCACAGCTCATCATTAAACAAGTGAAGGGTGAATGCTCCTGCAACAATCTCCAGCTAGCTGCTTACCTCCTTGAAGTCCAGAGGCTTCAGAAGGACTTCGAAGTCCTAGACCTCCACCACGTCCAGCGTGTCCACAACGCTAAAGCTAACGAACTCTCGACGAAAGCGTCAACCAGAGCTCCAGCTCCTGAAGGAACTTTTGTTCGGAGGTTGTCAAAACCCACAGCTCAGCCTGCCGAACTGAGCGAAGGGGGCGAGATCAGCATCCTGAAGCTGACGGTCCCGATGGCCCTATTACCATGCCAACCATCAAGGGTCGTAGGTGCTGCCGGAAGCTCCGAGCAACCCAGCGCGCAAGACTCAAATGCTCAAGTTAGCTCCAATGCATGGATCTTGGAGATCCGGAGCTACTTGAAAGACAACATCTTTCCTAACGATAATGTATCCGCTGACCGGATAGTCAGATTGGCTAAAAGATACACGTTGGTAGAAGGGGATCTCTACTGGCGCGGTGCCAATGGCGTCCTAATGCGGTGCATTACAAGGGAAGAAGGCTGCGAGCTCCTCGCAGAAATCCATGGAGGCGAGTGCGGGAAACACACGTCTTCCCGCACGCTGGTCGGTAAAGCCTTCTGGCATGGCTTCTACTGGCCGACAGCACTCCAGGATGCAACTGAGTTGGTGATGAAATGTGAAGCATGCCAATTTCATGCAAAGCAAATTCACACACCGGCTCAGCCTCTACAAATGATACCTCCTACATGGCCCTACGCCGTGTGGGGGATGGACATCTTGGGACCTTTCCCAAGAGCCGTCGGAGGTTATAAGTTCCTGTATGTCGCCATTGACAAGTTCACCAAGTGGTCGGAAGCAACTCCAGTTGTGACAATCAACAAGCAATCTGCTATAAATTTTTTGCAGTCCATTGTATGCAAATTTGGAGTCCTAAACAAAATCATCACTGATAACGGGACCCAATTCACAAGCTCTGCATTTCAAGGATATTGCGAAGACCTCGACATTCAAGTTTGCTACGCCTCCGTAGCTCACCCTGCAAGCAATGGCCAGGCCGAGAGAGCAAATGCTGAAATCCTGAAAGGACTCAAAACGCACACCTATGAGCGCCTGAAAAAACATGGAGCCAACTGGATTGAAGAGCTTCCGCCCACTCTATGGGCCAACAGGACAACTCCAAACTGGTCAACTGGAGAGACACCCTTGTTCCTGGTGTACGGAGCTGAAGCAATCCTTCCTCCGGAAATCACCTTGGGGTCACTCCGAGTCCGGACCTTCGACGAAGCCACGCAGGACCAGCTCCGGCGTGAAGACCTAGACCTCCTTGAGGAGGGAAGGTGCCAAGCAGCTATTCAGAATGCCCGATATCGTCAAGCCCTTCGGCGCTATCATCAGCGGCATGTACACAACCGACAGCTCGAGGAAGGCGATCTGGTGCTACGGAGAATACAATTGAGAGAAAGGTTAAACAAACTCTCCCCTAGCTGGGAGGGACCCTTCCGAGTGATTAAAGTATCCCGTCCCGGAAGCGTTCGCTTGGCTACTGAGGATGGGACATCTCTCCCAAATCCTTGGAATATTGAGCACCTCCGTAAGTTCTACACTTAACATCACAGAGGTGAGTCTGTAGTAACTTGAGGTGTATGTTATAGAGTCATTGTACAGAGTCGGGTAGTTCCTCCGGGAGAACAACCGGACCTTTCCCGGAAGGTCCGCAAAGTTCATGCAACACTTGTCACAGTCTGAGAACTAAAAGTGTGGCTAGCTACCCTGGGTCAAACGAGAAATGAAACACGCTTAGCTTGGTTCCGTACCCTAAGAGTGTACTTGTTTCCCCTGTACCCCGGACCCATAATGAAAGACATCTTCATGTGAAACAAACTCCACGTGCATTTATTTTGTACAGGCTCAACATTTTTTATTTTTCTCTTTCTTGTCTATAACAAAGTTGTGCAATTCTTAAGAAATTTTAGTTCGACCAGTTCATGTACAATTCGAGCTGTATTGTCAATTCTTTTGGATTCAAATATTGTTCATGGCCCACTCGCCTGAATGCCGCCAAGCCAATCTAGGGCCGGAGTGTGCTAACGACTTAGCCTGGTCAAGCACCCTAAGTACGCCACTCTACCTACACACCGACAGGTCGAAGTAAGGCGGGTCCAAGTACAATTGGATCTGGAAGAAAGAAGGCAACTCATTCGGTTGTATTCAGAATTGTGTTTGATCTAAAACTTTCTTGGGAATCGTAAGTCGCGGCGAAGCTATAGGCAAGGAGAGAATTTTACTATTTTTCTTGGCTTCATGTGCAAGAAAAATAAAGAATCCACGTTGATGGAAAAAAGCCGGAGCTAACAAAGCCCTGAATCCCCCTAGGTCGCTTGTAATCGATGTTAAACATTGAAAACGAGCATTACCAGAGCAACCAAGCTCCGGCAAAACTAGGAGGGCCAGCCGTCGACGCAGAATAAAAGATGGTGAGAAGACCCCGCAAGCGGAGTCTGCTGCCGACAAGCTACGCGTTGGCAAAGGTCACTGCCGGAGCTACTAAGCTCCGACACCCCAGAGGGCTAACTATCGATGCTCTACGCGTTGATAGGAACTATTGCCGGAGCTACTAAACTCCAACGGTAGTTAATGCTGGAGCTTCTGAGCTCCAACAACCTCAGGAGGCCTTCACTATCGAAGACTTTGGACCTACACACAACAAGTTCAAAGCAAACGAGTCTTCAACAAAACACAATATCCTCTTGGTACATGTTCACAATCAAATTGTGTACATCTACCAGGGGGCCAAGTGAAGACAAAAGTGTTGAAGACAAAAAATGAAATTCATTAACCAATTGTGGATTTCATTCATATGGAGACAAGGGATTACAAAATTGGAGAAGAAAAAGATAGAATACAAGTGGGAGCTACAGAAATGGTCCTAGACCCTATGGAAGAACTGGGCGACCTTCTGAGCAACCTCCAACACGTTGGCTCGAGTGGCTTCACCTTCTCCTTCGACGGGACCTTCAAGCACCGGGTCTAGAGGAAATTGGGGATCCCGGCTGGTGTAGCACGTCAGCACATACTCTACGACGTTCTTCGCCAAGGACTGCCCCTCAACCTCCAACTGGTCCGTGATGACGTCACCTACCTTGGAGAGTTTGCCACCCGCCGAGCTCAACGCTTGCAATGCCAGGTCCGGCTCCGGATCATCCGGACGCACGAGACTGAAGCCCATTGGTGTTAGCGCGTCGTTGGCTTTGCTCAGGAACTCCCAAACCTGTAGGGAGTCCGTAGTCCTCAAGCCCTTCAGTTCCTCCAATGATCTTTTGGCCGCCGCCAGTTCAAAATTCTCACGATCAAGGCGCTCAACATCTTTGGGATTTTGCTTAATCTTTTCAGCAACCTGCTTCTCGAGTTTTCTAAGCTCCTCCTCCCGGAGGTGGATCTTGTTCCGGCGGTCGACCAGGTCCTTCTCCCGGCCCCTAACTTTCTTCTCCCTGGCAGCGATGGCACACTCTTGCTGGTAGATCTCCTGCCCTCGCACCCAGGCCTTATCCTCCTCCTCAACGCAACGCTCCTCCAACTTCTTGGTGCGTTCCTCGAGACCCATGTCAACCAGAGCCACCTTTTCGGCGAGCTCCTCCTCCCTCCTCAAGAAATCATCCCACAGCTCTAGGAGTTTTTGCTCTTCGTCTTCGAGCTTCTTCTCCCTCTCCTCAAGTGCCTCCCGGCGCTTGATGAAGGTAGTGTTAATGGCTTCAATCCTTTCTTGGCGATCATCAGCCGCACTATTAGTTGCCTTGGCCTGCTCATAAATGGCCCGGGATTGAATGTAGAGGGCACGAGTCAAGCTCTCCCTATCATCCAATAATTTGCCCCAGTATTCTAGGCGGACCTTCTCCTGTTTGATCCACTCTTTGTCGTATGCCAGCCTCGACTGCGCCAGCTTGGTCTCGAAGTAGAGCCGATTACACCACCGCCTAAGGGTTTAGCGCTCCTCTTCAAGAGCCTTGCTATCGTGGTAGAACGCCAGCTGGACTTGACGCAGACTGGAGCAAGCGTTGTCAATGGACAACGACAGGGGAATATGGTTCGGACCTGCTTGAGTCTCCTCCGCTGGTTCCAGCGGGTTCTTGATTACAAAAATTGGGTCCCACTCCACAAGAGTGGTCCCCTGAGCCTCCACGGCACTAGGGTCGTCCTCTGGGATAGCCTCAGTCGCCACCGAGGAGGGTCCCGTAGAGGAAGTTCCGACCTCCGGAAGTGGTTCCGAAGGCCCTGCCGCCAGGTCTTCATTTGCCCCCTCAGGCAGGGGGCCAGCAACTTCATCAGGACACACTCGCTTAGCGGTAGGCACCTCCGCCGTCATCACTTCTGGAGCAGGGGCTACTTCCGGCTCCGGCCTGGGCTCCTCCTCCGCTAGTGGCCCGGGTGTTGGCATCTCGACCATCACGGGTTCGAGTGCTGATGCCTCTGCAACAACCGGCTCTGCAGTTGGAGCTTCAGTGGCAACTGGCTCTGAGGCTGGAGCTTCGAAGGTAGCTGGCTCAACCGCCGGGACTCCTTCAACATCCAGCTCGCTCGCTGGGACTTCAATAACCTCCGGCTCAACCGCCGGGGCTTCGACAATTTCCAGCTCTGGGGCCGGAATCACTGCTTCCTCCGGCTCAACGGCCGGAGCTTCCAACATCTCAGCATCAAGACCCGGGGCTTCAACCTCCGGGGCAGGTGCCGCTGGCGCATCTTCTCTCCCGTGGTCCGGCGCTACCACGGGAGTCTCAGGGGATGAGTCGAGGTCCATGAACACGACAGCTGGCACCGGAGCTGCCACAACTTCAACCACCACTTGGGGTGGCATCGGGACAGGAGCAGAAGCTTTCGCCCTCACAGCTTGAGCTGCTGTGGCTGAGGGTGGAGCCTCACTCCTCTTCTTGGGGACGCTGCAGATGATGGATGAAAAAACCTAAAAAAATAGTTACTACAACAAAACAACTGTCTGAGATAAAGATTAAAAATTACCTCGGAAGGCTTCCGCACCAGCTTGCACGGAATCTCTTTCTCGGGCGTTCTTGACTGACCATGGCCGCCGCTGACGTGGTAGCTCCGGAAGGCCCCCCGAAACTTGTTGCAGCCGCAGGCATTTCCTTAGTCGAGTCCCCCCTCGACCGGGAAGGACCTCCAGACCCAGAGGCCTCAGCTGGCCCTAGTGCTAGAGTCACATGCCCGGAGCTAGCACCCCGGGCAGACACTGCTGCAGGTACAGTCGCCGCAGTTGTAGAAGACCTCCCCCTCCGGGGAGAAGGAGCTGCTGTAGAGGATGCAGGCCTGACAGACCTTCCGTTGGCATGCCTTAGCTTCCTCTTCCAGCTCGAGGGTTCGGCCATCGGCTCCTTACCCTTGCCGATGACTTCGGTCCTTGGCTTCGGGGCAGGGTCGGAGCCACCTTCAGAAGCCCCAGGGATCACCACCCTGGAAGTCGATCGTCTCTCGACGACACCAAGGTCGTCAAGCACCGGCATCGTCCGCCGGAGCTCCCTGCTGAACTCTACTTCCACGTTCAGAGGGAGGAAAGCTGGTGGCGGGGTCAAGTCATCACCCGCGACGTCGATGCTATGCTGGAACTTCTTGAGATGAAACTCCAGGGTTGCCCCCTCCATGTTGGACTTCAGCCCGGTCTCGACCCAGTCATCGTCCATCACACTGTTGAGGCCCCAAGCGAGTTTTTCTCTCCTCTTCAGCGGTGCCCACCTGTTGACCAGAAAATTGCAAAATACTGCCTAAGGAGTTAATCCTCCCTCCACACAGTGGCGGATCCTGGTCAGAGCAGGGTTGAAGGCATCTGACAGCACTGGAGCTTCACTCCAGACTGCATTGTCGATGTTGGGGAGGCCTTCGGGCAGCTCCAGCTTCTCGTGCTCCTCCACCTAGATGACTATCCAGTCTTTCTTCCAATCGTCCCACTTTCCAGAGGGAAACGACCGGAGGTACTTGAATGGGCACTTCATGCGCTTCACAAAGTAGTAGAAGCCAAGGAACTCATCACCCCTTCCGGTGGTATGGACGATGAAGAAGGTCCGGAAAAGCTCAATGAAGGGGGGGATGCCCACCCACATTTCACAGAAGTGGACGAAGATAGACACTAAAAGAATGGAGTGGGGGCCAAGGTGATACACCTGCAGACCATAGAAGTCTAGCAGCATCAAGAAAAAGAAGGAAAAAGGTGGGATCAACCCCACCATGGCGTACCCAGAGAAGTACACCATCTCGCCGGCATGCTCCTTCTCGAACGGGAGCTCCCCACCGGCGCAGACAGGTGGTTGAAGAAGTCCGAGGACCACCCCATAAGGGCCCGGACCTTCTTCAGGTCACCTTCGGTCTTCAAGCGGCTCTTGCGGAGACCCAACTCCATCGCAGCACAGCGAGGCAAGGGAGGAAAAGAAAGCACAAGTTTGGGAGTTCGAACACAAGTTCAGATGAGAGGCGTAAAGAACCCTATACGGTGCACGCTTTCCTTCTTAAGTAAGCCCCCGCAATGCTTGGATGGAAACCGTAGGGAAACCGAAGATACTATTAAAAAATTTCACCCTGCCAATGATAAGAGGGCCCGGGACCACCCCGACGATCAAGTCGAGGTTCTTACCCAGGTGAACGGTTGTCATCATGAAAGGCGGGAAGCCCGAAGGCAGCGGCTTGACAAGGCGCGCGGAACCGATACGATTTTCGTATCGGGAACCGGCGACCTTCAATTGCGTGAGATCCGCATGCCAAAGATCTCATTTGCCGCACCCGGGATATGCCACGCGGCGAGGATTTAACTCTAAAACTATCGCCAACGGCACCTCTAAAGACCTTTGAAGACTCGGCTCAAAAGTCGAAGGATGGACCCACCTCCGGCGGAATGACTTCACCCAAGGGGTCATCCCCAGAGGTGGGCCTAGGGGGCCACTGTCGGTACCTTGAGTACCGTATACCCCTTGAGATTGCAAAGATCTCAAGGAAATGTCATCTACTTGATTTGAAGACCTTCGAAGGCCCACATGTCAGACATAACCAGACCCGCTTCCCCAACATGGTTAGTCCCAAGGTCGCCACGTGTACCATCAAAACGGAGCTACCGCCCACAAGGGGGAAGCTCCGGGCTATGTACCATAACAGCACCCCCGGACCTAACCCCAGACCGAGGGAAGCTCCAGAACTGACACGTGTCTGGTGGCACCAGACCTATCTGTTCCTCACAGCATGCTCCGGAGCTGCCACGTGTCCTACCGTTGGATCTTCAGCCTCAAACCTCCGGTAGACTCCGCAATGGCTCCGGATCTTCAAAGGGGAATCAAGGACTTCAAGACCCGATTAAGTGTCATTAATACTATGTTAATGACACACGATTGGATGACCTTAATTACCAGTAACGGCGCTGTCAAAGCCCGTAACTCGGTCATTAAGGGTAATTAAGCGCATCAAATGTGTATCAATATTAGTAACCGTCGGGGCCACATGTCGGGCCAGGCCAACTTGTAACGGCATGTCCTTATACTATAAAAGGACAGGCCGACGATACATAGAAAAGGGGACGGGACTGACCTGCTCTGATCTGATCTAGTCTGATCGGCTCACACGCACTCTCAACTCACGTTGAGCTCATACATCCAATACAACACCAACACACCCCGTGGAGTAGGGTATTACGCTCAGGCGACCCGAACCACGTAAACCTTTGTGTCTCCTGTGTCATTTTACATTTCACCTTCTTGAATCTCCGCGCGCCCACACCGAACCTCAAACTCCGCAAACACCTTTAGTAGTGTCGGGAGATCTGCCGGATCAAAACCACCGATAGTACGAAACCAGGATAAGTGTGTTTCGTTTCTCGTTTGACCCAAGGTAGCTAGCTACACTTTTAGTTCTGAGACTGTGACAAGTGTTGCATGGACGTTGCGGATGTAGCAGGGTAGGTTCGGCTGCCCTCCCGGAGGAGCTACCCGACTCTGTACAATGACTCTACAACATACATCACATGTAATTATAGACTCACCTATGTGATATTAAGCTTAGAACTTACGGAGGTGCTCAATGTTCCAAGGGTTTGGGAGAGGTGTTCCATCCTCGGTTGCCAAGCGAACACATACGGGACGGGATACTTTGATCACTCGGAAGGGTCCTTCCCAGTTGGGGGAGAGTTTGTTTAACCCTTCCCTGGTTGTTATTCTCCGTAGCACCAGATCGCCTTCCTCGAGCTATCGGCTGTGAACATGCCGTTGGTGATAGAGCCGAAGAGCTTGGCAGTATCGGTCATTCCGAACAGCTGCTCGACAACTTCCCTCTTCAAGGAGGTCAAGGTCTTCACGCCAGAGCTGGTCAGGCGTGGCTTTGTCGGAGGTCCGGAACTGGAGCGACCCCAAGGTGATTTTCGGAGGAAGGACTGCTTCAGCTCCGTACACCAGGAAGAAGGGTGTCTCTCCAGTTGACCGGTTTGGAGTTGTTTTGTTGGCCCACAGAGTGGGCGGAAGCTCTTTAATCCAGTTGGCTCCATGTTTTTTCAGGCGCTCATATGTGCGCGTGTTGAGTCCTTTCAGGATTTCTGCATTTGCTCTCTCGGCTTGGCCATTGCTTGCCGGGTGAGCTACGGAGGCGTAGCTGACTTGGATGTCGAGGTATTCGCAGTATCCTTGGAAAGCAGAGCTTGTGAATGGGTCCCATTATCTGTTATGATTTTGTTCGGGACTCCAAATCTGCATACGATGGACTGCAAGAAGTTGATAGTTGATTGCTTGTTTATTGTCACAACTGGAGTTTCTTCCGTCCATTTGGTGAACTTATCAATGGCAACATACAGGAACTTGTAACCTCTGACGACTCTTGCGAAAGGTCCCAAGATGTCCATTCCCCACACAGCGAAAGGCCATGTAGGAGGTATCATTTGTAGAGGCTGAGCTGGTGTGTGAATTTTCTTTGCATGGAACTGACATGCTTTGCATTTCTTCACCAGCTCAGTTGCATCCTGGAGCGCTGTAGGCCAGTAGAAGCCATGCCAGAAGGCTTTACCGACCAGCGTGCGGGAAGAAGCGTGGTTCCCACACTCGCCTCCATGGATTTCTGCGAGGAGCTCGGAACCTTCTTCCCTTGTGATGCACCGCATTAGGACGCTGTTGGCACCGCGCCAGTAGAGATCCCCTTCTACCAGCGTGTATCTTTTAGCCAATCTGACTATCCGGTCAGCGGATATGTCATCATCAAGAAGGATATTGTCTTTCAAGTAGCTCCGGATCTCCGATATCCATGCGTCGGAGCTTGCTTGAGTATTTGAGTCTTGCGTGCTGGGTTGCTCAGAGCTTCCGGCAACACCTACGACCCTTGATGGCTGCCATGGTAACAGGGCCATCGGGACCGCCAGCTTCGGAATGCTGGTCTCGCCCCCTTCGCTCAGTTCGGCAGGCTGAGCTGTGGGTTTTGACAACCTCCGAACGGAGGTTCCATCAGGAGCCGGAGCTTCAGTTGACGCTTTCGTTGAGAGTTCGTCAGCTTCAGCATTATGGACACGCTGGACATGGTGGAGATCCAGGACTTTGAAGTCCTTCTGAAGCCTCTGCACTTCAAGGAGATAAGAAGCTAGTTGAGGATTGTTATAGGGGCATTCACCCTTCACCTGTTTAATGATGAGCTGCGAATCTCCCTTGTCCAACAACTGCTTGACACCATATGATAGTGCCACCTTTAGTCCATAAATGAGTGCTTCATACTCCATCATATTGTTGGTCGCCTTGAAGTCAAGGTGGACCATGTATTTTACCTTCTCCCCGGTTGGAGTGAGGGGAAGGATTCCACCTCCAGCCCCCTGCTTTTGCATGGAGCCGTCGAAGTAGAGGGTCCAGTGAGGTTCGGTGAAGACCGGAGCCTTGAGTTTCGACTTCTGCTCACTAGGGCCCCCCAAGGTTTGATGGAGAGGGTGTCCACTCCGCCACAAAGTCCGCCAGTGCTTGACTCTTGATAGCTTGTCTTGGGACGAATTCTAGATCGAATTCGGCCATTTCTACTACCCACTTTACAATGTTCCCAGTAGAGTTGGTATTATGCAAGATCGCACGCAGTGGGTAAGAGGTCACCACTGAGATCTTGTGAGCTTGGAAGTAATGTCGAAGCTTCCTGGAGGCGATGAGAACTGCGTATAGTAGCTTGTGCACCTCCAGGTATCGAGTCTTGGCATTATGTAGTACTTTACTAATGAAGTACACTAGGCATTGGACCGTCCAGACCCTCCCGGAGAGGTCCGGAGCTTCCTCCACGTTGACTCAGACCCTCCCAGAGGGGTCCGGACCTACTTCGAGGACCTCTGGGTCCTTGCTAGAGGAGCCCGAAGCTTCTACTAGAGCGACCCGAACCCTCCCGGAGGGGTCCAGATCTTCTGGAATAACTCCCTGTAGATCCAAGTCTGGGGGCTGGGACCCAGACTCACCTTCAAGAACCTCCGGACCCTCCCGGAGGGGTCTGGATTCTTGAGCTTGGGATGGGTCTGGTCTCTCCGCAACCACGACTATGCTGACAACTTCGTCGATTGCTGAAATGTAAAGTAGTAAGGGCTCACTAGGGTTCAGAGCTACCAAGGTTGGTAGAGTGGTGAGGAGCTGCTTTAGCTCCTGGAACGCCTTTTCTGCTTCTTCAGACCATTGAAATGGTCCAGACTTCCTCAATAGCTTGAAGATGGGTAGCGCCTGTTCCGCCAGTCTTGAGATGAACTGACTGAGGGCGGCTAGACATCCAGTCAGTTTCTGGACGTCCTTGATGCGGGCTGGTGGCCGCATCTCCTCAATGGCTTTAATCTTCGCCGGATTTGCCTCTATGCCCCGGTGGTTTACCAGGAAACTAAGAAGCTTTCCGGAGCTAACCCCGAAGATGCACTTGTCTGGGTTCAGCTTCGTGCGGGTGACCCGCAGCTTGTCGAAGACAGCTTGCAAGGTGTTAAGGAGTGACTCCTTGTCCTTGATCTTGACGACGATGTCATCAACATACACTCCCACTACGTCCCTGATGAGCTCTCCAAAGGTTTTGTACATAGCTCGTACAAATGTTGAAGCTGCATTCTTGAGACCAAATGGCATGGCAGTATAACAGTACAATCCATCTACTGTGATAAAAGAAGTATGTTCTTCATCTTCCCTAGACATTCTGATTTGATGATACCCAGAATATGCGTCTAGGAAACACAGTAATTCACACTCAGAGGTGGAATCCACTATCTAATCTATTCTAGGTAGTGGGAATGGATCTTTTGGGCATGCCTTATTTAGTGTTGTGTAGTCGATACACATCTGAAGCTTCCCGCCGGCCTTGGGTACAACGATTGAGTTTGCCAGCCATTTTGGATGGAAGACTTTTGAGATGAATCCAGCTTCGAGCAACTTCTTCCCTTCTTGACGTATCAAGTTCTGTCGCTCTACAGATTGCTTCTGAGGCTTCTGATGTACGGGCTGAGCGTCAGGATAGATCTTCAGATTATGCTCAATCACTTCCCTCGGGATCCCAGCCATTTGTGACGGTTGCCAGACAAACACATCGACATTAGTACAGAAGAAAGTGATGAGCGCGAGTTCCTATTTGTCATTCAGACCTCCCAATATACGAGTGGTCTGAGCGGCATCGGAACCGATTCGGACGACTTTGACGGGGATGTCGCTGTCGCCGCTTGGTTGCACACGAGGTGTGGAGGTTGAGCCTTGTTGACGAATGCTTAGGGGTTTCAGAGCTTGTTCTTGCCTGGATTCTTCCTCCTGCGCTTTAGCAAGTGCATGAAGTTCTTCCAAAGCAGTCACTTCAGCAGTATGGTCTCCGCAGATCTGGAGAACGCCAGCTGGTGTTGGCATCTTCAACACCAGGTAGCCATAATGAGTAGCAGCCATGAATTTGTACAAGGCGGGCTTGCCCAGAATGGCGTTGAAAGGCAAGTTGATCTGCGCGATGTCAAAGATCAACTTCTCGGTGCGATAATTCTCCCGAGTCTCAAAGGTCACAGGGAGAGTTATGGCACCGAGTGGGGTTATGGTCCCCGGACCTACTTCGGAGAAAGGTCGGGAGGGGCGAAGGTCCGAAGGTCGGAGCTGAAGCTTGACGAAAGCTTCGAAGCTTATAAGATTCAGCCCTGAACCTCTGTCCACCATTACATGGTGGAGTTGAATGTTATTGATAGTAGGTGATACCATCAAAGGTAGCTGACCAGCTCCGATCATGTTCCGAGGGCAGTCCGAAGCATCAAAAGTGATGGTGGTATCCATCCACTTTCGATGAGGCTCCGCCCTTGTTGTAGGAGCTACTGAGGCCATGCCCCGCCGCATGGTCTTGAGGACACGGCGGGAGGTGATGTCCCACGAACCACCAAAGATGGTGTTCATGGTCTTCCGACGCTCATTGTCAGAGACGTCGGAGTCGTCGTCGACGGAGGTGTAAACAGCCTTCAAGACATTTTTAGGGTCCTGGAAGCCTAACTCCTCTTCAGTCGGAGCTTCATCGACCTTCTGTTTTCCTTCCCTTTGACGGAAAGGAACTTCTTCCCGACGCTTGTTGTAGCGCTCAACAAGGTTTTGGACCTCTCGACAGTCCTCCAAGTTGTGGCTAGTCGACTTGTGGATAGAACACCACACTTTGGAGTTGCCACTGTCTTCAGAGGACGTCTGAGGTTGTTTCTCGGGGTGTGGCTCCTGGCCACTCGGAGCTGCTGCAGCTGCAGCGGTAGATGTGCCGCCCGACAGCTTCTTTTTGCCGTTGGACTTATTCTTCTTTTTGCCACTCCCGAAGGTAGTGGCTTCTCCTTTGGAGGATTTTTTGCCATCCTCCGGAGGTGGTTTGGAGTGCATTTCACGACCCTCCGCAGCTTTGGCACACTTGTCTGCCAAGCTGAAGAGCTCCGTGACGCTGGTGATCTCCTTGACCGCCAGCTTCTCCAACATCTTCTTATCTCGTACGCCCTGTCTAAATGCCATGATAACAGAAGTGCTAGAGATAGAAGGAATAGTGTTTCATATCTGGGAGAACCTCTGGATGAATGAGCGCAGGGATTCTCCCCCCTTCTGCACAACTGCAAAAAGGTCCACTTCGGTGCCTGGTCGGGTGTATGAACTCCCGAAATTGGCGATGAACTGTTGGCACAATTCCTCCCAACTATTGATAGAGTTGTGAGGAAAGCTCATGAACCAGGACTTGGCGGTCCCAGTCAAGGCCACTAGGAAGTAGTTGGCCATTACGGCCTCGTTACCTCTGGCCGCAAGGATTGCGGTGGTGTAAATTTGGAGAAACTCGGCGAGATTAATAGTCCTATCAAATTTCTCTGGCAGGTGAGGCTGGAAATTTTGTGGCCATCTAACCATGCGTAGGTGCATGGCCAGTGCAGAACAGCCTCCTCCTACTCCCTCGAGAGCAGGACTGTCTCGAGCCTCTCGCCTTTTGCGAGCACACTCGACATGGACACGACAGTCCTGTTGACAGTAACGCGATCAAGCTTCGCCCGGAGGTCATGAGTTGAAAGCCTGGTTACCGTATGAGTACGTCGCGCCCCAGAAGGTAGCGATGTAACTTGTTGTGACGCAGCACGCCTCCTATTCTGGGAAGCATGCAGACCAAGTCTGCCAGACACGGTCCGGCGCTGCGATGGGGCCCGCCCCAAAGGGGGAGGACCTTGGTTGTTGATGCGGTCGGTTGCTGCTACAACCAAATGTTCCACATCAGCCCTCCACTGCTCCATCACACCCTGGGATGCACCTGAAGGTGGTGGACGTTAGAGGAGAGCACATGCTGCATGAAGCGCGTGTTTAGGGTTGTTGTCATTCACCGATGCAGTGACCGACGCCGATGCACTGTCATGCTGCTCAGCTTGACATGTTGGTGCAGGCGGTGGTGGCGGTGGAGGCATGACTCCTGCTGGAGCCACGGCACCTGCTGGTTGCTGCATATTGGAGGGATTGCCTCCAGCGGGTTGAGCAGCAGGATTGCTGTTGGATGATCCAGCAGCTGAGTTCACCATACTCGAAATCTCGGTCACCCCCTACCTGGCACGCCAACTGTTGGAGTTCAGATCCGACAGATCTCTCAACACTACCTTTGGTAGATCGAGGAGTTGTAGTTCGGTGAAGGGCGCGCAGAGATTCAATAAGGTGAAAGACACGTGTACACAAAGATTTATATGGTTCAGGCCGCCTGAGCGTAATACCCTACTCCACGGGGTGTGTTGGTGATGTATTAAGCGTGTGAGTCTAGAAGAAGCTCCAGAAGAAGAAGCTCGTCTAGCTCAGGGAGTTTCGTAGTGGTCTGGAACCGTCCCTTATGTATCGTTGACCAGTCCTTTTATAGTACAAGGACTGATCGTTACACCGTTAGCCTGGCCTGACATGTGGCCCCGGCGGTTACACATGATTGATACACAATAAATAAGGTTAATTTCCCTTAATAGCCTAGTAACAGTCTTTAACAGTGCCATTACCAGTATTAAGGGTCATCCGATCGTGTGTCATTAATATGGTATTAATAACACTTAATTGGGTCTTCAAGTCTTTGATTGCTCCTTGGAGGTCCGGAGCCGTTGGGGGGTCCACTAGCCTGATTGTTGAAATTGAAGGTCTGGCGGTCACCACGTGGCAGCACCGGAGCTTACCGTCGTGGACGAGTAGGTCCGGTGCTACTGGACACGTGTCAGTACTGGAGCTTCCCTCTGTTTGGGGTTAGGTCCGGGGGTGCCATATTGGTATTCTGACCGGAGCTTCCCATGTGTGGGTGATAGCTCCGATCTTGTGATACATGTGGCAGCCCTGGGACTAACCATGTCGGGAAAGCAGGTCCGGCTACGCCTGACATGTGGGGCCCTCGGAGGTCTTCAAATCTGGTAGATGGAGTTTCCTTGTGATCTTTGCAATCCCAAGGGGTATCCGGTACGGAGGGTACCGACAGAAGCGCACAACTCAGCTGCAGTCGAGGCAACCCCAACGAAGAAGAAGAAACTTGTCACCATGGGAGAGAAGACAAAAACTCAAGAAGCCAAAAAGTCAAAGGACAAAGGCAAAGCACCAATTGAGGAGGCACCCAAGAATAGGATTCTGGTTGCTAAGAAGCCTGCCATCAAGGCTAAAAAGGGAGCCTCTCAACCCATTGGTCCCTTGAGAGTCTCCTCACCCGCAAGGAACCCCAACCGTTCAACTACCTTTGATGCCAACATCTTCAAAGGCAAAGGGGTTGAAAAGGCGAGGAAGCTAAGGAAGCTTAATGTGTATCAACGGGAGAGGAGCACAATGGATCCTCGCTTCTGGTGTGATTTTCACTGTGACTACTACAGGACAGTCTACATATCCAAGCAAACACCAGTGACCGATGCCCAATGGATTGATTGGGATTAAATGGCCCAGAAGGATCATTTGACCTTCAATGCTGTGATTGAGTCCATAGAGTTCCATGAATTGAAGAAGCTCATGGCATTCCAATATGACTGGAATGTGGAAGTTATTGCTCAGTTCTACTCCACCATATACTTCCACACCTACAGAGACCGAAGGATCACATGAATGACCCATGGAGAGCAATACTCCACCACTTATTGGGAGTTTGCTCAACTTCTTGACTTGGAAGATCAACTGAAGAATGAGATCATCATCTCTAACCTAAAGCCAGTTGAGAGACACCTTGGAATACATGTATCCAAGTCATGTACCATATGAGGCGGGGCATATTCGCAACATCAAGCCCTTTTATAGTGTCCTCAACAGTGTGCTCCGGAAGACCATTGCCCCCAAAGATGGAGATTCAGGCATTATTCAAGGAAATTTGAGGCACTTGCTGGTACTCATTGATGGAGATGTTCGCTTCAACATTGATGACTACATCTTTGTTGACATCTTCAACATTTCACACACTCCAAACCGGTCATGTGGTTATGCCTCCTACATCATGTTCAGGATCGAGAAGGTGTCCGGGCTCAACTTCAAGAAGGGCATTGTTCATAGAAGATTTCGTCCTCAGATCCCTCCTCCGGAGTCTGCTGCCCCTCGAAGGAAAAATGTGGACCCTCCTGTTTCTTCCTCTCACTTCGTGCCATCACCACCTCCACCTCCCCCTCCATCACAATTCGTTCGGCAACATTGCATGGAGCGTCGCCAAGAGACGTACCTCAAGGCGATGTGCGATAAGCTGGAAGTCCCCATGCCTCCCGCCGCAGAGAGTGATGGAGAAATGAATCCATTCCCGGAGTTCACCGCCGAGGAACTTGCCCAGTTTGGTGAAGTTAGCACCTCCACGATGGCTCCGTCCAAGGAAGATGGTGAGACGATGCCCGTGATCCAGAGGCCACGGAGAGCGATAGCGGGCACCAAGGTGGAGATGATGATGACAACGATGATGAAGAGTAGATCTTAGGACTCTCCTTTCTCTCTTTTCCTTTTTGGTGTCTTGATGCCAAAGGGGGAGAGATTGGAAGGGGGTACTTAGATAGTTTTTATGTCATTGTCTCTTTTGATCCACTATGGACTATGTTTTAAAACTCTTATTTCAATTGATGTAAGACTTAATCTATGTTCTCTCATGTATTATGTCGAAATTGTGATGTTAAGCATGAATTACATGTTTCATCTTGCATACTTGTTGCCTTATCACAATTTATGAGCACATCACTTAGGCACCTCACCATAACATATATATGTATGAGAACTCTATCAATTTCTCTTACTCATGATGCATACATTGAGGGGGAGTTAATCATATACATACATGTTATGAAAACAAATTATTATCCTTTTTGTGTTGAAGCTTAATATGTTGTAATCAATCACCAAAAAGGGGGAGATTGAAAGTGCATCTAGGCATCCCGGTGGGTTTTGAATGATTGATGACGACAATTAAGAAACTAATGAGCTGAGTTGATCTTAAACACATGTGTGATAGTTGAAATGAGATAAAATCCCTCAAAGGAAAAAGGTCAAAACGAGCGTCAAAGACTCAAGCGTAGAAACTAGGATTTCTATGGTGTTGAGCTTTGATGAGCCGTATCATGTGTGAGGGTGGTTGTATCATGTACATTGAGATCATTCTAGAGGGCCCAAACTGGTGGTTGAGAGAAAAACCTAATTGAGAAGCCAAAATGAGAGAAAATCCTAGGAGGCCGGACTAGTCCGGACCTCAAGGCCGGACTGGTTCGGCCGGTCAGAGTAGTCCGTTTTGAGTCGGACTAAACCTCTATGGATGAGTTCAGACTTGTCCGTATGTGTACAGACTAGTCCGTTCATCCCTTAAAGAGCGAATCTGTGCTAAGTCCCAGAAAACCGGACTTGTCCATTTTTGGACGAACCAAAGCATTCTGGAAGAGTTCGGACAAGTCCGTTGTGGTTAGTTGTCGGGACCCCTATAAAAGGGGACTCCCAGCCCCTATTTGACAACTCTTGAACCCTAGCGCCGCCACAAGTGACCTAGAGCCTTCCAAAGTCTTCTACTCGTCCTACTATCCCTCTAAGACCAAATCTTGAAGAGATTAGGGTTTGGAAAGGAGAGTGAAGGAAGATCATCGCGCTTTGGCTCTCGGTTTGATCTCTTGCACATTGTGTTGTCTTTTGTGGCTTGTGTGAGTTGAGTTTTGTGTGTTCCTCATTGTATTGATTCGTGGGAGCCTCAACTTGTGAGCAGCCCTAAGAAACTTGGTGATTACCCTTTGATATAGTGGAATCCAAGCCGGTCATTGTGGTTACTTGGTGAGAAGAGGGTCAAGTGAGACCCGATCCTTGTGTGGACTTCTCAACATGGATGTAGGCTTCTTCGTGGACCTGAACCACAGGATAAATCTTGTCTTGCTTGTCGCTTTACATTTGTAATCACTAAAATTGCTTTTAGGGTTTATATTGTGCTTCATATTGTTCATTGTTGAAATTTTGTAACCTCGGTGCTTTAACTTCTCAATCTAAGTTGTACTAGGTTACTATATATTGTATGCATCTTGAGTGAACTTAAATTCCGTAAATAACTTGTAAAAATCAAGTTTTTAGGTTTTTCCCCCTGTGTTGAGCGGACTAGTCCGGTCCTGTCTAGAAAAGTCCGTCCTCAGCGATTTAATCTCGTTTGATTAAACCATTTCAGGTCTTATTGCCTATTCACCCCCCCTCTAGGCGACTTTCAACATGGCTGGTGAGGATTTTCTTGTGCATCACAAGCCATGCAAAGAACCTACATCTTGGCAACGTTCGAGTAGACCAAATTGCAGCATGCCACTCTGCTCTCACACTTCCAGCAAATTGGATTTCATAGGCCGAGGCAGCAGTATATTGACCATTGGGGGTCCATCACCAACTAATTCTGTCTTTCTCCTTAGTTAGAGTAATTTTGCTCACTGCCAAAAATAGTAACACAAACTCATCAAGGAGTTATTCGCTATCTAGTGAGGTGAAATTATTGATCCAATTATGATTTGTTAGTTCTTTGAATACCGATCTCTTCTTGAATCTTGCTCGCTGAAAGAGATTAGGTGCTAAGACTCTAGGAGCTTGTCCCCGTAGCCATCTTGTGTCCCAAAAAGGGGTATCTTTACCGTTACCCAAGTGGAACTCCGTAGACGCAAAGAACAAGTGCTTGTCCGACTTATCATGGTGCTTTATCATGGTTTTCCAAGGTCTGTCATGTTGATCCCATTGAAGCTACAACCACCTTAATCGAAGTGCACGACAAAATTTTTCTAGATCCTTTATACCAGGCCCTCCCCATTTCTTAGGCAGAATACAAACTTTCCACTTAATTAGATAGTGACCTCCACGTACCTGGTCAGGGCCTTGCCTTTCCACAAGAACCCTCTTTGTATTTTGTCGATCCTTTTGATGGCCCATGAGGAGATGATAAACAGTCGTGAAATATGTCGACAAAGCAGTGAGGACGATCTTGACTAGAATTTCATGGCCGGAATAAGAGAGTAAGTCCTTTTTCCGGCTTGAGAGCCTATGCCCAACCTTCTGTACAATTGGTTCGATTGATGCCCTTGGTAGTCTGGAATAGTGCAGAGGTAAACCCAAACACTTACAAGGGAATGATGATATCCTGGCATCTTGCCCGAGCAGCGATCTGATCTCTTCTTCCTCACAATGTAGTGGAATGGATTTGGTTTTTTCCATGTTGGTCACAAGACCATAGGCTTGGCCAAACACATGTAGAATTAGTTTGGTAGTAAGAAGGTCATGCTTAGTGGGGGTAATGAAAATTGTTGCATCGTCCGCATATAAAGAGGCTCGGAGGTGGGTTTCAAGGCTGGGTAGGGGGGAGAGCAGACCGTTTTGTTGAGCAGCATGAAAGAGCTTAATCGACGGCTCCATGGCTAGGAGAAAAATCATTGGGGATAATGGATCCCCTGCCTAACACCTCGTGCATGTGTGATGTTGATTCCAGGCCCCCCATTGAGAAGAAACGATGATGATAAGGTGCACCAAAGGGCTGATATCCAATCTCGCCATCTAGGTCCAAATCCCAGGTGGGCCATTATATCCAGCAAGTAAGGCCAATTAACCGAATCAAATGCCTTGGAGATATCTAATTTTATGAAGAGCACTAGAATTTTCCTTTGATATAGCTCTCAAATTCTATGATGGACGAACATGAAGTTATCATGAATGCATCGACGTTTGATAAAAGCATTTTGATGCATAGAAATAATGTTGTCCAGCTCAGGCGACAATCTGTTGGCCAGGACTAGGCTAATAGGTCGGAAGTCTGTGATTTTCCTTGGTGTAACTTTCTTTGGTATAAGGACTACGAAAGCTCTATTGAGTTGCTGCAATCCTTGTGTGTTCAGTTGATTAAATTGATTGATTGCAGCCATAAGGTCCTCTTTAATAATGTCCAAGCAACTGTGAAAGAATAGCCCAGTGTACCCATCCGGCCCTGGAGCTTTGCTTCTCGGCACTGTCTCAATAACCCTAACCACCTCCTCCTCTGAAATAGGCTGATCCAGATGGTGTTGGTCCCTTGATTGCCATTTAGCTGCCAGAGATCGAGAGCCAGCTGTCTTGGATGATGAAAACCAAGCTGATTCTGGAAGTGCTGACTGATCACCTGATGTTTATCTTTTTGAGAAGTGGCCACTCCATGCTGATCTTCTAGAAACTGAATATAGTTAGTCTTCATCCTTGCATTAACCATAGAATGAAAAATTTTGGTGTTGGCATCACCT